>OZ005681.1:6210000-6912500 GCA_963930675.1 Gnaphalium uliginosum | reverse complement strand
TATTTGAGGCCGATTTCTAAATGTAATGACAAAAATGATATTTCATTGAATAAAAATAGTTAGTTACACGTTATTTAGAATGCGATTTTTATTTTTATGAACAATATAAAATGGGCTAATGAATTAGCTAAAACTTGTTCATTTTTAGTATTTCGATAAGTAATCAAAAGATACCTGAAATCGCATAAACCCAACCATCAAGAGGTAGAGATGATATTATATAACGGTAATATCATGAATATTTTTTTAATAGAAAAAAGCCACTTCGAATGGAGCTGTTAATTTGAATATATCCCAAAAGTTAACTTCTTGTTTAGAGCTATAACTTTAACTTATTTTTAATTAAATAATCAATGAAAAACACCTCTAATTAATTCATTATCTTTGGTAGAGATATGAACAATGTTTATGGTATTTAATCCCAAAGTCAACATTAGATCCGTTGACTTTATGAAAAAACCCATGGGGAAAAAACAACCGTATTACCTTGGATGCTACATATGTTTGAGCCAAAAGGCCAATAATATTGTATGTGTGTGTGTGAATTGAGTTGAAGTTTTACATTATGTTGTTGTTTGACAATTGCTAAAACCTTGTCTTTACCTTTGACTTTATCCCCATGAGAATCCTATGGTTTGGTCTGGTCTACCACGTTATATATGTACTGTATAATTAATAAAATTTTGTATGTGATTTGAGTAAATTTAATAAATTATGAGTTGACTTGTTCATTGTAGACTAGACTCGTTTTTTGTAAACCAACATTGTATTTGTGCTTGGTTGAAACATATCGTATTTTTTATTATAGCTTTAAAATGTTAATAAACTCATATTGAACTTGTTTATGAGCTTATTGAAATTGACGATCTCGTGTCAATAAACTTATAAGTCAAAGTCCCTTATTCGTAGTGTTTCCGTCTACACATATCCAAAGTCCATCGACTTCTTACATGTGTAAATTACTGGTGTTATTAGCAAATACAAGTTTATGAATACCATAATGACAATAATGTAACTTAATCATGTTGTAAATCTGTTTTGTAAACGGGGAGAATGATTCAAATGATTAGATATTTCAATGTGAATTGTGTGTATGGAAATCCCTCTTCAAACACAATATTTCAATTCTAAAATTACTCGGGTTCATGCAATTAATCTTATTTAAATAATTCGATAGAATATTCAATACTTTAGCAATAAAAATCCTGAATAGGAGTGTTTATTTGTCTGAAATGTGTTTGAAGAAATGCAGAAAATATATTCAACCAACATGGCAATTATGTCATAAAACTAATTTTTGGATACATTGAATCTGCTCACTTTTTGATGTTGTTCTAGGGCGTTGTCGCGAACCCCATTAGGGCGTTGTCTCTTGACCCCACCCGATGACCTGCCAGCGGGATCGCAACTAGGCTCTCTACGCCTTGCACCTCGCTCGGGTCGTTGCTCTTAGTTGCGAATGCATTTACTGTAGCATCAAGTAATTCGTGTCCAATAATCCACAAATGAACTAAATGTGTATTTGGATGACTAACTTATGAGAACTTGTAGGATATTAAACTTATTTTTTCATAAGTTTAAGCTAGTAACATTATTTGGATGACAAAAATTCTAGAACTTATAGAAAAAATAAACTCTAAAAAAAAGTTAGTTGAACTAGCTTTATAAATAAGCTCATAGCTTATGAAATGATAGATTACATTAATACCCTTTATATAATTATTTATTATGTATTATTTTATCATTTTAAGTCAATTCACAGCTATAAGTTTATAACTCCAGCTACTTTGATAAATACTTATAAAAATTAACAAGCTTCACATGTTGTTCAAATATAAGTTGTAGCTATAAGCTAGTTTCGGCAAATATAACCTAAAATATACCACAAATCATTAAGTCTTATGAGAAATCTATAAAGTTATTTATCAATACACCTATATTTTATGTATACAATACAATATACATAATACATGTAGGTAGGTTATCCACTTTAGGTATGTGAAAAGATATATGAATGTGTGTATGTATGTGAGTACAGTAGTACTTATGTATGTATGTATATGTATGTATATATGTGTGATGGAGGATGTGGGTCCGTATGGGAGAATAATGTAGGTGAAGATCCAACCAAACCAAAAAAGACCCAACTCATCAGCGTCAAGTAGTTTTCACTTTATTTTGCTCTTTAGATTTCCTAGCTTGTCTCTATAAGTGGTCTTGGATTTTGGCCCATCCCTTCAAATTTCCACCTACATTATACTCTATTTTTGAGTTAACATAATATAATAGACTTTATTATAAAAATTGTCTAATATATATAAGATTTAAAATTCATCAATCAATTTATGCTATATATGAATTCAATCATGTTAAGTATTATTCTTGATGGCATTATCATTTTCCAAACTTATATATACATGATGATGATGTATACGAAAAGAAAGCTCCAGAATTTGCCACATGAATATCACGTGTCAATATTTTTACTTCAGTTAACAAATTATTTAATTAATATTATATTATTATTTTATTATTTAATAATAATTAATAAATATAAATGCTACATATATTATAATTATATAGAAAGAGGAGTAACATACAAAAACAAAGTCCTATAAATTATTTAATTAATATTATTTTATAAATTATTTTATAAAATATGTACTACAATTATCATTTAATCACGTAATATCTAAAATAATTCTAATAAATTACCGTGCATTGCACCGGTATTCCACCTAATTAAATAATATATATACTAGATGTAAACCCCTACGATGTACGACAATCTCAAATTTACAATATTTAATTTTAAGGTACATCAAAAGAAGATCATATACATTGAACTTGTTTAGAAAAGTAAATAAATTTAGATATCAACTGTATTATCAATTGAATAATTTAAATACATAATACAAACATAAATAATCAAGAAAATGCACCAATACAATTATTAAAATATATCCTAAACATAATAGAACTACACACAACAACAATAATTAATTATCTATGTAAGTCAAACAATATATAGAACTATAAACGATTCTTGTTATATATATCTAAATCAAAAGTTCAAAGAAATTTAATAAATTTGCAATTATAATGTTAAAGTTGTAATACATAGGAACATTTATATTTTTTGTAAAAACTCATTATACACCACTTTAAAAGAAAGCTCCAGAATTTGCCACGTAAGCATGATTGCCACGTGTCAATCTTTTAACTTTAGTTAACAAATTATTTAATTAATATTATATTATTATTTTATAATAATTAATAAATAATAAATACAAATGCTACATCTATTATAATATATGGAAAGAGGAGTCACATACGAAAACAAAGTCATATAAATCATTTAATTAATATTATTTTATAAAATATGTACTACAATATCATTTAATCACGTAATATCTATAATAATTTTAATAAATTACTGTGCATTGCACGGGTCTTCCACCTAGTATCCATATATATACTAAAGGAGTATAAAAGAAAACTTCAGAATTTGCCACGTAAGCACGCGTGACACGTGTCAGCATCTGAATTTCAGTTAACAAATTATTTAATTAATATTATATTAATATTATATTATTTTTTAATAATTAATAATTAATAAATATACATACTAATATGGAAAGAAGAAGTCCCATGTGAAAACAAACTCTTACAAATTATTTAATTAATATTATTATTTTATTATTAATAATAACTAATTAGAAAATAAATTATCATTAAACAATATGACATATATTTAGTTACGATCTTATATTTAGTGTAATAACATGGACTTTGTTTGAAATATTTAGCATATTACGATGAACATCTCACACTGTTTTTATACTACGTACTAAACACAATTATATTTAGCAAATCGTTTAATAGTTAATTGGTTTCATTAAATTAATAGGAATAAAAATTGTATGCTTTAAATTGCGATGCATCACACGATCTCAAAACTAGGGTATTTAATGGAAGAGTACAAGAGTAGCTATTAGAATTGTCTTGGATAAGGTTGGAAGTATAGCATCGGGAATCTTTATGATTCAATCGGGAAGGAAAAACATTAAGTCTATTTACTTTTACTAAAATCGTCCATAGTAGTATAATATCTCTTACAAGATAAAAAGTTCACTAAATTACAATAATTTTTTGAAATAATTGGAGTACCAATGAAAATGTATCACGCGTATAAAAATTCATTTACTTAAGATCTTAAAAATTAATTATCTCACAAACACCAAATCAAAAAATTGTGAAAAGTGCACCATAAAATTCAGCATTTTTTCTCTTCGATGAAACATCTCACAAGGTATATTTTCGACAAGTTTTTTTTCTTCATTTTTTGTTGGGTTTATAAATTATTAACACGTGTGTTAGTGTTTAGTTGTACATTTGATTTAGAGTTACGTTTAGAGTTTAGGTTTTAGCAAAGTTTAGGGTTTAGGTTTTAGCAGGATTTAGGGTTTAGGGTTTAAGGTTTAGTAGAAAGTAGGGTTTATGATTTTGTAAAGCGTTTAGGGTTTAGAGTTTTGTAAAAATGGTGAATTGAAGTTTCAATTTGATTCAACGATCTAGATTTGATTTTAATAATCACACTTACCCCCTAATGTTTGTTATATTAATAAAGATTTTGGGTATTCAATTTTTTAAATTAATTAAGTAATAAATTAAATTTGTTAAATATTACACCCCACCGAACTTCAAACACAACCGACTAGTATTTATCAAATCTTTCTCAGTCTTTGTTATTTAAAATTCAATATTATCAAATCTTTTCCTGATTAAATTTTTTTATTTATCTACTTATATATATCACTCATTATTCGTAGTTTTTAATATCCATTATAATCTTCTCCCTCAAAGCTTCCAACCTCTTTCAAAAAATTGTTCTTCTACCATGAATCCAAAACAAGCTATTCTTGAAGATCCCAAAAATCCAAAAGAAGTTTTATACAAATATATATTATATTAATATTTATAAAAATTATTTTGATGCAAGCACTTTGTATTATGTATAATGTGCCATTTGTTTTAAAAATGTCGTAGCTTCTATGAAGTTGATCGTGGTTGATGAGCATGTAAAGGTTGATGAGCATGTAAAGTTTTATACATGTTATACTTTTTATCGTATACGACTACTTTAAATGTATTTTTCGTTAATTTTAAGTATTTTTATCTGTTGATTTGATGCTTTCTAGAGTCACAAGATACGAGCCATGGTAAATAAGCTTTTAACTTTTCATTAACCTTATGTGTAATTATATTGTTAATTTTTGAAACCCAAATATGTTAGCATGCGTAGTGATAATCTTTTCGATAACTTTGTTCATTTATGTCCTTAGATAAACATATATGTCATATGACACTTTACATTTAACACATAAATTGATATTATATTTAATTTGATATTTAAAAATACTTATTTAACTGCACGCGTTGTCGTGGGTCTTAAAGTTAGTTTTTAATAAAAGTGAAAGATTAATATATGTATATGTAGACTAATAATATGTGGTTAGTGTCAGAATTTAATAGTGTACTAAAATTGAACGATTAATATTAATTAATATTAGTGTTATTTATATTAATATTTAGATATATTACGATATATTATTTTATCATCAATAATTAATAATAATTAATATAGTAGTGGAGTAGCATATATATGTGCATGTAAACTTCTTCTATCTATACAATATAAAACAAAACGAAGAAACAAAGGAGAAAAAGGTAAACGCAAAGAAGATCAATGGAAGAAACCATGGAGTCAAAGCCAAACCTCTTTTCTATACTCCAAATCACTCTTCCATTCTTTATTTAATTCATTCTATTTTTCACTTTTAAATTTAATAATATATAAATATAAATATAAATATAAATATGATTATGATGATATTAGGTGGAATAAAAGTTAGTTACATAGGTCATTTGAAATGCAGTGTTAAAAATTCATTAATAAATACATAGTTTATGCAGAAAAGTCTAAATATTTGTGTTTCATCTAAAAAATATGTAGGATGTATCAAAGATTAAAAATATGAAAAGTATATACTTTTACCCAAGTTTTTTATAAAAGTATAATCAATTTTTTTTTAATAATAATAATAAAAAACCTTGTTAAGTAAAATTATGACAGTCAATAGCGGAGTCAGCAGGGTAGCTGGGGGGTGTTGGGCCACCCTCAACCAGCCCAACAACCTTAGTAATAATTTGTTCAGGCCCATATTTTTCACACTTTTTGCCATAGCCCATGTATTATATTTTTTATTTCAATTATTAATTATGTTATACTAAAATAATACTCTATAGTATTCTGTAGTAAAGCAGGTTTCTTTCTAGTATATATTATTATTATTATAATTATTATTAATATTATTATTAATATTATTATTATATTGTGTAACGCCAATATTTGTCATTAATTAATTATAGTTTTGCATATTCTTTTGCATTGTTATTTTTGTCTTCTTTTTGATTTGGTATATCATTCATCATTCATTTAAATTAAAGTATCGTTAAATTTAGGAATCTATTTAACAGTATTCAATATGATAAAATAGTTTTGATTTTATCGAGCCTAAATTGAATGCATGGAAGCAACAGAGAAAATATAGGAGGTTTCGACTTCTAAGTTCTGCAAGTAATTTGCAAACATTAGTTGTATTAACAAGGTTTCTTCTATTACAAATTTTGTCGAAATTTATTTTTTTGTTCGAATATACTCCGTAACATTTAGTGCCTCATACAAATTTTGCAATAAAGTATTTGTCGAGATTTGTTTTTCGTTCGAGTACACTCCGTAACAATTAGTGCCTTATAAATTTTTTGCAATAAAGTGCGCCCCTTTAACTCTAATTCCTGACTCTGTCCCTGATGACATCGTTATCCAGATCCACACCGAGATGCTTCTTTGATGTTTAGCAATAAAAAAGGAATAACCTTTAAGCTACAAAATAACAAATGTAAAAAAAAGTGCGTCCTGTTTAATTATCAATGATTCATTTTTTTTTGCAAATAATGGGCCAACAATTTAATCTTCTACGACCACCGTTACGTACAAAGATAATTTCACCAATGGATACCACCATCAAACGAATGAAGAATACGTTAAAATTGAATGATGAAACGTGCAAAACAATTTGAGTAAATCCATATTGCCCAATATGTATTAATCTTGTATATGTAACAATTTGAGTAAATCAATATTTGCATTTCAAAGCCAATAGCATCAGTCACAGTAGTTAAGAAAATATATAATGAAACGTGCAAAACAATAGTCAAGTGAGGTACTTCCATATGGGCCTTATTATCTTCGGTCTTCTCGGGCCAATTAATCTTTTAAACTATACTCGGATACTTAGGGGTTGGGCTAGGGGTAGAGATGAGTTTCGTATTGAACCGGTTGATACCGTTTTTATTTTTTGCTTTAACGTGAGTATCGAATACTGGACCGTTGAAGCAATTGGCGCCGGTTCGGTATGGCACTGGTACAGAAACGAGAATTCGATACGAATGCTCACCCCTACTTAAAGTGTGTTTGAATCTACTTACTTTTCAGGCTTATATGCTTATTCAATTTTTTAAAAAGTCAAGAAGTTTTAACTTTTTAGTGCACGAGCTTTTACTACGAGCTTATATAAACAAGAAGCAATAAGATCAAGTTGATAAGTTGATAATTTTGAAAATTGGAGATTATTGGCTTATTTGAATAGCTAGCAGCCCGTAAGCTCTAAAATAAGCTAATCCAAACAACTACTTAGTACGGGGTAAAATCTACTTGTGAAAACTTTGATCAAAAGCATTGATTTTAAAAAAGGGTAGTAATTCTTACACCAATTAATTTCATACATACACCACACAATAAGCTTTGGAAAATTATATTATATGTATCAAAATAAGTATTTTGTAAGAATCATTATCTTGACAAAAAAAGTTAAAAACTACTTGCGACATGAATACATGGACATCGTTTAGTTATTACTAATTATTATAGCGAATGGTCTTTTTAAATTATTTAAGTCTGAATTGATCATCAGGTGATTTGATCTTCTATGTTAGTAAGCTGCAAAATTTGTTGTCATCTTTGCATTTCACAAAAGAAATTATATCTGTAACAACATTACAAGTATGATGATATAAAAGTTTATTACTCGTGTCTAAGGATGTGATCCATTTTAATAGTCAAAATACACACATATCTTACTGATAGAAGTTGCAAGTCCATTTGGACGAAATGAGAATGACTTATTGGTTCAGCTGATTACATAATGAATTCAAATTCAGACAGGAAAAAAACGAAAAGTACAGTAATATTTTACACAGTTAACTCTAAAGTTAATCTTAACTTCCTCTCTTTGTTTATTTTATCATCTCATAAAAGCCCTAAATAGCATGAAAATTACTAGTTTTCTTCATTACTTTTCAAATTAGTTCATAATCTATCTTCTTACTGTAAACTCAATAATAACTAGCCCAAAAAGATGCAGCAATTTTCAAGATTTGTTGGGGGCACAAAAGAAAGTAAGAAACTTGATGTTTCCTTTCGAAAATAAAACAAAAGAAACTAATGGGGTCAGAATGTAAATAACTTAAACTTAATCGTTCTTATAACTCTAAATCAACTTCGTATGTATTCATCTTTCCGGTGACCGTGACCGATCCTAGCGGTCGTTGCTTTAAATTATCCGACAATACGGTCATATACACACACAAACACGTATTCTCAGTTCGTATTTTGACAAAAGTATTCTCAATTTTGTACAGAAAGTTTAATTGTCACCAATTTGTGAAATCTAGGGTTTCATCACTGAAGTTGATTTTTTAGAATTAAAGAAGAATGGGTCGTTCACGAGCTGTTAATCATACTACCGAGGAAGATTCGAATCAGAGGTGTGAACTTTAGTATAAATCAGTATTTTTACTAGCTTAAGTGGTTCAATTTAGCTACATTCATGTAATTGTATATATTTGAATGGTTAATTGTTGCAAAAGTTTGTAATTTTGCTTCCAATTATAAATTTTTGTTACTTCTTTTTGGATCAAATGAATGTGGTGACCATAATTTGTAAGACTGTGTATAATTTTAATGCAAAGTTTAGGTCTTTTGCTTTAATGCCAAGTAAAAGATGAAAATTTGAATATTATGCATTATAGACATTGTTGTATGCAAGTCTTTAGAGGATGCTTTTGTAACTTTTGGTGAACTTGTTTTGAACACTTGTTACTACTTGTGTCTTGGTTGTGTTGACCTATTGTGCCTGCCCGTATTAATGGTAATTTAATAGTCATTGAAGTCATTGAGATGTATAATTAGTAACGGAACCTAGGTCACTATTATGTCAACGTAGTAGGCCGTTCGTTGTAATTTGATTTGCAACTGCGCAAACGTTGATGCCCAATGTGGATGAAGTGCATTAGCTATCAATTTTTGTGTGAACGATGATTTTTTGCTCTAGTTAAGAGTGTAAACGATTATCAGCTAGTTTTGTTTGATTGCATAGAAACTTATTTATTGCACATCTAATGATAAATAAGGAATACAATAAATAGGATCCTTTCCACTATAAAAATAAAGTCTAGCCACGATTGTCGTATTTTTGGAGATGAATTTAAGTATTGATCAACTTTTTTTAAATGGCTATTCTAGCTTCTCGCGATAATCTTAATAAGAATAATAATAGTGAGAATGATGATGACGGTGGGCTAAGGAGCAATGTTTGTAGGATGATCCTGTTTGTTTGATAAGTCACTTTCTTGTAATCTGATGAATGGCATGCTAATATTATCTCCAGTTATAAAATATAGAAGTTGTAAGAAAATACACTATGAGGAGTCTCTAAGGTGATTTTCAGTAAGCTAACACTTGTGGTAGTTTAGGTAGCCTTTGGTTTGTGCTGGGGAATGGGATCAGGCATGGGTGTAATGACTAAGGAGATTTGGTTTTAATTAGTAAACCCAGCACTCTTGGTGGGTATGGAGAAATCCCCATTTGGTGGGTTTCATTCCTAATATTAATATACAAACCCTTGAACCAAACTATTTATTTCATACCCATTTCCATACCTTTATAGCTAAACCCACAATCCAAGCATGCCCTTAGTGTAATGTGATGAACATTTGAGTCAATGAATTAATGCCAAATACAAAGATAGAATTCAAATTTGAAAATCTCTTTTGTAATTGGAAATTCATAATGGCTGTCCTGAATGACGTTGAGAAAATTAAATGTTTGGGGTGGAAAAAAATTGTGAGGAGCGTCATCATTTTTGTAAATTTTTTAATTATGTCGGTGCATTCTCTTAAGAGTTTATTTCAAATTCTTATCACATTTTGGTTTTGAGTTGGCCTTGAAGTCACTATATATACAGATACTAGTAGGGTCTCCTAACACTGAAGTGTAGTTTTAGTTTTGGGGGCTGATGGAAGAAAGGTTAGATCAGTTTTTTAGTTAACTATCATCTAGAATCTTCCGGAATGTTTTATTACCATCCTCGCAATCTTGTTTTGATGGTTTATGTGGCAAAATAAGTTCATTTTATGGTTACTTCATTTTTTTTACTACCTTGCATTATTCCAAGTTTTAGCAATATATTCTGATTTAGCGTTTCTAACCCTTTGGTGATTTTCTGTGAAATATCAGCCGATCAAAGAGAAAACGAACTGCGTCAAATTTAGAGAATCTAGAGGCTGCAACTTCAGGTAATTCACAGTCGGTTATATAATTAATAATTACACGTTGCCTGACAGGTATGAAATGTTTGACTATTATTATTCTTTATTGTTTCTTTACTTAGTTCTAATTTTTTAGGGTACATATGACCTTTTTTTCTGATGAAAACTAAATTTTTCTTTGATATAATAGGTCAAGGGATTAGTGAAGGGAAAAAGGCGTTGTACCATTGTAACTATTGCAACAAGGACATCTCAGGAAAGATTCGCATCAAGTGTGCTTGCTGTTCTGACTTTGATCTATGTGTAGAGTGTTTTTCTGTTGGAGCTGAGGTTTATCCTCATAAAAGCAATCATCCATATAGGGTTATGGTTAGTAGATTTATTACTTTTCTTTGCAACTTGGTACATAACTTTTCTATTTTTAAATCTTTGGCTCTGATGGTATCAGCCATTTTTGTCATTTCAACTAAATCAACTATTGTTGTGTTATCTAATTCACTTTGTAATGATTTCTTTGTTTAGTTTGGTATGCAGTTTTTATGGTCTTCTTGCACAATGTCTATGACTCATTACTTAAGTTTTGTTATTTCTACAGGACAATCTGTCATTTCCCCTCTTCTGTTCTGATTGGAATGCAGATGAGGAGATTTTGCTACTTGAGGTATTTTCTATTAAACGTGACTTTCTAATACATATCTATTAGGGATCCCATTCGATAGACACAATCTATCATATCAAGATTCTATATAATTGCTCAATGTAACAGCATCAAATGCTTGTACTTTTACATGTATTACTATTATTTGAATGATTTTATTTGGCTTTATAGTGACAATCATCTTTCTGCAGGGGATAGAAATGTATGGGCTGGCAAACTGGAATGAGGTTGCTGAACATGTTGGAACCAAAAGCAAAGCACATTGTATCGAGCATTATAATACCATATACATGAATTCACCTTGCTTTCCGCTTCCGGTATAGCAACTCTTTGATGTTCCTTTTCCTCCTATAATATCCTATCATATTCTTTTGGCTGAATATTATGTTTTGTATCACGTCTTTCCAGGACATGTCTCATGTTATGGGAAAGAATAGAGAAGAACTACTGGCAATGGCTAGAGAGCATGGGGAAGTCACTAAAGGTTATTATTGTTAGCTGAATGACTTTTATATTGAATAAGTTACTCTTTTGACACTCAAAAAGTCAATTGTGGACTCTCTTTTGTGAGATGGAGTGATATGAAATTGACTAATTTTGAGTGTACTTTATGAATTGACGTTGATTGATTTTCTAAATTGCATCAGGAGTCCCAAGTGGAGGGGAAATATCTGTGAAAGAAGAGTCTCCATATTCTGCAAGAATCAAGTAACTTGTACTTTAATGAAGATGTGTCTATATCTCGTGTAAGTTTAGCTATTTCACCCTTACTAAATTCACTGGTACTACTTAAGCAGGGTTGAAGAAATACGAAAAGAAGGTTCAGCAGGTCGGCCCTCATCTGCCTTAGCTTCTGGTATGTGCAAGATTGTCCTTACTCTCTCTCTCTCTCTCTCAAGAGAGAGTCAGAATCACTTAATAATATGTTCTCTTTTTTAAAAAGATGTAGGTTCTGTTGGAGGTTCTAGCACTATTAATGCATCGGCAGGGGCAGGTAAGAGAACATCAAACATTGTCCAAAGTGACAAAGGTGGTGATGGAATTAAGATAGAAGGTAGGTCCTGAATTGTACTTGTCTATATTAAGACCATAATTAATAGTTATTATTATTATTATTATTATTATTATTATTATTATTATTATTATTATTATTATTATTATTATTATTATTATTATTATTATTATTATTATTATTATTATTATTATTATTATTATTATTATTATTATTATTATTATTATTATTATTATTATTATTATTATTATTATTATTATTATTATTATTATTATTATTATTATTATTATTATTATTATTATTATTATTATTATTATTATTATTATTATTATTATTATTATTATTATTATTATTATTATTATTATTATTATTATTATTATTATTATTATTATTATTATTATTATTATTATTATTATTATTATTATTATTATTATTATTATTATTATTATTATTATTATTATTATTATTATTATTATTATTATTATTATTATTATTATTATTATTATTATTATTATTATTATTATTATTATTATTATTATTATTATTATTATTATTATTATTATTATTATTATTATTATTATTATTATTATTATTATTATTATTATTATTATTATTATTATTATTATTATTATTATTATTATTATTATTATTATTATTATTATTATTATTATTATTATTATTATTATTATTATTATTATTATTATTATTATTATTATTATTATTATTATTATTATTATTATTATTATTATTATTATTATTATTATTATTATTATTATTATTATTATTATTATTATTATTATTATTATTATTATTATTATTATTATTATTATTATTATTATTATTATTATTATTATTATTATTATTATTATTATTATTATTATTATTATTATTATTATTATTATTATTATTATTATTATTATTATTATTATTATTATTATTATTATTATTATTATTATTATTATTATTATTATTATTATTATTATTATTATTATTATTATTATTATTATTATTATTATTATTATTATTATTATTATTATTATTATTATTATTATTATTATATCTTTTTGAAACTTTGCTTAACTGGCTTAGGCCTTAGGTCTCATTTGGTACCGATATATATTGGGTTCTAAATCTTTGATTGTTCTATAGATACATGTTTTTCAGTAAAGGCATATGTCTGTATGTACCTGTAGTTAGGCAAACTTCTGACAGCTATAATCCTATAAGTGCTAGATTTTTATACAAGTCATAAATTACGGTCTAGTACTCTAATCATGTTAATTTTGTTACCAGATTCTCATGCAGACCGAAGCTTTGGAGAGAAAAAATTAAGGACATCAGTAGAAGAGGGCCCTTCAATAACAGAGTTGAGTGGCTATAACTTCAAAAGGCAAGAATTTGAAGTTGAATACGATAATGATGCTGAACAGTTACTGGCAGACATGGAATTTAAGGATGCTGATACTGATGCTGAACGTGAACTTAAACTGCGTGTCTTGCGTATATACTCTAAAAGGTTTTTTCGAAACTTCTCTATATCTAATTTGATGTAAACATTCTTCATATGACCATAGGGATTTAATATGTTTTCATGGTAGGTACGAATTTCTAAAATATATCGGTAACTTTTGGCAGGCTAGATGAGAGGAAGCGTAGGAAAGACTTTATCCTGGAAAGAAATTTACTGTATGCTGACCCTTTTGAGCAGGGCCTTTCCCCTGAAGAGAAAGAATTATGTCGTCGCTACAGGGTATTCATGCGTTTTCATACAAAAGAGGAGCATGAGGAATTACTGAAAACTGTCATTGAAGAACACCGCATTCGAAGACGAATTGAGGATCTGCAGGTTCATTTGATATGTGTCATACATGTTTTATGTTATATCATAAGCTAATATTATTTGGTTCTTAGGAAGATGCAATGTTTTTATGTGGAGTCGTATTATTTTTTTTTACAGTATTCATGTTTGTGTACATGTTCAGGAGGCTCGAGCTGCTGGTTGTAGGACATCTGCAGATGCTGAAACATACATTGAACAGAAGAGAAAAAGAGAAGCTGAAGAAAATGCACGCAGGGTGAAGGATAATGTACAGCCTGGACCTAGTGGCAAATTCTTGCAAAGAGCAAATCATCTGAAAGGTGATGCTGATAACAGTCCCCGTGGTGGTGCTCGGGGCCCCACAGGTCTTGATTCGAGTGGCAAAGACTCTTCGACTCCTGGAGGGTTAATTATTTCCAATTTGGATGATTGGGATGTCAGCGGACATACGGGTGCTGATTTACTCTCTGAAGCTGTGAGCCTTCTAATCACCCCCCCCCCCCCCCCCCCCCCCCCCCCCCCCCCCCCCCCAACCAAACATCATTTCTTCAATCTGTTGGCTAATCAAATCCTTTTTCTTTCTTTTTTCCTTTTTTTCTTGTAGGAGAAACGGTTGTGCGCAGAGATCAGGTTGCTTCCTGCGCATTATCTGAACATGTTAGAGAAACTGACAATAGAGCTTTTGAATGGTCACATAGCTCAAAAGGCCGATGCACATCGCTTGTTTAGTGTTGATCCAAATAAGGTCGATAGAGTGTATGACATGCTTTTGAAGAAGGGAATTGGTCAACCGTGAATCATAAGACCAGCTTGGCTCAACCTAGCCGCTCCCATTTGTGGATAGGGACTAGAATTGTTGTGTGATCTTATAATCGAATGTTTAATGCATAAATGTTATCGATACCATAGTTATTAGTTAGTTAAGACCTATCTGACATGTATGTTGTGATTCTATACAAAATGTAGTCATGGTCTTAAGGTGTTGAATAATGGAACATTTAACTGAGTTCTTTCAATACATAAAGGATGCTGGTGCAGCCTAAAGGTTATTCTTAGTGACACAAAACTACAAAAGGTCATGGCCATGATTTTGGCTGATGGACCCATTTGTGTGAACCCGGTTATTGCTAGCTTTTGACAACTAAATCTGGTGCAGTTTGTTTAGTGTAACAAACTGCACTTTATGTACTAGAGGCCTAGAGCTGCCCATTATTTTCTTAGGGCCCTTAATGGGCCATTACTAGCTTTCGGGCCAACACATGAAAAAGTCTTCAGTTTTTTTACTTTTTTGTTGGATTAAATAGAATGTTTTTCTTTCATAAAACTAGTTGGGACTGGGAGCTAGAAAAAAGGTATCAAGACATATAATCTTAAGCAACCACAGATTGACGTCTTTATTAATCACCTTGATCCTTTAAAATTATCGTCCATCTACGGTAATTTAGTAGCAGTCTCGATCAAGCGAGAAGATGTAAACGGAAAAAGACTCCCAACAATTTCATCCTTTGAAGTTTTAATCAAGTTAACAAAAAAATAAATCAGAGGATAGTTGATGGGTTTTGCATTCTATTCTTTAATTTGCTATAAAATCTTGGAAAATATAAGCCAGGTGTGTCGAGTGAAGAGGTGCTCACATGGCAATGGCTAATCAAATATATAAACCATTTTTATGCTTTAGGGTTTTGGTGTGTTTCCAAATCAATCATATGATAGCCAGCCATCTTAACACTACAAGATTTATATATGCTATCTAATTATCGAAAGAAAAAAAGAGCACAATTCCCATTCAAATGAACTCCTTTGTGTATTTCCTAAAAAACCCATGGATCATTGCTTCTCTTGTTCCCATTTTCACATTTGCTTATGGATCTTTTGGTAACTTCACTATCTTCTTCTTCATCATCACAGTTTTGATGTTGGTTTCTTCTACTTTTCTGTTGTCACAACTCTCGAAACACAAAGTGCAAGTTCTTAAAGCGAATTCAAATCATGTTAAAGATGAAAGAAAGGTTGGATTTTTAGATATGGGTTTGCAAGAATGTTGCTCAGAAAACGAAACTATCGGCCGGTTTTCACCCACAAGTGAAAAAGATTCCGACTTTGATGGCTCCGATGGCTCCATAACCGACGAAGATAGCCTAATAGAAATAGAACTTCCGGCATCTATTTACCGGTGGTCGGAGATGAATCACGAGGAAGAAAATTTGATTGAAATTGATATATCAATGGGGTCCATTAAGTGATCAAGATTATAGGTCGTGAAACATGTCAACTTTTGAGCATTTGTTTTTTCCAAATGTAAATTCAAATGCATGAACATAAAGATTGCTCATGAATCATGTGTTTTTTCTTCACTTGTTATAAATACGAAGCTAAAAGTTGATATATAACAAAATGTTTGGGTAGAATATAAAATTAAAGCATCGGATTCCAATTAAAAACATTATTGGTAATATGGACCCTTTTTTTTGTTATAATTACTTAATTGCCAATAAAAAGAATTGTAATATTAATATGGACCCTTTTGTGTTATAATTGCTTCTCGAATATCTTTTTTTTGCTCCAATAACTTAAAAGTTGTCAAATTCCCATTAGAATGATGGAGGGCCACAATCCACATGCTATGAAGTTTCCACTCTACTGATATATGCAATTCAATGTATTCAATTATACATGCACAAAATCAAGCATATATGTTTGACCATAAATGTATAAGAAATATATGTACCCATGTCTTTCTGTGTATATAATACAAAAAATGTGGTATCATAAGTCTTTCTAGTTTGAGTGGATACACTTGTTAGTTGTTACCAAAAATGTAACTAAAAGTTCAATTACTTATTGCAATTATGAGAATTATGGGTATGTTAAGCTTTTAATTTGGAAAATAAGTTCCAAATGGAAGAAGAAAAGAAACTTTTTTTACTAATAAAATCACATAATTTGAGTCTTATCATTCGCACATATTTTTTACTTTTCATCGACTACATTTCGAATCTCGAACTCTACGTAAAGCAAACTACCCTTATTAACTTACAATCATAGATGATTTCACCAGTTAAAAACAAAAATAATATACAACTATTGTTAAGTCATTATTTTATAATAAAATCTTGTACATCACCGCATATCACTTATATTATGCTAGTCTTCGTCAATACATCATTAACTATTTAATCCAACATGTAAGATTAATCTAATTTTCTCGTTGTCAAACATAACAAGGACACCCCAGATCTCAGTTATATATATCGTGATGATAGGGTTAAACTTTCTCATTACACCTTTTATCCAAACCAGATAACCTTTTCAGCAAAAAGTCAAACAAAAATCGTGCCACATCATCCACCCGTCAAAATTTCAAGCATCCATCGTCTCTAACTCATTCCACGTCAGCTTCATCTTATCAATAAACCAAACGGCTCTCCTTTCGCCACGTGTCACCTTCAATACCGTTATTATTACATACTCCCTCAATCCAACGGACCTCACCACTCGTTTCCCACTCCCACACCTCCGATGGCCGATTCCGACAACGAATCCGGCGGTCACAACACCGGCGCCGGCGACTTATCCGCCAGAGAACAAGACAGGTTTCTTCCGATTGCAAACGTTAGCCGGATCATGAAAAAAGCGTTACCGGCAAACGCGAAGATATCGAAAGATGCAAAGGAAACCGTACAGGAATGTGTATCTGAGTTTATAAGTTTTATCACCGGTGAAGCGTCGGATAAGTGTCAACGAGAGAAACGGAAAACGATTAACGGTGATGATTTGTTGTGGGCGATGACGACGTTAGGGTTTGAAGAATACGTTGAACCGCTGAAAGTTTATCTGGCGAAGTATAGGGAGATTGAAGGTGAGAAAACGACGTCGTTACGGCCTGGTGAGAAAGATGACGGTAGTGGTAGTGGATATAGTAATAATGGGATGTATGGAGGGTATAATAGTCAGATGTATAATTCGGGTCAGTATCAAACGGGTATGGGTAGGGGGAGTGGCGGGTCATCTAGGTGAAGTGGTGAAGAAACAAGAAAAGTATGGAGGCATGGAGAATTTGCTAATTGAGTTTTTTATTTTTTATTGGATTAGTTATTGACATGAATTTTTAAATATAATTTAGAGTTTGTAACTTTGTATAATTTCGTTTTTAAATACAGTTCTTTTTTATTTGCTATAATACACTCCTTTCCTTGATATATTATAAAATAAAACATGTGTTTACGATGAATGATAATATAACTTTAGAATTTCATTAAAAGTTGGTATTGCCAATATGTTTTCTAAAAAATAATATATGTACCTAAGACTCTAAAAGACTGAAAGTGTGTCTACAGATTATTGCTACAGGTGATAAAAATAATTTGTGAGAGAAATAAAAAGAATAACTTGATCCAATTATGCACAAATGTTGGCATTATTTTTCCATTAATAATGCACATGGCTAAATTGGTAAGTACATTGTTCTTCAGGGATTAGTCCGTGAAATGCGCCCATATAACTTTAGCCGTATCTCTATAGTGTATACTTAACTTCATTTTGTCTTTCGAGTGTATCAACATTTTAATTATGGTCCATTATGTGTATTCGACTGATGTGACACATATTATTGATGATGTGGCAATGATTTTTCTGATGATGTGGTGAAATATACGGTTGTTATATCATTACATAAGTTATCGGATACATGCAATAGATCAAAAGTGAAAGTTTAATATACATGGATGCCAAATTAAAGTTTAGTACACATTATAATGATCGGACTAAGTACATTCCCGCATATTAATATATCTTTATTCTTTATTGGGGCGGTTAGATGAGATAACTGAATTACTCAACAATGCATTTGGTGAACAACTCCATACATTATGCATGTACCTGGAACGCAGCTCATTATTAACATTTGCTGTTCATATTTTTTTTATAAAAAGTTTATATAGTGTATCTTGAACTGATAAAAAAAATGGAACAAAATGTTGACACTAAATAAAGTGCACAAAAGGACACCAAAACTTTATCAAATATCATACTCTGGAGATCATATTTTTGTAACTTTATTATAACAACATCATTTGTACCATAAAAGCTATAGTAATTCACATATCCTACATGTGTGCCTACCTCAAAATAAAAAGGATGATATGAAATATAAACAAAACTATGAGGTATTTACACATGATATACAAACTCCTGTACATACGTACAACAACCCATAGTCGCCATCCGATTAGTTTTGAACTCCTAGTTAATTGATTGAAAAAGCTTTTGGTTCGGGTTCAAGTTCAAGTTGAGGTGGTTGGTCCCCAGATGGACTACCCGGTTTCACAATCTCCAAATCTTTAAGACTTTCATTGCTATCCTTTTTGGATTTCGACGAATCGTCTTGTTTTGGCTGAGTCTGATCACCACATAATTCAAACTGATTATAGCCTTCTGGCAGTTTTTCAACAATCTCCTGCAGCTTTCCGTTATGTTCATCATCACGATCCATCTCAATAGCAACCTACACACAAGATTAGAAAAATTAAGATAAAAACATGAAAGTTTTAGGCTTTATTAAATAAAACACTAACAAATATACTTACTTGTATAGCTCTGTTTTTAAAAAGTGGTAGAAATCTGTTCTTGCAGAATACATTGAAAAGAGCAGTGCAGATAATCAAGGGGATGGTGGAAGTTGAAGCACTACTTGACTTTTTCATTCCAAACAGTATTCCAGCTACAACTTGTGTCAATATCAAAGAAAATATTGTGGCGTTATGTGCAAGAGGCCAATAACTTCCATCCGTTTGGTATTTTACATAATAAACATTCATAATCTGCAATTAAAATATATACATATATTACATTATTAGGAGTATGTTGGTAAAAAACTTTCATAATAATAATAATAATAAATGATGATAATAATAATAATAATGAATGATAACAAGTTAAAGTGACAAAAAATAAAGTTTGATTAACCACCTGATTTCGATATACAAGAAAAGCAAAGCAAAAGTAGACGAGCAAGAAAGGCAATATCAAAGGTGCCAAAATGCAGAAGGTGAAGCCAAGGAGACCAAATAAAAGGACCCTTGTAACCTCTGTGTGGAATGA
Organism: Gnaphalium uliginosum; assembly: GCA_963930675.1. Classification (NCBI taxonomy): domain Eukaryota; kingdom Viridiplantae; phylum Streptophyta; class Magnoliopsida; order Asterales; family Asteraceae; genus Gnaphalium; species Gnaphalium uliginosum. Next base: position 6,892,241 of record OZ005681.1, on the reverse strand, counting down.
GAAAGTGACTGGACGAACAAAATCCTCTTCCTTCATGAGAACACATTTAAACAACCAATTTCCAATTAGAGGAACCGGCTGCAACAGTTCACATGACAGCCCTGACCAACCCGAAGTCATTACATACGTCATAAAGAAGGATGCTTGTCTGGGTATCAATTCGGCAAGTAGTGTAGCCAAGTCTTTAGGGCTAGTAACCGTGAGCTTACCCATTCTTTCAATCCAAGAACCCGAAAGAATATTGGAGAAATAAACATTCCAAAACATGAAGATAAGGACTTTGACACATGCACTTCTTTTCCTACTACTTCGAGACACTGCTCCCTCAAGAGTGGAAAATAACATCATCAGAGGTGGGACCACCGTTAAAAACACGGTAAGCACCAAACTTGGAAGATACCCAGTAATAAGGTTAATATAACTTCGGTCTGAGACTCGTTTTAGGAAAGGAAATGCGTACTGCAGATGCTGAATTTTGGTGAGACCTTGAACAAATGTTGTAGGCAACAGAAACAAGATGCTGAAGATAATGGATGCAATAAATACTGATATTTTACGTATCCAAAGTAGATTGTAAGGTACACAAAGGTTTTGCCAGTACACGTCAAGTGGCTCAGGAGCCAATTCTGTGACCCATAACATCGGGTCTGCTGATTGGATTGTGTGTGCTACTACCAGAGCATCATATCGACTCCTGAAGAACACCAATGCAGCTTCACACTCCTGCATTCATTCAACATATATAATTCATTCACACCTACTCTACTCCAGCTAGCATGTTGGAGATACGCAGATTTAGTTAAATTAAATTAATGAATGTACATGTAGATAGGATATTAAAACCTTTTCCCTGAGTTCATCATCCATGTTATGACTTGTTAATTCATTTTCTGATTCACGGCTAACCATTTTAAAAGAATTTGATCTTGCTCCACAAAGTCCACACTTTTCAGCATTGGGTTCGCAACACTGCTTACCAGGGACCGTAGTCATCACTTTATACATCTTCTCCGCATCCTCCTGAAAAAATAAAAAAGCCCAACTCATTACATCTTCTAGGCTATATATAACTGTTAGGACTTAGGACTCTTTGTAGCCCAACTCTTACAAATTAAGCCCAATATATATATAAGCTCAATGAAGTTCCACTCTAATACTAAATGGTAGTTTGTATACATATTTTGAGTTTTACATTTCCAATGTGGGATTTGTGGTTTATACCCACAGATATATATGCTTAATTAAGTAATAGTAATTACCACAAGTTGCTGAACTGCACCAAATCGATAGACTATTTGGTGGGAAATGTAACTTGATGCGTAGTAGTTGCTAAAGAACTTCCCTACAGACTCGCTGTACGATTCTACTGAAGACCATGGGATGCCACGTACAAGAACCGTGAAGTTACTTGATCTTGTTGGAAATCTATTGACTTGCTCCATTCTCATTTTCGCGATGTTTTTATACTCCTATATTAGCCAAAATCACAATAATGGTTATTAATATATTCTTCTAGCTACATACCTACACCATATTATTATAATCAAATAATATACAATACATCATCAACATAACAGGCATAAGTATCTATCAATCTATCTGTATATGTTGATGATGATAGAAAACCCCCAACATAACTCCGGTATAGTATTTTTGCGTTATCCTTACAAAGTACAGAAGAGTGCAAGCACAGGCAGATATAACATACAACGTGAAGCAGTGGGCCCACAACCTGAGAAATGGAAGAGATATAAGTAATTGAGTATTTATTTTGGTGTTTAGGTTTAAATTGACATAATTAAGATACATATAACAGTATATGAAACATTTACCATCTAGAACCTTCTCCGACATTGCCAATAGTCAGTAAATCCATGGGTGTAGAATCTTCGATTTGGTTCATCCCTTGCCCAAAGTAATTAAGTGGAAGCACAAGAAAGGTGCAAAGAATAGTAGTAATCGCGAAAATACGAATACTGCCATTGCAATTTCCATTCCACAAGAAAATGGATCATTATAATTGATTAATAATCATATACTCCATAAGTAAAAAATGATAATAATGATTAAAGAAAAATACTACGTAATCAAAAAGAAAGGTTGGGAAAGGATGGGACCTAAAAACGACGATCCTGAGGAAGACGACTGCATCTATACCGCCACAAGCAAATATATCTTCTTCTGTTGCTTCCCAAGCTTTTAAAATCCAGCTTGCAGAAGGAACAAATCTTTCAAAACAGATATTATCACTGCGTGTTCGACCCTGAGCGATTCTCTGACCAAAATAAACTCTAACATTGAGCGGTTGTTTTCTCAATATGGAATACAGTGAGAACATCCCCAACGAAATCCCTATGTTCATACCAGCCGATGTCAATAAAGCTGTTATGTCCATCTTTCACCAACCACCCAACCAACTACCTACTTATATATATGTGTTATATGTACGATGATATGATGTGATGGTTGATTTTATCTCCAATTGTGTCGTCTAAAACCTCATTAACACCAATAGACCCTCCTGCAACATGATTTAACATATACATAGCATCTAAAACAATTCAGTTGAAAGATAATCTTTGAAAAAGAAAAACAGATAATAAATAAAAGAAAACAAGAGAAATAATCACTACTACAGAATTGGTTATCAAGACCTCCTTTGCTTATCATACTATCTCAAGAAGGATATCCTTGTAAGGCTTCTATATATTTACACAAAAATGACGTTCACAACGAAGGAGATTAATGCAGGAAAAGTTTGAACAAATTAACACTAATAGCGAACCACAACTTTTATAACTCTCATCAATATGTATTTCAGTTATTATCATTTCCTTTCACAACTCTTCGGTAACTAAAAACGGAGGAATGTGGCATTAAGGCCAAAGTATTTGATTTCTCAAATGGCTTCTGTCTGCAATGGTCTACCCTAGCTAAGTCCTAACAACAAATAATTCAATCATGTAGAATAACGGTTACTAATGAATTAACGATCAATAAATAATTCAAACATCACTACATGCCTAAATCGGAAGGGGCTTTATTCAAAGTATCATCACAAACATATATATATATAACGACGATTATAAGATTAACATTAGAAGCAATCATAATAAAAAGGGATTGATTAATCAAAATCGAAAAACGCACATATAACGGCATAAAAATAGAAGAATTAATCTAAAGGGGTGTTTAAAATTAAATCCAAAAGGCTTAATACCATACATCAATCAAATCGAAATGCGTACGTGTGTCTTCAATGTTGTTGATTCATTAAAGTTTGAATAAGGGAAACATGCAGCTTTTGAAGAATTTTATCTTCTAATCGAAACGTCGTGAAAATACATCTTCATGGTCGATTAATTCAAGAAGCCGACAAAGGGAAGAGATGAATCGAAGTTTATGTTGTTATTGTTATTACCATGGATTAGGATTATGAGATAGGGGTTGACAAGAAATAACCGTTTTGGGAGAGAGCGTTATCTATCATTCTTTTCAATTTTAATTTTAATTAATTGTTAATAATTGTTAATCAATTAATTAATTGCAATATCCTGAGAGAAGAATTTGGCGGGAAAGCGAGGATCCAACGATGACGTGGATTGTCTAGAATTTTGGCAAATACCATCTATCATTCCGATTAATTAATTAAGAGCGGTCCGAATAGAACGAAAATGAGGAGTGTATTGGACTGGAAAATGGGTCTGGGTCAAGAGTATTGGGCCTGAAGCCCATCCGATTAGTGAAATTGTGTACACACTTGAATCTATTTAGTTAGGTAATGAATCGAGTTGATTTAAACTGAATAGATCTTTTTTAAGTGAATCAAATATGTGTAATTCTTGACACGGACTCAAAATGAATAAAGTTTGGTTGTACCAATTTTTCTTAGAAAAAATTATTTCATAGTTGAATTACTGTAAATTCTAAACTAGACGACCTTGAAAACATGCGCTTAAATTACTCTAAACAGAGAGATTTTAATTCCAACAGGCAAAGGTAGATCGATGACCCGAAAAATATATATATAGTTTGGATTGTAAAAAAATTTTAAAACATTGATTCACACTTGCTATTTTATGTAAGAATTAGATTTTGTAATGTGTGTGTTAAGTGGTTATTGTAATTGTAATAGCATAATTAAATTAAATTAAATTAATGTAGCATAGATTATTCGTCTTAAACTGTTCCATTTGTAGTCGGCTAAACACATTTTGATGCTGTCTAACTCTTTTGTATCTCTAATAAAGGAGACTTTGGTGCTTTGACTTTGGGCCAACTAAGGTGAAAACATGAGACTTTTGAGTTTTGACTTTTACGAGTACGTTTTCACCTGAGTCTTTTCTTATACTACAAAATTACAAATCTTTCATTATCGAGCATTTAAAAGTACAACTATATATGAAAATGGTCATTTTGGGCAAATAAAATTTAAAAAATTAGGCTCATGAAAGTGGAATAAGTATGCAGCCACCTAATATACTTTTGGCATTTCTTTCACATTGTATATGGATATGGTAGTTGACAACAATCATGTATATTGTTTTATTATTATTACTTTAATTAATCAATTAATAAGAAAAAGTATGTATAGACTTGATCCTCTAATTTGTGTATGTGTGTGTGACATTAGTAACTTGTAACACAGTTCTGATATAGTATCACCTACCAAAATGGTTTTTTTTTTTTTCTTTACTAGTTACTGTGATTCTTGATATTTGTTATGGAAAGTTGATTTGCTACCATTTAGTGTTATGTAAACATAACGTATTAAACTTCTACAAGTGAAAGTAAATTTTCACAAAATGATTTTTACACATTCGTAAGGCTATTATTGATGTGGTTCCGATTTCGGTTTTCTCTTTCTGGTATAAGCCAACTGATTGTGCCTCTTGTACGACGGAGAAGTGGAAGCTTATGAAGTCCCTCCTTATTGAGGGTTGTTATGCGTCTACAGTGTGTTATTGATCATATGTGAAACTCATACACATGGTCTGTCATGTATATATACTTAATTTTTGTATTTGTGTTTGATTAAGTTTATGAACTATTCCCTTTACATGTAAATCTAACGTTGAAATGTTACTCAAATTCAAGCACACGGTGGGCTTGGTCTAAATTGATAGTAGCCCACTGACCCATCAAAGATGAAGTGGATGGTTGATGGTTGATGGTACAACCTTACACGAAAAATTGTAATTGAGTTGAGGATATATGGGGTGTTAAAAACAAAAACAATAAATCATCATATTTATATGTTGACCCCTTTGACATTTTAAATAAAATGGCTCAGATACTTGGCCAAATATAATCTTTATACTATTTATTCACAAAGATTTACGGTTACTTTTGCATCATTATATTGTATTGTATATATATTTTCAAAAAAGAAAACAAAATGAAAACTAACAATGTTCTTATCAGTTATCACTAGCATACAACACTCGTTTTCCATCTTTCCGTGCCCCACGTTTATCACACACTTCTTCATTATTTACCGACACCCACAAAAACAACTACCCCTTTTCTATCATTTATTTTTTATTATACATATATATAAATTTCTTGTTTTTTTTTCTTCTTAACTATAGGTAATCAATTTTACCACGTGTAATTTGCGTATGTTAGCTTTTCAATTTACTTTGTGCTATTTGTTATATAATAAGAAATTTAACGATGTAATTACCAACGTAGATCATATTAAATTTGTTACTATGATTACGTATGTATTGTTTTCTTAATCCCTGTTAATCCATGTTTATATGTTCTTTGGTAATGACATTGTTGAATAATGAAACCCTTTGAATATTATGTATTACATATGCAACTATTCATAAAGTACAATAGAAACCATAAACTCTAACGGACTCAAAACTCACAATCAGACTTGGACCATCTATCGTCTAATAGACATGATGTTTGGTCTTAAATCAAACTTATTATTTTAATAGTATTACCAATTACCAATAATATATTTGATTATCTTTCTTCGTTAAATTTGAATTATGACCACTTTTTAAAACATTCATTCAACATTATGTTCTTCTTTTGCTTAGAAACATAAATCAATGACTTTTTTACTATAGTCAATATTCAATTTTCAGTTATAGGATTATTTTCAATATAACTGTTCTTTGTAAAAAAAAAAAAAAGCTTTTATATTAAAATTAAAAATAAAAGTGAAATGCAAAAAGATCCGAATAAGTGGTGGGTCAAATCCGGGGTGTGGACAGTCAACAACGGGCTATTCATCTAAACTTTAAAAACCCAACAAAGCAGGCTGCGATCATCTACTGCACACCCACACAGTCCTTATAATGCACCTTCATTCTGTATCCATATATATAACCGTCATAACTCCAATTTCCTAGTAAACAAACATTTGCTCTGTTTCTCTCACACACATTTACACCACAAACTACACACTCTTCTCACTTGCTACCTCTCAAAATATCAAGGTTTGTTTGTATTGCAATTTTCTTACACTCTCTGTTTTCATATCACAAATTAGTTGTTTTTATGTAGATCTACTGTCATATTGTTTGTAATTTTGGTTGATTAGCTACGTATACGTATCGATCATGTTCATGCACATTTCATTCTATATATATCATGATTTTTGTGTATTGTGTGATCAATTATTCAATTTGTTGAATGATGAGTTAAAATTGTATGTTTGGACTTTGACTTGAATCTATATGGTTTAATGGATGAACAGTTATTTGATCACATATCGTAATGGCTCCAGCTGCAGCAACAAATGGTTCCGATTCGATAAAACCTAGAGGTACTTTTTATGTCATTTTTAATGTTTTGCTGCATGTATGTTTTTTTATTGGAAGTGTAGCAGTATAAAATATTTTATTTGATGTATTCAAGATGAGATTCCTTTTTATAAATCTGAAAGAAAGAATAGTTAAATATTAACACTGGCTGCTTAATTGTTCATTCTTTAAATAAAATATTGCGCATGAGTTGGATATGTAAGACCTTTTTGTTTGTTAGGTGAGATTTGATTGTTGTCATACCATGAAGCATAAAACAATGGAAAACTTTGATTTAAATTTGTCCTGCTTGATATACTCGGTTAATAAACGTTAACCATATTGAAGGTTTTAACTGGTAATTGACATTTGCTGGTATTAAGTTGCTCTGTACTCTATATCAACTTTGTTTTTGCCTTTTTGGAGAGCACTAGATTTGACAACAGAACATGAAAATGTTGCTCCTTTTTCTAGGATCGTCGGTGCATATTGCATATCTTTTTTGGTCAAATATTTCCCCAAGTACCAGAAACGAGTTACTCGCTATTTAATCGAACAATCTCATGATTTCTCATAAGTTACACTGTTGTTGGCTTACATTACAGATGTCTACATTGTTGGTGTTGCACGTACACCACTTGGTGGTTTTCTTGGTTCCCTTTCGTCCTTACCAGCCACCAAACTTGGATCCATAGCAATTGAAAGTAAGTTTCTTTTAATAAAAACTGGACCATGTGATGTTTTCTGACGTGCACTGAATTCTATATTTTCTTTTCGTAACTGCTGTTTATGCAAAATTTCAGGTGCTTTAAAGAGGGCAAATGTTGATCCATCACTTGTACAAGAAGTTTATTTTGGAAATGTTCTTGGTGCAAATTTGGGGCAGGGTCCTGCCAGGCAAGCAGCGTTAGGTGCTGGAATTCCCAATACAGTCGTCAGCACCTCTATTAACAAAGTTTGTGCATCAGGAATGAAAGGTCTGTCTGATTTTCTGAGTGTATAGTTCTATTTTCAATTGTGCATTTTTCTCTTATGAGATCAGATTGTGGAAATTTTATGGCAACTGTAACATACTCCTTTTGGTAAATGCAGCAACCATGTTGGCAGCACAAAGTATCCAATTAGGTATAAATGATATAGTTGTCTCTGGTGGTATGGAAAGCATGTCTAACGTCCCCAAATACATTGCTGAAGCCAGGTCAATATTACCCTTAATCATTGTACTCGTGACATGTATAGTTTTATATGAGTTTATAGGTACATGTTTATTAATTTGTGCTTCTAGCAAAGGGCTTACAAAAACAAGGTGAAACTGTTTATGAATTACAGGAAAGGATCTAAATTTGGGCATGACACTCTTGTTGATGGAATGTTGAAAGACGGATTGTGGGATGTTTTTAATGATTTTAAGATGGGAAACTGTGCTGAAATATGCGCTGATATGCATGAACTTACAAGAGAGCAACAGGTACAGTGTATTTGGGACTTCTTTTTCCATTTTTCCATAATTCCAATTGTTATGGAGGCGCAAAGGAGAATGCAAACTACTTGTTTGTTTATTGTCTCATGTCCATCTCATTAACCTGACAATTGCATGGCTTTCTACTGCACGTCTGCACCTCTGCACCTCTGATGGTTCCATGTTCTACATAAGATGCTGAAAACAATGTTATAAATAATAAGTCTTCATATTTCATGTTTATAGAAACTATGCTCTATCTCTCCAGATTGGTCCTCTTTTATGGACTACTAATATATAACCATGTAAAATATATTAATGATTGATTGTTAATTGATATATGCAGGATGACTATGCTATTCAAAGCTTTGAGCGTGGTATTGCTGCCCGAGATAGTGGTGCCTTTGCATGGGAAATCACTCCTGTAAGATTTAGTTTTACAAGAAGTTAGAGGGTGAACCTCTGTCTCTTGCACTAATTTGATATCCGGAACTGTACAGGTTGAAGTTCCTGGCCCAAGGGGGAGACCATCAACAATTGTTGACAAGGATGACGATTTGGGAAAGGTAAATAGTTGTGATGTCATATACGCTAATGTCACGTGTAGTTGCATACTCTAGTTGGTCTGCCTTTTGTGGTTGAAGTAATAATGTTTTCAAATCTGATATAGCCATATTAACAGTGAAACTGAATGAAGATTAACTTACAGCTCTGAATTGTAGTTTTTCCTTGCATCACAGTCCTAAAGAAATTAAATATTGCCAAAATTGAAGGAGTACCTCTGGTTTCATAATGCCTGTGTTGGGGATAACCTTAGAACTTATTGTTGACAGTGCTAACAACTACATCTCCTTTTGTTTTTTCTTGCTATAGTATTTGTTCGTTCACAATATTTAGTTGCTTCTAAACCTTAACCAATTTTAATTTGTTTTCTTTCAGTTTGATCCTGCTAAATTGAGGAAGCTTCGGCCAGCTTTTAAGGAGAATGGTGGCAGTGTTACTGCTGGCAATTCCTCTGGTATTAAGTAAGCCTATATTCAGTCGGCCTTTATATTAGTCTGATAGTCTCTATTTAAAGAGAACACTTCAAGATCTAAAATGGAACACTGAATGCATTCAGTAACACGTTGCTTGACCTGATAACTAACGTCAGCCACATGACCCTGAAATCTTAAATACAGTATACATAGTGCCCTTGCTTTTTTCTCTGGACTCTAGTAATAATTATGTTTGAATTATGCATTTCTAAATTATTGAAAAAGTTCGGAGTTCAAATGGTATTGCTTTATTGCTGGCATGTCTTCCATGAATATTGTTTGTCATATTTTTACTAAGAAGCAACTTATTTCTTATCACAGTGACGGTGCTGCTGCACTTGTGTTGGTTAGTGGGGAGAAGGCACTTGAGCTTGGGTTGAAGGTGATCGCTAAGGTTTCAGGATATGCTGATGCGGAACAGGTAATTAGGTGACATATGTAAAGATGAAACCAAATCTAAAACTTAATGTGATCATTATGAAGCCGATACTGGGACTTATTGAATTGTATAAGTTATTGTACGAGCACTCAGGAGATGTATCATTGACCTGCAGGCACCCGAGTTGTTTACAACTTCTCCAGCCCTTGCTATACCCAAGGCTATTTCAAGAGCTGGACTAGAGGCTTCCCAAATAGATTTCTATGAAATTAATGAAGCATTTGCTGTAAGCATTTCCACTTTTAATTTAATTGATGTACAGTATATCTTGCTGTTCCCAAATCTTATTCTTTAATGTGAAAACTACAGGTTGTTGCTCTCGCAAACCAAAAACTGCTCAACTTGGATTCGGTTAGTTCGTAACTCTCTCTATTATACAAAGACACCAACAAAAACACAATGCGTGAATCACATATTTCATATTGATTGATTGGCATTGAGAATCTTTTGTTCTACTTTTCAGGCAAAACTTAACGTACATGGTGGTGGTGTGTCATTAGGACATCCTCTAGGTTGCAGTGGTGCTCGTATCATTGTCACACTATTGGGGGTACGTGTGCTTACAATAATTCAAATAAGAAAACGTGATTGTTTAAACTTTTAACCATTTCCAACAAATATGTTGAGTTTGGTATTCGAGTGACACACATCTGTACGTGCTTAATTTGATCTTAACAATGGTATACAGGTTTTGAAGCAGAAAGGCGGCAAATATGGAGCAGCAGGTGTATGCAATGGAGGAGGGGGTGCATCGGCCTTTGTCGTAGAGCTTGTTTAATTGTGATATCTTCTTTAATTACATCAAAGTGTTGTGCTAGTGTGTTTTTTTCCCTTTTCTTTTTGTTTATTGATTATTTTTCTTTCCTTTTGAGTTATTCTCACCAATAAAATTATGTGTACGTAGAATATTTAGATAAATTAAGCATATGTTGCCAGTTGCTTATTAATCGTGCATTGCACTTTTGCTATTTTTGAAGTATAACTTGGTGAGATGACATTTTCAGATGACCTGGCATTTAACAAAAACACATAGGGAGTACTTCGTTGTCGGTATGTTCAAAAATAACTGACGAATAGAGAAAACAAGAACTTTATATTCACTGAATTAAAACAACCCATTTAGAATGTTCTAGAAAAAGAAAAATGATCAATTGTACCGATCTCGACAGAAGGCCAACAAGTTCGTTACATGCATTAGTAATAAAATGAGTTTAAGGCCAACAAGTTCGTTACATGCATTAGTAATAAAATGAGTCTGTAGCCTAAATAAGGTACAAAAGTAAAAATTCGTTTCATTAACCCAAAATAGGATTTTTGATTTTAGAGAAGTGAGTACAGTAAAAGCACAAATGACGTTCGTGAACTACTCCTATTAATTAACAACTAAGTTTCGGTTAAATCAAAACAACTACGGAGTACAAGTCTATAACCAATGCCATGTGAAAAGTTATTTTTAAGGAAACTGAAAACTGACGAATAACTTTGGGACCAAAGTTGTAATTTTAAAATAATTACTAATTTAGATTTTAGACATCCCACAAGCGTCTAGCTGTACATCTTTCTTCATCTATGCAAAAAGGGGGAAAATATTAAAGTTAGGTTTTATAAGATTCTTAACCAAATTCATCAATCAATCAAATCAATTCTCTCAAACCACTTTACATATTTCATTCACCTCATCTCTCTGTGCTGAAATCATGGCGGTACGTTCCTCTCTACATATATTTTACGTATAAGTTTGTCAATTTCAATCATTTTGAGCTCGAATTCACCTTTTTGCTATGTTATGTTATCGTAATTTAATTATTAATGTTGTTGCTAATGTTTGTTTGATTTCCTTTTGGATATTCTATTGATTTTGCTTACATTTTTGTATCTGTAAGAATCATATTTTGTTAGCTGGAGGTTTTGCACTTATTATATGCTCAATAATTAGCAGAAAAGCTTTATAGTCAACCAACTCACACACAAAAACCTTGATATACAAACTGGAATTGAGTGAAATTAATTAGAACCTTGAAATCCCTAAGTGTTAGTATATCCTATGGTTTTTTGTTGGTTGAAATGGTTTCCGAAATTATCGAAGATGTATTAAAGCTGGCTAAGATTGAAACAATTACTAACAGAACGGGGCGGATAAACACATTTAGACTCTATTGATTGTCTTCCTAAAACTTATCATATTACCATTTTCTTTCTTTAAATTCTCATGGAACTGGTAATAGGGAAAGTGAACATGAAAATATAAGAACTTGATGAGGTTGAAGAGGATAGTAGTGGAATTTGAATGTGTTCCTGTAGTACATTCTGGTAGTCTTTGTCTTGATCTTAGCCACCCTGACTATATTTTGATAACATTGATATCTTTAAAGGTTGCTGTACTTAAAATGACGTCCTCGAGTGTTGTATATTGTTCAATCCAGATGAAAGGTTCTTCGCCTTTGATATACAAGACACTTTGATTTTTCGCTGCAATTACAGTGATGTTAAGCTTCTACTTTTACAGGAAGTAGGACAGCCACTGCCAAAATTTGGTGAATGGGATGTGAATGATCCTGCATCAGCTGAGGGATTTACAGTTATTTTTAACAAGGCTAGAAATGAGAAAAAGACAGGTGGAACAGCAGATTCGCCACCCAAAAGTGACTCTACACAGCGTAAAACTGGGGCAGCTACTCTTGGAAAGCCTCAATCTGTAAGCCGTGATAAATTTTATTTACATGATTAGGGTATGAAACTCGTTCATCTATAAACAAGATATGGTTTATTTGTTGACAGCGAGCTTAATTAGGGTCATATGTGATAGTTAGTTAACTTTAACAGTTGCCTCAATCACTACCACCGTGTTTCTAAACAGCAGTTTATGCATTCTCGACTTAATTCTCATGAAACTAATATATTACCTTTTCTTTTCGTGCAGAAGAAATGGTTCTGCTTCAAGGCGTGATAATTATAATATACATATGTGTGCATAACAGAAGAAAATCACCTGTCTTCTTCTTGACTGAACTCCAAAATCATATATATAGATATTTGTATATCTCAATATGTGCGTATATTCCAGAAGGCTGGATCTTTAGTGATGCTGCGAAAGCTTGTGAACTTAACAAAAGAAGTATCTGTTCATGTCTGTTTTATGTTTTTCTTCTTTCTTTCTTTTTGTCAATAATGTGATTTTGTTTTTTGGTATATCATCCAATGCAAAATATTAAATCGATGCTGTTCAGCTTTTAATTGTTAAGTGATCTACATATTTGTTTGGGTACTTCAACATATCAGGATCTTGATTTAGCAAAGCGTCATCATTAATGATGACCCATCATCATAAGTTTGTAGGGTGTCATTTGTTAATGGTTATTTGGAATGACTCGGTGAGACGTTGTTTGTTAATTATTGTGCATCTTAAACGTACTGGACATTATGCAAGCTGACAGATGGCTTGATCAATGACAAGTTCAATAATTGATTGATTATTGAATGGCTCAATACTAGGAGAGAGGAAGTGTACATTAAAATGCATTGTTAAAGTGTCATTGCATGTAAATACAATACAAAAAACTTATTTCTGGGTATGCATACTGATAACCTTTTCTGACATGAATTATCAACAATGTGGTCTTGGTGCTGATTCAATTGCTAGATACACCAAAATGATATGATCAAAAGATTTCCAAAATTGAAATATAAATATTACAATGTAGATTGTAGTGCCACCTCAAGTGTGAAATTCCCATCAGTAATACAACAAACAATGGGATTTGCAGTAACCTTCCGATGTTCATCTATCAATGGCGTACAGAACAGAACTGAAGGTCAAAACTTCCTAAAAATGAATATGTTTTGTACCGTAATTGAAAGTTAATAAAACCTTGAATATCAGATTGAAAAGGCCAAAAGAACAATGTCATACTTGTCAAAATTGCATAAAAATTATTGAACTTTAACCATACGTTGATGTATATTGTAACTGTATATTAATTACATATGTAAACAATCACAATCTGCAGCATTCCAGCATTAGAAATGGATATTTGTTGATTACCAATTATTAACCTGTAGGAACCAGGGAAACAGATGAGCCAAAACCTTGTATCTGCAAGACCCTGCTTAATGCTCCATGTTAGTCAGGATGTTGGGATTTTTTAGTCTCCGAGAACCTGCTTAAAGCTTCATATTATGCAAGGATGTCAAAGTCAAAATCTTTGATCTCCAAAGAATCTGCTTGATGTCAACATTTTGACAACTGAGTTATGCTGATATAGCTTTGCCAAAAAGTTCAGCAATCGCGTTTGTAGGATCTTTTTGCTTCACAATTGACTCCCCGACCAAGATCTGCAGGGGGAACACATCCAGTGTGATCATACCGATAAATGAACAATTTTTGGAACTAAATACAGATTCAAATGACATACCGCTTTAACACCGGCTTCTTGCACATAGGCAACATCAGCAGGGGTGAACAATCCCGACTCTCCAACAACCTGACAAGTTCAAAAGATCATCAGGGAAATGTCACAACTCATGGAATTCACCATTTCACCATGGGAAAATAAATGAGCACACCACATTCTTACTATTATATCCTTTTCCCGAATCTTTTCACCACGTTCGCCTTCAAGCAACTTCTTTGTGTTACTAATATCAACCTCAAATGTTTCTGCAGATGTATGACATTGTTGAAAACTAGAGAAGTGGCATTAAAGAGTGCTGAAACTTGAAAAAGTTACTTACCAAGGTTACGATTATTAATACCAATGAGTTCAACCCCTTCAATTTCAAGAACGCGGTCCATTTCATTCTCATCATGTACCTAAGGAAAAGAAAATAGAAACCCTAAAACATCTGGCCATATTTCACCTTTGATTATAGAAAGAAAAAAAAATCATCTTTGCAAACCTCCACTAGTGGTGTTAATCCAATCAGTTTGCAAATCTTAGTCATGTATTTGATATCAAGATCTTGTAAAATAGCAGCGATTAACAAAACAGCATCAGCACCTTTTGCTCGAGCATAATAGAGTTGCCATGCATCTACAATGAATTCTTTGCATAGTAGAGGGCACTGCAGTTAAAATTAATAATTTATCAAAGAAAAGTTGCTAAAATACACATCAATTGTGACAGTAACATTACGAAAACTTGTACCGTCACTCCAGCATTCCGTATGGCTTCTAAATTTTCAAAGCTTCCCTAAGTTTACAAACAGGTATTTATAATATTAACATCAAAACTTAACGAAACTTGAAATTATATCAATCAACAATATCTAAAAACTTGTACCTGAAAATATTTTGCATCTGTTAAAACGCTGAGGCATGCTGCTCCACCTTTCTCGTAAGCTTTTGCGATTTCAACCTGCAATAATTAGCTTTTAATGTTTGCATAAAGGTGTCTATTATTCAAATGTGGATATTTAGTTTCATGATAGCTGCAACATGTTGCATTATGAAAGGGTAACAAGTACCTACTTAGACTCCTTTTTACATATTTTGAGACTTTTTTTTTCCACAAAAATGTTAATAACAAACTGGAAAGAGCAACTTACAGGATCAAAATCTTCTCTTATAACTCCCCTACTCGGTGAAGCCTTTTTAACTTCAGCAATTAGAGCAGGCAATCCTGTTCTTAAATGTGATGCTTTCAGAGCTCCTATGAAGTCTCTGGTAGGAGGAGCACCTTTAATATCTTTGCTCAGTGAATAGAGAGGTTTTTTATTTTTCATCTAATATAATTGATCCTTGTTAGTACGAGAGATAATGTACGAAAAAGAGTAGAGGTGGAAAAACTGATGGGTCGGACGGATAAGGTAACATATCAAAATAGATCGGTCCAGGTTGACCAAAAAAAAACTATATTTGCAATTAGAAAAAATATATTATCTCGGTAGTCCTCTAAAGATACACCTTGGGCGACTCTCCATCACTCATTTGACCTGTTTGCTGTTTGGTTAATATTTTTAATTTTATCCGTATGACCTATCTATTAGATATAAAAACATAACCATTTTATAACAAAATGGGTCGAAATTGCCACCTCTAACATAAAGTTGTAGAGTAAAGGAGAAGCAGACCTGTGCCACCTCAACATCTTTGTTCCATACGATTTCCTCTAGTATGTTACGAGGAGTATTACCTTCATTCTGTAAACGGAACTCAAAAGGACCAACATAATGCGTAGGAGGTCCTGTTGGTGGTCGTCTTCTAATTTTAATGCCTTGGGTAGCAGATATCTCTTCTTGTGAATTTCTAACTTTAAAGTCCTTTATGTTTAGTGTATCAACTTTGGACTCACTTGATGGAATATCAGTAGCTTCAGACTACAAAATCAGTTAAAATTAATTATTTTTACCAACCATTCTGCATTGGAAAACAAATTTTATGTTGCATCCTTAATCCGTATCTAAACTCACTACTTCCACCATCACCCACACAACAAACTTCCTACTTATAACCACTTAACTTGTTTATAGGCCTCTTAACCCACCATTTTCCGTTCACATCTATATCAAAAACTCGAAGCCCATCTAGTGGCTAAAGATTTTCCATCACATTGATTCCTCTGACACTTTTAGTCGTGTGATCAAATGCGTGAAAATACGGATTATTTTCTAGGCTTATTCGATTTTGAAAAAGCCCATAATCTTAATTTCTAACAGTTTATAAGCTTAGGCTTATTACATAGTTACAGCAAGTTGTTTTGAAAAAGCCCATTATCTGAATACAGTAAGTTGTTTTGAGTATCCAAACAGCTAAGGACTTAACAGCTTATATGGCCTATCCGTGAGCTTATCAGTTACTCCAAATTACAACAAGTCTGTAAGCCCGAAAAGTAAGCTTACAGAACACCTTTGTAAATTGGGTCAGACAGAATAATCTAAATCTAAATAAATAAAATATAATATTAACAATAATAAGAAAAGAAAGAAATTGCAAATGATGCTACCTGTTGAGCTCTAATACAAGAAAGAGGGCATCTGTGGTTGATTAGGGTTAATGATGGCAATTTGAATGTTGTGAGAAATAATCGTGAATGATTAAGAAAGAATGTGTGATTGTTGTTGTTGAGGGACGATGATGAAGGAATTGAGTTTCCACGCATCAAACTCTCCATTTTTTTTTTCCAAATAATAAAAAACAAGAATCCTCAATTCAGCTTCATCTCTAACCCATACCAGTCAGTATTCTTTTTGGATGTACAATAATATCCGTAAAAATAAATAATAAATAAATAAATGTTTTCAAAACTTTTGGTGAAAAAAACTTTTCCCAATTAAAAGTTTCCTTTTATTTCTTTTTTTTTTTTCATAAAAAAACTTTAGAAAATGCTCTTGCTACTAAAGATTAATCTTTTGTTTCTTAAAAGTTCTAATGAATTCTATAAAGTTTGTTTAAAATAGGATTTATGATCATAAAATAGGATTTATGATAAGATCGTCAAGATACTTTTACTTTTGTCCCGAGATCACCAATGTACCCATTTTATTACCATTGTCGATAATTTACTTTCAAAGTTTGTGTTAATATTCCCGAATACTTTTTTTTAACCTGCAGATGCTGACATATCACTAACACGTCGGATAATATAATCCACGTAATTAACTTATTACAGGTGCCAACCACGTAATTTAATCACACTTAATACAGGGGATGTTCGGTATCTTCATTCAACTCATTTTCTCCAATTCTAAACCCTAAAATTGACAATAAACATGTCTTCGATTTCAACGGGATCTTCTTTATCAATTCGATCTAGCAACATAAGTTTATGTGAGTGTTTCTAAACGTGTAAATAAATAAGATACTAATAAATGATATCAGATGAGATGTTAATAAGATACTCATAATAAATAAGATACTCATAATGTCTAAATCAAATATTTCGTTACAATGCAAAGTAAAAAAACTAGATTTTTAAGAGTTGTTTGTAGTTGAACATACTTTGAAGTTTCATTCGTGATGATCTGCTCCATTTATAATCACACCTTAACTCTGTTCGACTTATAATTATTACCGACCTACTGAGATCGTAATAATAATATATAAATTCCGTTTTGTAGTATGTTCGTGTGTAGCACCCCGAAAGCTCAAGGTATTATTATAGCAAGCACAGAATAAATATATTATAAAATATTGTATAAGTTATGTATAAAATTAATAGTTGTGTGATATTTTAAGCTATCTAGTAAATAGGAGTTGAGGGGCTATTAGTGTGAATATAATTAAATTAAAATAAACCAGAGTATACATACATATATCGACATGTGCATATATATGATTTCATTCTCGGCTCCTGAGAAGTCTAGAAGAAGAGAGAACGAGCGGGAGAAAGAGAGGAAGGAAGAAATTAAGCTTCAAACACATATTAACATTATTTAATCTAAATTCAAGTTTCCAAATCATCTCCAATCAAAGTAAGATCATTGTTCTTCCTTGTTTTAACCTAGAAATTAGGTTTTTGATGGGTTTTGTATAATTAGTGGTTTAATCGGAAATTAAGGCTTAGGAATTGATCAAATTGATGTTAGCTAGTGTTATTGTGACACCCGACGCTTTAGAGTAATGATTACCTTAAACTAAAACCATAATTACGTGTATTTAGTATTTGATTAGGCTAAATACTTGTAATGACTTGTATATGTTTATATACGCTTACGTGATTATTTGTAATCACGCGAAACAACCGGACGAGGTCCGACAATCTATACGGCGTTAGTGATAACTTTTCATAAATAATGTAAACCTATTTTATAAATTAAATAGTAATTATTTACCCTATATTATTGTTATTAAATAATAATATACGAAAAACCTAGACGTTTTGCTTAAAACGTAATAAACGCAACGAAAACGCTCGAATACCGCCCGACACCCGAACGAAACCGACAAATATTTTGAGAATGTTCAATAAAGTATTTTAAAGATATTGGTCAAATTAAAATAGTGATTTCATATCAAAGATAAAACACAAAAATTAAACGTTAACGATTTAATTTTTACGCGCGCGAAAAACGTTAAACGAACGAGAAACGTAGCACGAAATCGAGAAGCGAGTCATGAGCCCAACCCTTGGAAGGGGTCAGGCCCAGACCCACAACCCTGTGGCCAAATCGGCCCAAGAGCCCAGCCCAAAAGCCCATTTCTTTGGCCCATCTATAAAAGCCTTCCTACCTTCACTTTCTCTCATTTTACACACACTAATTCACACAATCTCTCTCCCAAATCTCTCTACTCTCTCTCTATAATCTGACCAAGATCAGCCACCACCACCACCCTACAACCACCATTGACCACCACGAGCCGCCGTTGACCACCACGAGCCGCCGTTGACCATAACTCAAAAACTTCAAGATTTTCAAGGAATTCAAGCTTTACAACATCTCATTCCTTCTTCCTTTCATTTTCATTGTAAGAAAAACTTATCCTACATCTAAATTACACTAATAACATGTTTCAAGGTTCACATAACAAAGAAATGTCCAAAATTTAACATAAAAACGTTTTTCATGGCTTAAAATGTTCAAGAACATCACATGCATTTCTGGGCAGAAAAATAGTCCAACTTCAATGAGACGTTTCTCCCCCAAAACTTGACCAAAATGGACGATTAAAAAGAGAAAACTTAAGTTCAAGAAGTTAGCTTTCATTTCCAAGTGGTTTCATAATTTTTGGAGTTCGTTTGATACCCGAAATAATTTTTACAAAAACATGTATACGGGCTGTCCAAAAACTCAGAAAATTCACTTTTCTTGTTTTAACCATAACTCGAGATATACACCTCCAAATGACTTGAAACCACCACCAAAAGTTCATAAATTTTGTTAGGTACAAATGTCGTTTAGATAACTTTTTCGAAAAATGTGTAGATTTTGTCCAGAAATCCGATCTTGTTGCATGTGTCCGCATTGGTCACTTCTGACCTCAGGGAACAAACGAAATTTTTCAAAATACTTAGGTATACCTAAAAATTCTGGAAAAATTATTTTAAGTAGCTAAGATACTAAGGAACAACTGGACATTTCTAATTGAGTGAACTAGCTTAGGTGGACATTAACCCTCCACCTACACGATTTATTTAGGTGGACATTAACCCTCCACCTACACGATTTATTTAGGTGGACATTAACCCTCCACCTACACGATTAATTTAGGTGGACATTAACCCTCCACCTACACGATTAATTTAGGTGGACATTAACCCTCCACCTACACGATTAATTTAGGTGAACATTAACCCTCCACCTACACGATTTACATAAGTGGACATTAACCCTCCACTTACAAAGATGGTCTTTTGAGACATCTACTTACACAACCTTATACGTTTAGGACGTTAAAAGGTTGCATTTGGAAAACACGCTTTGCTTACTATTTGCTACTTGCTTGCTAATATCAGGTGAGTTTCATAGCCCCCTTTTTTTTACTGTTTTCTAACTGGGGTGAGAATACATACAACTGTTTTTATACCGCTATTTTCATGTGAACACAAGTACTAAACTCGATATATTGGTTTCATGAGTTATTTTACTAATCCTGAAAGTCCACATCATAGTTTGTTAGTATCGATATAGCGTGGATGTTAATGAATAGTATTATTTGGGATTGACTCCCCCCGTCCGGGTTAGTCGCGCTAACTGGTCAAACGGACGCATTATCATTTGTTCTTACGAGTGTTGAATTAGGCACTCGCTGGGAGGCACCCCGATCGTGGCACTTGATTGTGACCCGACACCACAGTTAAGCTCGAACTATGAGCTCATGGCAACAATATACCCTATTTTTGCCTTTTGCAATACATTACTTATCATTGTTGAATGATATAAACGGAAATCTTGTGTTCCATACGATGTTATATCAACTGTTTACAAACCTATGAACTCACCAACTTTATGTTGACGTTCTAGTATGTATTTCTCAGGGGACCAACCGCAGTAGGGTTGCTTTTGGAAGGAGATAGCTCGAGTCGCATATTTTTCACAAACAACAGAGATTAGCTTACATTATGATATGTTGAAATCTTGTAATAGATGCGTACTCTACTTTTGGCAAAACATATGTAAACATTGTAACTACGAAATGTAATGATTTTTGAAACGTCTCATATAGAGGTCGTTTGTTGTAATTCTTGTGTTGTGATATTTGATTTGGTCGGTGCCCCCAACGCAACACCCTACCTTCCGCTGCCACGTGTCTTGGGGGTGCGACAGTTATTATGATTGTTAGTGATACTAGCACAACCTATGAATTGATAGTTTGAATTGTATATGTAGTAAATAAGGTGGGTGTTGTATAAATCTTTGCCTATAGTTGCTAAACCACCTTAATTACTAGTCTAAAGAGTTGTAGTGATATAGTTAGTGTAACTTAAAGTAGTGATTCAAATAATCAAACAATGGATTGGTTATGATCATCCAAAAATGGGAATTTGTGTGTAGTTTGACCAAAAGTAAAATATGGTCAACCCAAAGGGATGATGGGTTGATAATAGTAGCTAGTTGCTTTTGATGATTATTAAATGCGTTGTTATGTGTTATACATATGATAGGTGATCAAAGATGTGGCCTCCATAGCTGATTGTTAAACCGCCATAATTGCCTAAAAAGCAAAGGTGAGTATATAGAGATTGATTGGGTAACGATTGTGTAATTCCGGATTGCTTCCGAGCAGGAGGTTTACATAATCATGCGGGGTATTGTTTTTATCTTATTTTGTTTCTAATTGTTGATGAATTATGTGATATGAGCATATATGTAGAGATTAGCTAACTTAGTAAGCATTGTGTTGTTGTTGGATATGTGCATAGCACATTATGTTGTTTTAGCATGCATATCGTTGTGGTATGGTGCTAAGTGATTATTGACCGCGGATCCGCATAGTGATTAAATCTTCACATATTGCTCATTAGTTAATTGTTTAAGATCATGTGACAATTATTGTTTGTGTCTAGTGGTTGATAAATGTGATGATCATTACTTGTTTCTAGTGTTTGCTTGATGTTGTGATTTACTTAATTAATTTCCTATATGCTCACTAAGTAATGTACTTATTTTCGTAAGTGTTGAATGTTGTAGGTGAAGGTGGGCGTAGGGAAGGAAAAGCTATATTGAAGGACTAGTGTGGATTGCTTGCTAATAGTGAGTAGCAAGCCCTCTCTCTCTCTAATTATCGTTTTGGATCACTTGTGTAAACCGCTCAAATATACACCTTTTGATAATACGATTACAGAATGTTTTTCCTTTTTTGTTGAGAAGTAGCTGAAGTATTAATTGAAGTAGTTTCCAATTTACATAACTCAATGTAATTTCAGGGTACCTAACTTTCTTATCGATGCATTTAACATTCATATATTAATTGTGGTCCTCACTACCCTGAAATTTACACCGTAGATTCTTTGATTTCTTCTTTTGTAGGTGCTTATTGTAATCGCAAGAAATGATGACAATGGAGGTATATATGTGACGTTATAAATAGAGGAAAATTTACTCGTCGAAACGTATACTTCAATCTTTTTCGTATAATTAAAATCAGAACAAAAAAAATTAGCCATCTCAAAATAAATATTTACATTTCCTCTCTGTATTTGTTATGAAAATATGTACAATTTCAATCAAATCACCCCGAACGACACATTTCCTAAGAGACTCAATTCAAATATAGTGCTATAATGTACATTTGACTATACAAATTTTATATTTACGTATTTCTAAAGTTGTATTTATTATCCGGTAGATACTTATTTGAAGAGAAGGGAGTAAGTAAAAAGTAAAAGTCACTGAAAGGTGATTATGCACTTGATTTATAAGCTAGGGTGTCACCTTTTTAAGGTGCGTTTGGCGAAGAGCTTTTAAGAACTTTTTGAAGCTTTAGCTTTTTGTTTTTAAATTGAAAAGCTCTTCATTTCTAAAAGCTTTGTTTGGATAAAAGAGCTTTGAGCTTTTTTTTAAAAGCTCCAAAAAGCTTGTAAATAAAAAGCTAATCCTACAAGTTTTGAAAATTGAAAAGATCTTTTAGTGAATATATTTACATGATTGTCCTCGTCATTAATAATTACAATTTGAGACTAGTTAGTTTATCGACACTAGTATTCTAAATGATTTTTCAAAGTTATTGTCTTTTTTGTTTTCAATAAATTAATAAGGAATTAAACCTAGTTAATTATTAACAATACTGACGACCTGACGCCCCTCAAAATATTAGAAACACTTTTTAAAATAACGGTGGACATATTCATATTAGTACTACACGAAATATAGTATGTAATATATTAACTCATAATCATTTTTGTATCAAATCAAATATTTAATACATATACATAAATTTTGACATTAAGAGGTGATATTTGAATCATTATCATTTTTCTTACACTAAAATATTATTTGTCAAATTTATATTTAGTTATATTTATTATTATTTTTATATTCATATACACATATACTATACATATTATTTCATATTATAATTATTAACTATACATATTTTTTATAATGTTACCTTAATTATTAGACAATGAATATGTTAACAAAAATATAAATAATTTAGTTATTTATATTATATTATTATGAGTTATATACGTTAAATATATATATACCATTTAATTTTATTTTATTTTATCATTGTATTTTATTGTCATTTTACTAATTTCAATTACAGCTACGGCTACTTTACCAAACGCATTTAGAAAAATATATCTACAGCTTACAGCTTCAATTAAAAGCTACAGCTACAACCTACAGCTTCAATTAAAAGCTACAGCTACAGCCTACAGCTCGTTTTGCCAAACATACTTTAACCGATGTATGCCATGTATTATCATTTTCATCACACACATCTTTCCTACAATATAAATAATTAGCAATTAGCAATTAGCAATTAGCAATCCATTATAACCTTCAAGAGTACGTTGTCATACAATATATGGAGTCCAGTTACAGAATGCTCTCTCTTTTTGCATGCATTCTAATATCTCCCATGATTTCATCAAACTCAAAGTCGATCGTAAAAAGTCTTCCTGGTTTTCCTGGTGATCTCCCTTTCGCTTTAGAAACCGGGTATATATTCATCTGTTTAACTTAATTAGTTTATTAACCTATTATAGAAACTTATATATATATATATATATATATATATATATATATATATATATATATATATATATATATATATATATATATAATTTGTTTGTCTTTTCGCGGGGGTTGAAATTAAGATATGTGGGAGTTGGAGACAACAACGAAATTCAGTTTTTCTACTACTTTGTTGAGTCACAAAGAGATCCATTACACGATCCTCTTCTTCTTTATCTCACCGGTGGCCCTGGCACTCCGGCTCTCTATGCTTTCATATATCAGATCGGTAAATTTATTATATTTGTCAATGTTATATATTGCAAGCTCCAGCCTTATATATATATGAGAAAAACAAGATCAATAACGTACATAAGTTTTTTTTACCTTTAGAAATGAAAATTAATTTCTATTACACTTTAGATCATTTGCAACCGTGTGTATTAATTCAATGTAGTTAACACCGTAAAACATAAGTTTTTTTTTTATGTAGTAAGTTTTGAATTGTTAAAGAAAGAGGCCTTATACCAAAACGTAAAAACATCAAAGATGTTTACATGCGAAACAATATACAAATATAGAAAAATATCCGCAACTCTTAATAAAAAAATATAGTTTCGTAATTCTGATATGCGGGTCCACCCTCGCTAATCCTGCAGTCTCCAGACGGTTTGACTTCTCGATTGATAAAATCCCAGGAACCATTTTTACAAGGATATTTATGTAGCTTCAAAACAAACACAATTAAAAAAAAAAAAAAAAAAAATACATAAAGAAAAGTATCCAAAGTTTATCGTCTTTAATTTGCAGGTCCATTAACAATCAGTCTCGAAAGTTCATCCCGCGATAACATTACATTAGAGCTTAATCACAATTCATGGACAAAGGTTACGTTATTTATCCATGCTGTGCATTTCATCGAATCGTACATAAAGGATGATGTTTTTGTATGTATGGTGCGACGACAAATAATTAATTATGAAATTATTTTGTAGGGTGCTAATGTAATATTTGTAGATGTACCAGCTGGTATTGGGTTTTCATATGCTAAAACAAGTGAAGCATTAAGAAGCAGTGATTCCATTTTAGCTTCACACACTTATGATTTCGTAACAAAAGTAAGATATACGCTCTGTTACACCAATAATTGTTTACTAAATAAATTTAATTAAAATAATTTGTTCTATTTGATTTCTATATGTAAATCATCAGTGGCTTGTGACGCATCCAAGATTTTTACAGAATCCATTGTACATCACTGGGATATCTTACATGGGCATTCTTATACCATTCATTACTTTAAAGGCATTCAATGGTAACAATTTTCATCATAATTACAAATTCATATTCATTTGGAAAAAAATACAAGTGTAAAATCTAAACATTATTTACGGTTTTTGTAGGCAATGAACGTGGAAATCAACCGCGACTTAATATTAAAGTAAACATATTTTGGAATGCTAAATCTCATACTTATATCGTTGTTTTCTTTACTTGGTCTATTCTTAGTTTGACCAAAAGTTCATCTTCATTGTTGTACAGGGATGCTTGATAATTAGCCCTCTCACGGATAAATTTAGTGACTTCAATTCAAGATTAGAGTATGCTCATCGGCTTGCACTTATATCAGACGATATATACAAGGTAAGGGAAGTTACTTGACACATTTAGTTCACAATACAAACAAAATATGTACGTTTTGATACATATCTTGTTATTTTTCAGGCTACAAAAGAAACTTGCCATGGTAACTATGTAATCAGTGATCCAAATAACACCCTATGTTCAAAGAATCTTCAACGGGTGGATGAGGTATACCCATAGATCAATTTAGTTAGATATTTATAATAGTATGTAATCCTAACTTACTCGATCTAATTGAAATCCATATCATGTAATTATAGTGCACAAGCGGAATTAATCTTTCAAATATATTGGAACCATTGTGCGATGATACAAATCCAGATCCAACTTGTGTAATTTTTCTTTCTCGAGTTTATAAACGTGACACATTTATTTTGTTAAGACGAATGTTTTATTTGACTTTACCGACGATTTGTTTCTTCAGGACGTACGTGAAATATATTTAGTGTCTTGGGTAAACAATAAAGATGTTCAGGACGCTCTCCATATTCGTGAGGTATATCCGTATATGTGTTGTTAACAACTTATAACTTTCTGGTTTCAGACCTTTAATTACACAGATCACTAGCAACTCTCTTTAGTCTAACTCAACTTTTGTGTCCCCTTATCGGTATGGCTTGATACTCTTAACTGCCACTTTTTCGCAGGGAACAAGTTGGGAGCAGAACGGTGACATCCATTACAATTTCATGAAAAATGATACCATATATTACTCATATGATATCTTCGAAAGTATTGTCTACCATGAACAACTTACTATGAGAAACTGTCAAGTTGTGATTATCAGGTACAGTTAACCTATTTCGGTTAGAGATAAGCTTGTGATTTTGTAATTCAGATATTATTTTTCTCAACTTTATAATATCTTTTTACTTGCAATATTGATAACGTTGATACACACGTTGCGATACTATTTTCCGAGTAACTATATATCTTAAGTTTGAATTGCACTTTTTGCAAGACAAAAATGAATTTTCGTATCATTATAAGGGTTTCCTTTTTCCTTCTGAATATTGATAACTTGATTTTGTGTGAGGTTGAAAAATTAACAGTTATGTTTATGAAGGTATACGTATCTGTCAATTTAACTGTTTCAATTCACCTTCAGTCATGGTAATTATTTTGTATGCTACTTAATTTGTTTATAAAATTTAATTTGCAGCGGTGATCATGATATGACTTTTCCATACGTGGGCGTAATAGAATGGATAAGATCTCTCAATCTTTCTATTGAAAGCCGATGGAGCCCATGGTTTGTTGATAATCAAGTTGCAGGGTAAGCTCGAGCTCAAGCTCAATATCGTTGCTGTTTAATTTAACCTTGATAACAGATTGACATTTTTAGTTATTAGCTTAAGAGTCGACCAAATCTGTATATGTTCGACATATATCTAAAGCTTTTTCTGTATTCTCTTCTTTACTGTTGTAGATATCGGATGACATTTGAAAAGGATGGATATTCTCTAAATTATGCAACAGTCAAGGTAAGAAACAATATGGCAATACGCCAAGAGGTGACTCAATTAGATTTTCTTGAAATTGATCATTACATGATCGAATTTCACTAATATATATTGTCTGAATAATTTTATAAAAAATAAAAAGTTATACCAATTAACGAATCCTCCGTATTTATGTAGGGTGCGGGTCATGGACCGGCAATAGACAAACCTAAAGAAACCTCAGTTATTGTGGATGAGTGGTTGACTTCTCACATACATTTAAGTGACGACTCCGACATGCATAGCATAAAATGAAATGTATTATCAATGTCGTCATTTGTAAAGCTTCTTTTTTTCGGTTGACTTAAAAGAAGCTAGTACCCAATTTAAATGATTATTGTCTAATTTGGATTATCAGAGTATGTTAAATTTGGCAGCGTACGTGTAGTGTACATTATGTTGATGTTCATGCACGTAAGAAGCATAATTATAAAAATGTTTACCCCTCCTAACCATTGATCTACGATAAAAGATGATTTAGTGGTCTCAATTTTTCTTCTTCTCATTCCTCTCATATAACTTATTATTCCTCTGTGATCCCCAATCTATAATCTATAATATATATATATTGTAACATCCACTCTAAGGGCCTAGTAGTATTCAGGTAATTTCCTAACTAAAAATTATTATTTAATGTGTTAGAAATATTTTACTATTATTATGTTTGATAATATTAGTAAAATGAATAAATGAATTATTGTGACTAATAAATAATTCGTTGTTTTAAACCGGACTAGTTGACGGTAAAATAAAATAATTGGTTTTCGCAAAATGGTTTTAGGTTCCCGACAATAAATTAAGAAGGGAACTAAAATTGTAATGGTATTGGGTTAGATTAATATATATATATATATATATATATATATATATATATATATATACACACACACTTATACATACAAACTTCTGTAATCTTCTACACAAGTATACACACACATTTGAGAACTTGCGAACCGAATGGAGACTCAAAATTGGAAGAACTTTCGGAAGCTTTAAATCAGTAGAACCATCATCTTCTTGTTTCAAAAACGAAATACCATAACATAATCAAGTCGTCATCTTGTTTCTGTAAGTATTTAATTTATAATTGTATTTTTATGAAATTGGTCAATTCACGAATTGATGTGATTTTTAAGCTTAAAAGATGTTATATGATGTTATTTGATGCATATAAGTTGTTAGAAAGCTTATTAGAATGATAGGAAGTTGAATTCATGAGTTTTGAAAGAATTCAGTTTGAATTTCTGGGTTCAGCAGCGAACTTCGCAGCTTGAAGATGAACTCAGTTCGCAGAGCTTGATTGCGAAGTGAACTGAGTTGTCTTGCGAAGTGAGTTGTCTTGCGAACTGAGCTACCTTGCGAACTGAGTTATTCTGCGAACTGAGTGGTTCTGCGAACCGAGTTGTCCTGCGAACTGAGAATCTCTGCGAACTGAGATTTTAAAAGCTTTAATTTGCAAATTTCATAAGTGCATTGTTATAACTTGGAAATATGTTATATGATTGCGGAATGAGTTACTAACTCATTATTTGTTGTATTCTCAGATCAGCAGAAGACTCAGTGATATTAGACTTCTGAGTTCTTGGACTGAGACCGACATGTGAGTGGATCTGGAACTCACAAGTTTGATTCAGTTGTAACGGTTTGATTGCAACAAGTAAACGTAGATCTAATTGATAGACTGTTTAGTCATATATATATATATATATATATATATATATATATATATATATATATATATATATATATATAATCCAGTAAAAAATAAACAAATAAATATAATAATAATAAAAAAAGTATCCAAGTCACTTTTTTGTTCTCTAAAAAAATTAGATGTGGACTTAAATAAAAAATTACGACCACTTTTGTGCGAGATATATTGCTAATTAAGAAAAGGACAATGGTAGGCTGCCCAAATTAAATAATGAAGACCATTAAATATACAGAGTTTACGAGCAAAGTTAAGTGTCTCTAAAATATATTTATCAAATTCATGCTTTCTAAAAGATATATCCTAAATTAACGTATATCTGACTTTTTTATACTTTTAATCATTATACATTTATACTTGTCTATATGCATTTTTTTTTTCTTAACCCAACCACACTATCTATTATTTATTTTCTTTTACCTCTACCAATTCAAGCCTACTCAGTACTTACGAACTAAACTCAAGATTCTTTTGGTACAACAAATGTGATCCATAAATAGAAAAGGGTTTTATCTTCTACGGAGTATTATCTATCTTAGAAATTTGCCATATATTTTGGTTAAAATTCTACCACACATGCTTTACACACGTGTTTATCCGGTATGCGAGGTTGGCAAATGGCAACCAACTACCTATGAGGTTAAGTTGCAGGTGCATTTAATTATCTAATTTGAACACATTATTAACTTACTTTTTATGATTTAATTGGACAATAGATTATACAATTTCGTAAAAGAAACAAATTAAGTACGTATGTAGTTAAATTTAGCAAAACAAAAAAAAATATAGTTATAACTTTTGTATCGATAACTAATTGAAAGTTTGTGAAAAGTTGGCGTGCTTTTAGATATAAGAAGTGAAATTTTTTAGAATTCACATGACAAACATTAGATTGTTAAGCCTATATAGCTAAAAGCATAGATTTAATTTCATAGAAGCTCATAACCACGTACCGTGACATTTGCGAATGTATTAGTTAGAAGCTACAAGAAGAGAGATAATTACATACATCAAGTGATCGAATTGAAGAAGAAGCCTGATATCGTCAGAAAACAAATCACTTTTTAGGTTTTTTTAGAGAAAACGTAATCTAATTACAATAATGCCATAAAAGCCCAATAATGTAATGGGTTTTTTTTGCCGAAAAATGAATCAATAGTTCTATTTTTCGCATTTTCGGGTGTCAACTAATTTTGTTTTTTAAAAATGAACCACTCATTTAAAATCGAACATTTTCGGGTATAAGTAACCGTTTAAAACGGTAGCCGGTCCCAACAAAGTTACTTAATACCCGAAAATGCAAAAACGAAAACTATTGATTCATTTTTCGGCAAAAACCAAAATTAGTTGATACCCGAAAATGCAAAAACGGAAACTATTGATTCATTTTTCAGCAAAAAACCCTTATCCGAAAATGGCTACCGTTTTAAACGGTTACTTATACCCGAAAATGTTCGATTTTAAATTAGTGGTTCATTTTTAGAAAACGAAATTAATTGATACCCGAAAAAGTAAAAACACAAACTATTGATTCATTTTTTAAAAAAACTCGCGATCAACCATCACATCAAAGAATGTAATATCATATCATTAATTAATGTTGGCGAAATAGCCTCCTTCAATCACCAATACCACCAAATAATTACCGTACCTTTTTTCACAAGTCTTTAACCACGTCCACCTTATTTTGTTCACACATTAGCCACCCCACCCAATGTTTTAAAACCCGAGTTTTATCAACCCGTCTTGACTGTCGGGTGCGGGTCAACTCGGTTTACCGATACAAGGGAGAAACCGTGATTATAGGTGAAGACATAACTTATGAGATTTCTTGAAGGATGAGTTGAAAAGTAAAAAGTCATTTCGTTACTTTATCACATGCTCACAGGCCAAAGCTATATTTGTACATTGAAACGTAAATAAATAATTAATATAAAATTAATTTTTTCACTTCTTCCAACCCACATCATCTTCTTCATTCTTCCATACTTACCAACTCCCTCTTATAAAAAAATTTTCACCATCCACCACCAAACATTGCAAAAGAGTGAAAGACAAACAAAAAGGTTTTGATTGTTTCTTAGTTTGGCCAACGAGATAGCTTAAAAAAATATGTAAAACGGGTATATCCGATTCCGGGTCGCTGAAAATGCAGTTGAACTGGAAAAACCGACGGGTCGATCGGGGCCAAAATCTACCCCAAACCCGGCACTCTTTGGCTCGGTCTCATGAACGGGTCTCGGTCGAACCGGGTCGCCCGGACGGGTCGATTCGGGTTTCAAATCATTGCCCCCACCTTATCTTGTTCACACACCTATCAAGCTAGTATCGAAACATCGAATATTTGAAACATAATTAAAGTGATTTAATGTAAATAGTTAATGTGGGCTAACATGTGACAAGATTTGATTTTATCGGGTTTAAATAAAAATTAATGCACAAATGCATGCCAATACTTAACATAGACATGGTTATCGGGTTGTTGCATACTTATACATGGTGATCAAGGTCTTCATGGTTATCGGGTTGCTGATTACGGGATTTTAACAATATTAGGTCGATCAAAATTAGAGGTGTGTAGAGATAGTTGCAGGTGGCTAGTAAGAGCACGGGTGTGGGGGATTTTGTCACCGTTTTTCGACGAGAACGCCGTCGGACGGCGTTCTGCCGCACCGGGACGGCGTTCCCGTCGATTTTTCTGGTCGCCGTCCTCTTCCGAACGCCGAAAATGGTTTTTTTTTCTTTCTTTTCTAACGGATAGTTTAAAAAAAAAATTAAAAAATTTAAAAAACTAGCCGTTGAACGGCAGAATTTTAAAAAATATATATATATTTTTTTTCCTATTTAAACACACCTCAAATACAATCTCAAATCACAATTCAAACACCATCTCAAACACTGTTTCACACACACAATCAAAAATTCATCCAAAAATTCTATTTTCTTCATCTCATCTTCTTCATCATGTCGAACAACCCGAATAACCCGTACCATTTACAATCCACTTGGAACCCATTCACGAGCGAATGACAAACTTCACAACCGCAACAAAATCAACCATCTTTCAACTCACAAATTCAAGGTTTTGCCCAATACGCTTACAACCGACCGATGCAACCACCACCACAATTGTCACCCGATGAATACGCCCAATTTCAAATGTGGCGTCAAAGTCAACAACAACCCGACGTCCAATCCGTTGAAGACACCAACCCGACACCCGAATCATCCAAAAAAACCAAGGGCAAAAAACCCAAAAAAGATTCACCGGCCAAAATCAAAAAAGTCGTTCCACACCGTAACGTTTGGGTACCGGAGGACGAACTTCGTTAGGCCGAAAGTTGGATTTCGGTGTCCGAAAATTCACAACGTGGAACTGACCAAGAAGGGTCTTCGTTTTGGTATCTCATTATGGATTCGTAAAAATCACGGAATCCACCATTCCAACGAGGAAAAGACGCGTTGTCGTCAAAATGGACCAAACTAAATGCGGACTGCAACAGGTGGCAAGGCATTTGGAAAAGGCTTTCGGATCAACTACGGAGCGGTGAAGGCGGGGATGATTTGATGATCCGTTGTGACACGCAGTTCAAGATGGAAAACGAAAAAACTTTCACAAGTTTGTTGGCGTGGAACTTTTTGAAGGATAAACATAAGTGGCTATATCCCGATCCGTTTGTCGTCGGTAGACGAAATGTTCCAAGACGCAGCGAGACGGTCAATTTGGACTCGGACTTTGATGAACTACCGGAGCAAGAAACGCAAAACCTGAATGAGGGTTTATTTGGGGACGATCCGCATCAACGGCCGGCTGGAAAGTCAAGGAAACCGAAGTCTCAAAAAACCACTTCTTCTGGTTCGGCCGGTTCCTCCCGTGCTTCGTTTGATGAATCACTCGCAACAACATTCGAAGGCATCCGATCCGACAAGCAAGACTACTACAAGACGAAGGATCTCGAGGCCAAACTTCGAATCTTGTCGATGCCGTCTGAGCATTTACCGGAGCAAGCAAGGTTCATCTTGGAAATGGAGAAGATGAAGATTTGCGAGACAATGGGATGGCCATACGGAACGGGAGCGGGAGGTGGTGCTTCGGGTTCGGAATCGGGAAACTGATTTGTCTTATTTTATTTACTTTTGTATTTTAAATTTGTAGGACTTTTTAAATTATGTATTTTAATTTTAGGACTTGTAAATTTTTTTTAATTAATTAAATCTTGTTTTATTTTATTTATTTATTTTTATATATTAATTTATACAATTATTATCATTAAAAAAACAAATAAATCAAATAATAAAAAACTCCAGAACACTGTCCAGAACACTGTCACCACACCACAAAATCCTCAATTACAACATTCTCGAGAACACTGTCCAGAATACTGTGGTGACAGTGTCACCACACCCCGTGCTCTAAATGTCAAACACATAAACCAAAAAATGAGACCGTTCTTGTGAGTGGGATTACTACCGTTGAATTTTTTAGTACTCCGTATATATTTATTTTACTAAGCTAATGATATAACTAATCACTTATGTTCATGCATTCAATTTTCGTGTACTAGACTCATAGTTATAACTAATACAACTTGCTCTTTTTCAAAAAATAAAATAAAATAACCTTAACCTATGCATGAGACATTGTATCTGAATAAATAATGACTTTGTCGGCACAAGGAAAAATAGTTTCTTTTTTTTTTCCCTTCAAATAATACTAAATAGACCTAAAAATATAAGCATAAATTTGTATCTAATCATATCATTTTTCATTTGAATTTCGCTTATTCTCTTTCTCCATTCACTAACAATGTTTATATATATTAACTTTTAGGTTCATATAATTATAATTAGACGTATCAAAACATTTTTTTTATAGTTTCCCTAATTATTAACCGGCCAATAGAATAAGGATATACACGACATTTCTCTATCTTAACTGCTCCGTATAAAACACTTGGTGGATATAAAAAGTATATATATTAAATAGATATGGGTCCACTTTAGTATATAAAATAAACTCTAAAATCTAGGTACCAGAATATGGAAAAACAAGTGATACATAAGTCTTTAAATATCATTTTCATACATGCTGTCGTATTTATTAGATATAATTAAATTAAATTATATGTCATAGATGGATTTGAATTCAATATAATTGTACAGTTCAAAAGTTCAATCGTAAGTTACATGTAAATTAATGTTATCAACTAACTTTTTTTCATTTTTTGGTAGGTATTATAAACGACTATCACATGTGATACCAACGACAATCACACGTTATACCAACGACAATCAAACGTGATACCAACAACTATCACACATGATACCAACGAGTATAACATGTGATACTAATATTGTACAATTCGTAAAACCTATAAAAAAGTCGTCGAAAGTATATTATGTGAGATCTATAATCGAAAAGAAAAAAATGCTGAGTTTTATGGTGCAATTTTTATAATTTTTTCAATCAGTCATTATTAAGATATTTAATTTTTAAAAACGTAGAAAAATATGGATTTTGTGACACGTAACGCATTCTCATTGATTCTTCCAATCTTTACAAAAAATTTCATTTTTATTTGAAGCTCACTTTATATTATTAATTTTTGAGTAATGCTGTAGATACAAAATTTTTACAAACTCTATATTTACAAACTGATGTGGCTGCTGACATATACATCCCTTTTCATTGGTTTATATGTGTCACGTACCTAACCTTTTCATTTTCTTTTTAATTTTCTTCTCTAACATTTTTAATTTGCACGTTCTCTAACTCTCTTTCATCATATGTGTTACGTACCTACCCTTTTCAATTTGCAAAATATGTATATATATCCATTTTTGGGGGATTCGAATTTTTATTACTATTATAACTATAAATTAGAAGAATTTATATCCAATTGTGGCCTTCATTTCTTAAAAAAGTTGATAGTAATTGAGTTCGAATATTCATACAATGGAGTCCAATTACACAATGCTTTCTCTTTTTGCATGCATTTTGTATCTCATAACTTTGACAAACGCCAAGTCAATCATTAAAAATCTTCCTGGTTTTCTTGGTGATCTTCCTTTCACTTTAGAAACCGGGTATGAATGTGTTTAACTTAATTAATTACTGTACTTTGTTTTTAATTATATTCATTTTGTTTTCTATTCTGGTCGAAAGATATGTGGGAGTTGGAGACAACGACGAAATTCAGTTTTTCTACTACTTGGTTGAATCACAAAGAGACCCGTTGCACGATCCTCTTCTTCTTTATCTCACCGGTGGCCCGGGCACTCCGGCTCTCTATCCTTTCATGTATCAAATTGGTAAATTTTTATATTTGTATCATTATAAGTTGCAGGCCTGTATTCTATCTAGTTATAAAATCGTTTTCTGTTCATCTAATGGAAGAGTTTTTTAATTATTTAAGTCAACATGCATAAAATCTTGTATGTAGAATATTTCTTTTAATTAATGTAATTAACCTGTATTTAACCTCATATTTTTATATCATCTTCTTTTTTCTAAGATAATATATGAAAACTTTATTCAAAATACTACTCGATCCTGAGAAGTAAAACCATGCATTTGGAAATGAAATTAATTAATATTTTTTTCTTGATCCTATAATACATAAATGTTCCATTATGTTTGATCGAGTGTCTTAGTTATCGATCTAATTAGCACGTAAAACATTGCCACCACAACCGTAGAACGGGCGGTACGCGGACCATGGTCGTGGTGGGAAGAACGGCAATTTTGCGGGCTCCATTGCTTTTCTTTTTCATTTTTCATATTCTTTTCTTTTCTTTTTAGCATAAAACAAAAATAGATAAATAAATAGTGGATTCAGTTTCCAGTCGTGAAATGTTGTGACAGTAAGCACTAAGCGTTGTCACAGGACAACACACGGTTGCAAACAGTGATAAAATAGAATCCTGGCCAAAATTCTCATCGGTACGAGTCAATGAAATGGCTCCCTGGCATTGATGATAAAATAGAATCCTGGGTTGCAAACAGTGATTCGATTGATGATGAAAGAAGAGAATTCTTGGTTCAGTTCTCCACCTTAACGACGGAAAAAAGAATTGATCAAATTTTATTGAGTCTGACTCATAGTGATCATTTATCAAAGAATGACTCTGGTTATCAAATGATTGAACAACCGGGAGCAATTTACTTACGATACTTAGTTGACATTCATAAAAAGTATCTAATGAATTACGAATTCAATACATCCTCTTTAGCAGAAAGACGGATATTCCTTGCTCATTATCAGACAATCACTTACACTTATTCATAAACAAAAATCCATTTTTTGATTTATTTCATCTATTCCATGACCGGAACAGGGGCCTTTCGTTTATACTCTTTTTCTACGAGACGTCGGGGATGATTTTTTTTTTTCAGGAAAGAAGGAAGCGAAATAAAAAAGACTTCCTTTTGGTATTTTGGCCAAAATACCTTGACTCCTCGATACTCAATCAAATCCTCTTCGAAATACCTTGACTTTTTAGAATAGGTACGAGTCAAATAGCAATGATTCTTTCTTTTATCACTTTGGAGCCGTGTGAGATGAAAGTCTCATGCACGGTTTTGAATGAGAGAAAGAAGTGAGGAATCCTCTTTTCGACTCTAACTCTGTATAAATATTTGTACCTTGATTTAGTATTTACAGGTCAATACAAATATACAGAAAGACAAAAAGTTTGTTATGATTTTAATATATTTATCAATAAATGTCTGAAATACTCGATGAAATATTCGGGGCTTTCGTTAACTTTTTTCATATACGCATAGTCTATTAGTCTTTTATCGTTACTACTCCAATACTTTGCACTGATTTCAATATGTTTTAATTTACTTGGTACGAAAGTGTTGCTTTTTATGTAATATAACACTCTTTACAGATTATTGTAATGATTTAATCTAATCTAAATTGATTAATTTTGAGCTTTGGAATGATTTTTCTAAAGAAGAGATTTGAAAAACGTTTATTAAAAAACTTCTACAAAGTTTGCCATTTAAAGTAATCAGGATTCTCATAAAACCGTCTTTGCAGGTCCATTAAGTATCAGTTTGGAACGTTCAACCCGGGGTAACATTACACTAGAGCTGAATCCTTATTCATGGACAAAGGTTTATATTCTATTCTAACTCTACAATAAAAAAAGTTGATATATATATATATATATATATATATATATATATATATATATATAGGGTGGGATCAAGAGGGAAGTAAAAAAATGGGGGACGGAAGGAAGCTATTCCTAGCCATACATTCTGGTCAACTCAAAAGTCAACGCGGTGACAAAATTGTAAATAACTAAAAAAAATTTAGAATATTAATATTCATTTGGAAATAATGTTAATCAAATTACAATTTAATATTTTTAAACAGTATTTTATAATGAATGTTAACTCATATACATTATTATACACTCTTGAATGTTAAGTTATTTCGTTCAACAATGTATAAAAACATATATAAGTTAATATTCATCATAAATTATTGTTTATGAATATTAATTGTAATTTTGATCAATATTCATTCCAAATGAATGTTAATGTTCTAAATTTTTTTTTTTTGTGAAATTCGATGGTTAATGACGACTATAATTAAATTAATTACTTATTTATAAGTTTTGTACGTTGAAATTCGTTTAATTTCATTGTATTCATTGGTGAATCAAAATTTTCACAAAAACCCAATATATACCCAAAATTCTTAATATTTGATGAATATAAATTATGACGAATTGAAAATATGTATGAATGTCTTTGATGAATATGAAATTTATAATGTTTTGATTGATTTACATGCTTTAATTTTGAATTTTAAACAAAAATTGATGAAATGGTTATTGTATATGAGTTGTAGAAGATATAAAGAAATGTGTGGTTAAGGTTTTCTTCCCTCATTTCCTCAAATTTATAACTTCTCTATTGATCCTTCCACACACACACACACACACACACATATATATATATGTGGGAAGGTTCAAATGAGAACCAATTAAAATGTTGAAAACTTGTGAGAACTAATAGTTTACGTATTTGTTCACATGTGATTAACCTCATTCATTTGTGAACATTGATGTACGTTTAAATTGGTAAATAAAAAACTCAAAAAAATCCTAAAATTATATCGAAAAACACAAATATACAAATATGTGTTCACACGTAAACGATCATGTAAACAATTCGGTTCAAATGTGTTTTACAACATAATTTTTAGAGTTTTTAGCATTTTTTTATTTCTAAATCTATCATATATCAATGTTCACATATGAATTGAGCGAATCACATGTGAACAAATACGTTATTTAATAGTTCTCACAAGTTCTCAACTTTATTTGGTTCTCATTTGAACCTCCCAATATATATATATATATATATATATATATATATATATACATATACTAGGTGGAAGACCCGTGCAATGCACGGTAATTTATTAAAATTATTTTAAATATTACGTGATTAAATGATAACTGTAGTACATATTTTATAAAATAATATTAATTAAATAATTTATACGACTTTGTTTTCGTATGTGACTCATCTTTCCATATTATTATAATATATATAGCATTTATATTTATTATTTATTAATTATTATTAAATAATAAAATAATAATATCATATTAATTAAATAATTTGTTAACTGGAGTTAAGAAATTGACACGTGGCATTCATGCTTACGTGGCAAATTATGGAGCTTTCTTTTATACTCCTTTAATATATATATATATATATATATATATATATATATATATATATATATATATATATATATATATATATTTCTTCAAACAATTTTTAGTTAAATTGTATTTAATTAATTCAATAGAAATAACTTTATTTATTCTTATAATAATTAATATATTGAGAGGGTGATGTATTATATTTTAATTTCCTACTTTTATCGAAAATTCAATTGAAAGATATGATTTTATTTGGTCCACTATGGTGTACATACGTCATCATGAATAATATGCAACTTACTTAAAAAAAAATTTTAATTACTATATACAAAAATATATATTATTCATGAATATTTATATTTGTCTCATTCTTAGAACACAAATCCTCAACCTCTTTAAAAGGTTACCAAACTATTGCTAGGCCAATACACTTTTAATTAATAAAATATGATATATATGTTTCTTTAGAAATGTAAATTCCAATATCTCAGATTCTTCCATGGTTGAATTCCGGCTTTTAGTTACATAGATATGAAGTATTTTTTATTTTGTATACCTATGGTTTCATGACAAATAATTATGAAATTTTGTAGGCTGCTAACGTAATATTTCTAGATTTACCGGCCGGTGTCGGGTTTTCATATGCTACAACATTGAAAGCATCAAAGAGTGGTGATTCTATTTTAGCTTTGCATTGTTATGACTTTATAAGAAAGGTAAGATAGTTTAAATCTTCATGAACAATGTTTTTACATTTAGAATGACAAGTTCTTTTCTGAGTATCTTCAACGTACGTGGTAAAAAAAAATTACACTAATTTAGTTTAAAAATGAAACATTTAAAATATATGCATATATAAATCAAATCTTTAAGATAAGTTTTTTAATTGATTTTTAGTAATATATTCAAGCCATACTGTTCAATATTATATACGGTTCAATAAATAAAACTAACTTATTTAAAAACTATGTACAAATATAAAATTTTAATAAAAAGTATTAAAATCTCGTAATAAATATAGCAGCAAACATTGTATATAAAATTTTTAATATCGATCAATGTTAATTTATAATATAAATAATTTATTTTATTAATTGATTAGATAGATTAAATCTTTAATTAATTAATCTTTATATATGTAAAATCAGTGGCTTGTGGAGCACCCAAGGTTTTCAAAGAATCCGTTGTACATATCTGGTGTATCATACATGGGTATTCTTGTACCAGTCGTTACTCTAAGGGCATTCAATGGTAAGTTTACCAATACGTAAAAAAGTTGACAACCATGGTCAACGGGCTTGACTTCTGTACTGTACATTATTTATATTATTTCTTTAATGCAGGCAATGAACGTGAAAATCAACAACGACTTAACATTAAAGTATGCATCCCACTCTAAATGAATTAGCAAACTAATTTATCAATCTACAAATATAGAAAACAAAAAATAATTAATTAGTATATATTTTGTCTGATAATAGGGATGCCTAATTGTTAGCCCTCTCACTGATAAATTCAGTGACTTCAATTCACGAGTAGAGTATGCTCACCGGTTTGCGCTTATATCAGATGAAATATACGAGGTAATGGAAACTACTTTACAATTTTGTTTTCACAGTAAAATAGTAAAAATGTGTTTTAATCACATCTTGTTACGTTGAATCATGTTATTTTTCAGTCTGCAAAAGAAACTTGTCATGGTAATTATGTAAATATTGATTCGAAGAACTCCCTATGTTCAAAGAATCTTCAACGGGTGGATGAGGTAACCATAGATCATTTTAATTGGATATCTACTATTTTTATGCATCTAAAACTCTAATCGAATCACTTCATGTAAATTACAGTGCATAAACGGGATTAACTTATCAAATATACTAGAACCATTCTGTGATGATGCAAATCCGGTTGCAGCTTGTGTAATTTCTCTTTCCCATGTTTATAACGTTCTAAGATGATTGTTTTACAAATAAAATTGATTGATATCTGTACGATGATTAAATATGTGACCGGCCATCTATTTCTTCAGAACGTTCGTAAGATATATTTAGAGTCTTGGGCAAACAGTAAAGAGGTTCAGAAAGCTCTTCATATTCGTGAGGTATGTTCTTAATTAACAATGAACATACGGCTTATGATCGACAAAAGTAGGTTTCGTTAGAGTTGTTCAACTCATTAACTGGTATAATCATCAACATATTACGATTTTTTTTTTCATTCTTCTAAACGGGATTCTCTTCTAAGAAGAGTTTAATTAATCAGATCACTCGTAATGTCACTTTTTTCTTGTGCAGGGTACAATAGAAACGTGGGAGCAGAATAATGATATCATCCATTATGATTTCATGAAAAACGATACCGTATATTACTCATACGATATCTTCAGCAGTATTAGCTACCATAAACAACTTACTAACAGAAACTGTCAAGTTTTGATTCTTAGGTACAACTAATACACTAGAGAAATGATGTAAATTTATGAATTTATTTAGATCTGGACCTTTCGTTATGGGGATAACTTATATGTTACTTTCTGTATCCAATTCAAACAGCGGTGATCATGACATGACTTTTCCATACGTGGGCACATTAGGATGGATAACATCTCTCAGTCTTTCTATTGAAAACCCATGGAACCCATGGTTTGTTAATAATCAAGTTGCAGGGTAAGTTCGATATTCTTGTTGTTAATTAAAGATTCGCTTTTCGGTATCAAAAGATAATGAGACATATAAGCCAAAAAAAAAATACAGAAGTTTTGTTGAATGTTTGATTTTTTATATATGCTTAACAGTTAACTAAAGTAGATTAATCATTTTTCTTAATTATTGCAGATATCGATTGACATTTGCAAAGGACGGATATTCTCTAAATTATGCGACAGTTAAGGTAAAAAACATGACTCATAAGTCGAATATTATTTTCTAACTTAGCCTCACGTTAGATGCACACTCAAAAAGGACTCAATAAGTTTGGTTATCAAGCGCACATTTCTTGAAATAAATTCGATCATGTAACATGATCGAATAGTCTAATAAAAACTAATGTTAAGCCTATTACTGTTAATTAATCATATCCGATTCGTGATATGTAGGGTGCGGGTCATGCAACGGCATTCTACAAACCTCGGGAAACTTCGGTTATCGTGGATGAGTGGTTGGCTTCTCATATTCATTTAAGTGACGACTCCTAAGCATCTTAATTAATTAAAACAGAGTATATGTATTATCAGTCATTCGTAACACTTCGACTCTTTTTGTCCATCTAATAAGAAGCTAGACTTCAAGTTGATATAAATGATTGTACGTCTAATTTATACGTAATGGTTACCAGAATACTTAATTTGTTTGGAACTGTGTTATATACATTATGCGAGTTTTTTGTATAAATGGGTTGTTTTCAATATTAGTAGCAAAAATGAGTTACTTTTAGTTCTTTTTGCAAAATAGGGTTTGTCAGACATTTTTTGTCCCACCAATTCACTGACGTTGTACTTTTCAATTTAAAGTTTCATTCAACCCTTTAACTTAGATAATAAGTTCCATATATATTATATTGTTTTTAAAATATATTATTTGTATCTTATTATTTTTGTCTATTAACACTTATGTAGAAAATCAGAATTTAAAGCTAGATATCTCAACAACCAAAGTACAATAGTGTAAATATACTTACCAACCCCCACATTATTCCATCCACCAATTTATTGTTCGATGAACATTTTTACACTGTATTGAGATATTTTTCAAAATGTACTTTCATTCACCAAATTCTTAATACTTCTTCACAGCGGATTTCTACCAAAATATTTGTTCATGAATAATAATGTCTCACCCAAATAATAGTTTTGTTGATCTCCTTCGTAGCTTCACACCTGATCCCATAAATACAACATTTAATTTTCCAAATAATGATCGATTTGAAAATGATAATGATGTCGGTTTTGATGTACACGCATCTCACAATAGTGAAGATGATAGTGAGCCAATGTGTGATGTTAGAGATGACTCGGAGGATGAAAATGAAGTCCCTGCTCAATCATACCCTCCAAGCGTGATGAGTTTTATGAATGACATTGGTGACGTGGGAGATGATAACGTAAGAGATTTTGAAGACAACGATCATATAGACTTATGGAGTGAATCGGAAAAAACTATTCGCTTAGGGATGCAATTTGAAGACAAAAAGCAAGTGAAGAAAGCGGTGACACTTTGGTCAATTTCTCAAATTAGAGAGTTTAGAGTTCTCGAAAGTAAAAGTAGTAGATGGATAGCCCAATGCAAGAGTGTAAAATGGGATGCGGCAGAAAGTTTGAAAAATGTTCAATATACACCAAGTTGTGAATGGTATGTTCGGGCGATTAAAAAGAAAAATCATCATATGTGGCAAATTACACGATGGGTGGATGCACACAATTGCTTTGGATCATGCATTGGTAATAATAATAGAAATTTGAACTCTGCAACAATTGCATCATACATCCTCCATTCAGTTGAAAAGGACGTTGCATACCTAGTGAAAAATATTCAAGCGGATATAAAAAATAGTTTGAATGTTGATGTTTCTTATTGGAAGGCATGGCATGGTAGACGAAAAGCCATAGAGACTATTTACGGGACATGGGAGAGTAACTTTGATGATTTACCCGAGTACATTGCAACTTTACAAGCTTCAAATCCTAGTACCATTGTGAATTGGTTTCACGATCCAAATAGCTCATCAAACATCGTGACCTTCAAATACATTTTTTGGGCTTTTGGACCTGCCATCGAAGCATTTTATTCATGCCCACCTATCATATCTATTGATGGTGCTCATTTGAGGGGTTTGTACAAAGGTAAGTTGCTTATCGCTGTTACAAAAGATGCTAACAATAATATATTGTCAATTGCTTATGCCATTGTTGATGAGGAAACCGTTCATAGTTGGTGTTGATTTTTATATCAGTTTAGGCATTTTGTTACAAAAGATAGACAATTATGTGTTATTTCATATAGGCATAAGGGAATTATCCATGCAATGGCAAATCTAGATGAATGGAAAGAGCCATTTAAAAGAGAAATAAAATCAATTAGTCTTGAGGCTTGACGTTATCTGAAACAAATCAATAAAATTCAATGGTCTCTTTTATATGATGAAAATCATAGATGGGGTTGCTTAACGACAAATATATCCGAGAGTATTAACAACGCACTAAGAGGAGCTAGGCATTTACCTATTAAGGCTTGTATTGACCTTACATTTAACAGAACTGTGCAACTTTTTAGAAAGCATAGTGACATTGCAATGAATTGCAATACACCTTTACCATCTCGTATGTGGTGCATGTTCAATATCCGTGATACCCATGCACAA
Organism: Gnaphalium uliginosum; assembly: GCA_963930675.1. Taxonomy (NCBI): domain Eukaryota; kingdom Viridiplantae; phylum Streptophyta; class Magnoliopsida; order Asterales; family Asteraceae; genus Gnaphalium; species Gnaphalium uliginosum. Next base: position 6,848,576 of record OZ005681.1, on the reverse strand, counting down.
AGCCATGTATTAGCCGAGTTTTAACTACATTGAAGGTGTCTACCGGATTATCACGAGGTTACGTATAAATGATACCGGTGGGAATACATACACTGTCCATTATTTTTAGGAAATGTGTACATGTGGTAAGTGGCAAATGGAAAGATTTCCATGTTCTCATGCTCTTGCCGTTTGTCGCCATAGAGGGGATAACCCTCTTACCATCATCAACACCGTGTATACAACTGTAACGTATAAACACCAATATCGTTCAACTTTTTCACCAGTTTCTCATGTTGATTATTGGGTAGACGCGGGTTGGAAGATTCAAGCAAATCGCTTAAAAATTACCGTTGGGCCGGGGAGGAGGCTTGCAAGTCAGATTCGTAATGAGATGGATATTCGTCATTCGGACGAGCCCCGTAGATGTGGAATATGTCATCAATCTGGTCATTATAGGAGCAATTGTCCAAATTCTCAACCAAGATTTAACACGACGTGAAGTATGCAATTTTTAAATTGGCTTTGTTATTATAACTAGATGTTTTAGTTGTTATCAAGAATATTATCTGTTTAGTTATATGTCTGCTAGCTTATTATTTCAAGTTCTGACGACTGTTATTTTTAAATTTATTATGTTTAAGTTAATTACTTCGTTAGATGTTATACAGCAACATACTACGTACTACTTTTATTTTTTAATTACCCACTGCCTTTAATTTTTGTTTGTTGTCTAACTAGTTATGTAAGTTGAAAGATATAATTAAACATTTGTAAAGTGAAAAGTACGTGTGCAGGGAATCTAACGGGATCACACTGTCAGAATAACCTCATTTTACAAAATAAAATATAACTAACCCATTGTTGCAAAGGATATCGAAAAGTAACCCAATTTTACAAAAAGCTCACATTATGCTAATTGTTTATTTAAGCAAACAAGAAACACGTATGTTTACATAATGCAAGGTACATAAATAGTTCAATTAAAATTAACAAAGCTTATGCGAAGTAGCTTGCTTTGTTAATTTTAATTGAACAATTTTACTGTCATGTAACTAATCTAATTAATAATGAATGTTATATGGAGCGTGTGTTCAATGAAAAATGCTAAAAATTAAAAAACGAGAGAATCAATAGGATTGCTCTATTTTCTTTAAAACTCAATTTTCAAATAATATAGAGCATATATATAAAACTTTGGGTCAGACTAAATACCAACACAATGAGGATTCTTTTAAACGATTATAAATAGGAACATACTCCGTATAACATATGTACCAATACCTTACAAACACTCACTCTGTGTCTTAAACGCTAACGATCTCTTTTTCTACCACATAATACATGGGTTTCTCATTTGCTCCATTACCTTTATCTCACCCCGAAGAAATACTTCATGATCTCTCCCCTTTTATACTAATCCATAAAAATGGTAAAATCGAACGTCTAGTCGGAGAAGAGGTCGTCCCTCCCTCCATCCATCGATCCCATCACAGGGACACACTCAAAAGACGTTATTGTCGCACCAGAAACCGTGCCTCTCAGTCAGGATTTACGTGCCCAGCACAATGACCTCCAAAAAACAAAAACTCCCAGTATTAGTTTACTTTCATGGAGGTGGTTTGTAGCTGGAACAGCCTCTAGTGCCATCTTCCAACCTTTTCATAACAAACTTGCATTACAAGCAAACACTATGATAGTTTCTGTTGATTATAGAAATGCACCCGAGCATCCGTATCCAGCTCCATATGATGATGCGTGGGCTGCACTCCATTGGGTTGTTTCCCATGCAAAAGGAAACGGAAATGAGCCATGGATTAACGAGTATGCGGATTTCAAACGTCTTTTTATCGGTGGAGAAAGTGCAGGTGCAACTATATCTCATCAAATCGCAATGCGAATTGGATTAGAGAAAGTTAGTTTCAAAGACGGAGTTGTTTTTGGGGGGATTGTATTAATTCATCCTTACTTTTGGGGGGAAACTTTAATTGGTGGTGAAATGGTTGCTGATGTGAAGGAAAGAAATCTAATGGAAAAACTGTGGCGGGTTGCAAACCCGATTAGTAGCGGGTTGGATGATCCAGTTATAAACCCGGGTTGTGATTCGAATATTGGGAAATTAGGGTGTAAAAGCGTACTTGTTTGTGTGGCTGAAAAAGATTTGTTGAGGGATAGAGGATGGTATTATTATCATGTTTTGGATAAGAGTGAATGGGATGGAAAAATAGATATAATTGAAGCTAAAGGAGAGGGACATGCATTTCATTTATTTCCAGCTTTTGGTGAAAATGCTATAACCTTGTTCAAGACAAATAAATATACAAGTAATTTTTGTTACTTTGTATATGTTCTTAACAATAATGCTGATATATATAAAAAATCATGCTATAAATAAGGTTTTTCAATAAATAAGACTCTTGTATTTCTAGTTTATGAAGTTTTATATGTTCGAAAATTCGAAATAAATGTATTGTTGGTATCTTCTTACCACTATAGTGTTGATAAAAACTTCTACAAATGTTGATATTTAAGTGTAACATATTGTCAAACATTTGGTTGTTTGATAATGATGTTTTGGATGTCGCAAAAGCTCTTGGTATAAACTATGGAGATATATATGAAATATTAGACCTAGAGTTGACTTGGTCAACTTGTACCAAACTAGTACAAAGAGTTGTCTAGTTAGACATTCTTTATTTTCTTTGTTTTTGGAGGTAGATATGGATATTTATGTGCAATATGTTCATCAACTATGTGATGTATGAACAAAAAAAGTTGCAATTATACTAATTAACTTCACTTCTCAAGGATGTCACTTGTAAATAGCATGTCAAATATCGAAATAGTTATTTACATAACATGCTCTACACATATAGGACATACAAAAATACATAATGGTAAAGCATATAGACACGAAAAGATGATGTACTTGTGTTATGCTCGTGATCGATAATCATACAAATGCTACGTAGTATTTACCCTATATATATGCAGACATTGATAAATCGTTATGTACTTCTAGCTAAAGGAGCACTTCCGGATGGAATGACACAAACCCGTCCTCCAAACATCCACTGTATCTTTACAAGAAAAATGGAATCCATAATTTCTTATCCAATCCCTTAATTATGGACCAAGCCGGCTTCCTTCTACTGTCATTAGCTGTATTTTGTACGCAATATGAAAGAGTTCTGTAATTGAATCTACCTTTGTCTCAAACCTATATATACTATAAGACTGTAACAACTCAAATTACACAGCAAGTAGAATATGTAAACATAAGATGAAACATGATCTACTTACTTCGTTGTTGCAATTCTTTTGATACAGTCATAAGCGCAGCTGCAGTTGGCAGTTGCTACTATATTACCCTGATCGAGTAGATTGTCAAAATGCAACCATGTTAAAGTTGAATACTGCCTACAACTTCTGCAAAAATAAAACTATTGCCATGAAATAGCTACAAGACCACCTTGATGTGTTCAGATGCATCCAATGAAGTGATTTATCACTTGAACCCGGGCTCGTTTGGATACTTTAATAATGTAATAAACTTATTTACTTAATTGCTGCAAGTCAGTAGCCAATTATATATACACTGCAACATAACTGATTATCAAAAGATAAATACAGTTACCTGTTTATACATTCTAAAATCAATTTGAAAGATTTATTTCCCTCTTATGACGTGGGCTTTTCTTTTCTAGATAATCAGAATTTAGGGGGCTTCAGCTTAAGTTAGCTGCATTCAGATCTTCATCTAAGGAACATTTGTATTACCGCACGTTTACAGGTCATTCATGATGATGTTTTCTTGTTCTTAATATGTGCCTCCTGTCCTGATGACACGTACACCAGCAACAAGACAAATCTACAGCCTGCTTCTTCAAACTCCCTTTGACTCTGCCTTGATGTTATCTTCTTTTATTTCTGATTTGCAGTTCGCTACGGCCAGCATCTGCATCCAAATTCAAATGGTAATAGAAGTGCAAATGTCTTTGTTTTCATCGATCACTATGTCTATTATAAGTCATTACATACCTGCATATCTGCATATCCATTGAAACCATCCAAAACCTGTTTCCTTAGCATGCTACTAAAATTCTTCAGTTCCTGGACTCATAAGATCCCCTCAAACCCTGCACCTGATCCTGAACCTGGCATTAAAGAAGTCACTGTAGCAGAAAAGCCATTAATCATACAGATTATTCATGCAGGCGGTGTGATTGAGCGCTACTACATGGCCTTCCCTGCATCTTGGATCATACAAAAGTATCCGAATCTTGTTTTGGCACGGCCGGAGATATTCCGGCGGCCATGGGACTCTGTACTCCGACCGGAAGAGATTCTCGTTCTAGGGCAGAAGTACTTTCTTGTGCCGATTCGGACAGTGAAGAAGCTACGTAGGAGAATGCGGAAACCGAGTATTGACATGTCAAATGACTTGATTGGTCAAGACAATGATACAGCTTCAAGCAAATCTTCTATGTCAATATGTAAAGTTAAACCAGTTACTCGCCGTGTTCGTTTTAAAGGGATCGAGGGAAAGTCTAGAAGTGATTCGAGTGTTATTATGGAGGATAAGGGGAAGATGAAGAAGAAGAAGAAGAAGAAGAAGAGCTCGAATGTGAGAGGATTGAGGAAGAAGAATGCACGTTTCTCCCCCTCGCTTACAATGATCGAGGAAACGGAAGGTTCTGATTATTGATCTTCTGCTGAGGTTTTTGATTTTTAATAACCTCTCACTTGATCAACTGATTTGATTTTTGTACTTTTGTCATTCTTAAACATCCAATTTCATTCATTTTTTGTTTCTTGTTTGGAGTAATTCATTTGGATATATGAACTATCATTAAGTTTGAAGGAGTTCTACAACAGTAAGTCTTAAACTTGAATAATATGACAAGTTCTTACATAACCTCTGTTTGTAGCATTACATTGTTGATTCATAAATTAGCATAACTGTATAATATATCTCATGTTGTTGTATGGTCTTGATTCATGATGAATGAAATCGGTGGTTGGTTTTGGTACAAAGTTGCCAAAAATTGAGGGGTAAATGTTTGTGGTGTGTAAAAGAGGGAATATATCAACCATAGATTGATTTTCAGCATGACAAAGTGCAAAAGAAGAGGATTTATTTGATTTAGGATATCAAATCTCCCAAACAGACATCTATTGATGTTCATCCTTTTTATCGTCGTCTGGGAATTTATCCAATAACAAGAAAAAGGTGAAAGAAGAGCCAAGATTCTACCATTACCACAAAAAGGTAAATTAGCTTCACCTTTCTAGTTCTTTACTCACAAATTTCCCATCAGCGTCTAATACAGACACACATTCTCGTGGATCTGCATTTGACATGTAAATGTCGAGTGCAAGTATAGGGGTGTTGTGCACCGTGTGCTTACATTCAACCAAGGGGTTTAAAAGCGTATTATTTAAAAGATTCTAAATGATCCTATTTGTTTCATCTGATCTGTTAGATTTGTGTGTGCAGGTTTCAGCCTTCAATTAGACCAATTTCATTCTTGACAAACATATGTCAGATGACAAGATGACGGCTGCAGAGCAGCCAGCAAAACAACTAAAGCTTGATCTACAAGGACTATCTCTAGAAGATAATACAAATGACACAAGAACAGCATTATTCACACCATCTTCCCCCACAAGGAAATCTTCAGCTACGAAGATCAGTTGCCTATGTGCACCAACCACTCACCCCGGTTCCTTCAGGTGCCGTTACCACCGTAACAGTGCCTCAGTTGGGTCAAACCTTTCTGAATTAGGAAACAGGAGAACTGCTTCCGTTGGGGCAAACCTTTATCAGTTAGGTAACACTACTGATGCCAAACAACCCAAACGCTCTAGAGAATGCTAATAAATCGTGTACAAATACTACTATAGTATTATATTATGTACTTGTATCAAAATATATTGTAATTGAATGACCAATATGTTGATAAAACATCACTTTCTCTAATTCAAAGTATTACAAAAGTGAAAAGACAAAGCTTTTCAGTTTCTCAGATGCATACGCCACCGGAAACCATACAAAGTTAATATATACAAAATGCATAAACCGACTCTACCCTGTACACTAACACATCTAAACATGATGAAGCATAATTTGGGCCATAAAGACCGACTCTGCCCTATACACTTAACATACCTAACCATGATGCATAAACACGACGTTTGTCTTTTATGTTTACATTGGGCAAGTGTTTTCTTCGGTTTCTTTAGGGGCCATCATGTCGTTTCTACAAAGAGGACAAGTTATGTTCCAGTAGTTTAACCATTTCTCAAGGCAAGATTTATGGAAAACATGTCCACAAGAAAGGTGATTTATCTCTGCGTCAGGTTTGAACTCAATCAAGCAAACGGAACATTCTTGTTTTGTGGTGCAAGAAAGGGAGTCATACCGAAGTGTTGGGGTCCGGCTTCTAAACTCCTCCATGTACATTTTTGAAGGGCTTCCTCGGCATTCGTGTGATTCTGTGATGGTTTGACTTGAAACGTCATCCCATGATGCCATACGGATACCAATGACATGAAGGATGGATCGAAGTAGCTCTTTCATGATGGATAAAGACATGGCTGTCTTAACCAAAATCACACACAGGACTCCAGCATCAGAAGGGTTCGAGTATGGTGAGAGACCCATATTGGTATCAACCTGAATATAACACCAAATGACCGAAATTAGTTACGCACTTACGCTTAAAGATTTGATTAATCAAGCTATGGGTTTGTTTGTTTTTTGCCACTTGCATAACAGATGGTACACATATGGTTTTCATATATTGAAATTCGCAGATAAACCTTCACAAGTAGCATCATTTATAGCACAAAAAAGACGCAATTAGTGACCTTTAAGCCCAATGGTACCAATCAATTGCAAATGAAAATTAAGTTGTGAGTTCATGTATTTAGCTCAGAAGGTAGACGATATAATCTCTCACTAGATTTTTTTATTATTATTATTATTCATTTTTACCATTTAAAAAGCACCCATTTTTGGACTAACATCAATCTTATTTGTTGGCCTACTGGTAAACCATGTACTTAAAAATCAATACATTCAGATACAGTTGTACCAGCTATGTATAGAAAAATCAGCAGTTCTTGAAGCACAAATTTGAGAACTTTTATCGAATTATAATACAATCTATCATAATATTTGGAAAAAATGCTAACAGTAAAAATTTAAAAACTGTTCTATATCTATAAAACCAAGCTTCTTACTAGCAATTATCATAGCATCTTAATTACCACAATTTCGATGCAAAATTACAAACTAATACAGATGCAGAAATACACATATATTAAGAAAAACTAAAATAATAGAAAAATTCAGCTCGAATAATGTAATTGAACCTTCATAGATAAAAAACCCACAACAGAATCAACTTCAATTAGTAAGACACGACACATGTATTGACAAAAGTAATAGAAATATACACAAAGATCTATAAGAAATCAAGAAACAGAACGATACCTACTTAGAAGCTTGCAGAGGAAATGGGTAATTGAAATAATTGAACTTGAATGGAAAATTGAGATGGGTATTAAGTCGAAGGACAGTGAAGCTTTAATGGCGGATGATGATGATGGCACCGCTAATTTATAGAAATAGAAATCTATCTATCTATATCTATAGATATATAAATGGAAATAGTTATATATAGGTGGGGATTCAACACATGAGAATATGAGATGAAACAGACCAACTTGACCCGGCCCCACCTTTCCATTTTCTACTATTTCTAAAATTAGATCATTTTATTTTTTATTTTCATTGTAAAAAGACTTTAACTTTAGCTTTAGTAAACTATTAGAACATGAATTACTTTTTTAATCTTCAAGATTTCATTCAATTTCTATTTATGTTTTAAAAATTATAAAATGTTTAAAGAGAAACAAAAACTATATATTTGTGGATCTATTATTATGATATCAAAGATATATACGGTAGTAACAACATTTATCTACAAGAAGGTTTTCCCAAATTCACGATAGCGATGAATTCAATTTAACTTTTAAATATGCCGTATAGTAATTCAAACCGCATAATTATCCTAACATAATCAAGCTAATCCTTTATTTATTTACTTTTGATTTGTACGAATATCCATCCTTTATTTGTAGTAGGAATACGAACACTAAATACTTTAATATTTCAGAATATGAGTTTGCACTTTTTCTTTAACAAACTTCGTCTCATAAACCTACAAAAAAATCTTATATAAACTTAGTTTAATTTGTCGATATTTGGTTAGAGTTTTGAGATCCTTTTATATACCAAAAAAAAAATGTGATAATGAGATCCTTGGTGTATGAATGGTGATGAGTTATTACACTTGTGCATGGCTCTAGAAACGCCCTAATTCAATTATTTATGATTAGTCTACTTTCATGTTCAATAGTGACAATTGTTTATTGGGCCTACAATTATATGCTCCATTCATACTATTCTTAATTATATATCACACCAATTAAATTAAATTAAATATAATATTGATATGGTTCATATTAAACAGGATGAAAACCACCCTACGTGTAACAAGATTTATGGGTCGAGACCTATTGCGTAAGTCAATGACTCAATGGTCTTGTTGTATTCTAAGTACGCTAAGGAAACAAAAATAAAGTATACTTCCTTAATAATCGAGAGGTTGTAAACATACATCTAATAACTAAATTAAGAATAGTGACTCGTACATCACCCGTACACCACTTAACATGCTCTATGTCGATGTACGGATGAAATTTGATGGTATTCGAATCATCACCCTGAACTAAATAATCGTCGTATCAGTTCAAAATAAATTATAGTTCAAAGTGTTCATGCGTATTTAGAACATGTTTTGTTTGCTTTTTACATGAATATTTTTGTCCCCTTAAAATATCATTAGACGAGAAGACAACATATATAGTAAATAATAAAGAGTTTAATTGATAAGTTACACTTGTACCAATAAATGGGAAATTATTGATTTGATTGGGAAATTAAAAGGTGAAAGTTACCCGTAAGTTTCCTAGATGTTGCCTTTTGTCATACCACAACAAGAGAATCATGATTGATTAAATGAATGATTATTAGTGTAGCCAAAATGTTCACAAATACTTGGAATTGAAAGATTGTAAAATAGTAAAAGCCCCCCAACAAAGCATATGGTTTTGGTTCACTTCAAAATCAAATGGTCCATTGATTGATAATGACTTCAATAGACCAACAATTTCCTTGCTCTTTCGTTAACACAAGAAATCGAAAACAAGAATCGCAGAACAAGTACAAAAGTCGCGTCGACAGTTTAATCCTATTGGATAGTCGAATAGTATATAAGATAAGTAAACCCGAGTTTGAAAATAAAGATTTCGTATTCTTTAATGGCGATATCGAATATGATAAAATGATCTGTATTGTTAACATTACAGATTGTGATGACGTTATTTACATGTATTTTACCAATAACAAATTGTTATTTCTCTGGAAGCACGTTTTGACAAATGAAAGGATGCGTTATAAATGTACATATTATTTTTCAGAGAAAATGTAATTACAACTTACAAGCAAGGATATTAATAGAGGTCAAAATCAAGGAAAAGGTATGCAGAAAAGAACAAACGAGAGGGAAAAAAATCAAGGCAAGGCCCAAGATCATTGAATGGGTAAGTGGGCCCAGAAGCCCATGTCGCCAACACGTAACGCCTATGACCTCTTCACGTGCTTCGCCATGTCCTCGTCCACCTGTCTTTTTGTGGCCTCACCTTGTAGCCCTGCCCCTGGACAAAACCCCTTCGCTGACACGTTGAGACGCTTATAACCGCCGGTCCAGTTTTATACGAACCCTATTTTTGGACTGGGTCAAGGTCCATTAGTTATTTCCATATTTGTTAATTTGAACTTTATCTGGATTTTTTTTAATTTTTTTCATCGCTATATTAAAAAGAAAGGAGACATTTGGAATTTTATTTTCCATCCGAGTATAAGAAAGACGACAAATTCTAAACATATGTACAAGATGGTTTAGCAAAAGGAAAAATGGGTTACTTATTAGATTACCACTATAAAAGTTAGGTTTAAAAAATCTATAAATGATTTAAAATAAATGTAAATAGGGAATTGACAATTCAAAATGATATAAAAAAAAGTTATTTTATCAAACAAAACAAAATAAGTACATGGAGCCATCTTTTGGGCCAGATGGCTCCGTGATTAACGACAATATATGTTACAGACTTGCAACAATATTATAACGAAAAGCATAAATTGTTAGGTGACGCAAGGTATAACTATAACTAAAGAAGCACTTATTTTGAAAAGTTAAAGAATTAAATATATAAATTTTAACATGAAATATTTTAACCGTATTTGAAATAGAACTTTGAGGTGCACAAACCCGGTTTTTAGGTCAAATCGGTTCGGTTTGAAAAACGAAACCGGTTTTTAATCAAGGGTCAAGAATCGATTTTTCCAAAAACCAGTTTGAAACCGAACCGGCTTTGAGGGTAAAAAAACCCTAACCGATTGTAACCAGTTTGGAACCGGTTCGGGTTCAAAAACCGATTTCTAATCGGTTTACCTATATAATTATATTTTTTTTCGATCGTTGAGCGTTTTAGGTAAAAACAACGTATTCTTAAAAAAAATTCGATAGAATGTTAGTACATTAGGTATGGAAACATAACTTAACAATAAATTAAAACAAAGTCTTCTAAATCTTCCTAAAAATATTATTGAAACCAATCATTCTATATAATTCAATCTTGTTCGAGCGTTGAGCGTTTTAGGTAAAAATAACGTATTCTTCAAAAAAAATTTGATAGAATGTTAGTACATTAGGTATGGAAACATAACTTAACAATAACTTAAAACAAAGTCTTCTAAATCTTCATAAAAATATTATTGAAACTAATAATTTTATATAATTCAATCTTGTTCGAGCGTTGAGCATTTTAAGTAAAACCAACGTATTCTTCAAAAAAAATTCGATAGAATGTTAGTACATTAGGTATGGAAACATAACTTAACAATAACTTAAAATAAAGTCTTCTAAATCTTCATAAAAATATTCTTGAAACAAATAAGTCTTCATAATTCTTCATAATTTTCAAAATCTTCAATTCTTCAATTCTTCATAATCTTCAATTCTTCTAACATCTTCAATTTGCGTAGTCTTCAAAAGTCGAAATCTTCTTCGGAGGTAGCCTCTCACGAAGCTTCATCGAGAGCAATTTCTTCATCGGAAAGTGATATTGCCATACCCGCTTCCACCTCGATATCGTGTATATCTCCTTCATATTCCAATTCACCTTCAAGACTTGAAACGTTTTGTATACATTCCACGGCGTCTAAATGATCCTTCAAGCAAATACACATTTCTAATGAGGCCGGTGTGAGTCTTGTTCTTCGTATAGATAATACCTTGCCACTAAGAGAAAACGCGGATTCCGAAGCTACCGTAGAAGCTTGGACGGTTAGTAAATCTCGGGCCATGATGGTTAGAATGGGAAATTGAGATTCCCTCCCTTTCCACCAAGCCAAAATATCAAAATGTGCGAATTCTTCGAGTCCCATTGAGGCTAAAAAATTCGTTCCGGTATATCTCTCATATTCGCTAGTGGCCCTTTGGTCACCATCACCCCTTGCCCGTTTATGGTTTTCTTGTCTTAAACTATTATATAAATTAATCATTGGATCTTGGGAAGAAGATGATGAACCAAACATTGTGGAAGCCGAACTAGAAGAAACCATTTTGAACCATATTTTTGAAAATAATGACCAAATAAATCTTTAAAAGATTTGTTAAAATAGTCTTTTGTATTTTGTGCAAAAAATGGGTTCTCATCATTCAAATCCAAATCGTTACAAATGTTATCGATAAACAATTCCACCCCGAAAATGTTCAAACATGGTTTTAATGCGGCGGCACAACTAATTACCGGTGGCATTTCTTTAAAATATTTTCGTAGTTTTGCTTTCATAGGAGCCACCATTATTGCATATACATTACCACAAAATTCGTATTCGCTTAGTTTTGAACTCATTAAAAATATTTGATTAAGTACCAAATGACTCGTGGGATAATAAACACCCGATAATAAAGTAATTGCGGTTTTAAAAACTTTGAGCAATTCGGTTAACTTTTGAATAACCTCCCAATATTCGGAGGAAAATGGTGTTGCAAGACCTTTTTGAACAAGTTAATCATGAAAAACGTATAAAGTGTCGCGTTGCCGTAAACCACACATGAACATGTTGTAAGTCGAATTCCATCTTACGGGCATGTCCCAATTAGGGGTTAAAAAAATGGAATCCGTTTCCTTACACAATCTCATATAATGTTTGTATCTAGCCTTACCCGAACAAAATATATCTTGTAACATAGTTTTATACGCGTTTTTTACTACGCTTATTTCTTCAACCGCTAGTTTGTCTTGCACAACCAAGTTAATGATGTGTGCAACACATCTACTATGGTAGAAAATGCCTTTCAAAGGTGGTTCGTATTTTAGTATTAATCTTTGAACGACGTTTGTATTATTACTCGCGTTATCAAACGAGATTGAAAAAACCTTTTGTTCTATTTTAAACATTTTCATTACATCTCGTAACATGTAAAATAAGTTTTCACCCGTGTGAGGATAGTCAAAGTTTTCAAAAGCAATGGTACGTTTCATCATTTGCTAAGTTGCGAGATCAACCCAATGCGCGGTAACACAAAGGTACGAACCGGGCAAACCATGAGGAGCCGGCCAAACATCGGTTGTTAAAGATACATTTGTATTTAAGTTTTCAAAACCGTTTATTAGTTGACTTTTAACATTTTTCCACAATTTAAGAGCATCACGTCTAAGAGTAAGACGACTTACATGATTATATCGCGGTTGAAGAGTATTTTGAATGACCCTAGTAAGCCGAGGGTTATCGAAGTGGTTGAACGGAAAAGCTTCTTGAATCACAAAGCCGACAAATGCTTCTTGACACCGCTCCGCTTCGTTTGTAAAAATACCTCCATCTCGTGACATGGTTGCTTGACTCGACTCCGGATGACTTTTGACTCCATCACAATACTTTGTAGCATGTGATTTCAATGTTGAGTTGGAGTCGGCTTTCAAAAATTTCCCGCAACGTTTACAAAATGCCTTAGTCGAACCATCCGACAACAACACTTTGTCGTAATTACACCAAATCTCCGGATTTCGTTTGGTTACCAAAACTTGAACAATGGTTGGTGCATTTGAAGAACCAACACCGTCGGAAGTTGAAGAAGATTGAGTTGCCATTTTGAGAGCGTTTTGAGAGTGTAAGAGAACTTTTTGAGAGTGTCGTACGTAAATCGTAAGCGTTTTGAGTGTTTAAAGACTAGAATTAGCAAGATTGAGTGTTGTGACTAGACCAAACTCAAGGTATCTATTTATACTAATTTTAGGATGGTAAAATGGTAAAAAAAATACCAAAAATCCGCTCCAAAACGGTAACAAACGGCTATATTTCGAAAACCCCAAAAACCGGTTTCAAACCGGTTTTTCTAACCAGTTTTCCAAACCGGTTCGGGTAAAACCGGTTCCAACCCGGTTCGTCAACGGATATATCCCAAACCGGTTCCCAAACTGTCGGTTTTTGACCGGTTTCGGATTTCGGGTTCCGACCCGGTTTTTTTGGTCACGGCTGTTGTTAGGTATATCGATGGACAGGATCACAGAAGATGTAAAATAGAGGACAAGCAGGCTAACTCTGTCAAGCTCTCTTACCCGGCCCTTTCTCGGCCCATATACACAGGATGGGCCTGTAGGCCTTTTTGTGTTTTTTTTTTTTTTTTTTTTTTTTTTTTCAATTTCTTATATTTAACTATTTAAGTAGTACAAATTTTAATATATGTTTGTATAGTTCATTAAATTACAGGGTCATACAATTATTATTGTTAGTTGTTATGTTATAACTATATTACTAACTATAGTGTTCAAACATATTGTTAATTATAGATTATAGATAGATATAGATTGTGGAAGTATTATTTTTTGAATCGAAGATATGCAATGGTGTATCTTTTGGATAGTTTAGACTTTAGACAAATTATATAATAGATAAAATTAAATAAACTGATTCGCAACAAAGTTACTAAATGTTGACTTATTCTTCTGGTTACATAGGTAATATATAAGAATAACTTTTGGTTGTTCAAAAAAGTATAAAAATAAATAAAATACAATCAATATAAAGTAAATTTTCATATGGCCTAACTTAGTCTTAATCGTTCTTATTAAGCATAAATAATAAAACTACATTGGTACAATTATTTTTAACGGCTCTTCTTCAAGAAACCAGTAATTGCATCCTTAAAACTTTACGGAAAAAGTAAAAACTACATACTACAAAACAGAAGACCCATCCAAAGATGAAGTATAAAAATTGTCAGACTCGAACCCTAATAAGTGCAACTATAATATACAGAAATCTTCATCATGTACATACCACAATCTCAAACACGACAATTTAACCTCATTACCGTGCTAAATCCTCTTAACTCACCTTCACAATTATCCTTCTAATAACAAGATAACGTCAACGAATACTATGGGAAAACGAAAAGAGAGTGAAAGATGCTTAGATTCTTGCAAAATGTCAATCATCTTGTTATTAGAAGACTAAATAGGATGATGTGTTAGAGAACATAACAATTATGTTTCTTTCTATGATCCAACTTTATGTTCTCTTAGAAGCTTCTTGTTTCATTCATAGGATCATAATCATAAGCATCACCTGCCTTGATAAAGCGTCCTTTCACACGTTTTCTTACATCAGCTCTCGCCTTTCGTGTTGCATACCTCACTCTCTTCTCAAATCTGTATAAATATTGAGGTCAAAATGGTGATAGTGATACAGAGAACAGCATGTCAATGAATATATGTTCAAAGACTCACTTGCGCATTTTCTTTTTTTCTTTGTAACGAAGAACAGCGTCACTTCTGGTGGTGGTGCTACCAGGGGTACACCAAGGTGGTTCACCCATTGGAACCATAGATGACACTCCACAATCTTGATATTCACCACCACTGCTTTCACCAGTCAGACTTGAAAATGAAATATTAGAGGGTTGCCTTGCGTAACAATGGTTTGGTTCGGTTTTGCAAATCACTAATGAATCCACTGAGACTGCGTTACTGCATTCTGGCTTCACTGCATTCCCAGACTCCTAAAACACCCAAATCTTAGCAAATGGTAAATGAATAATTTCAAAAACGAAAAACAATTTATGAATTGAAGTTATACTTTTGTTGTGTTTTTCATGCCAAATAAGCTATCAATCCCATCTTTTGCAAAAAGATGTTTTGGGTCGTTATGGCCAACACCAAACATTTCTTCGTAATTCTCAATATTCATGTCAACTTCATCCATGGTGAAGTCATCATAGAGCCCATCATCAACGATTTGTTCAGGATTTTTTGTCTCTGAATAGGATATCTGCAAGTAAATAATGCAAAACAAAACATAAAGATTGAAACTTCATATGTTTTCTGATCTTCCCACTTCAGCAGATCAGCTCAAAATGTTATATCGATATAATATAACAGCGACTAAAAATGTAATACCTCAATGTTCGCTGATGATTCTTCATTTTTGTGGTTTTCAGAGGCTTCTTGGGTATTATTATCAGCAATACTCATTGAACCCATTTCTTGTTCACAAGATTCAGACATAAAGGACCAAATAGAAGAAAGTTCGGTAGCAGATGGGCATCCTGAATAACAATTTAATGTTTGTCGACTATGTGTACTTGCATCTGAATTAGCTCCATTATGACCAGCCCAATCACAATTCTGACAAAGAGATTGTTTTTCATCCAGACATCTAACGAGTGCCGGCTGTGAATTACAGTTATCGCATACTAGTGTTCTCATGTGACGTTTCGATAACGGATTCGCAGAATGAACATTACGATCACACGATAAACACAAGTAAGCTGCATCAGATCGACAATACACCATTGATCTTGCCTCCCCACAGTAATCACAATTGTAACCCATACTTTAAAAAAAATAAAAGAACCTTACCTAGATCAATATTTTGATCCTTCCTTACTTTATTATATTATTATAAAACCAAACACAAAAAAGGAAAAAAAAAAACGCAGCTATATTGCATGATCCAACAGAGAGTGGAGTTCGTACTATTGTCCAACAATCAAGTTTCTGCATCAATCAGGATAAACGAGAACTTTAATCAGAAAATTGAAAAATTTGCCATTTGAGCAAATGAATACATTTCACTGTTCAGAATATGTTCTACAGGATAAATCAGAGACAATCTACAATTTAATAACAAACTTAATGGGCCAAGTTGATTAGATCTTATTGATAAAATCCAAGAATAAATGAATAAATTCTTGACAAAATGGTAGCTAAAACATTCCAAGACAAAATTGATAGAATGGTAGAGATGCTACAGGAATAAAAGCTTAAATTCAAAAGGGAAATCCTAACAAAAAGTAAACCAGAATCTATAAAAATTAAGCCAATTTATTAAGGCTTAATTGATTTGTGAATTACAAAATTAAGTGTATATAACCAATAAAAACCTAAAACAAAACCAATAAGAATGGAGAAAATGGATCAAAACTTGAAGTTGGGCAGGTTAAGCCTAAAATAAACATACACAATGACAGCCCAATTTACCAATTTTCTATAAAATTGACAAATTTACACAAAAGATGATATATTTATAAGAAACAAGATTGACAAAATATGTATTTAATCAATGAATCAAACCAGAACTTATAGATTATGAAGAAATTAAACAAACCCAAAAGAACCCATATCTATAAAGCTAAAAGAAACATAACCCATAAAGCTTACCAGTATACGTAGGCGAAAAGCAGTGATCTTTTTGAATAACAGGCGTTCAAAACCCTAAAAAGGTGAGAGATTTCTAGATTTCGCTCTTTTTATTTTTCTAATCTGTTTGCTGTGTTTGGGTATGTGTTGTGAGGTAGGTGTTGATTTTGGAGGTGTGTAAAATATCTGACAACACATCAAAAAATATCTTAAAAAAGGGCAAAAAGTGCAGTGAGAGAGAAGATAGAACAAGGGTGGGTTTAAAAGGTAGGCCCTTGTCCCTTTCGTGACACTTTAAAACTCCAACTCAATTAATTGCAAATTCATCCTTGTATATTTAACAGTAATACATTTTTCCCTCACTCAAGAACCGGTTTTAGTATAGCTTTTCTTTTCTATATCAAGAAACAGTTTCTAATTTAAGAATGTACTATGAATGAGTAGATGAAACCATAAACGCTTTTGTCACGCGTTTTAGTTACACATTGGGTGAGTAGTGACTAGTGACCATGATATTCGTCATATTAACCAGTAATTACACACATTTATACATATTATGTGTGATGATGTAAATGTTTTTTCTTGACTTGTTTATTGCATAATATGTCAATCGGATGCATATATGGTTTTAAATTTTTCTAAATCAACTAAATAAGGTATGCTAGATGGACAAAATCGGTCACAAAACGATTTTAATCAGTAATCTATTATCTCGTAATTTAACATGCACATCGTCATTTTTAATTGGTTTTATAATATTCTTCCATTGCAATTTTGTCTATGGTATGGATTTTATTATTTAAAAAATATATATGTAATTATTGATGCTTATGAAACACATAACAACACATGAAATATTTTTGCTACATTTCTAAAATATCATGTTGATTTATTGAGAAATAAATTGGAACTGATTAGAAGCCATATCTGCTTATTGATGTATGTCCAAGGATGATAGTGCAAATAAGCCTCTCTTACGAGTGTGCAATCTAAAAATATCTTATCTATCCATTTAAATAGATATTTTATAAAATAATGATAAATTATCAGGTATCAACCTACAAAGACCTTTTAGAATGTCAAAACTTCTTGTTAGCCCCTTTCATTTGCAAAAATTCACAAGTTTTTTCTTTCACCTTATATTTTTCTTTTGTACCTATGTCCCGTTGCTATTCTTATTTCTTATATTTATATAATAAAGTATAAATGATTTTAAATAATAATAAATGTAATTAATCGATAATAATTAATGATAGTGAAATGGGAAATTGATTATAGTTGCCTAAGACAAAAATAATATTTTAATAACAATACAATGTTAATCTATACATTTATCCATCTTATCAAATGAAGACCGGTGTTGATTGTATACAACGATTTTTTGGGACCTACCATCTTAAGAAAAATAGTGGCCATCGGGGATTTCAACGATTAAGTAAAAAAGGTAATTAGTGGGATCCATTTTGCCGTACTTAAATTAATCAAATAAAGTACCATGTTTTATCTTAACGTCACTAATTTGCATCCTTAATCTCACTTAAATCATGATATGTATTATTAAATATGTTTAATCTACATGTCGGTATATAAATACTCTATAGTGCATCAATTTGCAACACAAATCATTATTAAAACTATTATTAAAACTAGGGTGAAGTTCAAATGAAAATGGTAAAAGTGTTGAGAATAAGGGAACCGATGAGAATGCTCTATTTTCATTAGGGGTGGAGGGGCACTTTAGTCATTATACATTCTAATTAATTCAATTTAACTAGATAGAAAATTAAAAATAAAAACCAACTATTAAATTTATTATTATTATACATATACATATAGACTATAGATACACGCGTACGTACAGTAAAATCGCAGAGATTTTTAAAATTCTCCGAATCGATCTCAAAATACACCAAATCAAAGGTACGGTTTATGTAAATTCGACTCAAATACGTCAATTGAAACCACGGACAATCGTTTTCTGCAGATTCATTGTGATTCAATTAGGGTTTTAGTTGTGCGAGTTTTATCGATCGTTTTTTTGCGAATGGATGCGATTGCAACGTTATTATGATCAGGTATTTACGATTTGATTTACGAAAATGCAATTGTAAACTGATTTCTACTGATTTATCAATCAATTTTCATTCGATTCGAAAAAACAAAACGCTCAATTGTGCGACAATCATGAAACTATGTTCAATTGAATCACTATTAAAATTACTTTGGTATAATATTAGTTAGTAGAATCAATTGAAGATTTAGTTCTCTCTGTGATTCGTGTGTTTCAGTTGAGCTGCTAAATAATCATAAAAATCAGCTGGAAAAAAAACTTACAGGTCATGATTTTCTATTTAGTAACACATGTGTTACTTAAATAATTCAAAAACATTTATGGTGCAAAACACTAAAATGGTAGTAATAGAAGATATAAGACAAACGATGTGGAGCAACAGATTCAAGTAAATGCTGCAGGTAATAAGTTCTTTTATTTTTTTTCCTTTCATTGTAACACATTTTTATAGTTATTACTAACACATGTGATACTGTTTACTAACACATGTGATACTGGTTACTAACACATGTGTTGCTAGTTAATAAATGCTTTTATCTTTCTAATAGTATCACATATGGTACTCGTTAATAACACATGTGTTACTATATAATATCATAATGTGAGATGTGATACTTGTTACTATCACATGTGTTACTTTATACTACCACATGTGTTAGTGTAATTATTTTACAGGTTCAACACTTACACCAAAAACCATTCCATTGTATCAAATGAGATTGAAACACCAAGTGGGACTTTACACTGGCTACCGGACGTCCCCGATGAAATAAAAACATATGTAGGACAAGTCTTTGATAAGCTTCAAGACGCATACCTGTATTGTATAAGATATGGAGTTTATGGCCGATTTTGTAAGGGTCATAACAGCCGCTAGTGTGATCAAAAGAAAGGGAGAAAGTGGAAGCAGAGGCGATGAAGATAGAGTGAGGGAAAAAGAATAATGATTGCTTTTGATATTAAATATCACATATGATATTTCATGTATCACATGTGATACTAGATTATAGAAGTTGAAAACATTTAATAGTTGTTTAACTTTCAATTACATATGATATTGCTTGTTGAATACTACTTTTTTTTCCAGAAACTTAATATAATCAAATTAATTTGACATTTTAGAAATATAGCATATTTCATACGACATGTGTTACTGATTGCCAACACGTGTGTTACTTGTTTGTAACACATGTGTTACTATCACTATCAAAATATGTTACTATCAATACGTGACATGTAATACTTGTTTGTGCTATGTTTTAAATATAGTAATAAATTTTACTTTGTATGTGTGTTAACATCAAGCTACTGGTTGCTACCACATGTGATGTAACACCCCAAATTTGTTAAAATTTTAAAGTTAGTTTTCTGTTATGCGACACTAGGGTTAGTGTCGCAGGTAGCGACACTAAGCCTTATGCGACACTAGACTAGTGTCGCAGTGCCGGGTAGGAAGACGGCTAATAAGGGTTAAAAAGGTAATTAGGTGAGTGTTTAAACTCTATCATGTTCCAAAACTTTCTAGAAAACCGTAAACACTTCCAGGTCTATGTTTGTGTGTGTTCTTGACATTTCAGAGAGAGAAAGTAAAAGAAAATCAAGATTTCTTAGGGAATTGATTCTTTAAAGTGTTTCTTTGTGATTTTAAATCATCACAGGTAAGAATCTGAGCTCTTTTATAACTTGGGGAGTGTTAATTTGATGGGTTGATGGGTTTGGAAATGTCAAAGTGTGTGGGAAAAAGGGTTTGTGTTTTTTGGGAAGTAAATTGGATGAAGTTTTGAGTAAATAAAGTATTATGATCATAAACTAAAGATTTGTTGAAATAGAGGTTTAAATATTACCCAGAAACCTGTAATTATTCAAAGCTTAGTGCTGTTCTGTTCGTCACTGCGACACTAAGGTAGTGTCGCAGGTAATGTCGCAGAGATGGGTTTCTACTGCTTGTTTATATTGTTTGTTGTTTTAGCGACACTAAGATCTAGTGTCGTAGGGGAGTGTCGCAAGTTAATACTGTTACCTGTGATAGCGACACTAAGAATTAGTGTCGCAATCTATGTCGCTATAATGTGTTAATACTGCTTGTTAATACTGTTTTACTAGTTGTTGCGACACTAAGAGCTAGTGTCGCAGCTTGTGTCGCTTGTTTCCACTGTTAGTTACAATTGTTGTGTTTAGCGACACTATGAGTTAGTGTCGCAGGTTGTGTCGCAATAATGTGTTGTGCGACACTATGTTAGTGTCGTCATAATAAGTAGCGACACTAGGGGGTAGTGTCGCAGGGGTGAATTAATATTTTAAACAAAGTTAATTAATACGAACACCTCGACAGGTATTTCGGGTAGCAAGTCATAAATATCTGAACGTCGTCTTCGAGGTAAGTAGTAGGAAAGTAAAGAATTTAATTATCTGATTTTGTTAATAATGATTGTGTTACGAGGTTACATTGAATAACAATACTTAGATCACGTGTGTGGTTAAGTATTGAATAACTGAGTATATCTATGAGTTGAGTGACCAATTGCTGAGTGATCAATTGTGCCAATGAGAATGAGTTGAGTGGCCAATTGCTGAGTGATCAATTGTGTCCATGAGAATGAGTTGAGTGGCCAATTGCTGAGTGAACAATTGTGCCCATGAAAATGAGTTGAGTGGCCAATTGCTGAGTGATCAATTGTGCTGTAAGAGTAACGAGTAGGCCAATTGCTGAGTGATCAATTGTGCCGTAAGAGTAACGAGTAGGCCAATTGCCGAGTGACCAATTGTGCCAATTGAGTATATGCTGAGTGCATTAATTGTATGAGTGAATGATTAAGACATGAGATGCCTGGGTTGTGATACTATTGTGAATTAAATTGCAATCCTTTACTTACTAAGCGATGAGCTTATGTTTTGTTGTATGCTGTGTTGATAGGTATGTCTAAAGGAATGAGAGGCGGGGATATGGGCAAACAACCTGAAGGCTGCTAGTGATGGACTTACTATGGTTGGATAGTAAGGGGACGGACTCGTAAATCATGCTTCGTATAAACATATGATAGTTAGTGAAAATGATATACAAGTTGTGTTGGACAATGTTGTTATTTCTTTATATTAATATATAAAGTGTTTTGAGAATTGATTTGAGTATATAAAAAAAAATTTGAGACGTTTCATGTGATACTCCTTTAAAGTATTATATATATTAGTAAATTTATATCACTTGTGATACTGGTTACTATCACAAATGTTAATAAACGGTGCATGATTGTACATCAGTACAAAAATGATCTAATGAAAACCAACTTACAACGATTTAGCAAAACATAAAATGGATCTAAATCAAAAAGGCATTATAACAAAAAAAAAAATAGCATGTTCATACAATATGTGTTCCTAGTTGCTAACACACGTGTTACTAGTGGTAACACATGTGTTACTTGTTTAGTACCACATGTGTTACTAGTTGCTACCACATGTGATACTACTTTAAAGTATCATATGTGTTGATATTCACAAGTGGTACTAAACAGTGCATGATTTAATGAAAAATCAACTTACAACGATTTAGCAAAAACCTAAAATAGATCTAAAACAAACCAACATTATAACAAAAAAAAATATAAGTACATTATAGCCGACACATCCGATTCGAAAAAGCATACACCATACTGTCTTAAACAATTGTAAATTGATAACGCCATCGAAATATTAGTTTTCTAAAATAGGCTCAGTGGCATTTTCTTCAACAAGGTCTTCTACACCACTTAAAGATGACATATACAGAATAAAACAAATATAGAGTAAGTAACACATGTGTTACCAGTAAGTAATACATGTGGTACCTGTAAGTAACACATGTTTACAGAAAATAGTAATCACTAAAACCATCAAAACAAATTATCCAATACAAAAAAATAACCAACTGACAAGGATTAAAAACCTATTGAGATCTATTGAAACTTTTATTGAAAGATTTTAATTGAAAATGTAGATCAAACTATACCAAAAATAGAAAATGGTATTTCTAGGACGGGTCTCCACCATTGAAAAGTCTTTATTCCACTCCGACATACATGGATCTTCCCCATTTACATCTTGTAAAGACATTATTGGATTACCACCCAATGAGATCCCAAAACACATTGTGAACAGCCTGTGAGTCACTTTTACGCACACATTCCCAAACTTTAACTCCATTGTATATGTATCGAAAGTAACCCAACAGGTCTGCCAATAGAATAACAGAATTGTAAAATAAATAAACTAAAGGTAAATGTAAAATCAGGTAACACATGTAATAGTGATCCGTAACACATGTGATAGTATCTAGTAACACATGTGAAAGTGATCAATACCACTTGTGATACTAAAATATAAACTAATTATATATCCGAAAACATATACATAGCGAGGAAACATAAATTACCTGGAAGCGCATTAATAGGTGTTTCGATAAAAGAGCATTTACCTTGATCATCACCATGTATCATACTTAACTTTTTACCATTTTCTTTTAGAGACTTTTAAAGAATGTCGATCCAAAAAAGGCAACGAATTCACGACTGAAAATAAAATAGTAGAAAGCACATATGTCAAACTCGACAACATATATATGCTTTAATGACAAATGCACCAGTTTCCGTAACATAGATAAACATGAATACGTATACCTAGATAAACATGAATACATATACATAAATAGATAAGTATGAATAGATATACTATTGTTACTAGGTATCAAAATATAACAGTCATCTCAAACTATGAGGTATCAATACAGTGTAGTAACACATTTGATACTGTGAAAAATATATATTAAAGTGCAAATGTAAATAACAGTCTAGTAGTAACACATGTGATACATCAGTGCATTACAGTACCACATTTGACAGTAACTCCTATCAATCCTTGTGTTCAGCCAGCTCTTTAGAATCTGCATTTTTGCAGTTCCAGATGCTAAATTTTCATGCTAATCAATCACTACGACGACAACAGTTAATTCGTATTTCATCGAGACATTTCATCGAACACCTTATATGCAAGTTTTCTTTAAATATTCCAAATGCACAAATTTCACTTTGATCACACATATATCATAATCATAAACATGATATTCATACTCAATGTAATTATATATGACATAAAACACATTCCATATAAATGAACTTTACCAAGACAGAAAAATAATCACATTCAACTCAAAAACATCATATTCTTACTCTACAAAAAAAAAAAAAAAAAAAAAACTAAACGTAACTAACACATGTGTTACTAAACCCTGAATTCAAACAAAAATACAAAAACACATATAACATACTGTCATACAAGATCAAAACCAACTCAAAACGAATATCACATATTTAACACTAAAAGCTAAACATAAAACTTCGAAATAACTTACGGAATGGAACGGATCGAAGAGACCTAACATCAATCGCTCTTGATGATGTTGTTCCTGGAACAATCTCGTCACGAACATCCATTATTCCAAATTAGTAAGCGTTAATGATGATTTTTAACTGCTGTTCGAGAATTAGGGTTTCACAAAAATGGATTTCGGTGAAAACTAAACCGTTACAAAGATTAATCAAAGATTGTAGATGCAGGAAATGTCGATTTTAGCAACAAACAACACAAATTTGCTAATTAATTGGAAGGATTTTGAGAGCTAGGGTTTTGGGAGTTGAATAGCAGAGAAGAAAAGGAACGGGAGAGAGAGTGAATGTTTTGTTTTTTTTTAAATAATGTGAATTTTTTTTAATTAAATGGTAAAATTACGATTATGCCCCTCCGCCCAAAATCTGATTTTAAATTGATTTTTTAAATTAAAAATGGGGTATTAATCTGGGCTCTTGATTTGCTAGATCCAATAGCTCACGTTCGTTCCTTCATTCTCAACTTAAAGTCTTGTACTCATTTGAACCATACTCATTAAAACTAAAGAATTTAGTCTTAATTACATATAAATATGAGTGCACTCACAACTCCATATCTACGACTTATATTTAATCATGGTAGTAGATAGACTCTAAAAGTTTGTGACATGTTTGAATAGTTTTGACAAAACCATGAGCAACCGATTCAAGGTTTAACGAAATAATCAAATAAAACCATGAGAACATTTTTTTGTTAATTTTCAACAGAAACAACTAATCTTTTATGCGAAGTGACATGTTATTTTCGTACTTTTTGGATCAGTATCACATGTTTATTTATATTTTTGAAAAATAATAAATAAATAAAAAAAAAAAGAGTTCTAGTTAAGTATGTAGATTTTACGAAATAAAACATACAACCTATTATATGAGCTTTTGAGTTTATATTTCCTTTAATAGAAACCAAAAAACAGGATCACATAAAGTAAAGTACAAAAAGAAATTTAACGATATTTTTCAAGAAGACTAGATGCATAATAAAACAATAGAATAAAATATCAGGTGGTAATTTATATACAACCAAAATTTTACGATACACCACAATATATTATGGACAATATACATACAAGATATTAATATTAATATATATATATATATATATATATATATATATATATATATATATATATATATTGGAGATCCTATAAGAACTATGAATAGATAAGAACTGTGAGAACTTCTAATTGCACTCTCCAGACTTGCTCAGACTGTTCATTCAAAAATTACCTCAAATATTCAAATTATAATTACTTTTATACGAAAAAGAATTTAACCAAACAAATTATATCATTTAGTTTATATATCTATTCTCTTTAATTTGATATCGGTGTTATTTTAGAAGCGTAGTTAGGTTCATAATCGTAGTTAGGTGCCGAACGCAAGTAAGTGCAAAACACAGATAGGTGCCAAACGCAATTAGAAGTGCAAAACACATGTAGGTGCAAAAACAGTTAGGGGTGCAAAACGCAGTTGGGTGCAAAACGTAGTTAGGTGCAAGGTGCAAAACACAATCAATTGAAAATAAGATGGATCTTGATATAAATGTAATTCGCAAAGATTACAATCACTGAGAAAAAGACGATTTGGAACTATAAAGTATGAGTTGTAATAATTGTTGAAAACTAGCATATGCAATTTTAACCCCAACCTATTAACAAAGAAATAAAGATAACATGGCGACTGCTTCTAGATTTCATTAATGCTCTGAATTTGCTTTATTTCACAAGCACCCCTTTAATATATATCCTTTAATTTTCAAGCTATCAAGAATAAATCCACTTAATTGTGTACAATGCTAATTCCGTCATCATCATGGGGCATGTGTATTATGATGTAAAGGATAAGGATTTTTAACGGGTCACTTGAGTTGTTACAGTTTTCAGTGCAAAATAAGGAGTTAAAATAAAAGCGGTGAAAACGATCTCAATTTGTATTCATAATTTTTTTAGTTGTAAACTTTTATTTTTTCCGCTTCACATACGTTATTTTATTGTGAACCCTTACATTTTTTTTATTTTTCAAAAAGTTTTTCGTTGTGAACCTTTATTTTATTTTTTTGCTTCACAAAAAGTTAGAAATTTTTTAACTGTGAAGCTTAATATTTTTAGCTTCACGTAAATTTATGAATTTGTGAAGCTTAATTTTCAACCTTCACAATTCGTAAATTTTATATGAAGCCAAAAAAATAAGCTTCACATTTAAAAATTATGTGTGAAGCAAAAAAAATCAACTTCACACTTTATAAAATTGTGAAGGTCAACTATTTTCACTGTTTTTATTTTATCTTCACCCCTTTTTATATATATATTTTGATCTAATAGTTGTGATCTGTTTTCACCGTTTTTATTTATCCTCTTTTTTCACATGATCTCAATATGTGTGTGTGTGTGTATATATATATATGGTAATAGGATAAAAAAAGAAAGAAATTTAAGGAGAGAAGAAGGAGAATGATTTTTTGTTACTATGATTTAATACTTTATTGATATAATTCAAATTTTTATTAATATAATTTTATATTTTATTGTTTTAGTTCATTATTTTATTAATAAGATTTATTCTTTTGTTGCGAAAAATTTATAATAATAAAAAATTAAATCTTAGAATAAAAATACTGAATCTTAGTAACAAAATATTTTTCTCACTCTTCTCTCCCTAAAAATCTTTATCCCTTTATCTCACTCCTATATATATATATATATATATATATATATATATATATATATATATATATATATATATATATATAATCCTATTAAAGCATAAGTAGTGATGTATCGATGTGTACGCGTATGACAAAATTTTAATAGTATACAAATTGATCATCCTAAAATAAAACACTGAAAGTTAACACACAAAATAATAAAAATGCAATTAAACCAAAAGGCTAAATGAGGTTTTAGAGCCCATTTTTGAGACACCCTTGTTTGATACTTTTAGCCACAAGGTGCACCCAGGCTTTTCAAAATATGCACCTAAGCCCAATGGGCTCTTAGAACACCAGATTTTGAATTAGTTTGTGTTGGTTTTAGTTTATGCAAATTTGGCTCCAAAACAAAGGTAAAATAATATCGTGATCAAAATTTGAATAGGAATAAATGAAAATTTTCTGTCAAAAATGTAACATCTATCAACAATATTGTTTTATAGTAACATGATAAATGTAAAATAAACTCTATAAGCTACACATTATGAAGACCAAAACATGCTTTGTAGTGAAATGCAATTCTTTTGTCGAGCCAAAGGAATCAACCAAGTAATTGGAAAAAAAAATGTAAATACTTCGTATTGCAAGACTTGAACAGACAAAAAGGATACCTTACCGGTATTGTTGTATAAGAGTGAATGAATGTGAATCGACATGTTTGCCTGACTCCTCAGGTGCCATATAAGAAGAGTGATCATAAGTTTGACATACTTTTCTTAAATGGCATCCAGGGAGCCAGGCAAATCATTCAACCTTTCCAATTTTACTGCTAATCTGTTAGACCCTCAATGCAACTGCGTCAGCAGTAAACAACGTACCTGCAATATAGTAAGGAAAACGTAATGTATAAATCCATTTTGACCACATTACATGCTTAATGATTTGTGCTTAGAATGTACTTTGAGCTAGAGCAGATTTAGCTCGCGTTTCTAACATTAGCTTTTAAAATAATCTAGTGTGTACGCTAATCTATATATTTGGAAATAATTTATTTTGTGAGTTGAGAAAAAAGATCTCACATGGTGACTGGTACTTAAGGATGGGTCGATATTGATAGACAAACAATAGTCCAAAAGCAAGTGTCAAAAGAGGTGGTCTCAGGCGGCAGAGAGGCTTCATTGTGCAAATTTATTGGATCAAATACAAAGTTCTCATTTGTTTATGAGTTAATATATTTTTTGATTGAAATATATGTAATATGATACGATGAAATTCTAAATAATGTCACAGGAAAGTCCGATTTGCCTCAAAAACTGCATCGTCGGTTTCCATTTTATTGATCACGATTCTCTAT
The DNA here is from genome assembly GCA_963930675.1 of Gnaphalium uliginosum. Classification (NCBI taxonomy): domain Eukaryota; kingdom Viridiplantae; phylum Streptophyta; class Magnoliopsida; order Asterales; family Asteraceae; genus Gnaphalium; species Gnaphalium uliginosum. The sequence continues at coordinate 6,820,266 of OZ005681.1, read as the reverse complement.
TTGGCTTACGCTTGACAAGTTACTAACGTTAACTTAAGGTTAACCAAGAGTACTCTAAGAGACGTATGGTTTGTTTATTGAATCATGGCGAAAGGCCGAAAGCAAGGGCGGGGGCCAACTTATACGGCTCAGTGAATATGCATCATGCATATAATACTCAAATGGGGGAATGTGGCCCTGTTGTCAATTCCTACCGAAGATAACATAAAAACACATTTCTAGCACATTTTTTTGAACTGTCAATTTCTACAACTAAAATAGAGGTTAAAATAAATGAAAAGGAATGCTACATACTACTTGGTAGTTTATAAAAATCACGATGATACACTTACTAGTATAAATTACACATATGGTTATCAATGTTTATGCCGAGTCTATCTGTAACTAGTCTCTCTACTTTTGAGCAGGGGTATTACCATTTACATTTTACCTTCTCATACACCGTCTTCGACGGATTTGTTAGTTGTTGTTGTTGTTACCAATGGTTATAATTTATGTTCGAGTATTAATGTATTATACATTTGATAATCATCACTCTTAAAATAAATCAAAAAATTATCTACTAGTAAAATTTATGATCAAATTCAGGAATCTTAGAAAAAGTTAGAACGATAATGAGTTATGTTAAATTGTTTAAACGTACATAATGACGATTTTATAGAAAGGAATAAAGCCATTGAAAGAGACAAGAAAATATTCACGATGATGCTTCTGACGGATTTTCTTATGACATTTTAACATATCATATCGACTATTACTATTACTATTCATTATTTCATATTTTACTTCACTTTTTTCAGATTCGAATTTGAATTTATGAATTTTGGTTTATCATGAATAACCAACCCATTTAATATGTGAATCAAACAAACTACATTTTGACTTAAAAACATGGGAAATAACATAACATATATATGACATATCTACAAGGATAATGTATCAAATCATTATTTATGCGTTCTAATTTTAGAGAAAAATTCAAATAGAAATGGTAAAAAATTAAAGAATGGATGAAACAGTAGAATTGCACCATTTCAAATACTTATTTTCACATTTTTCGTTAAACTTAAATATTTTACAAACTGTACATCATTAATTATAAAAATTACAATGTTAGAATCAGCATCATTTTATCTTCAATTAGTGATCTCATAATATACTTTTGATGATTTTTTTTTCATTTTTAGTGGGTTTTAAAAATTTGAAATGTTAACACCAAATAATAATCGCACACGCTAACCGAAATTGGGGTTATCCGCTATAAACTACGGTAACTTTTTAGTTATTGGGAGAACCCAAGTACTCTCTTTCGGATTAAAATATAAGCAACGCCAAACCCCTCTAAAGCCCAAACCCCCATATCCTTGCTTTTCTATCAATCTCTAATTCTAATCTTCCTCCCCAATCGGATATTCCTTTTCGGGAGCGATTCATCCTTCCCGAACGCAGCCCAAGTATCATATTTGGTTATTTACTAAAATCACCCTTTGGGAGAGAAGGCTCCTAAAATTACCGTTTGGTCAATTTATATCATAATCGTAGAGAATTGAAAGAAAAAAAAAAAAGGAAAGAGATCTCTTAAGCAGTCCCTCTTTCTCAGTCCGAGAAGTGCGTTGTTGGAACTGGATTGGAAGGCCAGGCGGCTCCTCCGGCACAGCCGAGACAACGACGGGTTCTCTGCTCCTGCGGGAATGGAGCGACAGAAGTTACTGAAAAGATCCTTTTATCAAGTAATGGGGATGCCCTCCCTTCACCACCCTTATGTATATCTCCAATCAAACTTTAAATTCAAATCATTGATGACTTAAAAAGATTTAAACATACAAAATAAATTGTAATCACATGCGATTGAACATCAAAGTATCAATCACGTGAGATTAAAGAATAATCAAATACGGATTTCAAATCAACGACTATATTATACAATTATATAAAACTCAAGTTGAAATCATATATGAATTATCATATATCGGTAAATTGCTCATCAAATGTCAAATTGAAAATCATATGGGATTATATACAAGATCACATGTGAATATATACCAAATCATATGTGACTAAATATATAACTAGCAATCACATATGATTTTTTATAAAAATAAATGCAATTTTAAATTTTTTATCTATAATTATTAATGTGAATGAATATTCGTGTGTTAATTAGCATATACCATGAATAAATAATCGTGTACAAATTTGAACTTTTTATCATGAATCACATTTGATTATATTTAAAAGACCGAAGAGAAAAAAGAAAAAATTTGTCAGAAGTATAGCTTGTGGTATCTCTAATTAAACATATAAGAACGCGAGTTCGAATATGTAATTTTTATAATTTATTGACGTATCGTTTGTGAGATATTTAATTTTAAAAGTGAATGTGAAATTGAGTTTGGTAATGAAATGAAAATTCTCACATTCCTTAATTCTTTTTGTATTGTTTTCTGAACTCACCTCTCTCTATATTTCTAACAATATCTTTACATGTTCACAACCTAAGTATTTATAATGACAAGTGAAATAATTATATTACATTAAATACATTGGAATTTTGCTTTCAAATGCAATTGTTCGAAGAGTACTTTCAAGCTACCATCCCCGAGCAATCCTCAACTATTCATTTTATTTTTGAACAAAAAGATTATCTATACTACTTAATAAAGCATTTGACTTAAAGTCTTAAAGAGAAATATTAATTTACTATTTTACCCTCAACTTCTTTAATATATTTATAATCAATGTTGTAACATCCACCCTTAGGGCCTAGTGGTATTCCGGTAATTTACCTAAACTTTAAATCATTATTTAATGTGTTAGGAAATATTTTACTATTATTATGTTTGATAATATTAGTAAAATGGATAAATGAATTATTGTGGCTAATAAATAATTCGTTGTTTTAAATTAATCTAGTAGACGGTAAAATAAAATATTTGGTTTTCGCAAAATGGTTTTAGGTTCCCGACAATAGATTAAGAAGGGAACTAAAATTGTAATTGTATTGGATAAAGATTAGTATATATACGTTCAAACTTCTCAAACATTCTACATAAATACACAAACTTCTCAAAACTCCCTGTTCCTGCGAACCGAAGTGAGCCAAAGCTCCAAACTCGAAAGAAAACCTACTGTGAAGCTTAAAATCAACATCATATCACCTTGTTTCTGTAAGTAATTTGTGTTATAATTGTATTTCTATGAAAATGGTTAATTCATGAGTTGATATGAATTGAAGCTTAAATGACGTTATATGAACTTATTTGATGCATATAAGTTGCTAGGAAACTTATTTGAATGATAGGAAGTCGAATTTGTGAGTTTTGCAAGAAGAAAGTTCGGGTTTTTCGGTTACAGCAGGTTCGGTTCGCAAGTTTGCAGAAGATGAACTCAGTTCGCAATGCTTGACTGCGAAGTGTTTTCAAGGTAACGACTGAGTGACAAATTTCACTAACTCGGATTGGGCCGAGATTCACATGGTCACTCAAAAACGACCCAATAATCAAGGCTCTATTTTAAGAGCCTAGGCAGTTTTTGGCCTTTCGGGGTAATCTTGGGGTCAAAAATGGCATTTTTCAGTTTTAAACATCGTTTCGGGACTTTCTGGTTTCGCTTCGGATTGAGCATTTGTTTTCTTAGACTTCAGGAATTTACCTGCTTGTTTAAATATGTTATATGATTATGGAATGAGTTACTAACTCACTATTTGTTGTATTCTCAGATCAGCAGAAGACTCAGTAATATTAGACTTCTGAGTTGTTGGACTGAAACCGACAGGTGAGTGGATCTGGAACTCACATGTTTGATTCAGTTGTAACGATTTGGTTGCAACGAGTAAACGTAGATATAATTGATAGACTGTTTAGTCTGATATGTCGATATGCTGATTATGAATCTACGTGCAATGTGGCCTCTGGGCATTGATTGCTGCTAAAGAGGTCAACAGATTGTTGGACTTGATGATTTACAAGATTACATATATGGGGTGTCGTACATGTGTTGTACTAAACCCATATTGTGTAGTGGTAATATCAAGTTATCGGTATATTCTGTAGTGGCCACTACAAATTGTGATAAGCGTTTCTTGAGGGCCACCGCGGCAGTAGGGTTCCTCAAAAACCACCGATCCTCTTTGATATTGATAATATGTGTTTACAGTTATTTGATGTAAACAAATGGTTAAGCTAAGTTGAACTGTTAGTTTCATATTCATTCACTTAGCTTCGTGCTAATTCCCCACTTAATCCCTGCAGGTCATGATTGAATGGGCGGGCAGACAGGTTTTGTTCAAGGAATGTTTGATCGGCTGACAACTCTGATATATTTTGATAAATATTGAAAGTTGAATTTTGTAACCCCTGTTTCAGTACAATGTTTTAAACATTATATGTATGTACTTTTGTAAATATTGTTAATATAATATATTTTGACCTACGCTTCCGAATTAAAAGAGTATTTATATAATAGTAAGAGAGGGGTGTTACAAATGCACTATTAAGCATTCAATGGAATTAATTATAAAAATTAATCTATACTACTTAATTTCGACCTAAAAATATGTAACCAATAATGTTTGATTTTATGTAACTGATGTAACTGACGTAATACATTAATGGGTATTGAAAATGTGGATATAAATATCTATGAGAAAGATATATTTTTTAACAAATTATGACCATCTTTATATGTATACTAATTTAAGAAGTTGAAAATAAAAAATTAAACGTTTAAAGACATACTATAAAATTAAGATAAGAGTGATAAAATGATATTTTTGTCCTTATAATAAATACAAGTTTGACTTAAAATATTAAAGAAATGAGTTATTGAAAGTAATGAATGAGGTAAATTTTTGAAAGTTGAATTATTTGTGTTATTTGCATTTGGACAATTTTTTTGAAATAAATATAAATAGTAGTGTCAACATTTTTTTTTTGGGACAGAGGGAGTACGTTAGCTAACATTCAAAACTAAAAGTTAATTATATTGAAGGAATTGTAAAAGTTAATATGTTACTACGATATAAATAGTTTGATTATTTAGTGGTCTTAAACAACATAATGATTACTATTGTATCGTTTAATTTAGTGAAACATCAAATACAAATAGTACAATAAGTGAAAATAATGATTTATTTTGTTTTTGTAAGGTGGTTCATTTAATTGTCGAATGTAATATATAGGTTAAATATATGTTATTCAACTTTTAATAATCTTCAATTATTATTTAGGACTTACAATTCGAGTTTATTGAGATTAGATGTCGCACCCCCAAATTTACAGTGCAGCGAAAGTCGGGTCGGGGCGCGACTAATCCAGTAATCATTGCACAAAGGTAAAGCAAACGACTCTATATGAGACGTTTTGAAAATAGTATAAAAGTAGTTACGTTGATATAATTAAGGTTTACATCAATCTCGAGTTCGTGGGATGAAATCCTGAAGATTCTAGTACATAACGATTATACAAAAATAATGTAAGAAAATCTTCATGTACGTAAAATGCATGCGACTCGAGCTAGCAAGCAATCCTGTGGGCAACCCTACTGTTGTCGAGTACCTGAGAAATACACGCTAAAAGGTCAACAATAATGTTGGTGAGCTCATAGGTTTACGTAGTTAAAATCATAGTATGAACCACAAGATTTCAGAGTTATCGTAGTAGCACGAATGTCAAAGTAAATCATAGTATACTATTGTCACGGGCTTATAGTTCCGAAGCTTAACCGTAGTTGGTGTCTCCAGTTAAGTGTATAAACCAGTACACTCGAAATACGAATTATTATGCGTCCGTATAGTAGTTAGAGCGACTAACCCCGGACGGCGGACTGTCAGTTCCCGATAGATCTATCCATAATGTTCACGCTTATTATTAACGGACTATGATATTTGTTGGAGACCATCGTAGTTTGGTTTAGTTACCCATGCAATCCGTATAAGTTTTCATAGTACTTGTGTTCATAAAAACAGAGCAGTGTATTCTCACCCCAAAGTAAGTAAAACAGTAAAAGTAAAAGTGGGGCTATGAGACTCACCTGAGTCTTGTACATAGTGTTTACAAATAGTAAACAAGTGTTCCCAAAAGTAACCTTCTAGCGCCCTAAACGCATAAGGTTATAAGTAAGTAGATGTCTCAAAAGATCATCCATGCTAGTTGTCCACTCAACTAGTTATGTCCAAAGTTTGTTTATCGTTTGTGTTTAGAAAACATGTACGACCTGTTGATGAAAGTTTGTAATAATAATTCTTAAAGACATTATTATTATGTTCCGTTTCGATGTATACTTGTAAAAGTACATATTGTGCGTATCCGAGTAGGTATCATAATTATGTATCGTCACGCGAATTAAATATTTTGTGAAAACATGTTTTTGATCCACCTGTGTTGTGCGACACTTGATGCGAAAGTTCAAAGGGTTGCGACACTATGACAGTGTCGCAGTGTGCGAAACTTGGTGATTGCGAAGGTTGTCAATCTGTGCGACATCGACTCAGGATTCGGGTGTTGCGACGTTCACAGATTGAGGGTTTCACAGACTGAGGTTGTTGCGACACAAGGGTTAGTGTCGCTAGTTAGTACTGCTAGTTATAAATGTTGCGACACAAGGGTAGTGTCGCAGGTTAATACTGTTGGTTTTAAAAAGTAGCGACACGAGGGTACTGTCGCTAAGCTCGCGAAAGTTCAGTCTGTGCGATACAGACTCAAAATCGAACGGTTTTGCGGCACAAGATTTGTGTCGCTATATTCACAGACCGAAGGTTTTACAGACTGAGATCGAGTGTTGCGACACTAAAGCTAGTGTCGCTAAGTCCACAGACTGAGTTCACAGACTCAGTTTTCGGTCTGTGTTGTTGGGTTTCGTTTTATGACTGGGTCAAACGTACTTATTTTGATCCGAAACTTTTACACATTAAATCTCAATGTTTTAGTACTTGTAAAAAGTAAGTTTTATAATTTTTGAAAAACATTACGAAAAGTGAACATCTCTGTCGCCGCCGCATTGCGCGGGTAATATGCAAGTATTTATGTAAATAGATGAATAGATAGATAGAACATAGCAAGAAGTTAGAAGTTACATCGACACCAACATAACAATTCCCAACCAAACATATTCTAAGTTTACACGATCAACCATTAAATGCAATATAATAGGGTACAACTCTCACATTCACAACCATTAAATGCAATTATCACTAATACTCGACCATCTTAAAGGGGTGTTTGTGTTAGCGTTTGGTTGACAGATTCTAATGGAATCCGATAGAATTGGAATCAGATTCCATTCTATCCTCTTGTTTGGTTGGCAAAAACAGGAAGGAATAGAATTCAATTCCATTCTTTTGTCCGTTTGGTTGACACATATAATAAAATTTGATTCCTTCAAATTCCATAAAATGGAGGAATTCAATTCCTTGACATTTTGGATGTAATCTCATTCCATCAATTAATGAATTATATTCAGTTACATTATATGATATTATACTACGTAATATAACTATACTATGGAGTATTTATGTTATGTTATATTATTAGTATTATTATTACTACTACTATTATTAATTATCATTATTTATATTATTATTATTAATATCTATATCTTATATCTTATATTATATAGTTTTATATTTTATATTTTATATTTTATATTGTATAATTTATCTTTTTATATATTATATTTCATATATTATATACTTTTTTATTTTATTTTTTATATTTTATATTTTATATTTTATATTTATACTATATTATAAAATTTTAGAAATTAGGTATCACTTTGTGTCAACCAAACGTGCATGGCATATTCGAATTTTTTCGTAATCACATTCCTTTGAATCAAATTCCAATTCCATTAAATTTTAATTCCACCAAATTTCAATTCCTTTAGCAGATTTTATTCCTTCAAAAATTATTCATTGAACCAAACGGGACCTATGAAGTCATTTTTTATAAACATCATATGACTTATTAATATGCGTCTCCTTTAAAATGACTTAATCAAAAGAAACAGAAATCGATTATCGTAAAAATTAACGATATTATGAAATTAGTAACATCAATGCTTTTATATTTAAGATACATCTTTATATTAAAAGCTAACTAGAGCATACGGAGTGAGGGATTGTTCACCGTTCCAGTTCAAGAACGCCGTCGAACGACGTTCCCCACACTGCCGTAGCGTTCCTGGACGGTGTTCTAGGTATCGTTCCAAAACGGCATCTCGCCCGGGACGCTGCGTTATTCTGTTTTTTTTCCTATGTCTGTTTTGTTTTTGTTTTGAAGATGAAGATGCAGTGGACAATTATTTTGTTGTGTGTGTAGGTTGTAATTATATGTGTTTTGTTGCGTGCGTGTATGCTGCAGGAAGAGGAAGGAAATGGCCAGAGTTAGGTTTAAACTTTAATTGGTCAAATTTATTAAAGTTAAAGTGGACTAAATTAAAATAGGTTATTCTTTCTTTTTTTCTTTTTTTTTTGAACAGAAATTATTGTATTAATTAATGATTTTTGTTAAAAATAACGTATAAATGAATTTTTGTTTGGTTTTTAACTAATTTATCGTGTTATTTATTTGTTTCAATTTATTAAATTATTTGAATTTCTACAAAGAAATTTTTTTATAAAAATCGATAACACTGAACACAATGTGCTCCACTTATCTATATTTTTAGTAACAGTGTTTTCACCAAAAATTTTGGTGAAAACAATATCACCGCTTCTTGTCTATTTGAAATTAAATTATAATTTAGATATGACGATGACAATAATGAAAATGAAGTGGGGATAAGAGGGTTGGAGATGGGATTTTACCATGTGGCTGAATAAAGTATAGAAAATAGTGTATGTTTGACATTCTTGATTTCACTGATTGAATGGTCCATATCAATTACCTTTTACTGATGGGAAAATGAAATGTTACCACTTACTTTCCCACCACTATCGTATCCTTTCGACATCTCTTACCATTTATATAATCATCATCAACTATAAATGCTCAAAATATGTTATTTCAATCGAAAATTGAAAACAACCATCCAATTCAAGTTCATGCTTTATCCATATCAAGTTTCACCAACTTATTGGGCCTGCATGAGTTCTATCTTGAGTCTTTTCAAAGGAAGGAATCCCTTTAGTAGCCTACTTGAATCATCACTGGTTTTTATATTATCTATACATATATATGTTTTTTTAAAATGTTCAAGTTTAATACAAAAATTGGTTATAGTTGTTTTCGAACGAATGAAATTTTTCATGTTCATATTATCTATAAAGGCCAGTCTTTTTTTACTTTTACTCAGATGTACTCGGTCTAATTGAAGTATCTCCATGATCATTTTTGACCCTTTTCCCCGACCATCCCCAAAATATATACCTAACAAGGTTCGAACCTGAGACTTTTCATGAGAATATCATGACGCATTACCACTAGGTCATCTTGTGATGGTTACTTGTATCAATGCATCATAGTTCTTTGAACTTAAATCTAGCAAAACATTATCTAGCAATAGAAATTCGTCAGAACTAGTAAAGGTCGTATCTTGAGTGTAGCATAATCCATCATAATGACTGGAAATTGGGGACTATATAATCCAGGGTAGTGCCATACTGTATCTTTCAAGAGCATCCCCGATGTATACATTTACAAAGCTTTTTCTAAAGCTTTTATGGTAAAGGTTTTATAAAAAAACATTTGCTCCATCAACAAAAAGCTTTACAAAGCTTATCAAGTCACTGCAATCTTTTTCCTTGTAATTATATTATATTTAATTGTGGAAAAGCTTTGTAAAGCTTTTTATTGATGGAGCAAAAACTTTTTTATAAAAAGCTTTATGAAAAAAAGCTTTAGAAAAAGCTTTATAAAATGGTCATTTGGGATGCTATGCATAGTTATAAATAATATATATATATATATATATATGTATATATATATATATGTATATATGTTTGTTTTGTATCATGTGGGTGTTTGTGTATGAGAATATTTATAAATACTAGTAGAAGACCCGTGCAATTCAGCGGGAAAAATTTATTAGCTTCACATCAATTCGATATATATTATTATATTTTTTAATCAAATTAAAAAATCAAAAATTATATGATAATACATAAGGAATACTATTTTGTAAATGGAAAAATTATCTTTTAACTGTTGTTTCAAAAATACTTGTAGCAAAATAGGTCAAAATTAAATATGTCATAATATGTCATTACAGATTTGATAGTCATGTAGCTAGTTGTGAGTGTCGGATTTTTAATTCTCAATGGACAATCGTTTGTTGAGTCTAGATGTTTAACTTTCATTGATATTTTTTTTGTTTTTTTTTTAATTATGTAATTAATCATCATGTATGTTAAATTGTAATCTTAAAACTTGATCAAAAATTTAATTACTCCAATATAGAAATTGATAATATAATAATGAAATTAAACGTGTAAATAAATATGTAAACATAGAATTTACATTGAAAAAGATTTTTATAGTCCGTTTTTAATTTTTTTTAAACTTACATTACGTATAAAATTCAGGGAAAGTTAACTTTTGAAGGCTTTAAAGATAGAATTTGACTTCGAAAGATGGACAAATCGCCTTTGACAGTTTGCTAACGTGTTCGTGTCGTCCCAACCTTTTCGTTCAATATTGGAACATCCCGCAACTAATAACGGTTCATAAATTATGTTCTTTACGGAATTCTTAATTTGTAGTCCTTTCTATCTTAACAATAACAGCAACAAAAAATAAATAAATCTCAAATGCATTATATAATTATAATAGTATAGATATAAAGAAGTTTAAACTAAAATTAAAATAATACTTGTATTAATGAGAATTTAATAAATGTAGGAGTAAGTTAGTCATTTCTATAAAGTTTTAAAAAATCTCTTAGTAATTGTAGGGGTAAAATAATCATTTCAATCTTAAAAAACATCTCAAATGTATTATATAATAGTATAATACATATATAGAATTTTTTAATTAATTAGAATCGAATGTCATGTGTTTATTACCGTATTAATGAAATTTTACTACATGTAAGGATATTTTAGTAATTTCAAATAGGTTTTTTAAATATTAATAATAATGTTAGGGGTAGATTAGTAAATTCTCTTTTAAAATATCACAAATGTATTAGATTGTAGTATAGATAGTTGCGGATTCAAAAAAATTGATTGGTGAAAAACCTAAAATAATACCTCAATTCCGTAAATCATAGATAAATGAAAATTTTGTAGCAAAATACCTCATATTTGACAATAACGAATAGTTTAAAATTATCTATTGTTATTTAAAGTTCATAACTAGCAATTAGTCGTTACATAATCCTAAAAACGTACTCCGTATTACACATTCAAATCCATAAAATAAAAGGAAGAATAGACGCTAACACTTAACAATTAAAAGTTAGGTGACATCATCCGTTTTCATCACCCATACCTTTCTTTACTTTTCTTTTAACGACATCGTTGATTACAAAATTTGCATTTTTGACTAACTGTACACTAATTATTTAATAATATAAAGACAATCACATTATAATTTTTTTGTCTGAAAAGCAAACAAAAACAAATACTCCCTTAGATATTTAATTGAACTATATTTCACTTTACTTTTTGTTAAATTTTTTAATAAATATACTTTGCACAAAATGACATAGCCTTACATGTAAACTTAAGTTTCTCTCTTTTAATTCATCATAATATAATATTTTCATTTCAACCAATCAAATTTTTAGACATAGATTTAGATATCTATCTTTAGACATAAAAGTTTCTCATTTAATATCTTCTCTTTCGTTATTTTTTCTACTTTCTTAAATATGTCGTAAAGTTTTTTTTGAATGCAAGACTTTTTTATACTATAGTTTCTGAATAAAATTGTTTTGGATTTCGTTTATATATTCCGCGTAGTTAGCGACTTAGCGTATGACATACAACTATACAATTGCCCGGCCGGATCCAACGATCCCCGGCCGCTCAATATCTTAGACGATAAGGCTATAAATCTTCGTTGACTTTCCAAATTACAGTATGTGTGAAGTGTAAACCCTAACTTGGAAATGGGGCACCATTTTTCAAAATGACATAAATATCATCACCAGTCACCACCACAGATTTATGATTTTTATAATCTTCAAACATTTGCCCATCAATTTAATTAGACTTGGCAGTTCCTGATTCAAGCATTTTTCAAGATATGGATTTCAACCACCTCTTGCTACGTCATCTTGTACTAAGCAACAACAACAGGAAGAAAACTTGCTTCAATTGTTACCTTTTCTTTAACATTGCGCCACTCATAATAATAATGCTCATTTGGACCACCACTTACTTGTTTTCTTTCTTTCACTTTTATCATTTTATGTATGCATATTTATATTCTTTGTATATGCACACAAAATGTTTGTTAAAATGCTTGACTGAATGTAACTCTTGTGTTTATATGCAGCTAATCCAGACCTCACCCAAATTAAGAGTAGTTGTTTTATATCTCCCATGCAAATTATGTACACATCTTACGTGGGTTTTACTGTCTATTTTGCGAAAGTAGTAGTATATAATATTGAATGTCTAGTGTATAGTATAATATAATATTGAATTGAATGAATAGGTATAGATGGTGAGTAGAGTTTTTGACCAACAGGATTGTACATTAATATTAATATCTCAAAGGAAGATGCTTTTGACACACATGGCCTTTGATTGTTGATCATGTGCACATTAAATAATAATGACTAAATACAAATGACCTATTAGAGTTCTAAAAGGTTAGTTCTATTAGCGGCTCATTTGGGGCGAAACTCGAAAGTGTATTATTAGCAGCATTCATCGCGTCGTTGACTAAAAAAGCTATATCCCTATCCTTTTGATCTAAAATGTTCATTCAGTGAAACAGATTATGTGGGCGTTAGTGGAACATTGTTGTCTAAATAAGACTAACCACACCAGGCTGTTTCCTTTAACCTTTTTTTAAGGTTAGTAATAATAATACTATAAAACTTCACATTGCCTTTTTTAGTCCACTGAAGGTCTGAAGCTGTACCACCACACCAGTGAAATACAAGTCTTTAAATAGAAACATAGTTTGAGCAAAAGGGATGTTCATGTGCTCATAATTTATCCTGTGAAAGAGGATAGCAGAAGAGGGGTCAAGCACTACTAAAGAAGGAGAGAGCAATGAGAGCAAGTAGTGCTACACCTCTTTATCTTGTTCTCTCATTTCTTCTTTTTTCTGCACTATTTTATAGACCCACCTGTGCTACTAAAAGTGTAAGCATCAATTATTGCCTTTGTATCTACCAATAGCATAACAATACTGGTAATTTCTGAATTTTAAATTTTATTTTATTAAATTTTTCTCACTTTTTTTTAGTCATATGTTGTGTACCTGGGAGCTCATTCACATAGTCTTGAAGTTTCATCTACTGATTTGAATCAAGTAAGAGACACTCATTATGAGTTTCTTGGTTCTTGTTTAGGAAGGTAATGTATTCGCTCACGTGTGCTTATTCATCGTCATTTATCTTTCCTTTTTAGCTTTAGGCTTATTAATTCGATAACAATTGTCTTTCTTATGGTGAATATACTTGAATTTACAGTAAAGATGAGGCGAAAGATGCTATCTTTTACTCATACACAAGGCATATCAATGGTTTTGCTGCCATACTTGAAGATGAGGAGGCGGTCCAAATAGCCAGTAAGTAGTTGATAATTGTTGTTGTTTTAGTGTGTAGATTTCTTATGTTTTAAATTGTGTGAATAATAATTATCCAATGCAGAGCATCCAAAAGTAGTCTCAGTGTTCTTGAATAGAGGTAGAAAATTACATACGACTAGATCATGGAATTTTATGGGACTTGAAGATAATGGTGTAATTCCTTCGGGTTCAATCTGGAAGAAGGCAAGATATGGTGAAAACACGATCATAGGAAACCTTGACACAGGTCAGCTGATCATTTGATATTCGTCTAGTTCATCTTGATGCTTGTAATATCTATGATTAAGTTTATGTAATTGGTCCAGAATGTACTTTAGTTAAGGGTATCGGTTATTAATACTTAAGTTTCAGTCTATTTTTTCTATATTTTTCATTTATTTGATTAATTATTGCTGAGCAATTCTCCAACAATTTTGTTGAAGCTTGCGATATGGATTTACTCACTGTAGACAAGTTGCTATTACTTATATTCTTCCAAGAAAGTTGCCTTTTAACTTCTTTCATTTGGGATTGTTGACTTTCGATCTCAATCTTTGCTTACTGGAATGGCTTAGTTGTGCATTATCATCTGGAGAACTTAACTTTTGAAATATTATATGTATTTTTCGTTGAGTTATTGAACTGGCACTTTTTTCATTATTTAGCAATGGCAATTGATTATGGATCACTAAACAATAATTGATTGAAAATAGAAAATACATTTGATTTAGATCGTCCTAGAACTTGGTCTTTTATACTGTAACATTCTTATCTGTTGGCCACTATCATGGGTGCACATGGTTTGCACACTGGCATCTAAATTGGTTTCAGCTTCAAAAGCTAGTAGATTCAGATTTTTTTGATATTTTTTTAGAAATGCCACTTTCTATACTTTTAATATTGACATTATCATATAAGAAATCATTATTTTAAGCCCTTATGCTGATTAGTATATCATAAAACTATAAAAGTCAATGCTAACCAAACTAACAAAGTACCACACTATAGTCAGTCATTATCAAAGTTTAATAAAATACATAATGCACGTTGTCTTCTATTTGATCAATATTAAACTCTCTCCAACCTTACATTAACTAATTTTAATTTTTTTTGCCAGGCGTTTGGCCCGAGTCAAAGAGCTTTAGTGATGAAGGAATGGGACCAATTCCATCAAAGTGGAAAGGAGTCTGTCAAAATGGTGTGGATACTAGCTTCCACTGTAACCGGTCAGGTTCCTACTACAAATTATGTACTCAAAGTTTATCCCCAAATTTTCTTATATGTAATCTTTCTTTCAAGTTGATGGTTAAGCTCTTGAAATGTATAAACTTTTCGTTTTTTATAGGCTTTTCTTAATATGCTAATTTAGCTTCTAGGAGGCATGACCTAACAGGATTACAGTAAACCAATATTATGACCATTGATGCTTTGTTTTCCTATGTGAAGGAAGCTAATAGGAGCAAGATACTTCAACAAAGGTTATGCTTCTGTTGTGGGACCTCTAAACTCCACATTTGAATCTCCACGTGATCATGAAGGTCATGGGTCCCACACCTTATCTACGGCCGGAGGTAACTTTGTATCAGATGCCAGTGTATTTGGGTATGGGAATGGTACGGCTAAAGGCGGATCACCAAATGCCAGAGTTGTTGCTTATAAAGTTTGCTTTCCCCCTGTGAGTGGAAACGAGTGTTTTGATGCAGATATATTAGCAGCATTTGATATGGCCATTCAAGATGGAGTAGATGTGTTATCGGTATCTCTTGGTGGGGATGCTGTTCCTTTTTTCAACGATAGTGTCGCCATTGGCTCGTTTCATGCTGTTAAGCATGGCATTGTTGTCGTATGCTCTGCGGGTAATTCAGGACCCAATGATGGCACAGTGTCCAACGTTGCCGCCTGGCAAATCACAGTTGGAGCTAGTACCATGGACCGTCAATTCCCTAGTTATGCTGTTCTAGGCAATAATATGCGCTTCAAGGTCAGATTTTTAATACAGCATTAAAATGGGATAAGATTAGTTCTATCAATTCTGATTAGCTATTCAAATCTGGTTTTCAGGGTGAAAGTCTTTCTGCTAAATCATTGCCGAAAAACAAGTTCTTTCCAGTTATAAGTTCCCTTGAAGCCAAAGCACCTGATGCGGATGCCAAAGACGCGTAAGGAATACATGTTAGCAAGTGATTGTGCATGTCAAATTTAATGCCTGAACTTTTGGTTTCGTGTTTCCTTATGCAGTCAGCTTTGTAAGGCTGGATCATTGGATCCCAAAAAAGCAATAGGGAAAATCTTGGTATGTCTTCGGGGAGATAATGCTAGGGTTGACAAAGGCCAAGAAGCTGCGTTGGCTGGGGCTGTTGGAATGATTCTAGCCAATAATGATGTTTCTGGGAATGAGATAATTGCAGATCCTCATGTCTTCCCTGCAACGCATATCACTTACAGTGATGGTCTTGCTGTCTTTCGTTATCTCAATTCAACCAAGTAACATACACATCCCCATTCTTACTACGATCAAACTTGTCCACTGGGAATTGTTAGATATGGCATTTTCGACCAATTTACTTATGATTTGGTCGATTCGGGTATGCCTAATTTTTAACAGGACAAACTGGTTAAAATAGATGAATAGCTTAAAAGACAGGTCAAATAGGTTTGAACTTTGAACATGTCAAATCGCATGAAGTCCAAATATAATGCATAAACATTTTCCTCGGTCAATTTAACCTGTCCCAACCCGGCCTGTAAAATATGTACCAAAATTAACCATTTTGAACTGAACTCATTTGATCCGGCACCCAACCTGCCCATTTTTCCACCTCTATTGATCTAGTCATGTGAACCCTGTTGAGTAATGTTGTATTATTATGCTAACTGGCCATTTAACCTTTACAACCCCCAACAGGATTCCAATGGCTTACATTACACATCCGTCAACTCAATTGGGCACAAAGCCAGCTCCATTCATGGCAGCTTTCTCATCCAAGGGACCTAACACCATTACCCCAGAGATTCTTAAGGTTATATAAGGATCTTTATCATTTGTCCTACATTAACTGCTGATGATGTTGCATTATATATTGATAAATGTTATTTTTTAACTATGTTCAGCCTGATATTACTGCACCGGGTGTGAGTATAATAGCTGCTTACACTGAGTCACAAGGACCAACAAATCAAGATTTTGATACACGTAGAGTTCAATATAATTGTGTGTCTGGCACTTCTATGTCATGCCCTCATGTTTCCGGTATTGTTGGGCTCCTTAAAACCATACATCCTGATTGGAGTCCAGCAGCGATTAGATCGGCCATTATGACCACTGGTGATTATACATTACTATGAAAGAAATTTATATTTATGTCTTACTCTAGTTTACGAAATCTCTATATCTTTATTACTACATAAACTCATGTATGAGCAATGTAATACTTTTTACACGCAATATTTTTAACATTGATATGTTTTATGTTGCAGCAAGAACACGGGACAATGAGGTAAAACCAATGACAAATGCATCACACATTAAAGCGACACCATTTAGTTATGGAGCAGGACATGTGCAGCCAAACAGGGCTATGGACCCTGGACTGGTTTATGACCTGACCACCACCGATTACCTTGACTTGATGTGTGCACTCGGCTACACCAAATCTCAAATCGTAAAGTTTTTAGAAACACCTTATAGATGCCCATCTAAAAACATTAGTCTCGCAAACTTCAACTATCCATCAATCACTGTACCTAATCTTAATGGTTCAATCACATTGACTAGAACCGTTAAGAATGTGGGTTCACCAGCCACTTATACGGCGCAAGTTTTTAAGCCGGCTGGCATATCAGTGGTGGTTCAGCCAAAGAGCTTAAAGTTTAAAAAGATTGGTGAAGAGAAAAGCTTTAAGATCATTTTAAAATCCAAGGGCAGGGGAGTTAAGGACTATGTTTTTGGACAACTAAAATGGTCAGATGGAAAACATTATGTGAGGAGTCCCATTACTGTTAAGACCATATGATATGGGGTGGGAAAATCATTTCACTAAAATAATTTTGATTATTATTATTATTGAAATTAATGAAATTTATTTTATTAGTTTTCCTACCTGGTATATATCTATCATTTTTGTCCAATTCGTTCTGTCATATTTTGCTAGACACCTTACATTTTAACACTATTTATGATTTCATGTTTGCATGAGTCAAATCAATGTCCACAAAATATCATATCAAAATTATTTATTGAATTATTGGATTTATTTTCACATGTTATCTCCTATGGGTGTTTCCAATATATATAAATATAAACACGAAAAGAAAACAAGTGCAAAATTATTTAGGAAGCTTTCGGTACAATACTTGTGTCATAGAACATTTTATTATATGATGCATTCATTATATATAAATAATTTAAAAAAATTAAAGAAAAAATAAATAAATGATTAAAATGCTACATTGGAGATACAATTTATTAATAAAACATATAAAAAGATGTATTCTTGGTGGATAACAAGGAAGTTTAGGTCCGCGCTTTGCTGCGGTACTTGTCACGTGTGTCATTTACACCTCCCAAAAACCTTCGTCTCTCATTTTCACCGCCAAATTCTCATTGCTGTCAAAATTACTGTCACTTAATAATTTCCCTTTTCTCCTCCATTGAATTGAATACCACGTAATATTTTGTGTAACTTTCAGCAATCAATTTCTATGTTCTTAGGATGTATGGGTGGGTTTGTTGTGAGCATTTTCTTCTTCAAAGGTCCATTTAATTTTCAATTTCGTCCTTTTTCTTATTAGATTCTCGGATCTATGAAATTTATTTACTTTCATATTAATTAAACAATTGGGTTACAAGTAGATTGACAATATGAGGTTCAACATGCTTTTTTTAGCAAAAATGATGAAAATGCCCCTTATGTCAGCTAATAGCATATACTAGAGATTTACACCCGCGCGTTGGAGCGGGAAACAATCTTCATTTATCAAACAATTGGTATTAATAAGGTCACACATTTTTATAATGTAAGTGCATAGTACTACGCATAAGTTAACATAAAAAACAACTAAATATTTACGAAAAAAATTGTTATTATCAAAAAGGGGTATATAGTTTAGTTATGTATCGAACTTCACACCTTTTACTATTGTATGCATCAAACTTTAAAACCTCATTGTATATTATTTTGTGTGCTTATTTTTGGATACATAAATTAACATGTTTTTTTTAAGTTCAGTAGATACATTAGTAGTAAGTTAAAAACATACAAAAAATAGTTTTAAAACTTGAATGTATACAATAGCATGTTTTGAAATTAGATACATACAATATATACACTAATAATCTACTACACGTATTATAACTCGGCCAAAATGAGAATCAAAATCATTTTGAAAGCCATATCCTTACCCAGTTCTAATTTTGAGGGTTACATTCTCAAATTCAAAAGCCACATTCCTTAAACAAACATCTTTTTTCACTCCTCTTCATCCTCATTGTCATACTATTATATCGAAATCCTTAATCTAAACACATCATAAGTGATATGAATAATAAACAAACTATAACGATAACAATACTATATAATATACACCACTTCAACAAACACCTTCTATGATTCACATTCATTCCCATTACCATTCCTAGTTTCTCACATATTAAAATTCTTAACTCAAACTCAATGATCGAAATAATAAGCATACTACAACAACAACAATATTATTTTAAACACTAATAATAATAATTTTATCTTGATAATTCATAATTGAATCGCTATATTAACTTTGACAATATTTGAATTTCAAATTTCTTTTACATATGCTGAAATAAACGTAAAAATATTTTGACATTAAAAAGTTTAATATACATTTAGTGAATGTTAAATACATATTTAAAAATATTTATTGAAATAAAATTGGACATACCATAAATTTTATTGGACCCAAGTTAATTTAATACAACAAAATTATATTAAATAGAAGGTGAAAAAGAATAGAGAGTTGAACCTGCATGTTTAATGAATGTATATATTATAAAATTATATTGCGCAAGTAACAAAGTGTAATAAAAAATTAGAGAGAGTATTTGAACCCGCACCTAAGGGAAATAAAACGTCAAATATGGTGGGCGCGTACCGCCAGATACAATCGCTTATGTTATTTAATTTTCCTTGTATATATTTAAACTGTAACAATTTCGAATAAAACAAACCAAATGTAGCGAAAATGATCAAAATACCCCTTATAAACAGTGTCAAACGACACCTGAACCTTCAAAACGGCAACCATACCTCCGGCTAATAGTATGATAGATAATTATTCTCTCAAGAAATGGATAATTTCCAAAATATATAATAAATAAATTTGATTCAAATTGCAAAATGGTCCAAATGTAATACTAGACCTCTTTGGAACTCTACGTATGGATATGCAATTGGTTGGTCATCATCTTCTACTCTCCATCTGCAACACCACCAACATTATTATGTACCTTTGGTTATGCACTATACAAATCACACAATTATTTATTAAAAAAAGTATATAAAAATGCTTAAGCAATTAATCACCTGAAATTTTGTACAAGGTGGTGAATGAAGAATGCAACCTCTACTCGAGCTAGTTCGGACCCCGGACAACATCTTGATCCTCCACCAAATGGCGTAAATTTCTTCCCAGTTTGATCTTGTTTTTGCGTCTACATACATACACAAAGTTGTCCACGTTTCACTTTTAGAATGGTTACACTTCAATTAGAGAGGTACAAAGTAGGGTTGGCAATTTTCGATTCGACTCGAAACCCGACACGAACCCAACTCGAATATAATCAGGTTTGGGTCGGAATTTTTGAGGCGCCAACCCGAAACCCGCCAACCTGATATTTTTTCGGGTGGAATTCGGGTCAACAAATGAATTTTCGTGTTCAACGCGACAACCCAAAATATTTTAATATTATTATAAATTTATTTTAAATTTAAATATAACACATTATTTGGACATTTTCATTTACTGATCTATGACTTTTCTTTGATATCTTAATGTTTTGGTAGAAATTGTGAATTAATGACTTTCTCGTAATGAATCAACTTAATATTATATGTATTATGATTATGATTACTTTTGAAATTTTGTAACCATTTTTATCATTATAAATGATTAGGCGATTAGCTATTATTTTTGAAAGATTAACACATGTGATCCATTTGACCCAAGTGACCCGAAACCGACTTGAAAATGCAAAAATCACCCGGTTACTACAATAAAAATCGAGTTAGTCTGGTTGGATCCGAGTTATCGGGTTTTGGGTTGGATTGAAATACTCAACCCAATTATAAAATCAGGTTGGGTTCGGGTTGATCATTTTTGACCCGCCAATTTGCTAACACGAACCATTAAATCGACCCAACCCGAATTGTCATTCTTGTACAAAGGCATGTTTGTGAGTCAATGTGTATAAAGACATATAAATTATAAATTAGAGGAAATTTAATTAGTTAAATAAATATATTGAATTACCTCCCATCTCCAAGGATGAAATTCAAGGGGACTTGAATGGGTAGATGGGTCCAAATGAACTGTACTTAAAATTGGTAGGACCATCCAACCTGCTGGTATCAAATAATCTGACGATAAAATACAAAAAATATTTCTGTTTTCAGCATTTGACAACAAATAATAGTATTAACTAATTTTAATTAATTAATATAATAAGACCCACTAAATTGTCAATAATAATTAAAAACATATAAAAATACATAAGTGGCTCATGCATGCATGAATCATTGCTATGAAAGAACCTTTTTTGACCTTCATGGTTAATTCCGTATGATTTACACATATTTTAATTGACTTGTAAGCAAAATAAAAATAAGAAAATAAATTATATAAAGTTATACTATTTAAAAATTTTCTTAACAAGAAATAATTAAAACCGTATTTTTCAGATTATAACCATCATCATCATATCATATATATCTTAATCACCCATGAATAATAAATAGTTGAGTATAAATAAATAAATAAATAAATTAATTAATTAATAGATAAACACATACTCCGTAGTAGTATAATTACCTTTGAATTTAATATCTTTGAGAGCCTTTCTATGGACAAACTTGACAATGTTGCCATATCTAAGAGATTCGTTGATGACCTAATTGACAAAAGTAAAAGTAAAGTGAGTACTAGGTTATTAACATCATCATTAAAATAATGCTAAATTAATAATTAAATAGGGAAATGTTCAAATAAGAACGTTTGTTATGATAAGAACAGTGAGAACTAACATTTAAAATTTTAATTTTAACATTAACTAATTTTTCTATAACAAAATTATATCAAAATTATTAGATATTTATACTCTTCAATATGGGATATTCTTTTTACAAAAAAATATATGATATACATTATAAAAAATTTAACGTATCACAATATCACATTTAAAAGTTGTCATACACAACTATTGTGTATAATATATATATATTAAAAAAATCTCATATTAAAGATAATAAAATTCAAATAATTTTGGCATTATTTTTATTTTTAAAGTGTACATATGTTGAAAATAAAAATAAAAAAGATCATTCCTACGATTCTACTATAAGAAATAATTCTACAATAACATTCTCCTAAATAATATGTATATTAACAGCTCTTGGATAATCATCGCATATATTTCTTTTATATTATATCAAGGATTATTTATCAAAAGAAAGGCTATGCTGATGATTTTTTTGAATTTGGTTACTTTTTAATTTATATTTTCATATGGAATTAATTTAAAAAATATTAAGGAAAACTTGTAATTAGAATACATTTTGGGTGAATGCCATCATTTTGTAGTCTTCCCAATTCAAAGGCTCGTCTTTCTTCTTCTTGCTCCTGATGCTTTCATGCTCTACCTATGATTAACACATAATGACATTGTTATATATTATCTACGTATTTTAACAAAAAAAACAAATTCTAAGTCTGACTTTGGAAAGTCAACAAACTACATTACAGCTTCAAAATTGACAAATATATATTTTTTTACTTTAATCAATTAACTTATTAGGTAAATGATATCACAAAGTAGAACCAGGATGCAAGTGCAACTTCTTTGGTTTTTGTAAAATAAATTCATGTCAATTTTGATTCAATAAGTCTTGTCTTTGACTTACAAAAGTCAAACATAAACTTGTTGCACAATGAATGGGATATAAAAGTAATTGTACCTTCAATTGTTCAAGTGTAGCTGGGGATTTGGCAACAAAATGCACCACCATAGCCATTAAAATAGAGGTAGTTTCATAGCCACCCAAAAGAGCATCAAGAACAAAGCTAACTTTTTCATCATCAGATAAGGTATCAACACCTAGGAGTATCTCCAAGAAATCACTTCCCTTTTGTTGGAAATTAATATTCATATTCATATTTCCACATATATTATCATTATCATTATTATTAATAATAGTATTATTTTTTTTTCTTCTTTCCTTTATAATCTGCTTGACACTTGATGATATTCTGATTCTAGCCTGTAAAGTTGACACCAACACAAAGTTCATCATCACATGTACATGCCTCTTCATCCTTTTACAAAACCAAGACGATGATAATAATAATAATGCAAACAATAATAATTATGTTTTCAATATTTCTCAATTTTCTATATAAATGTATTGCAATGTATAAATACACATGTCATACAAAAACAAAATTAAAAATTTTGCAACTTGATTTTGATGTCAAATGGGCTAATATATAACTGACTGGTAAAAAATTTAAATTAAAGAATTTGACAATCATGTAAAATTATATGGAAATTATTAAACTAATTTTAACCATATATTTTATGATTAATAAATTGGAATTTTAATTTTGTTGAAATTCCAGTGATCATAAAAAATGGAGCATGATTAAATAATAATAAATAATTATGTTTAAAAGAGAAGTAATTGATGAAGTACAAACCTGAACTGCATTTGCATAAGGTGTTCCTGGGATGTAGAGTGGAAAGGAAATTAAACCTCTCATAAAAGTAAGGAAATCTTCAAGAATTTTTGCAGTCTGTGGCTCTTCTGGTGTTAAGCCTAGAACTTGTTTTACTATTACATTGAAAGTAAACTGTTGAAAAACAAATTATTTATATTAATATAAATATTTAATCAAAAACTAACTCAAAATACAAATTAAAAAATTAGCATAATTATGATCAAGGAAACATAAAGTATAAGCAATTTAAACCTTTCTAGCTTCTTGACAGAAAATGACCTGTTTCTTGTCTTTCCAAGAATCCAAAATCTGAATGGTGGTTTTTTCAATGTGTGTGAGAAAATCAGATTTAGCTTTGGTGGTTGAGACAAGAGAAAGGGCCACATTTCTAAGCCTTTTGTGGGTGTCACCCACCACCACAAGCATAGATATCTTTCCAAGAACACCATGAATGGTCTTTGGATAGCTACATTCAAACAACTTGTCTTCATTTTGTAGTATGAAATAGTTGAGTTCTTGATCACATGAAACAATGGTAGGTGAGAAGAATAAATGGGATTTGAACACTTTCCCATACCTGAATAAAATATATATATCAATCATCAATAATTAAATATGTGGTTTTGTAACATATTTTCTTGCTATAAATGTGTGTCTTCTCATGTATATATCACTTCCATGTAACATAAAACTCTATCTACAATATATCAAGAATCTTTCTTTTTATAGCAAGTTTACAAATTTATTTAATAAGATTATGAAATAATGTTTTACCTAGAACAATGTTCTTGAAGAAAAGAACCAATGGTGGTGGAAGGATGAGGTTTAAGAAAAGCTAGGGTTTCACCAAGAAGTGGCAAGTATCCAAATGAACCTCTAGGAAGAGCACCAAGTTTCTTGTTTTTTAAGAACAACAAAGGCAAGAAATGGTTCAAAATTAAACCAAACACAAATCCCACCAAGATTACCATCCAAAACACAAGCATTTTGATGAGACAAATTAGGGATATATTAAAACTTGAACAAATTTAAATGATGGTATATAGGTTTGTCTCTGTTTGGATTCTTGATGGTTGTGTACTTTGTTTGTGTGTGTATATATAGAGTAGGATAGGATACACACAATGAAGGTGTTTGTATGTGTATGTTAGGGTTTAGCAAACTTTAAAGCAAAAAGTAACAGGCTTTTATGGGAGTACAGTCGGTGAAATTTTGACTTTAATCACAGGCATAGGAAATGATATATGAACATAGCTAAGCTAGCTAAGGATCTAGACAAGCACTCTAGGGGTTAAGTTTGTGACATGCACATACTAATGTCCTTGTTATAAACAATGTTACATACTTACACCCTTGCCTTTTATTACTACTAAATACTTCCTCCCTCCGGATATAATAGTTCATATTTTATTTTATTTTTGCCTATCCAATTGATTGCCCATTATCAAAATTAGATAGTAAAATTCGATCGAAATTATCATATACCGTTACTTAAAAATATTATTATAAATTTTAAAGAAAACAGTAATTAATTATTTAAGGGTAAAACTAACATTATGCAAAAATTAAGAGAAATAAAGCAGTAATAAGTATGCTTTTATTAAACTGAATGTTTTTTTATCGGTGAACAATTATTTTGAAACGGAAGGAGTACTAAATAGAAGTATTATACTTGTAATTTCAAACAAACCGTTTAAATTTGATTAGTTTCGCACGTATTTGATTAATAAATTAAATAAGCATAAGTGATTTGTTTTGGTTTTGGAAATGCAGAAATTTGGGAGGGTGTTTTTGATCATTCTCAGCATGTGATGAAATTAACTGGTTAATTTGTGTCAACTCAGCGTCATATCAGCTTTGTTTAAAACTGACTGAAACTGACTAACAATTGATTGATCCGCTGCCATCAATGACCTGTCACTTAATTTTTTTTTGTCCCACACATAATTTAGTTTATATATTTAAAACATAATAATTAAAATAAAACACATTTCACAAAAAAAAATATTACAATAATAAAAAAAATGTTACAATAATTTAAAAACTTACATTTATTGAAAAATTCTGATTACACTAATTAACGTTGACGGTAATTTAGTTGTTATGTATTTATAGTGCGTCTTAGATAGGAAAAACGGTTAAAAGGATAAATATATATATTTTTATATTAAAAACGAATATATAATCATTATATAACGCTTATATTTTTTATTTTTTATTAATTTCTCTTTAAATTCCGACGGTCATTTTCAGATTAAACAAACAATTAAACACGTGCGGGCCCCACCATCTCCCAACTCACACACCGTCAGATATCCGACCAAAAAGCCGGCGAAAAGTTCTGTGCCATTGATGTCGATTATGTCAGTTTCAACCGATTACTTTAGGCGTAGTGCTCATTTTATGTTTAGTAATTCAGTTGATGTTTCATTGTACGTTTGTAATTTGTTGTTTGTAATTTCTATTTCTCACTAGATTTTTAATTAATTTCTTTGTCATTTGGGAAAAAAAAAAGATTTTAAACATAAACACAAGATCAAAATACTTGTTTTTTTTAATGAGTATCATTGTAAGCTATTTTCAATAAACATATCCAATATTTATTAGTGTTTTATATCGGTCTACTATTATTGCAAAATATATGTACATTCATCCATCCCAACAAAGTAAGCGTTAATATATAGAGGTGGAGGAACGAAAGGCTAGCTTCAAATCAGATGAATGAAGGGTATGTCAGATCTGCTACATTTTGGGATAAATTATTTTCGATCTACGTTTATTCATTGCATTTTATCAATTGTTTCATTTTAACAACAACGCATTTTAATGAAACAACAACGCATTTTAATAGTACTGCAGTCTACACTATAAAAATTGACTGCATTGTAACAACACTGCATTTTACCCCTATAAATTTGTCGTAAAAGATAGCATATACGGTATGTTTATCATTTCTCTCATTTGAGGTCTTCAATAGTTTAATTCCCTCAAGAATGTTACCCTAATATATATTTTGTTGTTTGTCCCAAAATAATATTTGATATTTTTCTTACACTCTTGCAATATCTACATACAAAAGTGTAATACTTACACGGGATTATCTGAAATGTGCCCTAAGGGCACAAGTTAAGAATATTCAATGAAGTTGAATTTTCTATAAATAATATAGATTGTAATTAACAAAGATGTATAATTGGAGATTAGTGAGTTTAATAAATTAATTTTGTGATATATTTAGAAAGTTCTAGTGTATTTAATAAAGCTTATTTTATGTTCTAAGGGCACAAGTTAGGCCGATCCTACTTACACCCGTTAAAAAGTATGTCTAGAAAAAATTGAGGAAATATTTGTGATTTAAGAGGGTAAATGTGAGATGTAACCAACAAAGAAGGCATTTATTGCATGTTTTATGTGTAAAGACAATTACAAATTCTTAAACATCCTTTATAAATGGTTACTTAATTAGGGAGTAATTGTTAATTTCTTTTATTGACCATTTTTTATTTTATTTTTTGGCGTACGTGTAGAAAATAAAAGGGTAACCAATAATTGGTATATGGTGGGTTTTTTATTATAGTTAGAAATTAGAAATGAAAAAAGAAATATGTAGAGGAGCAAAAGTTAAATGAAATATGTGGTCCAGTCTATAGTGTTCGGTGGAATAATGCATGTGCTTTGCACGTGCATACACTAAAACTGCTTTCTTTATTGTAAAGGCCCGGATATGATATGATTTAAGGTAAAAAAAAAAAATAGATAGAGAGGTCAAAACGTGAAGTTTTAAATTAAATGATATTATCAACAATAAAATCATTCTCCTATTTATAATTTGTCTCACATTGATATAATATTTTGAACTTGTTATACGTCTAAAGTTATGTCATATCACTGTATCAATACTTTTCATCATAATTTTTAGTTGAATTCTAAAAATATTTAGTATTTAGTACGATTAGTTCACAGCTTTAAAAAAAAAAAAATTGAGAGCCGTCACACTTGTATATGTGTCCCATTCGAGGTTAGTTTAGTAAATTTACTTCAGATTGACTTTCGATCTCTTGCAAAAAAAGCACATAAGTTTTGAGATCTTACAAGGTACTCTTGGAAAAAAGTAAAAATATAATATGCTAAATTCGAATAATAAGTTAAATAATACACGAATTTCCCTTGGAGCTTTGTTTGATTGTCCAAATAAATTAAACATAATTTGGACACCAAAGAAGAGGGAGTTATAGTCTTCTTACAAAGGTTACTTAACGATCAAGAATTTAAATCCTAATTAAACATATCTACAATAAGTTTGTGCCTTAAAAAACGTTATTTTTTGTACTAAAACTTTATTGAATGAAAGGGCGATTGCACTTAACAAAGAGCATCTAAATCTAATAATCGTTATGTTATAATTAGTTAAAGCACAAAATAAATAAATAACTTAATTAAATTAAAACGGTTGTTAAATGGGTCGTACTTAAATTTTATTTTAGATTTTCGATTGTCATCAAATAACCAATTAATATTGCATTACTTTCTTGATCATCTATCGTCTACAACTCCTCCACAATCATGACATCAATTCTAAAAAAATTGCTCAAATTTCACCTTATTAATATTATATAACATTAATATGATTTTTTACTAAATATTTTGATGAGATCATTTTTAGCTATTTCTTAGATTTGATGTCAAAAAAATTTATTCATTATCTACATTTGTGTATTAACTTTTGTTTTGATGTAAATTTTTCATCCAATACTCTTTTTTCACCTCATTGACTACTTCACAAAAAAAAAAACGCATTTTGCTCAATTTTTCAAAATACGTTTTTTTAAGTGTTTATATATCGCAAAATAATTCATTATCTATCGTCTTCAACTCTTCAACAAGCATTGCACCACTTTCCAAATTTTACTTTAATTTCACCTCATTCTTATTATCTATCATTAATATATTACTTTTTTGCGAACATTTTTTTATGAAACCACTTTTTAGCCATTTTTTAGATTTAATGCTAAAATTTCTTTTTCATTATGTATATTTGCGTATATATTAATGTATCTAAAAAATGTATATATTTTTTGCGAAGCTTTTTTGATGAGAACAATTTTTAACCATTTTTTAGATTTTATGTCAAAAATTTGTATTCGTCGTCTACATTTGTGTATTAGTTTTTGTTTTGATGCAAATTTCCACCCTATACTCTTTTTTCATCTTATTGACTAATTAACAAAAAAATATTACTTATTGTTCAATTTATCATAATTTTTTTGTAAGTGTTGATAAATCGCGAAATAATTCATTGGATCACTTAGTCGATTAATCATCATCTCCAATTCCTCCACAATCATGGTACCACTTTCTAAATTTCTCTTCAATTTCACATCATTCAAATTATCTAGCATTAATGTATGATTTTTTTTTGTGAATTTTTTTTTGATGAGACCACTTTTTAGATTTTGGTGCCAAAATTTGTTATTCATTATCTACATTTGTATATTAACTTTTGTTTGGATGCAAATTTTCATCATATAATATTTTTTCACCTTATTGACTACTTCACAAAAAAATCGCATTTTGCTCAAATTTTCAGAGTTTTTTCTAAGTGTTGATGTATCGCGAAATAATTCATTTCATCACTTAGTTGACTATCTATCGTCTCCAACTCTTCCGTAATCATGACACCACTTTCTAAGTTTCTCTTCAATTTCACCTCATTCATATTATCTAGCATTAATGTATAATTGTTTTATAATTCTTTTATGAGACCATTTTTTTTTTTTGCCATTTTTTAGATTCGATGTTAAAAATTTCTTATTCGTTGTCTACATTTGCGTATTAACTTTTGTTTTGATGCAAAAGTTTCAACCGTATAGTATTTTTCACCTCATAGACTACTTCACAAAAAAGTATTGATTTAGTTTATTTTTTTAAAATATGGTCTTTTTAAGTGTTGATATATCGCGAAATAATTCATTGCATCAATTACGTGATCTTCTATCGTTTTCAACTCCTCCACAACCATGACACTACTTTTCAAATTTCTCTCTAGTTTCACCTCATTCATATTATTCATCATTAATGTATGTTTTTTTTGCGAAATTTATTTGATGAGACCATTTTTTAGCCACTTTTATATTTGATGTCCAAATTTTTTATTCGTTGTCTACATTTGTATATAACTTTTGTTTTGTTCCACCTATACTCTTTTTACACCTTATCGACTATTTCACAAAAAAGAATCTCATTTTGCTCAATTTTTCAGAATATGTTCTTTTTAAGTGTTGATATATCACAAATTCACTTCAATTTCACCTCATTTATAGTTTATAGCATTAATGTATGAATATTTTGCGAATTTTTTTTATGAGACAATTTTTAAGATATGATGCCAAAATTTCTTATTCGTTGTCTTCATTTGTGTATTAACTTTTGTTTTGATACAAAATTTTCTATCATATTTTTCTTTTATTGACTATTTCACAAAAAAAGTATCGCATTTTGTTCAATTTTTTTAGAATACATTTTTT
Source organism: Gnaphalium uliginosum (assembly GCA_963930675.1). Classification (NCBI taxonomy): domain Eukaryota; kingdom Viridiplantae; phylum Streptophyta; class Magnoliopsida; order Asterales; family Asteraceae; genus Gnaphalium; species Gnaphalium uliginosum. The sequence goes on along the minus strand of OZ005681.1, from coordinate 6,790,094 downwards.
TAAGTATTAATATATCTCGAAATAATTAATTGCATCACTTAGTTGATCATCTATCGTCTCTAACTCCTTTACAATCATAACACCACTTTCCAAATTTCGCTTCAATTTCACCTCATTCATATTATCTAGCATTAGTGTAAGATTTTTTTGAGAATTTTTTTTAATGAGACTATTTTTTAGATTTGATGACCAAATTTCTTATTCGTTATATACATTTGTGTATTAACTTTTATTTTGATACAAATTCTACCTTTCACATCATAAACTTATGTATGCCTTCTAAAATGTATGTACATACGTACTAGCAATTTTTACTAATTTTTGCAAAGGCAGTAACATTAGTATGTGCAAAGTGATATATAAAAGTGGATTTGATTATCTGATCCAAGATATCTATTTCTTTATAATCTGCTAACATACGCACGTGTGCATGCCCCTCAATCCAACAAATATTCCTTCAACTTACCTTTTGTTCTGTATAATTTCTTCTTGACGCGTCGTATTTATTTTAATTTAAAAGTGATTTTATTATTTTTCATACGTACCTTATATAAGCTGACGTATAATCATTATTGTTAGTTATTACTAGGAATAATTATTTGATACAAATTACTCGTAAAATAATAAAAGATCAAAATACTTGAAATTTACGCACATTGATGGGGCCGGGGGCATTGGGGACTGAAATAAATGTCTTACAACATTGATGGGGCCGGGGGCAAACCAAACCACGTTGGTTTCCTCAATATTATTACTCACTTTTTTCCACTTACTAAGACATCGTCAGTTTCTCGTCGTAATCAACCGACCGAACCGACACCGATGGCACGGGCTGTCAGTTTTGATCCGTCAGTTTTTTCTTCGGAAATTTGACGTCCGTCGCTTGTTCGTCGCGTGGGCCAGGCTGCTTGTTTACCATGTGAAAAAAAAAAATTCAACGGGTATGTGACCGTTGTTTTTTTTTTCTTTTTTTTTTTTCAAAAATCAAACCAAAATTCACACTATATATACATACTACATTTTACCCAATTTCCACACTACAATTAACTATACAATTTTTAAACATTCAACACAAAAACACCTCCATTTCAAATACCACACAATGTTCATATAGCCCAATATACTCACAAAACCGTCCATATTCACCACCATATCTGCAATTTTCGCAAAACCAACAATTTTCACCAACGACACCCTACTTTCAACAAAGTAATTTCTCCGTACCCGAAACGCAAAATGTAGTCGAAAGTTTGGACGAGGCCGAACCCGAGCCCGAGACCCAAGCCGAGATCGAAAAGGGAAAACGTAAACAAATTAGGTGGTCCGCAAGAATTTTGGCCGAACGGTAGATACATTGTTCGGAAAACGGCGTTCAAGGAAAAAAATCAATCAAACGATAGTTTTTGGCGTAAAGTCCATCAAGGTTACAACTTCGTTGCGCCCGTAAAACGAAACCTTAATTCACTTACGGGCAAATGGAATAAAATCTCGCACGACGTCAAAGTATTTCAAGGCATCTAGAAACGATTTGCCGAGATTTGTCCTCAAAGCGGTACCGGAGACGAGGATGTTTTAAATGCGACCCGTAAAGGTTTTAAGCAACAAATGGGAAAACGTAAATTTATTTACGAGCAATGTTGGGACGTACTTAAACATTACCCGAAATTCTTTGTCGAGGAGGGCGTAATGGGTAGTACGCAATTTCAACCCGAAGCTAATCCCATCGATCTTAACGAGGACACCAGCCCAATACCTACGGTTCTTGAAGCAAATATGAAAAGGTTGTTTCGAGACGACTTAATTCGTCGTCCACCGGTTCGAAAGTCGGCCAAAAGTTCGGCTTTATCGGACGCCGCTTCGTCTTCAAGAAGTGTACATTCCGAAAAACTCGAGACCCTCAAAGCGGTTAAGGATACCGCCCTATTGCAACAAAAAGCAATAACAACAATGACCGCGAATAATATCAAAAAAGCGGCTTACAAAGCGTTGAGCTTTCTTTGTAAAAAAATACCCAAGCATGCGTCAAAAAAGGAATTGAAAATCATCAAAACCGCTCGAAAAGAAGTTGTTGAACAATATAAAGATACGTATGGGGGAGGAGACTCGGACGAAGACGAAAACGAGAACCAAGCCGCGAACGAAACTGACGAATCGAACTCGGATTAGACTACTTTATTTAATTATTGTGTTTTTTATTTAATCATTGTAATGTTTTTATTTTCATTATTTGTAGTGTTTTTTTAATTGTAATGCCTTTTATTTATAAATTTGTAATGTTTTTTTTAATTGTAATGTTTTTATTTTAATAAATTGTGTTTTATTTTTATTGTTGTGTAATTAATATATTAATTAAATAGTGTGTGGGTCCCTGTAAAAAAAGTGACGGACTACTGATGATAGAGGTCTGTCAGTTTCTGAAAAAGCTGAGGTGGCGCTGATGTGGCGCGTCGGTTTCTGTCAGTTTTCGTCACGGATGGGAGTGGTCTAACTTCCCTCTAACTTATACCATCCACGCATTCTAGGTTTGTACATTGCCCATTATTATTTGTACAGGATTCTACGGTTAACATTATTTTTCTTATCGTTGTCAAGTCATTGGTAACGCTTTTAAAATTTAAAGTAATAAAGTAATGAAGTAACTGGATGCCCAAATTTCAGTTAAAAACTATATAGTACTACGCATAAAGTATTGATAACTCATAAGTCTAGAATTCCACGAAAATCATTTTTTTTTAATAATATCAATTAGGAACTGGTTATTACAACATGAAAATTAATTACTTATATTTATTTATGACCATATTTATTATTATTATTGTCGATCATTGGTGGAGTTGTTTTCAGTTAGTTATGACGCATTTTATTCCACTGCTTTTTATTAGATTATGTATGTATTATGTATGTGTGTATACATAACGATGATTTAAATGTATAAATAAATAAAATATATATATGCACATGTCTGCATTTGCAAGTAAAAGAAAGGTGAAAAGTCAACAATGCGTGCACTTTGGATCTGTGGAGCGACCAAGTTGACAAAAATATTTGATTTTGATGACGTAGTAATAAGAAAGGTTATCTTCATGTCAACCGGACTTTATTGTAAATGTAAATATGCTTCAAATTTTAAATTAATTTATTTTCTTTTTTTTCAGAGAAGTAAGTACTCACATACCCCGTCAACTCGATTTTAAATTAATTAAATATCTTTTATGATTTTGATTTTTAAGACAACATTTACAGTAACCCCTTAAAACTACTGTAGTAGTCTTTAAATTGGTTGTAAAAAAACACATTTTCAATGATAGAAACAAAGTTTAATTATAATTTTATATTTTTTAACTAGTAATGTTTATTAACGAGTAGCATATATATATTAAATAAATAAAAGTTTGAAGAAAAAAAAAATGAAAGTAAAAAATAGAGGGCTGTGCGCAGGTATCGAGAGAGCACGAGAGGGAGTGTCAGTTTGAGGTAGTAATTGTATTTGACTCCATTATTGTCCATTTCTATGTCTGAAAGGGTCACTCTGTACTCCTCCATTTGGCCTTTTCCATTCAAACTTCTATAAAGTCACTTTAACACTTTGCCTGCTGCTACTTCTTACTGGTTGAGAAAATAACACACTTTTAAATTTATCTTAAATTTCATTTACATCTTTTTATAAAATTTAATTAAATCAATGATTATTTCTTTTAAAACTTGTTGTCCTTTAAACTAACGATTGTTAACTCTCAATTAAAAGGATCACACATGATATTCTTTTTATTCTTTTAATTTTGTGTGTAAGATATAAATTAGAAAAGCTAAAATATGTGTAGATACATTATTAGCTACGAAGAACATCATTTTCATTTCCCAACTGAAACATCAAATTTTATAGTATATCACCCAAATTCAATACTATATGTCACCACCAAATCAAACATTTGTGGCTTAAAGATTACGAGTCACATATTTGGTTCATATTTTTCAAAGTCGTTTTACTTTGAAGCTAGGGTTTTCGTTTGAAATGTTTTTCGAGTAAGGAATGAATGCAAAAAAGAGGATACAGTGGCCACCAAAGTCGTGACGAGATAAGATGAATGGTTGACGAAGGGTCCCCAAGTCGTGAAAGATGGTGGTGAATTATAAAATTTGATGTTTCAGTGCAGAAGAAGACCGAATTTTGATGATGAATTTGCTAAGTGATACGGGGAAGAAGAAATTGATGTTCTTTATAGTTAATAATGTATATATATATCGCGTCCCTGTGCCCAAAAGGATGGGTGAGTTCGGTTAGTGTGCAGTCAGCCAGTAGATGACGCCAGAGAGGGTGCTTCTCGGGTGGTGGCGAACAATGCTGCTTGCGTTGCGGGAGATGCCCGCCCGCTCGCCTCACGTCACTTCGCTCGCCTTGGGAGGAAGGGTAAGAGCTAGAAGGCTGTCTTTGAGGATAGGATGGGACTCTGAAGTGGGCGAACACTCGGCCCAGCGGGAGTAAGCATGAGAAGCCAGTCTGTCTGCAATTGAGTTGCCATCCACCGATGCAGAAAATGCTCCAGTTTTCCATTCTCAAAACCTAGTTCACTCGCTGAGTCTCTTTGCATCCATGGCTGAATGGTTAAAGCTGAACAACCCACCTGTTGCAACACTGAACTATGCTTTAAAGGCCTATGATTTGATACATAAAAAACTGTCCGTCATCGATATCTCGACCCTTAACTACCAGAGCGTTTTTCCAGTCAAAATTTACTAATAGGCAATCCCCTTCCCCTATGAAGAATAGGCCCAAGGGAGAACCGCAATCCACGTGGAATCCAAGCTCTAATCTGAGTTCTACTATAAGGACAGATGATGTTTGGACATAGAATCGAGTCCTTGTGCCTTTGGGTGAAATCACCAGGGTATTAGATCCTGGCTGTGCCATGGGGGAATATTTCCGCGATAATGGATTGGTGAAGGGCTTAAAAGTTAGGTAGCTGCTATCTATCGGATCTTTTCTAAGAGAAGAAATTGATGTTCTTTATAGTTAATAATGTATATATATATACATATATTAGATTTATAATTTATATTTTACTCAAAATATTAAAAAAATAAAAAATAACATTCGTGGTTCTTTTTAACAGAGAGTTAACAACCGTTAGTCTAATACGAGTATAATTTATATTTTAAGTTTCAAAAGAAATGATCATTGGTGTAATTAAATTTTGTAAAGGACTGTCAGTAAATTTGAGATAAACTTAAAAGACGATTCGTATAATTTTCTCTTCTCAATACGAGTATAATTCAATTCTTTTCCATTTTGTGTCCAACTCGATCTAAGACTTGTAAATTAACTAGATACTCTTTTACATGTCAGAGTGTAAATGATATCAATGATCATACTTGTTCTAACTCTTATGAGTCACAAGTCAATTCGTAAGGAAGTTAAAAATTCAAAAAAAGATATGACTCGGATTCTGACCATGCTTTTGATTCTTACGAATCGTTATTGACTCTTCAAAATCGTATGCAACTCTTACAAGTCAGAAAATCGGACAAACTTTTAGTGTAATGTAATAAAAATGACAAAATAGAAAAAGAAATAACTTAAATTTATTTTAAATTAAACATTTGTGTTAATTGTCGTTCAACAATTTAACTATCGATTGTCACCATGTTTTGCTTATTTTAAGAATAAAAATCTTATACAATATTATACATTTATATACAAATATACATTCATATTTATTTTAAAATAGTGACTCTTACAAGTCGAGTCAAGAATTAAAAACTGAGATTGTGAGTCACGAGTTAACAACTATGTCAATGACATCTAATTTTTTGAAAAAATAATAATAAAATCAATCTATTCTTCTTTTTTAAGGGTAAGCAAGTAAGCATACACATATATCTCACATGTTATATATTTTATATAGAATATAGATACATATTGCGTTCCACTGAGTATTACCACAACGTTTATATCGAAGTGTTTTTCACATGCTGCTATGTCGTAGGTATTTTGGTAAGGGTATTTATTTTTATTTGAAAGAATAAATAACGGGACGTCAACTTTTTGATCAATATAAAGTATTTAAGAATTTTTACTACTAAATAAATTTGAAGAATGTATGTTTTTGTTGTTAATCCGTAGTAAAAAGTATTCAAGTAGATGGGTGGTAATATTTTCACTATTAAATTTGCTAAAGTCACCACAAGTACGCATGAACAAATTGTACTGTAACATGCTAATACATATTTGTGGTGGATTTATCAAAGTGGAAATTTCATTTGTGCAAGTAGACAGATGATTCATATTTTTTAATTCCTAATATTAAAAACCAAAATGTCAAAGTAATATAGTCGCGCGTCGTACAATAATGTGTATGTACGTGAGAGAGTGGAACACTGAAAACACAAGTAGCATGTCCCTGGAGTAAACGTAGCCACATTCATATCTCTTTCTTGGATTGCACTTTATACTGTACTTGTTTGGTTCAAATTCAAGTTGATTGGTTATTAGTAACTCAAATGTTTACGATCTTATATAGACGTTCGAACTTGAGACCTCTAGTGATACACAACGGCTTACTATTAGACTAGCTACCTTGGTGATTGTCAGTTAACTTGGTTATATTTAAAGAATAAAATTGACCAGTTATATCATTTAGTTAATTCATAAACTCTTATAAATTACTTGAGTACATGTCTAACTCCTTACATTGTGAAAATCGCAAATTACATCATATCCCTCCTAACAGCACTATTTTTTGATAAAATTGGTTGACAACTTCAAAGTTAAATTTAAAGTTTAGACATAACATACGATTAGCAATTACAAAAGATTAGAGTACGTAAGTAAAATTTTAATGTAAAGAGATATGTTTACATAAGTCAAATATAACTTCAAACTAAATGGAAATGATTTCAAATGAAATCAATCTTAGACAATTTGGTAATTCTGGTAAACAAAGAGGTACTACAAACCCGAACCACGATAAGTGAGTGTACGTTCCGCTACATTACATTGTGCGGGTAACATATTAGTATTTGAATAAAAAGGTTGAATATACAACAAACAATTGTCTCCAATTGGACAATTGTTATTAAAATATTCAGACATACATAAATAATTTTATCATTAAACTTTGTTATTGTATAAATACAAGTATTAATTTTTTAAGTTTTATTATGTTATCGTTATCATTTTAAAATACAAAACAAGCTATACAAGCTAGTTTATTAATTGTCATTTTTAATTCACTATTTGTCTATGTATTATATGTTGTTTATGTTAGAGATAAAGGATAAACAATTATATTGTAGCATAAATGTTGTATTTTCATATTTATTGATGTTTGGTGATTCGCCGATTTTGATCATTCTTGTTTCTAATATTTTGCTTTGTAACAATAAGCTAGAGAGCTAGCAAAAGAAAATTAAAAGACATTAACATAAAAAAATATTGATCATAACGAATACAATGTATATATTTCATTCGTTTCATAATAAGTGTCCACAATTAGATTGCAAAAAGTTTTTTAGAACACAATAATCAGTGTATTATGTAAAAAAATGACAGTCTTACCCTTACTTTATTCACATTATTCTATGAATTAGTTTTGAGAAAAATTAAATTATAGCAAATTGACTTTTGAAAGTGGACATTTATTTTGAGATAAACTAAAATGAAAATGTAAACACGTATTTTGAGATGGACCAAGTAATAATTAACTTTTAAAACACATACAAACTCTATTAATTACGTACCTTATTATTCTCTTCTTCTAATCTTCCATCACCACGAGCGTCTAATTTAGTTGTATGGCCGTGCAAATTATTAATTCAAATAAATTAGTATATTCCTATATTGCACTAATTGTTAATTGTTATTGTTAATGTTAATTAAAATTAAAGGTAAAACTGAATGGGAATACAACTTTACAGATTGGGCACGGCCGTTGCCATCTAGAATAGCCGGGAAACATTTTAAGCATTTGGTGAGTGCACGTGCGATCATGTGGTCCCCGATGGCATGCCACTTCAATAATACAAACTCTATTTCCCTCCAACCTTCCTAAATCTTTTATATATATATATATATATATTTATATAGGAGTGAGATAAAAAGATAATGAGTTTTAGGAAATTTCAAATGAGAATTACATAAAATCGAGAACTTGTGATAACTACTAGATAACGTATTTGTTCACATGTGATTTGCTCCATTCATATGTAAACGTTGATATATGATAGATTTAGAAAGAAAAAATGCTAAAAATTCTAAAAATCACGTCGTAAAATACATTTGAACCGATTTGTTCACATGACTGTTCACATGTAAACACATATTTGTATTTTTGTGTTTTTCGATATATATTTAGGATTTTTTGACTTTTTTATTTATCAATTAAATATACATTAATGTTCACATATGAATGAAGTTAAATCACATGTGAACAAATACGTAAACTAGTAGTTCTCACAAGTTTTTAACTTTTTAGTTGGTTCTCATTTGAACCTCCCTATATATATATATATATATATATATATATATATGGGTTATGTTCAAACGAGAACCACAAAAGGTACAGAACTGCCAGAACTTTTAAATTACATTGTTTTTATACATGTAAACGCAACAAATTACATATAAATGTTATTTAATGTTCATATTATTGACAAACAAAAGTTAAAAACAACAAAATACATGTTAAACTATAAAACATATATGAAGTGTTCACATGTGCACATATCAAATATGCACATGTGAACGAAAAATATAAATTTGATTTTAAAGGTCACTGCGAGAACTTTTAAATTACATTATTTTTATACATGTAAACACAACAAATTACATATAAATGTTATTTAATGTTCATATTATTGACAAAGTAAAGTTAAAATCACTAAAAATATGTTAAATTATCGAATATATGAAATGTTCATATGTGCACAGGTCAAATGTAAACATGTGAACGAAAAATATAAATTTGACTTTAAAAGTTATTTTGAGGTTTTGTCGAACTATTTTGCTTTTAACATTAATCTACATCAATAATCACATGTGACTGAATCATTAAACATGTGAAAATACTTATAATTTAAAAGTTCTCGCAGTTCTGTACCTTTTCTGATTCTCATTTGAACCTTTGAGAACAAGTGACAACTGTGAGAACAAGTGTTATCATTGGGCCTATGAACAATTTAATATGACAATTACAAATGAAAGCCCATTTGGTATCCAACCGGTCACTCTCGATATAGCCCGTATCCCTCAATTTGATTTTTCAATAAACCCCTTTTATCCATCGATTACAGCCACCACCGCAAGATCCTAACGCCGATAACACCGATGAACGATGTCTCACCACAAATGAAATTACATTGACCTCGGTGAAAAAACTTAACCATCGTAACCGTCGCTGATGAGTGTATGACTGTAAACAAACACCGACTGACAGCAGTGAAAAGCCGTCAACTGCAACGGTAGTCTGTAAAAATTTCTAAAGCTTGATGAGAAGTTAGTAAGTTTTGAGAAGATAAAATTATTTCTTTGCAATAGGGTAATCGATTGGACAATGATGCAGAGAAAAAATCAAATAAAGAATTTGCCATGAGATTCTCTTTTCTTTTTGTTCGTTTGTTGCGTCAGAGAAAGAGAACTAACATTTTTTCTCATGTAAATAATAACATTTGATACCTAAATAATAGTTTGTTCCCTTTTTATTCGTAATTGTGTTTACTTTTCTTGGAATAGTTAGGTGCACAATGTCAAATGCAATTACATTAAGAGTTTCGCATCTAACTGCGTTTTGCACCTACCTTCATTTTGCACGTACCTCACTTATGCACCTACTCGCTTCTGCAACTACCTGCATATTGCACCTACCTGTGCTTATGCATCTGTCTACGTTTCTGCACCTAATTACGATTCCAAATTAATAGCTGCAAAACAAAACATGATTTTGCATCCAATACATTTTAAAGAAAAAATAATGTTTGACCGGCACCAAATTAAAGTGAATAAAAAACTGAATTGAATGATATAATTTGTTTGATTAATTTCTTTTTCATTCTAAAGTAATTTTGATTTAAAAGATTGGGGTAATTTTGAATTGGCGGTTAGGAAGAGAAAACGGACAAGGAATTGGATAGTTCTCACATTTTCTCTCGTTAGTTCTCACAGGATCCTCACCTTAAATTATTATATTGGAATGATTCAGGGGGAAGTACTTTTTTTGAAAAAAGGGAGAAGCGTTATTATATATCACGGAGCATCTTAACTTCAAAAATACAAATCTCATAAAATAGAAGTGAAATTTAGTAAATGTTAATCAAAATCGTTGCTATGAATGTTAAGCTTTCTTGATAAATTCTTTTTGCGGGTTATAACATCAATTTAAGAATATTAGACTCAAAATTGTTAGTATTCATCCCGGTGAATGTTAGTTAACATTTATGTTGATGAATGTTAAAATTAAAAGTATTCTTCAAATAATGTGATGTTTTAACATTCATCGTAATGAATGTTAGTTAACATTTATCACGGTGAATGTTAACAATTTATTAAATAAATATTCATCAACTAATATTATGACTTAAAAATAAAATTCTTCTATTAATATATTCTTTATAACATCAATTTTGATTATTATTTATTGATAAAAATATTTTTTTTGTTGAAATTTTAATTGATAAGTGTAATATTGTTCGTGATGAATATTAACGCTTTCCCCTTAAAAAAAACACTTCCCTCTTGAACGCTCCCTATATATATATATATGGGTAGAGTTCCAATAAGAACACCTTAAAAATAAAAGCGGCTAAGAACGCCTAATAATCACACAACCAACTAACAAAATCATTCGAATCACACTCACCATTTCAAATATGTGTAGAAAAATAGATGCTCACTCTCATAAATGCATAAAATTTGAAAAAACGATTGACGCACAATAATAGAGATAATTGTGCCTTAATCGTTTTTTCGATGTCTGTGCATTTTTAGAAATGTACTTTTATTTTTCTTTGCATATTTGAGATGTACGAATGTGTATCTAATGATTTTATCAAGTGTAATTGTGAATTTGAGACGATCTTAGCCGTTCTTATTTTTAAAGTGTTATCATTTGATCAAAACTTTTATATATATACACATATATATATATATATACACACACACACACACACACACACACATATATATATATATATATATATATATATATATATATACCTATATATATGTATAGATATATGTTAGGGATCAAGAGGGAAGCAATTTTTCGAGGGAAGAGGGAAACTAACCATTCATTCGCGATCAATGATAATCAAACATAAAAAAGAATATTTTTACCAAGAAATGTTAACCAAAACCGATTTTATACCTACTAATATTCATAGATAAATTACTTTTTATAACTTATAATATCATATGAGGAATATTAAGAGAATTTTATAACATTCAACATTAATGAATGTTAAGCGAAGTAGATATTATCAGTTTCTTTGAAAAATTATTCGTTAACATTCATCTACGATGAATGATAATCAAAACATATAAAACATACTTTACCAATAAATATTAATCAAAACCGTTTTATAACTACTAATATTCATCAATAAACTATTTTTTATACCATGTGATATCATATGATGAATATTAAGAAAATTCTCTAACATTCATCGTTGATGAACGTGTATATATATATTGCACATAAAAAATATGGAGTAATCAACTTAAAAAGTCAAATGGTACATTGCAAATGGACCTGAGTATGAACTTTCTAAAGATTGTTTTTTAATGTAATGTGAAATGTATTTGTAAACTACTTGCATAAAGAACAAAAGTATTTTCAGATTATGATGAAGTGGACAAGTGTAGGATGTCCTAAAAAAAGTTAGCATACAATGTTTCATTATTATGAAACTCAGAGTTGACTTTTATTTTGATTAATATACAAAGTTAATCCATTATATACAAGGGCGAATTCAAAAAATTTACATGGAGTTGGTGAAAAAAATTATTTTTATTTATTTTATAGTTTTGTGGGGCTAAATTTTTAAAAAGTCACCGATACCTTAATTTTTTTCCTTTTTACGTAATTTAAAGTTTCTTGTGGAGACGGCTATCTATGCTATCACCACCCTGACTCCGCCCCTGACTATATATTTTTACTTTAAATTAAAAAAGTCTGCCTAATTGACAATAAAGACACATCATTATCCCAAAAACAATTAGTTTATAGATTTCATCGTTTTGTTAACAGATCTTTTTGACTCAAAAGAAGCTAAAACTTGAAATAGGAGTAGGGCTGGCCAATCACATGGCGCCCAACTAAATTTGTGGGCCTTTGGACCCAAAAGACAGCATGGTCTTCTTCCTGTTAATGGACTTTCTTTTATTTTATTTTATTATATTATATATTATATACGCATTTTAGTTGATAACTATCATCATGTAATTATGATAACGATCATCATTGTTGCATACACGACAATGGTGTTACGATATATACTTTGTACAGTTGTATTCATCATATTGTAATAATGATCATCATAGTCATGTCATTATGATAATCATCATCATTGTTGTATACGTGTATTCATCACAATGGTCATCATAGTTTTCATCATTAAGTACAATGGTGTATGATACTCAACTCAAAATCGATTATATATATACTTGGTTCAACTAAAAAGATCATTAAATTAAAAAGAGGTAAAAAGTCATATTAGAGTGACATGTATCCCTTCGAAATAAACAAAATCATTTACAAATAAAAGGGCATTTGAGTCATATAAACTTTGCATATATACAATTAACGGTTATCAATTGTTCAAATCGTGGGCTATTTGTGACTTCCAGCAAAGGAACATTAATTATGCTTATTGTATCAAATTACTATGTATCATTTTACTACTATGTACTATATCTCAATGTATGTATCAATCTCGTTGTGTATCGTCATATATACAGAGAAAATTTATGTGCATCACTTTTTATATATCATTTTTATTTTAAACACCTTTTTACGATAACCAATATATATATATATATATATATATATATATATATATATATATATATATATATATATATATATATATTCAAATGAAGAACGAACGTTTAGTCACCATAATAGTGTTTTCTATATAATAGTGTTTTCATTGTTGAATGTTGAAAGTTCAACTCGAATGAGAAGGGCGGTAAATAAATCAACAAATGCATGTTTTACCAATAATATGTGCACGTAGATGCTGACTTTGTGATTGATTTCTTGTAGATATTTCAATTTTGACAATTGATTAGGTATATGGTAGGTAAATTATGAAACACACACTTATATTAATTATATTAAACTATTAAAGAACTGCTTATATAGTGGTAAATTACCGTTAGTTGTGAAACCGTGACAAATTATTATTATTATTTTATCCAACAACTTTGTTTTGTGGCAGTCGTTATTATTGTCGGAATTCTCCTTCGTACGTAAAGAGTCAGCCATGCATAATTAATTAATAATTATTCTTTATTAGATTTAATCACTAGAATCGTTCATGAATTTTTTTAAATTATTTTGTTTTGAATAAAGTTTTTTGATGCAAAGATTTGGAGTGTGTTTTGCAATAGCGACCTCTAGCAGAGACTGAAACTTCTATTCAAAAGTTACTTTAAAAAACTTCTTATTTAAAAGTTTCTAGTAACTTATTTTCAAAAAAACTCAATTTTATTGAGTTATCAAACGAAGTCTATAGACTATGATTTATTAAAAGTAGAAGTTTAAACCCATAAAATTCCTCAAAAGATATGTGCCAAACATTATTACATCATGTTGCAAATGAAGCCCGCAACGATTCAATGTTTTCTTCTGTTCATTTTAAAGTTTATATATGGTTTCCATTTATTTATGTAATTATTTTTATTTTATTTTTACGATATGAGTTACACAATGTAAATGTATTGTAGTTTAGTTTAAAGTTTGATATAAGCTAGACTAGGCTTGAGACGTGATTAGTTATTATTTGATAATTTAAGTGTAGACAAGAAAGACAGAAGTTATGGGTAAATTTCTCAAAACCAGTGTGTTTTTAGTTCAAAGGTCTTTTTCATAATTTAATTCTACTTTGAATATTTATTCTTTCATTTAATCTTTTGGATTTTATATTACATTTGCTTTGATTTCACACGTGTACACATCATTATTACTTAAAATCCATAGTTTCATACAACCTAAATTTTATTTGAAAAATTAAATTAAAATCGATTGACTATTAAAAATTTATTGCTTTTTACGGCATATATCATAACACTCAAATTATTTTAAAGGCTAATTTCTGAAAAACGACTTTTTTTGTTTCACACTTCTGTATGGTTCTTCATCACCAAATAAATTACTTTTCTGAAAACCATAAAAAAATTACTTTTCTGAAAACCATAAAAAAATTACTTTAACAATCAAGTCTTAAAATAATTTTTTCAGCTATTATTATTTTATTTTACATAATTTACCCTCTTAATTCTTTTATACTTTTTACTTTGTTGTTAACAACACCGTACATTTTTCCATTATTTATTATTACTTTATTGCTATAAACCAGAAATAAATATATTGAAATCTCATCGTTACAAGATCGATTATTATTTTTCTGTTGCATAAAAATAAATAAAGATCATTATATTTGATGCTTAAATATAAAAAGTCAAAAGTCAACATAACCCCGCGATATTTACTTGACTATTAGTCAAAATCAACGACAAACGTATACATACAACGGTAACAGTTGCAGTTTGTTTCAATTTATATATAATCTTCACAAACTAATACTTCCATTTTTAATTTTCAACTTCTTTCTCACTCTCTAAAACCATTAACAATCAATCTCTTATCATCATCATCATCATAACCAGCGCAATTTTGATTTACGAAGTCCGGAAATGACGTCATGTAACCGGCGACCGGCCGGATGGAAATTCCTCACCGTTATTCTATTCCTATTGTCAATTCTGTATGATTTCAGATCTGCCGCTCAACTTTTGCCAGCAGAAGAAGGTTTAGCTTCATTCTCTTTTATTTCTTCACTCCTCTGTTTCTATACATTAAATTTTGTTTGTGCAAAATTACTGTGTTAACTGTCAAAAGCTATTGCAAGTTAACTGAATTAGTTAGAGCTGGAATTGAAGTACTAACAGAATCAACCAACTGCTTAAAATTCTGGAAAGTTCTTTATGGTTTTCTGATTATTACCGGCTAGAGAATTATAATTTGGAATTACAGGTAGGATGTATGTATCATATGGTCTTACTTTATGTCTTAAAACAGTATATTGAATAGAAAAAGAATAGTATTTGGATAAAAAGCGAACACGTGGAGTGCATTGATTTGTTTTTTTCTATAGTTGTAGTTTTCTTTGATTTTGCTTCTTTTGATTAAATTATTGTTAACACTTGACTGACTTTTAGAAAAATCAAACTTATTTTGTTTTGATTCATATGGACACTCTTTCCTTTTTCTAACATATTTATTGTTGCCGGATTCAAATAGTTAGACTCTTTCTCCTCAATATTATAATACTGGAGTAATAATACATCTTTCATTAGAGTTGGAAAAAGGTAAGAGTCACTAGTATCAAATCAAAGGACTTTTGACCTAACCGGCTAATCGAACATATCCTAGGTGTCTTGGTTCAAGTCTCGTTTGAAATAAAAGTGTAGGACTCGTAGAAGTTAACATGGCCGTAACCCTTTTGTTCTGTAAAATATAAAAGAGTTGCTAAAACCAATAACTAATATCGATATGCCATCACTAAGGGCTGTTTAAAAGTTTAAGACATGAATCAGTTGTAGTACATTCTATATAACCATGATGGTTCATGGTATGTGGTTAGTGCAACAGTATATACATATCTAATGTCTTAACAGTTTAACGATATTCGAAGTAATCATTAACGAGACTCACATTGCAGAAAGCAAGATAACCGTCTAGATACAGAATAATCACTAGAATTGGTCACTCTTTCTGGAAGTTGAAAATGTCAATAATTGGCTATTTAGGTGAGTTGCTGTTGCTGTTGCTGACTTGGAAACTTTTGGTTGGTGGGTAATAAATATACATGGACTTCCGTACAATTATGGCTGATTGTCCGTGGCCAACTGGTCAAACATAATGGTCTGTTTTGGTCAAATATGCTATTAAAAAAACAAAATACAAGTAAAGTTGGATTTGAACAAGTATCTTGGGCCAAATAGTAGATCATACTTTCACCTTTTTAGACATGAACCATTTTTTAATTTCACTATTCATAACACTAACAAGTAACACCGTTAACCTCTTCCAGGAAAGGGTCAAATTAGTAGTGCCAATAGTCCATTATTCGGAAATGGATTCTGTAATCTGTATATTTGAAGGGTTAATGTAACACTAATGTGGTAATGTGTACGCATCTGTGAGCATTACTAAGAACAACTTGTTTGTGATGCTAAAATTATCATCAATTGCGTTATCAATTTCTAGTTTTTGACTTGTAGCTTATTATCATAATTTTCAACACCAAACAATGTTTTATTCGGTAAGACGCTAGGGCTATCTGGAAGGGTTGTTAACTAAATCTTGGATATCTATAAACGGAAAGACTTTGCCATAAATATGCTTATATGCTGACATTTGAAGCACGTGATTCTTTTTAACTAGGAAAATTGCTTGGATGGTAATTGTATATAACCTCTGCAATTTGTTTAAACTTCGCTGTTTTTATTATGATCTACAACAGTTGAAGCTCTTCAGACAATATCCTCAAGGCTACAGATTAGGGATTGGCGGGTTGCTAGTAACTCATGCAGCGGAGGTGGAGGTCTTAATAACACAATTTCTCGAAACAGCCAAGGGCTTATTAAATTTGGCAGCAATGTAACCTGCAACTGTAGTACCACCGAATGCCACATTACGCACATGTACAGATCTGTCTTTTCATATTACATTATTTCTTATGGATAAGTAACTGGAGTGAAATTACCAGATGACTTCCCATGAGAATAGCTAGATACAATGCAGTAATTAACTCACAAGATGTGATGCATAATTGGACATTAGTATGTCTTTTTTAATAATACTTTTGAGTATTTTATTTTAAATTTCAGCCAGTTAAAGGGACTTAACTTGACTGGAGCGCTACCCGAAGAATTTGCAAACCTCACTTTTCTACAAGAACTGTAAGTGTACACTTCCAACTTTCTAATTCTATTCTAATAACTATATATATCAATATCACCCCATATAGTTTCTCGCACATCCAATGCATTATAATTGTTCCGCTCTACTTTCGTGCTAGTTTTTAATACAAATTGCCGTTAAAAATAAGTTTCTCCAACATGATGTGCAAATGCGCGCATCCAAGACAGTATTTATTCGAGGGTTGGACTAATGTCCTCATGATGACGTACATAATACAATAAACCAATTGGTGACTTTATAATTTTATACTGTGCTACAGAGATCTCTCCCGCAACTATATCAGTGGAAGTATTCCAGCACGTTTTGCTCAGCTTCCCCTTACCATATTGTAAGAGTTACTTTTTGCTTTTATTGCTACTTACGTTTTCTTTTATATGAGCTTGTTGAAACATTCTCCTGATATTTCTTTCTTTACAGGAATCTTTTGGGAAACCGCATCAGTGGTCCCATACCTAGTGAAATAGGTGATATCCCAACACTTGAGGAACTGTAAGTAAAGATCTTTAGCCAATAAACCAACGTTTATCAGACTTTTCGCTATTCTTACATCTGAGATCTTATAACAGAGTCTTGGAAGACAATTTGCTTGAGGGACCACTTCCTCCAAACCTCGCACGTCCACCTCGCTTAAGAAGAGTGTAAGATTACCTCGCAGTTGTAATTTCATTAATTATAGAGCCGTATAGTTTATTCACAATGAAATTTTTTCCTTGCAGCCTTCTTTCTGCAAATAATTTTTCAGGGGCCATTCCAGAATCATTTGGCAATCTGACTAATCTAGAAGATTTGTAAGTAGTACGGACGTTTATTAGTTTATTTTTCTTTTAGTCATCCATCAAATATATTATCCTGATGATATTGAAACTTCTTTACAATACTTGCAGTAGGATAGACGGGAGTACATTATCAGGGAGAATACCTAGCTTCATTGGAAACTGGACAAGAATCACGAGACTGTGAGTATAATCTTATTTTTCTGTTTTTGTTTTGACAAACTGTTCCAGATTATGTGTTTTCATAATTTTGATATAACGTATGCTGTGCAGTGATATGCAAGGAACGTCAATGGAGGGACCTATTCCTTCGACAATATCTCTTTTGACAAATTTAACTGAACTGTGAGATTGCTTTGTGCCAACCATATTATTTTTAGTAGTGGTTGTAGATTTAAGGTTAGAAACTTACGTCATATCTTCATTATGCCTCTCAGGAGGATAACTGATTTGACTGGATCAAGTGCAACCTTTCCTGATCTGCAAAATATGACACGCATGGTTAGACTGTGAGTTGATTTCATGGCTTGGAGTGTGCTACAGATAGATGGAAAAGGTAACTTTGTACAGAAAATTAACATGTTATTTCTAATTAAATTTGTCGCAGGCACCTGAGAAATTGCTTGCTTACCGGTTTAATACCTGAATACATAGGACAGATGACTCAGATGAAAAACTTGTGAGTCAACTTTTAGCGTCACTCTTAAAGCTGAATTGTTCATTTTCTTTTCTTCTTCTTTTTTTTTTTTAATTTTTTTTTTCTGGACTATAATTTACAGAGACCTAAGCTTCAACATGCTCGAAGGTCCAATCCCTGATTCAATTGGGAGTGTGGATTTCGACACCGTGTATGCAAACTAATCAGAAGAGATTTTGTTCATAATCTATACTGCATTGCAAACCTACTTTGATTTACCAATCAAATTTTTTATTCAATATTTTCAATGAATACAGGTTTTTCAATAACAACTCCTTATCTGGAAGCATCCCTGGATGGGCATTTATCGGCACTAGAAAGATGTTAGCAATTCCCCTTAACTAGTATTACTTCTATGTATAGTATATATGATGGTTGTCATAGGATGTATATATAGTTTTATGATTTTATTAACTACCTTTCATTGCAGTGACTTATCCTATAACAACTTCACACAAATACAACAAGAAAATTGCAATCCATCTAGCTTGTAAGTTCTCCTTACTTTACCACATGAAAATATTCTCTGCTACATTCACTTAATTGTCACTTTTAACACGTTCACAGGAATTTAGTCTCAGCCCTTACATCTTCAGTAACAAACAACGGGTATTTTCCCATCTCCAACTTTTAAAGATATGCTTTTAGTGTTATTTTTATGTCTATAGTTACTCTACTGTTGGGCTAAAAATGCACTTATCTTGTAGAAATGCTTGGTGTATGACAGACGGACTTACTTGCAGCAAAAACCCCAACTGTAAATCATTCTCTTTCTGTGACTTTATATTCCTATAACTCAAATTTATATCTAACGTTACTGTTCTTAATTGACATTGCAGATTATTCTTTATTTATTAATTGTGGTGGAGCCACTTTAGACTTTGAGGGAAACGAATACGAACAAGACTCAACTGATGAACAGTCTTACTTTTTCCCTTCTTCTGAGAGATGGGCTTATAGCAGCAATGGTGTTTTCTTGAACAATGATAAAGCCCCATTTGTAACAACCACAACAAACGTGACAGGTGGCGATTTATACAGAAGTGCCCGTCTTGCTCCTACTTCCCTCAGATACTATGGACTGTGTTTGAGAACAGGTAGCTATAAAGTACGCCTCCACTTCGCTGAAATTATGTACACAGATGATAATACATTTAGTAGCCTGGGAAAGCGTATTTTTGATGTATCAATCCAAGTGAGTGACTCCAACATGCCAATGTTCATTCAGTTGTATGTCTTGATCATACAATTAGTTACAAATATAGTTGTGTTTTATACAGGGACAATTACTATTGAAAGACTTCAACATCAGGGAAAAAGCTAATGGTACTGGCAGGGGTATCCACATAGATTTTGATAATATTATTGTTAATGGTAGCACGATAGAGATTCATTTATACTGGGCGGGGAAAGGAACTACTGCAATTCCAGATCGAGGTGTATATGGCCCGCTTATATCAGCTATCACTATAACACCAAGTTAGTAAATTTCCTTAAATTTTACATTTTATGATTTCCAACATTTAAAACGAGCCTAAACCTATTTATTATTCCTCGTAGAATTTGATATCCCCACAGACGGGCTCTCTGCTGGAGCGATAGCTGGAACCGTGATTGGTTCATGTGCATTTGTCGTTTTGATTTTAGCTGTTCTTTGGAAGAAAGGTTACCTGGGAGGGAAAGATGAAGACAAAGGTTGGAATATTATACTCTAGTTACTAGTTCTTCCCCATGTTCTAATGTTATTACTGATGCTCATTTTCATCACAGAACTTCGGGGGGCTCTTGAATTACAGACAGGCTATTTTAGTCTGAGACAAATCAAAGCTGCTACGCATAACTTTGACGCTGCAAACAAAATTGGTGAAGGCGGATTTGGACCTGTTTTCAAGGTACATATTGCATAATCTGTTGACATATATTTCAAAAAACTGTATAAGCAACTTTATCTTAGTCTAATCATTCTAAACACGATTTTACCATTCATATTATCTGTAGGGTATGTTATTTTCAACAAGTATTAAAATGAAAAATCAGAGATGAAAAGCTAATATTAAAGAGAGAGAGGTGTACGAAATATTGCAGTAGAAAGTGTGCTTTCTTTCATATAATAGAAGCCTACATATATAGCCTTTAACCACAAACGTACAGGCATGAGAATATGCATAAAATACTACCCACTAACTCCACCTAGAGAACAGGTACAAGCCCACTCTTTCTCAACGTAAACATCCAAGAAACTTGGTCAAACAAAGACTCCTTCCTAACCGACAACTAGTACTTTAAAACATAACACTTAAAAATAATTAATAAAACATACTGACTCATAAATTAAAATCATGCTGCCATGCATACGTGACCAGTAAATAACCCATTAAACCAACAGGGTATACTCTCAGATGGTTCTGAAATCGCTGTTAAGCAACTCTCATCAAAATCAAAGCAAGGAAATCGTGAATTTGTCACTGAGATAGGCATGATATCTGCTCTACAACATCCAAACCTCGTTAAACTTTATGGATGTTGTATAGAAGGAAACCAGCTCTTACTGATCTACGAGTACCTTGAAAACAATAGTCTTGCACGCGCTCTTTTTGGTAATTGCTTTACTATCCACTATTCACATACATCCTATATTCAAGAGTCAATGATATTTATCAATTCTGGTTGCACCATCTTTAGGTAAAGACAACCAACGCCTTAATTTAGACTGGGCCACAAGACAAAAGATATGCATACAAGTAGCCCGAGGCTTAGCTTATCTCCACGAGGAATCAAGATTGAAAATTGTTCACAGAGACATAAAGGCCACAAATGTGCTTCTTGATAAGGAACTTAATGCGAAAATATCAGATTTTGGTCTCGCGAAACTTGATGAAGAAGAGAACACCCATATCAGCACACGAATTGCTGGGACAATGTGAGTCTTATCGTATATTACAGCATTACTGTTAGATATGGTTTAGTGTGACTTTGTTTATACGTGACCCATTTTAATATTTTGTCGTGCGATGTTTCATATTTCAGTGGTTATATGGCTCCAGAGTATGCAATGAGAGGATACTTGACAGATAAAGCAGATGTTTATAGCTTTGGAGTCGTTGCATTAGAGATTGTGAGCGGGAAAAGTAATACAAATTATCGGCCAAAGGAGGAGTTTGTCTACCTTCTTGATTGGGTAATTTAACCTTTTAAAGTTATTCATGAAATGTAGAACTAATAACATCTGACTGTTGCTATGTGTTTGTTGAACTTGAAGGCGTATGTGTTACAAGAGCAAGGGAATCTACTTGATCTGGTGGACCCTGGACTCGGTTCAAACTACTCAAAAGAAGAGGCGATGAGAATGCTGAACGTAGCTCTACTATGCACCAATCCGTCACCAACACTAAGGCCCGCCATGTCAGCAGTGGTGAGTATGCTGGACGGAAAGATTCCTGTTCAGACACAGATAGTGAAACGGGGTGCAGCCGATGCTGACATGAGGTTTAGAGCATTCGAGACGCTATCACAAGATAGTCAAACGCTAACCTCTTATATCTCAGGAGATAGTCAACAAACAAGGAGCATGTCTACTGATGGCCCATGGGTTAATTCATCGTCTAGAGAAAATCACTCTACCTTGTGATTTGGAAAATGTGAGTTATAAAAAATGTATCTTCTGATGTATTGCATATTAGAGTGTAATTTAGAGAGATGTACCTGAACTTTTCCAGGTCTGTTTTTTACATTTTTCGCTGATAAAATCAGTAGTGTGCTTAATACAGATGTAGTATGTGTAATAATTATGTGCATAATATACAAACCTTGCGAGTTTACTATCGTTTATCTTTTGCTTACATTTGTTTGTGATCACAGAAAGAGTTTCATTTATAAAAACTTGTCACTCTACAATATTATTTAAACTTGTCAACATAAATGGGCAGATCTATGTTACAAGAACTAGAAATCTCTAGTTCATTTATGTTCCAACACCAACTGAAATACATCTGAGGTAACATCATAGCATGTCTTCAAGCTCCGTGTAATACAGAAAAAGTAGGTATTTCAAAGCATTACATATATACACATGAACAACCGATAAGGATTTAAAATTTAATATTCTAAGTTTCTAAAGTGTGTATATATTTCGTGATCAGAATTCAATTCCACTATTTAACTGAACAGAAAAAGAAGGTTGGACAACATTTGTAAGAGGAGTTTCAACTCTCAATACTATCCCTGTTTTCCCAACATTCCCATTCCACTTTGACCTGCCAAGCTGCATATGCAGTAAAACATGAATCTCAGAAGTTAAAGAAAAGAACTTTGACTAATTCAATGTGTACGCATATGTATACACTTATGTAGATAGGTGTATGCCAGCGATTATAAAGAATTTAATCGTAGTTAAGATGATACCAACATGATAAGAAATAATTAAAAGACAGCAAACTATGATCTTGTTCGACATTATAGAGGTAGCAAGATGAGGGAGTCTGGCGGTTTTGGTAATGGGTCGAAATGGGAGCAGGCTGAAACATGTCATCTTTAGTACGGGTCAAGCGGAAGAGGTCAGTTTTTGTTGACCTGCAAACTCCTCTTTGTCCATGATAAAATTTACATATACAACTAATGCATTCATTATGATTACAAAACCATTATTATTACAGTATCAATTTAACTAGTTGAATGTTTGACCTATTCACCCCTTTGACTAACTTTTTTCTATGTGACCTTTTTCAGAACAAGCACAAACCCAAAATTAACCCATTTGAGATAAGGTAAAAACTCAAATTAACCCATTATAAGTAAATGGGTCATAATCACCACCTCTATTTGACAAGAGTGTAAGAGAAGTAAAGGTAAGAATTGAAGAAACTTACTGATACTGACGCAAATGCTGAAGGACGTGACACTAAAGAACAACCGCCAATGATACTCAGTTCTTCGTTCAGGGAATGCACAAGTTCTGCCTTTACTCCAGGATTGCTTCCACCAAACGTTGGCTGCAAGCTGGTCACAAAACAAGATGAATTAAATCAGTAAAACCAAAAACATGCATTCTTTTGTGATGCAGAAATATGTGAAGTTGATTTTCAGAAGTTGTAGTAATATGGCAGAAGATCAAATTAGGCAATTTAAGAATGGATTCATAGCACCAAATTTCATTATACCTGAACTGGACAGTCGGCCTCACCATGAGACCAGATCTTTTCCAAGCCAAAGCTTGTTCAAAACCCAAAGTAAACGATTTTGCAGGCAATTGTACCATGGGTGTGATGCGTGTTCCCCACTTATTCTGCTAAATGATCTCTGTATCAGAAATGTTTATGGAACGAGGACCTTACGGTTGCACAATAACTCACCTTGCATGAGAAACTGAACTTCATTTCTCCTGGATATTGACCTTGTGCCTGAAGTAGACCACCAAAAACGGGTAGGAATGCACTGGTGGATATGCCTTCACCTGCAACATAGGTGAGCTGACCATTTGGAAACTGCAAATCCATGAACGTCTGCAAAGTGTAATATAAGAAAATGGTAAGTTAGATAAAACAGCAAAAAGAGGCATGGTATCCTTTCAAAAGTTTAATCTTTGTTATACTTAAAATTACAAGATTAATAGTAAAAA
The DNA here is from genome assembly GCA_963930675.1 of Gnaphalium uliginosum. NCBI lineage: Eukaryota > Viridiplantae > Streptophyta > Magnoliopsida > Asterales > Asteraceae > Gnaphalium > Gnaphalium uliginosum. The sequence goes on along the minus strand of OZ005681.1, from coordinate 6,765,809 downwards.
AGGAATAGCATCAGAATTATTTTATTGAAACTCACACAAGCCAAAGGATTGAGACATAACATTGACATCAATAGCCATCTTCTATGCTTTGACCATACAGCTGGACAAAGAGAATGCCTTCGATTCTGAAAATCAACTAAGAAGGGTGAGTCCTTGCCACAAACATAAAAGATGGAACATTTCCAAGAACATATTCATGGGAGGTGAATAGTCGTAGAATTTAGATAAGCATAATCAAAATTATTGAACATTGATTATACCTTCCTGTCATAACCATACCAAAGCAAATGTTGTTTCGACAAATGAACGGGCAGAAGAAGAGTTGAATCACGAATGAAGAGTACTGGTCCAAGCTGGACAAGGAAAAGAGACGAATTCCCATTTCCAGAAGTGGAACTGCCTTGTGACGCTTCCACCCTCCAGAAATCTCCCCTCGCAGCCAAAGAACTTTCCACGCCACATGTACGACTATCAAACATTGTTGAAAGATTAAGTATGCCCTGTAATCATACCAGGAATTACATGCATAACATTATACTACAAATTAGGAAATTCACAGACTTCCAAACCTTACTGAACCAAAGGTAAAAATACAATATAAAGACGGACAAACAAGAAACACTAAAACACCGTGAAACATCATAAATATATCAAACAGGAAGTATAACTATTAGCACCTAACAATCACATGTCAATTTCAAACAATAACCTGATAAGATACTTACAAGCACAAAATAAATATAAAGACTGTCATAAGGATAAAAATTGCCCAAAAGAAAGAAAATGTAACCAAAGATATAACATATAACAATGTGAGGTATCTACTGATATCTGTCTCAACAAACGGAGTTGTTGTTCAGTTTTTTCAAGAAATGAGTGAAACTTCAACTTTGGATGAATTTAGGGACCTGAAATATCGTTCAACTTCTGACATAATTAGCTTGAATTTTAAAAATTGAAAATGATGAACTTTTACCCGGATAACGCATATTGTCAAATTTACATATTATGTTACCTTTCTTGACATTTTACCTTATGATAAACTAAATAATATGCTCAATCTCCTTAACTCATTAACCTCGAGCCAAATTTACCTGACTTCTGCCCAAAAATCCAGCTGCCTTCAAATCAAACCCTGGAATCTCCTTACCACCTGAATCATCATCTTTCACCTTCTCCGTCTCCTCAAATCCAAAATCCTTATACCGTTTCACCAACGTCCCCAAATCCTCATGAACTTGCACACCAATCCCCAAACCACCACCACTCTCAACACCTTTATCAACCCTCATCATCACATCCTCATTCTTAAACATCAAAGGCAAACTCCCAAAAAACTGTTCAAAAATACCATTCAAACCGGCACCAAAATCAGCCCCGACTTGTCCTAACTTACTCCCAATATCAAAAACCGCTGAAACACCGTTAATCCCATGACTAGTGTTCTCAACCAAAAAGCTAAAGTCTTGTTTCATAAAATTATGACTGTGAAACTCCACATCAAACAGTTGGTGTGCATTAGTGTTTGGCCAGTTAAAAGATGGTGGATTTATGTGTGAACTAATTAACTCTGTAACACTTTGTGTGAACTTATCTGCTAAATCAAATCCATGTCGTTGTACTTCTTCCCATGCTTCAAATGATCTCTCAACAGACATTTATATGTATATATATGTACCAAATTATATCTATAACTGATAATAATTGTTCAGATAACTGTATTAAAAGAAAGCAAGTGAAATCATACCAAAAATGCAAAATTGAAACAGGTAACAGTTGTTGCTAACGGTTAATTTGATTAAAGTTTGAAACTTTTTGAGTAAGAAATTGAAGATGAGAATGAAACTGGATAAGAGGTTGTTACTTGTCAGTGGTCGGTGGTAGTTGAATGTAAGTTGGTATCGAAATTTGGTAATATATTTTCGCTTCATACGACGTTAATTTGGGTTTAAAAAAAAGGCGCATAAAACAAATGTCGTTATTAGCTGTTTGTGTATACAATACTAAAGCCCATTTACTTATATTAAAGCCCAATTAGTAGTATCAAGGCTCATTTAGTTACCGTTGTTTAAAGCCTAAAGTTAGAGCCCAATACTTACTCGGCCTATATAAATTCTTAACCCGCCGGATGTATTCTTAACCAACACAAAATAATATTCAATCACAAAAAAATAAACCCTGATTTAAATTATAAAAGTTGACAAAAGTTAAATCATATAGGCCCTTGTAAAGAATAAGTCATGGAACATATTACACGAAATTGCAAAAAAAGTTTATCATAAAGGGTGATGGTTAAATATCATATATGAAAAATGCAATTTTCGCGGTTGTTTTTCACGTTTTTAAAATGTATCTATCAATGTACAATGAAGATTCATATTCATTCAATGGCATTCCAGTTACACAATTTGTCAATGTTAAATTTTACTGTCTATACATTTCGGATAATATTCGTGTGTTCGCTAAGTGGGTGAGACCGGCTATTTTAGTGCATTCAAGTAGTTCCAAGATGTCATTTTTGGTCTTCCCTTTTCGTGCCATCTTGTTGATATCATTCTGCTCTACAAGTCTCTATCAGAATTCTAGTTCTTGACTTCTTCCCTTTACTTATTTTCATTTTTTACAATCCTTTTCTACTGTAAATAATCAAAGACACTACAAGACGAAATAGACAAAAAAAAACGTTGATTTGATTAGTTGACGGATTAATTGATTCGACGGGAGTGTACACCCAGAAATCTAGGGATATTTACCTGAATAGTAATTTTGAGACGAAAAAATATTATTTTACTAAGCTTAACCCTAAAAATGGATTAACCCACCCCTTGGCCCTTACGTTCGTTCTAAACATGCCTTAAAGTAACCGAGGACAAAAGAGTAAAAAAGCCCTAGATGAGCTAGAGGGTTATTAAGTTCCCGATGTGAGCTGAGCTGCCAACCAACACTTTGACATTGACTTTTGTTCTGTCCACTCACTCTGCTCTTTCCCGCGTTTTTCCTTGCCTCATTAAAACCCTTTCTTTCATTCATTCATTTTCTACTTTTCCTACTAATTTATGGATTATAAACTTATTAAATTTCCTCACCATGCTGCTGGTGCATATGGTATAATTCTTTACTAATTTCTCACTTTCAGCTACTCCACCAACAGACAATCGAACCTTCCTTTTTATTTTATGGTTAGTTGTTACTCTGTATGAATTATATCTTCTTCAAAAGGAATAATTGCTTTAATATATATATATATATATATATATATATATATATATATATATATATATATATATATATATATATATGTGTGTGTTCATATTCATGCCGTGTTTATATCGAATCTTGTCGTACCATTTCTGGATCTTTTTGTTCCTTACCTTATTGGCTTTTGTTTTCTTAATTTGTGACTATATAGTACTAATGCAAAACACCTGTTTACAGCATAAAACACATTTCTTTAGTTTATTAATTTTTAAATATATATGTTGTTGCCATTTGGTTTTGTACCAACAACTCTAAATTAGGGGTTTATATGCTCCAGGGGTTTTAGCTTCCATCTCTACTTTCCATCTTTTCGATTCATGAAGTTTATTTTTTATCGTAATTTGATTTCAGTTTTTGCCATTAGAAGAAGGCATCTGCTAATGCTTGCTTAACTTTCTCAACCCCAAAAGGTATACTTCTCCTAAATTTCGAATGCATTTATTTGTGTGATATTTGTTGTGTTTTTTAGACAAATATCTGTTTATTGCTGGTTTTAGGGTTGTTTGGTATTGTTTATTTAGACGATTATCTTTCAATTACTTATTTTGAGGGCAGATAATCAAATCAAAGAGTAACATAATATATAGGTCTAATCTAATTTAATCAATGCATTTGTTGGTTGATATATTTTCCCTCTTCCAGTTTTCGCCTAAGTTGTCATGTATCATCTTCGTATTGTTAGGTTTACTTTTAGTCGTACCTAAATACGTAATTAGGTATATTTATCAAAAAATTTAAAGTCCAAACACTAGGTGAGGTTCAAATGAGAATGACAAAAGTGTTGAGAATAGGTGAACCAATAGAAATGCGTCACGTGTCACAAAACTCACTTTCCCCATCTTTTTAAAAACTAAATATCTCACAAACGACAAGTCGAAAAATTATGAAAATTGCACCATAATTTCAGCGTTTTCTACTATTCGATTTAAGATCTCACAAACTATATTTTCGACGAGTTTTTTTTTTCATTTTTTGATGGATTTACAAATTAGTAACACATGTGTTAGTGTTGCGTTTAGGGTTTAGGGTTGTACCCGAAACCCGAAACCCGAAACCCTAACCCCTAAACCCTAAACGTTTTACAAAATCCTAAACACTAAATCATATTAAACAATAAATTCTAAACCTTGCTAAAACCTAAACTCTTAACCCTAACAATGCTAAACCCTAAACTGTAACCCTAACCCTAACCCTAACTGCAAATCAAATGTACAACTAATCAGTAACACATGTGTTACTAATTTGTAAACCCACCAAAAAAATGGAAAAAAAAATGTCGAAAGTATAGCCTAGAAGACGCTGAATTTTATGGTGCAATTTTTATAATTTTTCGACTTGTCGTTTGTGAGATATTTAGTTTTCAAAAAGATGGGGAAGATGGGTATTTAATGAAAATGAGTGGTTGAGATTTATTCTCTATTCTCACGCAAAGTTGTTGTACTCATTTAAACCCTACTATTCAAATATTCTTATGTTATATGTTTATTTTAAAATTTAAAAAAATAAATAAAATAAAATAAGAATGTTGACACTTGCTGCTCCTTTTTTTTCCTAAAGCAAATTAAGCAATACCAAACAGCCCCCTTAATAATATGTAAATAGTCCTTGAATGTCTGGATGACTACTGCATCTGTTTATGTGTATTTGGGGTTACTTTTGAAAAGAATGCATATGCGCTTCCAAGTGCGTTTAAACTATGCAACATATTGTCAGCCTAAAAGTATATAAAAATCTTTTTATTGAGATAAGCTAAAATGCAACGGCTGTTTTCACATTGTAAGGTAACCAAAGTTTTGTACTCTATGATAATTTATTACTTTTGTTTTGTTTGCATCGTAGTAACGTTCGAAAAGTGAGCATTGCTTTCCTATTCTTTATTCAACCGCATGTAGACAACCTTTACTTTATCTGTAAAATACTAGAGGGGAGGGGGGTCTCTGTTGACGATGCAGAGCTCATTGTTTTATGGAAATAATAATGGAGTTTTTTCACGTAAAATCTGGCTCATCAGGACCCACCTCTTTATTTTGCCTTTAATGTTTCATAGTAATCTAAACGTTTTTACTAGTATTATGTTACCACTTTTTGGTGGTAGAAACTTTGATTCAATACACCTCTTATTTTAGTATCTCAAGTTGCCAACTAGTAGGCCCATGTAACTTTGTAAGCCCCACCAGTCGAAGAGAGCTTGAGCTTGATCACACTCAAGTTCAGTCCGTTATGTATTTCGAGCTTAATTTTTAAGCTCGAACTCGATAAAAGTTCGACTCAATTGAGTTTAGTTTAGGTTGCTCAACATAAGAAATTATTTTAAACACATTTTAGCTTAGGATTTGGTATATATAATAATTAAAGTTCTCTTATCATTTGATGCATAATTAGCCTACCTAGCTACTTAATTAGTTCAAGATTCTTGGAATTATTATGTTGTTAATATTGCTTTTAGATTAATCATTATTATTTTTGTTGTTATTATTATAAAATAAAAAAAGGGTTTTTAGCTATCATTTAAAATGTATAGCATGCACTTTTGAGGATGAATCTTTTAAAAGTTGCAAATAAAGAATATTTATTTCCAATTATTACACAAGTAACTAGTTTTTGAGAATTTAAAAGTTGAATGAGTGGATCTAGATATTAAACTTTATGTTACTTGTTATACCTATCCTTTAGGATGCGGATCACATAGCCCATTTGTGTCATAAGGCATTGCACTTGTGAAAAAGATAATATGATTCATTGAATCATAGTAGTATTCTCCTATCTAAAGATTTGTCATTTGACTTTTCACTTGAGCCATTTCGAGTAGTTTCTAGTTATGATGATCATTGACCCTGATTTCATTCCCTTAATTGTCCCCATTTAGGTGAACCAAATTTTAATGATTGTCTTGTGTTCGTACCTAAGTACATAGTTTATTGAATTAAATCATTCACCATCTTTTAAGGATGAAATAATGTGTAACAAATTACAATTATCCTTTTGTGCTGCAAGACTAAAAAGTTAAGGTATTTTCTCTTCTTTTGAAAAGGTCAAAGGATTAAAAGTAAATCTTGTTACCCGTATGTTTTAAATTAGTTTTTCAGATAAGGTGTGTGAATATGACCTTATAGGCTTTTAAATACAGGGACATATTCCTGATATGGACTTATAACAACACATGTTAGATGCTTAGAACTTAAGGATGGTAACCATCGATGTCCCTATAAGAAATTTCCAAGTCAAATTAGAAATTGACTAAAAGACTTGAAGCATACTGCTTTTTGTTACATTTATTAAAGTATATATTTGCTTTCACCTGTTGTTACAACATGCTCATCATACCTTCTTGTCTTCCCTTTTTCTTTAAAACTTAGATCATACTGCAAACACTTACTAAACAACCATATTGTATAAACAATTTTAAATTCTTTCTTTCAGATGGATACGATTAACCGATCGGCTGTGGCCCTTCGAAAGAGTAAGTTGGCTCGTACATTCTCCAAAGTTATGCATATTCGAGCCGCAACAACAATAGATCAAGTTCAAAAAGTAAAGTCACATGAAAAAGTGAGTCATGAAGAAAATGAAAAGATTCAAAACAAATTAGCGACGAATGCTTTCGTCGCTAAAGTTTTTGCAACACTTTCGTCGGTAAAAGCCGCTTATGCAGAGTTGCAGTATGCGCAAGCTCCTTATAATGCTGAAGGAATTCAGTCAGCTGATCAGGTTGTAGTCTCTGAGTTAAAAAGTTTATCTGAATTAAAACAGTCTTTTTTAAAGAATCATATCGATGAAACATCGCCTGAAACCACGATACTATTAGCCGAGATTCAAGAACAAAAGAGTCTATCGAAAACATTTGATATAACCAAAAAGAGACTTGTGAGCCAAGCCCAATTAAAAGACACCGAAATCGTCGTTTTGAAAGAGAGATTGGAGGAACTAGAGCGGGAAAATAAGTTAATTGAGAGAAGATTAAATTCAAGTGGCCCGTTATCTCGTCATGAGAATCTTCATTTCTCAAAATTGTCTCCAAGCGATTTTGTATCGTGTCTCAAACACTCGATGAAATCGATTAGGAGTTTTATGAAGTTAATGATCAGTGAAATGGAATACGCCAATTGGGATATAGATGCAGCAGCTGGATCGATCCAACCGAACGTTGTTTACTGGGATGCAACACATAAATGTTATGCATTCGAGTCGTTTGTTTGTAAAGAAATGTTCGATGGGTTCAGTAACCCGAATTTTTCCATTTCAACCGGTCGTGGGTCCCGCCCAAAGACCGCGAAACGCCAGCAGTTTTTCTTTGATACGTTTATGGAGTTGAAGTATTTAAAAGCAAGAGAGTACATCACATGGAAACCAACATCAGCATTTGCTAAATTCTGTTGGGTCAAGTACTTAAAACTTGTGCATCCCAAAATGGAATCTTCGCTTTTCGGAAACTTAAATCAACGAAGTTTAGTAAGCGTCGAGAAGTTTCCAGAAACGACATTTTTCGAGTCGTTTGCTGAGGCTGCTAAACGGGTTTGGTTGTTACATTGTTTGGCGTTTTCGCTCGATCCAAACGGGGTATCAATATTTCAAGTGAAAAACGGGAGTTGTTTTTCGGAAGTGTTCATGGAAAGTGTGAACGAAGAAGCATTTTTGTCACCGGGTAGTGAAAGGAAAGTTGCGTTTACGGTGGTTCCGGGGTTCAAGTTGGGTAAAAGTGTTGTACAGTGTCAAGTGTACATGAGTTGATCAGATGGTGATTAGCCCATTTGGGTCATGGGCCCATTTTAGTGTGTGGGTCCGGTGGTGCTTGGTTTTGAAAGTGAAAGCGCGTAATAGTTGCAACAACTGGTTTGTTGGGAGATGGGACATAACGTTTATTGTTTGGTAGATTTTAATTTGTAGTCCAATTTTGTTAATATTAGGGGTCGGTGGGGAATTAGCAAATGTATTCGGTAAACTGCAATCTTGTTTCTTAAAGCGGAGAAGTAATGTTTTTTGGACCGGGCTAGTCTCGATCCAGAATTTTGCAATGTTTTAAAACCCGGTTTTTAAGTCGAACTAGATGAGTATCAATTTCTAGTCGGACCGGTTGGGTCAGAAGGTCGGACCGGAGTTGTTAAAATATGAAAACAGAATATATACGTGAAGTAAAAGATATATAAAATCATGTTCATCAAATAATTTAACAATTCAATATCCAACAAGTAGACTTTGTTCAAAAACATACAATCTAACAAGTAAACAACATTCTTAACGATAAGATTTTGCAATTATATTTTATACTACTTCGTAACAATTAATAACGCCTTGTATATCTAAAAATTAACTTTTAATAACGCATTTTATATTGTAATACATCATCAAATAATACATATCGCCTCATAAAATATTATATAATATCAACAAACTATAATTTGATAATACACCTTTAATTTTCGAATATAAAATATATCATGAGTGTTGCGATATATATGTAATAAATATATATAGAGTAAATAATTATAACAAGTTATTTGTTAGATTAGTTGGTTGACAAGCCGCTATTTATGAATGTGGTCGTGAGTTCGAATCTTATAACCAACAATTTTATTTTGTTTTCTATTTGTTTAAAATTTTAACTTTAATTTGTCTCACATTTTTGAGAATACAATTTCAACATAAGACTCACCTTCTATATAATGCTAACAAAGTTCACACTCCAATTTACTATCCAATTTAAGAAACCCTAAAGACTTCTTAAGTTTAGAAAATAATTTAACTAGTTTTTTTTCAAAAAAAAAAAAAAATTGAACCGGTTCAACACGCCAGTCCGGTTCCCGGTCCAACCCGATCCGGCCGGCCGGCCCAAGCGGCCCACTAACTAGTCAAACTTTGAAAAAACCGGTTTATTTTGAGTCGGATTTCTTGAAAAATCCAGTCTGACCGGACTGATCGAACCGGTTGTTAAAACATTGAAATTTTGACTGTTTTATTCAGAATTTTGACTGTTTTATTCAGAATTTTGACTGTTTTATTCATCTCTAGTGTTACATCTATAATTTTTCTTTAAGATCTAAGGGTTGGATCATTCCCAACCGTGATGCAAATTGATGCATCAGCTTGTATCACATTAACGTCACATTAGCACTTTTCAAACTGACACACAACTTACTGAACACTACCAAAAATGGCACATCACTCGGTTTTTTCGGGATTCATATTTACCAATATATCTTTATTTCTGTACACTAAACAAAAAACAATAACAAAAAAATATATTATTAATCTCACAAGACTTACTTTTTCCTTCACTTCAACTTAGATAAACAGAAGCTCCACAAAACTGACACAAAGAAAAGTGATGGTGCCAATGGTAGTGATGGTGCCGATGGTAGTCAAAAGTGAAGTGGGAACCGAACTGAGAGCCAAAGGATGGTTGGTAGGGGTATTATGGTTATAGAGGTATTTGTATGCTTACATAACGTAGTTTGGCACATTAATTTTTGTTTAGTATGGTGATAGGTAACATACAAGGAGTACATATATTTTTACTTTTACTTTTTTAGTATTTGAAAATAAATAATACTTTCTCCTTTTTAAAGTATTTCATTTTCAAAATATACAAAGAAAAGTTACTATATACCAATAATAACACATATGTACCGATGATATATAAATAATGGCCAAACAATAACAAGAATCAAACAATAACTAACTCAAATTCTCAAGTAGAGAAAATCTCTATTAAATCAATGCTCAATCAAAGTCTGTCAAAACGTAATGAGAAAATAAACTCTAAAAATGTATTTAAGGATCCTAAAGAATCTCACACAAAGATAATTACGGAATAAAAGGAAACAACATATAAATGTTCAAAATAAACCCCGAAAAATGGTAAATCGACGTTTTCAGCCTCTAAACGACTCCGAGATGCCGAAAATTGACAAAGCTCAAGGCGAGGCTACGAGTCTTGTTCGTTGGACCGTTTTCCGAGTGACTGTGAGATTTTCAGCCAATCCACCACTGGAATTTATTTCGGCAATATGCTTCAGGTGTACTTGTTACGTTGACTTTTCTGTTAACTGTCGCGTTGACTGAACTATTGTTCATCTCTACATCGTTTACCCACTAAAATGTTTTATAATTGGTAGTGATGAAATTTGAATATATATTTTGGAACAATTCAAAATAGCAAACGGGACATTTAATCTGGATCGGACTATTAGTTTCATGGTTGGGAATTTGGATCTTGATTGTATCAATGTCTTTTAGAAAAGCACGACAAGACGTTGGAATGTGTTGATCCACTTGCCATGTGGGTTTGTTTTTTCGGTGCAGATTGTGTCATTTTTCTCTATCTTGTTGCATTTTTTTAAAATACATGAACTTGTTTTCTTAAATGGAAGGTGCAATTTTGTTTGTACTACAGGAAGTGATAGAGAGTTGTGAATAGAGGGGTGTTTGGGATTGTTAAACATCTTTTTTTACTATTCTAAGTGACTAATTTTCGTACCCTCTATTTTATAAAGTGAACTTTCTAAAAACTCTATTGTATTACTTTCATATCTTCTATTGTATGAGGTGAACCTTCTCAAATCTCTAATTAATATGATATAAATTAAACATTTTAAAAACTCTATAGAAAAGTTCATCTCATACAATAAAAGATATAAAAGTTGGGAGTATACTATAGTATTTTTAGAATGTTTATCTAATACAATAAAGGGTATGAAAGTTAAAAGAATACAATAGTAAATAATGTAAAGTTGAGTGTATAACGAAACAATAAACTATGATATTTAATGAATAAAAAGTTTGAGCAAGCCACAGATACAGGTGGCAAAACGGGCGGGCGGGTCGGTCTTGACAGATGGGTCAAAATGGGCTCGGGTAAAAATGGACTCGGGTCACAATTGGTTCGGGTTAAAACAGGCTTGGGTCAAAACGGACGTTTTATTAAAATGTCACCGTACATTTAATTGAAACAAATCTCTTAAAACAAATGATTCGAGAATGCAGCAAAATAATACTAATCATTAATAATAATAATAAATAAATAAATTGATCAATTATACAAATCTCAATAATAATCATTAATATTATCTGTGCTAGCCTAAAGTCTTAAACCACTCGCAATTTGGCACCACAGAATTATAACTATTTTCTTCCTTTAATTGATTCATAAACTCACCTCGATGCAATCAATTTTCAGATAATTGAGAAATCTAGTAATCTTATAACATAAACATATGTTTAAGTTTAGAATTTATCGACGAGTGTCGGCGGAGAATGTTGGAGAAGGCGTACGACGGAGCGCGCCGTGACGATGATTTTCAGTTTACTTCGATTATATGTGAGAATCGATCCAGGATGCCAGAAGTTAAAGTTTCAATTTCGAAGCGGAAACGATGGCCCAGTTAGACCCGATCAACTTTCTTAGAACGCCCATATGGACCCAACTGTATTTTCTGTCAAGCCCATTCTTGTGCATTTAGTAAATGTAGGAAGTCCAAAATTACCCATTAAAGTATTCTAAAAGTCCATAATGGCCCAGAATTAGACATTTGGACTAGTTTTGCCGGTACTAATAGACACCAATTGAGCCCAAAGAAGGAATATGTTAACACTCATGGGCTTGTGTCCAGCCTATGTATTTGAATTGAGAAGAGTCTTGTTAGGATGCAGATTTTTATTAGTTTAGTTCCAACCATTAAAGACCCACACCATATCAGATGACAGATGACAGATGACAGATGCCAAATAAGAAAAATAACAAATTCTTCATACAGAGTTTTATTAACGACGTCCAAGACAGTGTCATACATAATTTATTATGATCTGAGTATATAATTATTAGTTTTAATGTAAAGTTGAACACATAATCAAACAGTAATCCCTTAAAAATTATAATGATAATATTGACTGAAGTAATAGATGCAGTGAACATCAAATGAGTTGGCTTGAGTCAGATATTATCATGTCATTAGCTACCCAATTCAGTATCATCTTAGACCATATAAATTACAGTAAATTTTTCATGTAAAGAAAGAATATGCAGTAAATTTATAACAAAGCATCTCAAAATGAGCATGGTCCCCACATCCTGTTATGTAGCCTACACCATAAAACAGTATAGTCAAATGCTGGTCTATATTTTTCTTGTCAAAAACAAACTGAAGCAGCATGACAGTTCAGTTTATTGGTAAAAGCGAAAAGTTAACCCTAAATAATGCAGGCTTCTAATGACACCATCGTCATAACTTACATTAAAATTTATCTATTTTTTGTTACGTAAAACTACTCTTATTAAAAAGCTGATCGAAGACTATATTAAAATGATTAATGTATTCCTGGCTGTCATTGAATTTTCTTTAAGAAATATTGTAATTGTAATGATGATCACCTTAAGTATCATAGAAAGCTTTTGTCCATTTTCCTATATCAAGACACCATAAACCATCATAATAGTTACATTTCAAAATACTTAAAAGGCGTACATGTCAAAACTCATAAATTGAACGCGTTTAGTTACGGAAAAATATCTTCATTTTTCATTTTTCTATAGTTTTTTGTCACTTAAAAACCATAAAATATTTAGAGAACGCGTTCAAATGTAAGAGATAAAGTTTTAATTTTCCAAAATAGGAAAGGTGGGAAATTTTAAATCATAAATTTCATGTTTTTTTGGTAAACTGCTCTTGAAAATTTCAACTTGAACAAGTTTTCTCATTTTTCAGCTTTCTCATAAAAAATTCTAAAAAAATAGAGGAGTTTCCGTAACTAACCGCCCCTAAAAATAACGATAATTCTCCTCGTTTTTCTACGATTGGTTCTTGATATGAATAAGGGAAAAGAAATCCCAACACACAAAAGGAATTTGCATAAAAAGTAGGAATCAACTGATCTATACAACTGTAATTGGCAATTGGTATTTAAAAACTTACAAAATCTGAATAAATAACGATTGATGATTGCAGCTTATGCAGAATGAAAACAGAGAATGTCTTTAAACATTCTGCTTTTTAGAAACATAGCATATTACGTACTCTGCATGCTTGCTGAAGAGTCCTTGTTACACATTCAAGATAACTTAATTGGGTCCCACTTCCAAAGAAAAACAAAAGTTATCATTTTTTTTAATCCTAGTGAATACAAATTAGGAAATTATGAATTAATGATTACGTTGATGGTTATTTAATTGATTATTTTGTTTTCCTTTATTATTTTGGTAGATGTCACATTTATTCTGTTAGGTTGTTACCAATAAGTTTTGTGGGTTGTTTTTTTAATTAGGGTACTACGTTGAACTAAAACCAAATTTCACAATCTCTCTTACGCGCGTTTACTGTGGAGTAAACTTTAATTTTTTGGTAGAGTTCATATGAGCATTACGTAGTCAAAATTTATGATGCAGTTAAAATTTATGACGCAGTCAAAATTTGAAAGATAAAATGTAACATGGTTATGATGCATTGTACTTGTAATGAAGTAAATCTGGATTGTAAATCAAAAAAATCAAGGCTAAAATTGTTTGCCTCGTGTCCTTCTGGTCATAATCTTATTTTTAAAAAATAAATTAATTAAAAATCATATAAATAGTTACAAAAACCTATATCATGTTAGCTCGTGCAAACTAATTTTAGTACAATACTGATTACTGCAGATCACATAATTGTGTTGTTATAAGAACAAACGTTAATCAAGTCATCAAGATATATAGACGACGATAATCACTAATATGATATTAGTTGCTACACTTAATCATGTACTTAAAAAACTTACTATTCCAAATCAATAGAATCCATTGATTTGTATTGAATGATTATTGACAAGTAACTACATTTAACATATATAAAACTGTAAAACAATACTGATTTACGTGTTACAATTTTTAAAGAAAGATTAGAAGACCAAAACCATAGAAGGAGAAATTGAATCATGTATCAAAACAACAAGAGATGAACTTCTTGAATCTCGACATTTTGGTCTGGCGAATTCTTCGTAACTTCTTGAGCATATCGTCGACAGAACAAATGAATCCCGCAGGGGATGTTAAGAAGAATTTAGGAGGAGTGAGTGGAGGAGACCACAATAAACTCTGTTCGTAATCAAAATTGAATTCGTATGTATCCACAAACTTGCTTAGAAGTCTATCTGACAATGATTTCGATACAAGTTGAACAACAAATGAAGAATTGTGATCGCTACATCTATAAGAGGATGAGGTTTCTGTAGTAATTGTTGATGAAGGTGATGAGTATTCACTCATGAAGTTGGATTTTGGGAGAGTGTTTGAGAGGTTGATGTATGGATTTAATTTTACTTTGGAGCCTTTAGGAAAACATTGTATAAAGCTATATATATGTAGATTGGTCCATTTAAAAGTATTGGTTTCTAGTGGTTGATAGTAAGTTAAATGTGAGTGTTAAATGCTTGAACAAAGTTTGATTTTGATGTTTTAATTAATTCAAACTGAAAATAGCATTTTTTGTGAAAATTTGTAAGGGGGTGTAAAATAATTACCTTGAAAATACATGTGAAGTCATGTAGTTGTTAATTAATTTGTCATTACTCATTAACTATTTCTTATTTTAACTATTCGAATTCGAATTGTGATGATTTGCATATACCGTTAATTTGATGTGAATTAATTAATAAAACGTTACAAATTAAATACTCGGTATAATTTAGAAAGAAGTACCCATAAAATTTATTATACTTTTTCACCTATTTCAGTTTAAAGTATAAAACTTTAATCTTTTCAATTTTAAGATATCGAACTTTCAGTTTGTAATCAAGTTAAGAAATTTTTTTACTTGAAATTTCACAAATCTTGAGTTAACACTAAAATTTTTTCTTCATAAGTAACATTTCTACTCAATCGATTATTATTCATCGATCAGTTTAAAAACTATTAATTGAGAATAGATAAATTAAAATTGAAAGTGGTAATGAGATTTTTTTTCCTCTTAATTATCTCTTCTCGCTCAATATTTTACAAAATTGATCGAGGAATAATAATCGATTGAGCAGTTACGTTACTTATACATAAAAAAAGTCAGTGACAACACGACATTTGTGAAATTAGTAAAAAACGTCCACAACTTGATTATATTGAAAGTTAGATATTTTAAATTGAAAGTTTTAAAGTCGTGTACATAAAATTGAAATAGGTGAAAAGTATAGTACATTTTTCATTACTCTTTCCTATAATTTATGTCCACTAGTTATAAGTAGAAGTAATGTCGCATACGCGATAGTTAAGGGTGTTCGTTTTGATGGATTAGATCAAATCCGATCCAATTACATGAATCTATTTGGAATTTCTAAAATGTGACTTCGATCCATCCAAACAAATATTTAATCCAAATCGAACCGAACCAAATGACTATTTGGATGAATCAGTTTTAACCATTCGGTTCATCATCGCTTTCACGAGGGTATCGTTATTATTCGTGAAAAGGTAATGTTACAAGGGATATTTACGGCTACTTGTTGCCGTGTTGCATCAATGTTTATTAAAATGTGAAGTTAGTTTTTAAATTCAAAATGAAAATTTTAGATTAGTTTACAATAATATATATAATGAAGTTACTTGTTCACAAATGTAGTAATTTGTGAAATTATATATCACGTTTACATAATTTAACATGATCTTCAACGTCATCTTTACCAAAAGTACAAAATATATTGATCATTTGACAATTGAAACATCTATAAATGATGATATAGTATAAATATGTGCAACTTGATGAAACTATATCTTTACCTTTTATAATTAGATCTCAAGTTGCTGCAATAAATATTTAAAAATTTTAGATAAATTATAACGTAATGAGCTATTTTGTATGTATAACGTTTTAAACAATTATAAATATTCCTTATTTGTTATTTTTGGATAATATGGTTTAGAATCTAGTAACCAAAATTAATCCGTGATCCAAAATAATAATTTTGATTATGGTTCAAACAAATTCGAAAACTAATTATACAAACCATATAGTCTGATCCAATTTGGTTTTATCTGAATAATGAACAAGCCTAGCTATAGTACCATACGATCAAAATGGTGAAAAGGAATATAAACATACTTGCATATCGAAAGGAGGCTTGCATGATTTTTATACTAAAAATAATCGACACATATCTAGCATTGTAAATGATTGTAAACGAGTATAACGATTAATCGACACATATCTACCATATTTCAAGGCATATAATCATGAGTGGAGCTAGAAAATTCAAATGGAGAGCGTAAAAATAGTAATTTTGTCTTCTTTTATAATTTTGTGGGGCAAAAATTTGAAAATGTCACTAATAACTAAACGTTTTAATCTACAGATTCAAATTTTATGAAGGGACAATTGCCTCTTCTTGATCTGCTCTTATATATAATAATTATTATATATTTTTTGCTTTAAAGATTTGAAAAAAGTAACACGTCATGTGGAACCGATAAACCATCCTTAAAAAAAATTCACGAAAGTAACACGTCGTGTGTTCAATTCTCCGAATTACCATGAATCTCAATGATCAATAAGCAATCGTCGATATGCTCGTTACATACAAACGATAAATATTTTTAAAAACATCAAACATATTCGCAAAGAAACCCTCAACTCCTTAAGCAGTTGAGAGCGGGAAAAATTAAACCAATACAATTATTTCATTATTTGCCTCCATTTGACTGGGATTGTGTCTACAAAATCCCCGAATCAAATATTTAGGGCTTTTTTTATCTCTTTATTTCTAAAGGCGGGAAAATAGCCCTAATCCGCAAATCGTTGTGTGATTTATCGAAACCTCCATTCCAATTTCACCATAATTCTACCGTGACCTAATATATTCGTATCTCTTTCCCCAATTGCCCTCAAATCGAAGGTCTAAAACCCTAATTCGAGCTGATCGGATGGAAATTTCACCTAATTCGGAAACTAAATCCCGTGTCCGCCGGCGATTAATTCAGTCGACTCTGTTTCCACACAAACCTCAAGACAATGTTATATCTATAGACGAAGATATTGAACCTGATGTTGATCAGGAAGACGATGAAGACGTCAAGCAAAATAAAAAACGAAAACCGCGAGCTTCTAAACAGGTGCGTTCGTGTGTGTATATGTATGTATATTTTGGATTTAACAATTTACCTGTAATTCAACTATAATGTAATTGATCAGCATGTTTGATGTATTGAGTTTGAAGTGCTAGTGATATGATATACACAAATATGTTACCAGGGAATGTAATTGAGCTGATTTTAGGAGTAGTCTTATAGAAGTGTGAACTAGGATTAAATTAAATTTCAGACTCTAGTGACCAGTATGGTTTAAACAAGGGTGATACGACGAAGCCAGTGTTTGTACTTAGCTTGTTATAATTTGCAAATAGAGGGATCACTTTGTTGTGTGTTTCAGCCTTGTGGTATGTTGGAGTATTACAGAAGGAGCAAGCCAGAAGAAAGCATGTCATAGATCATGTTAACTGAAGAGAACATAGATGTACCTTATCGAAGAGAAAGGAAAGGTGTTTGAAGGTGACTAGGTCACCTTTTTGCATTAGCATGCAGTTATTAACTGGCAATCTGACATCCGTTACGGACGTCATTCAATTCAAAGAATCTCTGTGGGAGAACCGTACATGAGATTTTCATCTCTTACGGCCCCTCCCTTATGTGGATAATGATAACTAGCTGGAAACTATTAAGTATATACTCATATATTTAACATGACTGTGTACTAAGTATGTGTATGTTGAGAGCTTCCATTACCAAAGTTTACGTTGATTGTTAAATTTTGTTTGAAACTTTGCTGCATATTCTTGTATATGCTTCTGATTAATTGTCACTGACAGGTGAATCTAATGTTTAGCTATACCAAATATATGATAAACTTGTAAACTTGTCATCATGGTTTTTAGTCATAAAAGAAGTTAATGACTTGTATAATGTTAGTACCTGGCTACCTGCATGGTCACAACCTGTATCAGAGGTGAAACATCCTTAATGTGAATTCATGTTACCCAATTCATGTGCAGCATGCAGGGTTACTTCCTTACTACATTATAATTAATAATTGCTGATGTTATTTGTGAAGCTTAAACATGTTTTTATGTGCTTTTAATGTTTCACTTGTTTGAAACTTTTGAGTGATAATCGCTATTTAATACCAGGTTGCTGTAAATGGAAATGAGGAGAAGAATACTAATGAAGAAGATTCTCCCGCTACTGTTGTTAGTAAGTGATTGTTAAGCTGGACATATGCCACACCTTCTCTATGTCCTTTCTATTTTAGTTGGCACATCATTGATAATGAATGGAGAACATTAACATTGTATTAAGTTACAAATTTTGCAGAAGTTGATTTCTTTGCAAAAGTTTCCGAGAGACGCAATCAACGGAGGCAGCAAAAGGAACCGCTATCTGTCCTCTCACCTGGAAAAATTGAACAAACTTGTTCACCTCCAGATGTCATTACAAGTATGATTTTTTTTCCTAACATTATCATTTTGAATTCTTATCACTTGAGCCAAGATTATGCAAAGTTGATGTTGGCTTCTACGTAACACATTTGTCACTGATGGGAATGTTAGGATAGTCATGTATGGTAACTAATATATTTACTAAGTTATTGGCACTTGACTACCTTACATGTTAACATGCAACAAGGAAAGGTCCTAACGCATTACCACAATGATTTGGTGGTTGATCAGTAACATTATTTTGGCTTTAACTTAACCAATATACTATTTCAGAATACTTAGGGTACATTGAAAATGAAATCCACGAGAAGTTGAATATCATTATTAGTTTGCATTACTTGAGCATACTAAGTGTTTCTGTTATAGGGGTGCATGGAAAGACATCATTCATGTCCCCGAACCCTAAGGGCTCATTATCTCTTTTGCGTTTTAGTCAAGCTACTCCTTGCAGTTTTCCATGGAATGCTTCTTGTTATTGCTTTGCATCTCTCTTGACCCTCTCCATTATGTTGGTCTTGGAGTTTTTCTTCTTAATGAGCATTCTCACTATACCAAACTAGTAATTCAGACTATAGCTATCACTTCAAAGACTAGGCAATGTAATAGCATCATATGACATACCATGAAAAAGGATGTCCGTAGTTTCTTCAAGTTTCAAAATATTGCACCCGTTATCATGATATAAATAATGTTGCTCACCATCCAAGTTGGCCTAACTTTCACTTTACTTTATATATGTCGGTGTGTATGCAATGATTTGATTTACATGTATACTATTCATTTCATGTGACTTTGAAGATTCAAAGAGCCCTAGGAAGCCCAGGAAACGAACTAGTTCTACACCAAAGAAGCGTCAGGCTAGTGTGACCCCAGAGAAGAGGCAAAAGAATTTAACACCATCTAGAAAAGCCATTAATGGTGCCTTAAATGAAGATTATTTGGATAAAATGGTGGCCAGTCCGTCTAAACCAATTCCTGATCTACGGTTAGAGGCGAAAATGACTGCAGAGGTTGGTCATAATTTCTTACTCTTTACTGAAGTGGATCACCTTCAATTTGTGCTTGGTGGTAATTTAAACTTAGGGGGTGTTTATCATTGCATTTTGAATCTGTTTATCTGAAGTCACAATAATTACTTTTTAATGTTGGATAAAATGCTTCTGATTATCCAATTTATTCAGGATCAAATCATTAGTTTTGGGTTTCATACTAGCTATTACAAAACTGACTGTCCAAGATTAAACTAGATAAGAATTACTTATTTACCTCTTATATTTAGATAATTTGATATTATTATTTCACGCCCACAAACCGTATATATCTTCTTTTTTAATCATTCTAGTTTTATATATCATAAATATATTTTGCCAATCTCGCAAACTCATGATATCTGAGCGCAAGTTCAAAGACTACCTAGCAATTTATTTATTTGTTGACTCTGAAATAATTATCCTTCTCTATCAGGAAAATTCACGTATATTTGCAGGAAAGCAAGTACATCCATTTTTTTTATCTTGGAAAACAGGCAAGAAAAACCTCGAGAGTACTGGCACAGAGAATAAATGGTGTCATGTTCAGAGAAAAGAAAGTAACAATGATTTCAGTCCTGTTCACATATTTGAGAATCCACAGGTATAAAGCAATGACATGCTCTTATAGCTATATAATTCAGTATTTCAGTAATCATATCACTTCTCGAATATCTAATTTTTTCGTTTTATAAATTTTTCACTTTTGGATGTTGAATATCAACTTTTCAGGGTGAAACATTTTCTGTTGATTGGAGAAACTGGACCTTTTCTGAAAGCATCTCTACAAGGGCTACTCGAGATCTCAAAGACACTTGGTTGCAGTTGATTAATGAAGGATCAGTCAATTGTTTGCGGTTTGATAACTTTCTCGATATCCCTCCACTCGGAATATCATTGTGTCAATACAATGAGGTGTAAGCATGTAGCAGTTAATATAAATATTCCTTTGTTTTGTTGATTTGCTTAATTTATAATCATATTTCCTATGTTCATTGCCTTTAGGGGTCACGTATATCAATGTCATTATTATTTCTAAATTGGCAGGTTCATGAAATTGAAAAAATAGGTGGTTTTTCAGTAAACACTGAATCTGTGGTAAATTCGGATGGTCAGTGGCAGGATAGCTTGCTTTCTGAAAGGTGAACAATCTCTCTTATCTTTATAAATTAGACAATGGCAATCTTGGGAACTTCTGAAACAAAATGCCTGTTAAATATTTATGTCTGCTGTTGTTTGGTGATGATTCATCCTTCTCACTTTCTTTTTCAATTTTTTTTTTTTGGGTAAATAAAATAAAACCTCAGTTTCTGGACTACAGTAGCTGATTTAAGTTTTTCTTGATTATTAGGATGCCATCAAATTATCACGAATGTAGCTATCAGCCCGTGAATAGCTTATGGACAACCAAGTATCAGCCTGAAAGGGCCAATGAGGTCTGATATCTTAAATCATAATTTTCCTGCTCAAAACTGATTAGTTTACTGATTCACAGAACATTATAAACCCTTCATTTCGTGTTCACTTTTAACTTTTTACTAAGATACCATTCTTACTTATTTTCTTACATCTTATCATATGAACTCCTATTCCGTTGTGACATGCAGATATGTGGAAACTGTGAATCTGTGAAGGTTCTTAATGAATGGTTACATTCATGGCATGAAAAAGGTTCAAGAACCAACAAAAGCTCTACTGATAATGATAATTGGATCATGCAAGATGTTGACCTTAACTACTGTCCAAGTGACTATGGTTCTGACTATAGCGATGATGAAGAGACTGGTCTAAAGAATGTTCTCTTAGTTAAAGGCCCAGTTGGGGTATGCATCTTCTTTCTTTCACTTTATAGATTTCTAAATGTTCATCCAATGTTCTCAGAGTTTTCTGAAATTTGTGTAGAGTGGGAAATCTGCAGCCATTTATGCATGTGCCAAAGAGCAAGGGTTTCAAATTATTGAAGTAAAATTCTGAACCTCTATTACAAAGTTGATTTTGACATCTCGTTTTGTGTTGAAGATATCTAAGCTGGTTACATTTCTAGGTGAATACATCAGATTGGAGAAACGGGTCACTTGTCAAGCAAAAATTTGGAGAAGCTGTAGAATCACACTGGCTGCAATGGTTTGTCAAAATTATTCATAGCATGCTCTTGTGTATATAATAACTCAAGTTGCATAGCCATTAAACATATATTTACCTTTTGGAACTTAGTTGATGCATTCTAGCAAGATGCAGATGATGATCATTTTGAATGTTATTATATCAAGCATCCTTTTTTGTGTGGTTATTTGTTAATCACACAAGTGTTTGAAACTTGTTATGCTGTTCCAGCTCTATGCCCAATATCGAAAATCGTTATAACAAAAGTCAATTGAAGTCACCCCCAACTACATGTAATCCTGAAGCTTCCCAAAGGTCTACTGGTGATGTTATTGAATTAATACCCTTATCAGATGACGAAGATTCGAAAAATCTTGGCGGATCAGCTGCGAAGCCAGTGGGGTCTCAAACCGGAAGTAAAACCTTGATCCTATTTGAAGATGTGGATGCGTCTTTATATGAAGATCGTGGTTTTATTGCTACCATACAACAGCTTGCAGAAACAGCAAAGCGGCCAATGATATTAACTAGCAACAGTAGGAGTACTATTAAAGCTTTATGCTTCCTAATTCCCGATCAAATTAATTACACGATTTAATTACTGTTATTCTTTGTTTATTCAACAGGTGATGATCCTGATTTACCAAATAACTTAGATAGGATAGAGGTTAGCTTTGGAATACCATCATCAAAGGAGCTCCTCAGCCTGGGATATATGGTAGTGGACATCTATTTGTCTCAATCTTATCATGTTATCATCTTGACTTTTATTTACTTTGTAGTTATTTTGTCAGGTTTGTAAAACAGAAAAAGCTGAAATTGAGCCTTTGCTGGTAGAGCGGTTTATTGATTATTGTCAAGGTGATATACGTAAAACCATTATGCTTCTCCAGTTTTGGTGCCAGGGTCAAAATCAGAGAAAAGGTTAGTCTAACTGTATATAATATTTTTAGTTTAGTTTCAAGTGACAGTAGAATATATGGATATTATTTTTGGAATATTGGTGAAAGTTAAAGTCAGAAATCCTGATTGTCCAGATAGTGAAGTACGTAATACATATTCTCCACTGCTGTTTGATACTAACGCTGGCCATCATGTTCTACCTCAAATGGTCCCATGTGGTTACACTTCGAAACTGTCTGAAATGATCGAGAACGAGATTGCCAAGTCAACTTTGTTGATCGAAGAAGATGCTAGCTTTATGGAGATAATTGAGGAAGAAGAGGAAATGGATCTGGAAACAACACATAGCATTGAGGCCATAAAGGACGAGATGCTACGAAGGCACTGCTCCGATCAGGATGGCAATGATTTTGGTATCAACACTAATGAGCTTCCGAGTTGCTCAAATTTCCATGTTGCTCTCTCACGAAGAACTCTTCAGAAAAAACATGATGCATTAATATCTTCTGATTCAGGACAGTGCTGGAATGAAGGATTAGTTGATATAACTGATGACGTAAATGCAGAATTTTTCAGCGAAATGAAAAAGTTGAGGAGAAAATATAATGCAGTTTTGTCTTCTGATTCAGAAGAAGAGTGCTTCGATGATGGTTTATGTCCAGCAGATGACAAGTTTCTTTCTGAAGGGGAGAAGTTGGAGGACACTTGTCATCCATCTGAAATACCATCTTATTCCAAGATTGGCGGTACATGCAAATCTGGTGATGTGTCATATGTTCCTGAATCTTCTTATGTTCCCGAGACAGAAATCGAGAATGGAACAACAATGCACTCACCTATGTGTTCAACCGGGCATGTTGATGGTGGAATAGAAGAGTCACCTACAAACGCTGATTGTGCACCCAGAACTATGGTGGAAGAAGATAAAGTCCCAGTGATGGTGGTTAAAGATTTGGGTTTAGATACAGCACCTGTTCATGGGGAAGAAATCGGAGATTCTAACAATGAACCCATGGAAACTATTCCAAGAGAATGTCAAATGATGGACGAGTGTAGCCGAATAGACTTCAGTAGGAAAGCGGAATCTATTAACGCGCATAAAACATCTGGATCAACAGATATTGTACAAGAAACATGGAGGAAACTTCGAAACTGCCAAAAGGAATTACGTCAACATGTCTGCATTGAGGACAACGACACATTGGAAGCTTTAGGGATTGCTTATGGAATGACTAATTTAATCTCTGAAGCTGATTTATTACTTGCTGACTGCCAATCATTAACTTGTGTAAGTAAATATTTTGCACACAAATATTTGAAAAGTTGTAGCCTATAATGCTATATGTTTTTGTTGATGGCTGAGTCTTCCCATTTACAGGATTACTTAAAACCACCAATGGTTTCAAATGAGAGATCACATTCGTACAGCTGGCACGATGACCAACTGCAAATGGCATCAACATTTGCTCAGCATGGCTTCTGCTTATATGCAAAAAGAAGTTTTGCTTCAGAATCAAATAATAAAATGGATTTGGCCTGGGAGATGCTAGCAGCATCAACTAATGTTATTTCGTTGGGGAAACTTATCAGCCAAAACAAGAAAATGGTCAAGAATTTAGGAAATAAAAAGCTACAAGGTGAAGGTACCTCAAAAAGGTACGTTTAGTATGTTATTCATGCTTTTCATAATCCCAGAAAATTCTGAGATCCTCTATAAATAGATTGTAGACCCGTATCCATTAAATGAGTTGTTTTCTGCTGGCTAAACCAACTGTTTTTCATGTATAAGCAGCATGTTAGAATCACCGCTCTACAATACAGTTCAGTCTATAGTTCCGTTACGAGCACAATTATCATTAAAAGGCTATATATTCCATGAGTACCTCTCGTCACTTGCCCATATTTCAAGATCAGAATCTTTTCGTTTATCAGAAGCCATTAATGAATCAAGCCAAAGACGGTATGATAAACAGGCTTGCCCAAAACAACTTTTTAGTTCTTGTGCATTTTCATGGTTTTGACGTAAGTATTATTATTTTTTTGCAGAAAGCGAGTTGCTCGAAACTACTTGAGTAATGGCGCATTGTCGTTATCAAGTGAAGATATTTCATTGCTGGATGAATATAGTTGTTACAAGAAACATTCATCTGAAACAAAAACCGAGAGTTGAAGCTTGAAGGTTATATAGTCAAGATCTGATCTAGTAATTTTTGCGGGCAAAGAGTTGAAACATAAAAGAATAAAGATAGCTCCTGTGTAGTTCAATATTGTTGCGGTGCAGTTGATTATGTGATTAGAGTGGCGAGTAAAAGGTTAAGTTCTCACCATTTATTTAATTTAACAATCTTAATTGTTATTTGTAATTTAAATGTATGCTGTGCTGAGTAATAGCTAAAATATGCAAGTTAATACCAAACTTCTCATGTTCTTATCAACTGTCATATACTGAAATAATCTCACTTTTCGGACCATCAAGAGCTTCTACAGATGAACAGGTTGGGTCTGGGCTCGAGTTTAACGCCCTTGGGCTTTGTCTGGGCCCGAGTTTAAACTAATGCAAAGTAGTATTTTATACTACGTAATCTTTGTTGTAACGTATATTTTAACATGCAATGCTTTGCTTTCTATTTTGTAATTGTTCTGTTTAACTAGTTTTATTAATTCTAGAAAATATTACTCCAGATTGGAAATGAAAGTACAAAGAACTTGTTAGGAATAAAGAGAGGTTGGCCCGACTAGGGCTTTAGGTAAGTTTGGACCCATTTTGATGTCGACTGCCTGATCATTTAGGTTGTATGTTTAAAATGATGATTTCCAATTAAAAACTAGATGTAATAAAGTGATTAAACTCGAAGTAACTAATTTTGCATTTACGTAAAAAAAATATTTTTTGTAGTAATTCACTTTGTCCAAAAAAATAATCAGGTTTGTCATTAATATTTAAATTTTGTAGCAATTCACTCATTTTGGGTAATTTTTAAAATTGCTTCACATTTAGCTCATTAATATTTATTCACAAGTCGTGATCATAGAAAAATAGAGATGTTCGAGTAAGCTTCAAGTAATGGCATTATACACACTTTTGGTCTAACAATTTGACTTATATGTTACAAGACAAAGTCATGGCAACTCTCAACCAATCGTTTTTTTTCTTTAATATAATTTTAGTATTTTATTTTGAACTAAATAATAAATAAAATGCGCAGACTCGAGCAATAAAAGTCTCGAACCTACTAAAATCAATGTTACCATTATTACTTTTTAAAAGTAAATATAAATACTAATAGGCTGTGTCATCATACCCCTATTGGGTAAATTTTCAATCAAAAGTAAATACTATAGGTTGGGTCATAATACCACAATAAATATTTTAAGTGCACATGTTAACATTTATATTTTTTTTGGTATGTGCGGAAACTTTATTATACAACACAAATTAGTGATTTGGTCAAAGTCAGAAGGAAACTTCAATGCTCATCGTTTCTAGATACTCACCTCTATGAAAATTGAAAAATCTATCCTACATTTTTTTGTCATGTTTAGAGAAACCATTTTTGTTGTATTTTATAAAGTTTGACATTAGAAATATTTAAATTATTGAGTAAAACTATGGGTGGTGTGTTGTAGTATCACAAAAGATTGCAATAATAAAATGGAATGTGATGGTGTATTCATTTCTTAGGCTTCCACATTGATTAGACTCATGAACTCTATTGTTGGATATGTCCCTTTCCCCTTTATAAGGGATACCCTAGCTGAAATCTCAACCAACATCACACAACACACATCTTGACCAACCTCCATGCACTCATCTTCTTTATTTAGAGTATCCTCACTCTCACCATAGAACTCCAATTTTCATAAATTAATATTCATATTCATCCTTTCCAATCTTTATTACCATCTTGACTAAGTTCAAATTATAACAGTTATTGTAGTGTAAAAATCGGATCCCCTCATCACTCAATGCACTTAGACGGATTTATGCTTGATCAGGAAGAAAGATCATAACATGTAATTAAGCATTAGTGTAATTTAAGTCGGACCTAATAGTGTATTAGAATATATTTTTTTCATCTAAGTGTGTATATTTTTTGTTAGAAAATTAGATTTGTAAATATCATGATTAATCTAGCAGAAGTTATTAAAATAGGTTGGATACGTTTTGTTTGTTCTGTTTTACAATTTTTTCTTTCTTTTTTTAAATGATAGTCTGCGGTTTTTAAAAAAATATATCAAGAGTTATTCATGTATTATGAAACAATATACCAAAATGACAAGTTTTATGTGTCAGTTTTAAAAACATGTGATCTATTTGAGCATGATTGTGTTTAAGCATTTGCAAGTAAGAAGTTAATTCGTTTTTAAGTAAATAAATCAAAATGGTCATAAAGAGTAGAACTTAACAATTACTCCGTATGTTTGAAACCGTAAAGTTAAATAGTTGAAGGGTGAAAGTGGGAGATTATATAAAGTAGGGGGGTCAAGTCAAGTACGGAATAGAAGTTAACAATTATATTTGTTAGTCTATTGGCTATGTTTACGGTCAAAGCAGTTGGACTGCTAAAACCACAAAACACAAACTACATTGCACGCCACTAACGTCACATGGATGCCAAACTACTTGCCACAAACTCGAATACAGCCTACTAACCGCGTGATATATTTATTAATTAATAATAATTAATAGATTTTACTATTTATAGCCTCTTTATGACCTTTAAGGCTACATATAATAGCCTAACTTCGATCAATAAACCATCGACTACTAAAAACTTGTCAAACGATTATAGTTAAATTGTAAATTTTAACACTAAAATCAAATTTTTAACCATAAATAAATAACCACTTCATAGAAGTTAGTTTGTTACTCATAACCGTAAGTGGTACAAATAACGAAAAATCATAACAATTTAAGACAGCTAATTACAAACAGCATAATGTTTCTAGATTGGTATCCTAATTGTCTCAAATTTGAAATTTCTTATAAATATAAAAAACGGATGGTTCAAGAAAACCAAAAATTATACTTCTACCGGTAAAATTTTATCTTTACTATTTAAAGGCTTTGTTATTTGATAAATTTAAAAGTGAATAATTAATTTTGAACATTTTAAAATTAATATATGAATAATAAGTTTGGACAAAGGGTGATCGTATTTTCATTACATGTGTTATATATAAAATAACAAGTGAAGTTTATCATTTTAATGTCTAAGGACATTCAAGAATTTAAGTTGCAAGTAGTAAAGTCGACTAAACCTAGTTTTTAGATCTTTAGTTCCAAGTGGTATCACCAAAAAATTATGATCTTCCTTATTCATGTCTTTCAGTCTATATATTTCATCAACTATTATCTATGCTAAAATGCTAAATAATCGTCTTAAAAATAGCTAATGAATTATAAATTTAATTTTGTGTTACAGATTTCGTTAAGGTTGTTAATATCTCATATAATTCATCATAGGAAGATCTATGATATAAACATAATTAAAATTACAGCTCTTACATATTATGTGGATAAAAAAAGTGAAATGTTGCATATACCTTTATAATTTATATGCTAAATCAAAAAGAAAATGTGTCAATTTTCGAGTGTCTAATTCGTCCATAAGACCACTG
Source organism: Gnaphalium uliginosum (assembly GCA_963930675.1). Lineage (NCBI taxonomy): Eukaryota > Viridiplantae > Streptophyta > Magnoliopsida > Asterales > Asteraceae > Gnaphalium > Gnaphalium uliginosum. The sequence continues at coordinate 6,737,457 of OZ005681.1, read as the reverse complement.
CCAACAGTGAACACAACTGACGGCGTCAGTTTTTGCCAAATCAGCGCTACATCAACAGTTTACAAAACTGACATTAAACTGCCAACAGTAATATTATTTCAGTTTTTTCTGAACCCCACACATTATTTACTTTAATCATTTAAACTACAAAATTAAATAAAATACTTTCATTAAAATTAAAAACATTAAATTAATTAAAAAGAAAACATTAAATAATTAAAAAAGAAATAATTAAAAAATTAAAACAAAAACCCATTAATTTAAAGCCCATTTATCATAAAAAAAAACTTAATAAAAATAATCAAAAAAATTGTGGCCCATTTATCATAAAAAACCCATTTAAAACCCATTTATTTAAAATAACCTAGAACTCCATTCATCATCATCATCCTCATCCTTCCTTCCTGGCTTCCTGGCTTCTGCAACTGAACAAAAAAAAAAAAAAACAAAAAAAAAACACACGGACGCTTCGTATGAAACTGGTTTGTTAATTTCGTTTTTCTTTTAAAAACTTTATAGCTGTATTTAATAATAATTTTTATGCATATATTGTGGGTTATCTAACATCTAAGTTGACACATTAAATTTTAAAGTATCACATTGTGGGTTTTTTTTTTATATCTTGTCTATAAAAGGAAAAATAAGCATCTAACGATAAGATTTAGTTGACTCAGTAAGGGTTGACCTTGACGATTAATAATGTGATTTTTATTTCTTATTTAGTAGGAGTCAACATCAAACACTCAAAAGCTGTAGATAACAAATAACTTTCGAAGAAAAAAACACAGTCAAATTCTTCAATCACCATAAAATCGTCAAGTTAAATAGCTGACATTAACAACATCAGTTGATTTCAATTAACGGTAATCTATATTATCCATGAGCTATGTTTACTAATATCCTATCCTAATTACAAACAAAATTGAATTAACAACGCATCGAATTTCTTTAAGGGCTGTAAATAATCAACAAACTATGTTTGCAACTCAATCTTTTTATTAGTCATCCACATGATATTATTGATTATTCTAGCGTAAACCAGCTCCCTTCATCCATAGAAAACATCTAATTCAAATAATAACGAGTATATCTAAACAATATCTAATTTAATTAATAGAAAAGTATTTAAGTAATAGTCAAACATAAAATTTGTCTATGAATTTTACAAATCATAATTAAATAAAGTTGTTGCTTTTAAACATTATGAAACAAAATTGCTACTAAATTCTTCGTATCTTTCATTTCAAATGTCTATGTTACTATTTTACATTGTTTTAAAATAAAGTGTCAAATAAGTTGTTAAAATGTAAATGTGATCATTTATTGGTGAACATTGTACTAATTAAACAAATTAAAAACTCTACATATTTTTAAAATGAATATTTAAAGTGAGACAGAGGAAGTATTAACCGATTATTATAACTTTCTCACCTATATCCTTTAATGGGAAACTTGAAAAGATTCACATAAATACTAGAATGCTTAGGGCGTCGTTCTCGATCCATTCTTTATGTGAAAGAAAACCTTCTCAAATAATATAATTTGCCATTTGCATGGTTAGCAATTATTCATCTGTCCCACTATAAGTATCCACATTACTATTTTAAGTTGTCCTAAATAAATAAATGTCAACTTTAATGTTACAACCAATAAAAAAAAACTTAAGTGGATTGAGATGTTATTTGATTGATGAAAAATGTAATTAATGAATATTCTTAAAATTGTGTGTATAATCAAAATGAACTCCAGGACTAAGGGAGTAATAAAACTTTAGATCAAATTAAACCATAGACAATAATAAACTTGTTAACTAGCTTAATGATTTAATGCATAGTTAAAAAGATCTTAACCAAGTATAAAAAGACAAATGCGAGAATTAATCGGTCCGTCAACCTGACAAACACGTCACGTTAACATCTCCCCTACAACTCTCCCACACTTTTATATTTTATTATTATTATTTTCAATTACATTAATTTCACCATTTCTCACCTCTTCTTTCAATCCCCTCCCCCTTCCCTTTCTCCTTCATTTCATTCACCGATGTCGTTACGTCGATCATTTTTATCACGACGAATCAATACTAGATCCAGATCCTACAACGAATTCAAATCTCAACAAATTAATTCCGATGACGTCATCACCACTGTACCTGACGTCAATAACGGTGAAGATTCCTGGAGTAATATGTTACCGGAGCTAATTGGAGAGATAATTAAACGAGTTGAAGCGAGTGAAGACCGATGGCCGTTCCGTCAAAGCGTTGTTTCTTGTGGATGTGTTTGTAAAAAATGGAGGCATGTTGTTAAAGAGATCGTTAAACCGCCGGTTCATACCGGAAATATTACGTTTCCGTCGTGTCTTAAGCAGGTATAATTTTAATTTATTTATTGAATTTATTTTATTAGTTTAGTAAATGTTAGGTGATAACATGTGTATATCTGCTATTATTTATTTTCGTTATCAGTAATATGATATGATTAGCATTATGATTAATTAATTAGTGGAAGTCATTGCTTATATAGTCAAATTGATTTGATATGTATAGCTCATCGGCACATGTGTGTTTGTGTGTATTGTCTTTAATTTTGAAAGTCGTTTGAATATGCTAACTGGAATAGTGAAGTAACTGAAGTTTAGTTGGTTAGAAACAGCTTCTTTTGAAGAGGAATTATGTTCGTAGCAGTTTAGTTTGTCATAACAGTTAGAAGACAGTTTGATTTTGCTACTCGTATAGTGGATTTTTTGGTCTGTTGTGACTAATGTTACCTTTTGAGATACTAGATGAGGAGGCTAGAAGTATTTGAAAAGTAAACTCGATGAATGATGAAGCTTTAGGTTTTGTTATACTTGATTGCCTGACGAGTTTTTTTGGTTACGTTGCAGCCTGGTCCACGGGATACGCCACTTCAATGCCTAATAAAGCGGAACAAGAAAAACTCGATGTTTTACCTTTATCTTGCTGCTAGCCCATGTGAGTACAGATATTGCTTGAATCTCTTTTTGGTTTGTTTGTGTAGAATCTAGAGGTGCAAGAAGGTGAGGCAATTATACACTTTGGAAGTTGATTCAAGTAATCATAAGTGAATGCATGGGATTAGAACTTGACGGGTAGTTTGTTTGCGTCATGCTTTAATTCCATTTATGTGACAAAACTGTAGATATCAGAAAGTTTATTTCTAGCGACTATTCAATTTTAAAGTAAAAGCTCACCCTCATACATGTTAAGTAGCGAACTAACAGGAATGAAGTTTTCTGAATGATGTAAATAATCGCATAGATTACTGGGTAGTAATGTGGCATTTGAGCCATTTTTGTCACTCGCAGAAGTAATCTATAAGTATTTATGTTGTGTTTCCTTATTCGGACGATGCATGTTTGTGCATAAATTTTCCTTGTGTTTGGATTAAATGAGTCATTTTATGAACTATTGGATCATTTAATGCATTCGAATTTACTGGATTACCAAAATGGTTTTATGTCAATTTTTTTTTTTTTTTTTTTACTTTTTTGTCTATAACCAATATCATTGTTGTAAAAATGTCCATCCATGTCACTCATAAAGAAATCAATAGTTGTGAATTATGATATCTTTAGCTAACTTTTAACTACCTCTGTTAAAATTGAAGTGATCATAACTTGGATTTTATGCTTGGCAGCATTTACAGACAAAGGTAAGTTTCTCTTGGCAGCACGTAGATCCAGACATGGTGCGCATACAGAATACGTTATATCACTTGATCCAAATGATCTGTCTCAAGGAAGCAATGCATATGTTGGTAAATTGAGGTAATAAGCCCATTTCTGGGTAGAGATGATTGTATTTCATCATGTTGCTTTCTCGGTGTTTTTTAACTTGCTTTTTGATATAATTCGCAGCTCGGATTTTCTTGGCACCAAATTTACAATCTATGACAGCCAGCCTCCACGCAACGGGGCAAAGCACTCAAGCAGCAGTGCTGGTCGGCGTTTTACAACCAAGCAAATAAGTCCACAAGTTCCAGCTGGTAATTTTGAAATTGGAGAGGTGTCCTACAAGTTCAACCTCTTGAAATCTAGAGGTCCAAGAAGAATGGTATCTTCATTAAGGTGCTCTGCATCGGATGAACCTCAAACAGACGCCAAGTTAACAAAATCGAAATCTGTTGCTGCTGGTGCCGGTCAGACGCTATTAAGAAATAAAGCCCCAAGGTGGCATGAACACTTGCAATGCTGGTGTTTGAATTTTCATGGGCGTGTGACAGTTGCATCAGTAAAGAATTTCCAGTTAGTGGCGACAATGGACTCAAGCCAGCCAGGAGGGAAAGGTGATGGTGAAACGGTTTTGCTTCAGTTTGGAAAGGTTGGTGATGATATGTTTACAATGGATTACAGGCAGCCATTGTCAGCTTTTCATGCTTTTGCTATTTGCTTGACCAGTTTTGGAACGAAGCTTGCTTGTGAGTAATAGCTTCTTTTTTCACCGCCATTACTTATAACTTGTGTTTTTGTGTGTGTGTGTGTGTGTGGTAGTAAATGTTATTCCTGGTTTGTGTCTCTAGAAACTCCGTTGCTACATTCCCCAACTTGTGTTTTACTTTTCAGGATGTATGTGATGTATATAGGCATGAACACTTTAATTGTTAGTTTGAAAGTCTTCAGTTAAAGCAGGATTTTTTTATTTATTTTTTTCCTTTTTTTTTTTTTTTTTTTTCTCTGTACATTATTAGAATAGTAAAACATGTTTATGGATGACAGTCTGTACTTGGAGTTAATACTATTTGCTTTCCGCTTACATTTTTGCTTCTCCCAGTTATCCGAATCTCATTGCAGTTGTAGTTGAGATAAGTAGCTAATTGTTGATTTCAAGTCAACTCGTTAGTTTTTAACCAAATGTACCAGGCATCTGATAATTTTACAAGGTCTCATTAGACAGTAAATTTTGTCATCCTCCAAAAAAAACAGAAACAGTGGGAGCAAAACAGTCAGCTATTCTATGGCCAATTATTAAACCATGTGTAAAAGAATATGAAAATATTTTTTTTCTTCACATATTATATCCTCTATTAGTATCATATTTCACAGCACAAGTATGAAACTTGAGCATACATTTATCAACAACTTGCATCAGTATAGGGCAAAGGACATGTGTTGCACATACAAAGTCAGAAAGCATCTTTTGTTTTGCAGACGATTATATATAGTCATACAGGGATGTTATTAAGCAAAGCAACTTCTAATTATTCTGAAAACAAAAACACTTGGTGAAATTGTTCTTATCCCACAAAACTCTAAATACCGCTACTTCGACTCATGTATGAAAGAACAGTAGAACCCCATGGTAATCCAACACAGATGATGAACCTCGTAACAACGTATCAATTTTTCACCATCTTCTATTACAGATCAAGGACTGGTTATGTATATGAAATCTAAAGCATGCTAGTGTCTATAGAAACAGGGCAAAAAAAGATATATACATTAAAATAGAAGGCAACCATCGACCTTATCATCAATCTAACCCACCAAAATATCATCTTTACAGAAGAAACAGGACGTTAGATGGTGAACTGGATTGCTATAATAACGATATATATATATATATATCGACAGAATAAGATAGACTGCAAAGCAACGCATGAACAGAATAATATGCATGGTAAGTGCCAACACATTTGAGATTAGTATTTTTATGCACAATCCAACGCCCAAAATTATAAAAGTAGAACTGGTCATAGCCACACAGAAGTATATTCGTTTATGATGAACACATCAGAGCATCTGACACTTAACCCCAAAGCTTAAAATCCACAATAACAAAGTAGACTAGAGTCAACCCAAAGGAAACAAAAGGTTTTGTGCACCCCACCACTCCTTTTTTTAGTACCAAGGAACCTCCATTAATGAAAACACCTGCAGAAGACGGGAACTCCTTGCAGCTGCCAACAGTTACAGTTCTATTTCTTACCGCGAAGTTTCACACCGAGAGCCCTTTCCAGTTTGGTTATTATCTGTTGATTTGGTATAGCTTTACCAGATTCATACTCCTGTATAATCTGGGGCTTCTCATTGATCAGCTGCAAAATAAGAAACAAAAACATCAGACCAAAAAATCAATAATCGTTAACCTATCAAGGGTTAAAAAAGAGAATATAAACACTAACCTGGGCAAGTTGAGCTTGTGTAAGCTTCTTATCAGTGCGACCCTGCATGATAGCTCTCTTCAGTTCACTTGGTACCTTCTCATCTATTCACAAAAATAGACCAACATTTTAAACAATTGGATTACTCTTAATGCTTTACGAGATTCAAAACATGATTTTCATTCAACTTAAATTTGACAAACAACTTCATATACTATAGCTCCAACCCATTTTTCTAACTCCTTTTTTTTTCTATGCATATTGATGCAGTAATTTTATACTACTAGACATTTAAAGCAGTAAATGAAGGATTAAAAAGGCTAGGAAAGGTATTAAGATGACTAACGGGTGAGATTTTCAGTCTCTTCATCAAGCTTTCTAGTGTTCAGAGAGGTACTACTTGAGGCGGCCTTGTTTGAACCAGCGGTAGCTGCAAAAGAAAAGAAAAATCAGATAACAAGCTCTCCATCAATTAAAACAAAACTACATGTCACACTTCTGAAAAGATATTCATATCCATATTCTACAAACACTCTAGTGGAAATTGAAAAACCATTACATGCCAGAAGACACAAAATTGGCTCTCGAAAAGCTTCAAGCTAAAAAGAGTATTGGCTCAAAGAACATCACTGTACAAAAATAATTAGAAGAACCTAAAGATAGTTTAGAGAACCTCAAGCTTCGACATTCACATCAATATGTCTTTTTAGATAACCTCAAGATAGTTTCAATAGCCAATACATGATCAAATTCGACTTGAACGTTTGAAAAAATGAACACAAGAAATGAAAAAATGAAATGACTCATATGTCAGCATATAGAACAAGAAATCAGAACTATAGTAGCAGCGAAATATGTTTTCCTTGTTAATCTAGCATGGCAATTTACCACTTGATGTGTGACAAAGCAACTTCAGTTGATTTGATTAAAAAGTAAATTATATTAAAAGGATTCAAAAGCCCATGGCCAACAACTGTTTCCCAATTGTGTAGCTAAACATATATCGTGCAGAAGCCAAAACAAAAATTAATTCAAAAGGAGATGATGAATAAGCATTTACATGAACAGATCATGTTAAATCATCCAACTAATTGAAAAATCCAACTCCATAGATACAAATCCATTTATGAACATCTAGGACTACATCTATCTACACCTGTAAATCAGTAAATAAGGAAAAGCAAATCCAAGTAAAAAATTGAAAACCAAAACTCTAGCTCAATGCTTCAAAAATCATGTATTCATGCATAATCTTCAATTCAGCAACATGAATGAACACAAGATGAAATTAAAATTCCTCTAAAACATATTTGTTAAAACGCATCTCAAGTCTCAACGCTCAAGACAAGAACAAGTCACAGAAAGATACCAACTAAACATGTGAACAGACATACTCTTCGTATTTGATGAAACCGCAACCCTAGCTGAATGCTCAGTACAAATACAACTCCTAAATATCTTCAAAGTAAACATGTATACATACATCATCTTCATTTCCGCAACACAAATGAGCTAAAATATTAGGAACCGGCTATGTAAAAACCAAAACCCTAGCTCAATATAAGCCATAAATATATACAACTTAAACATGTGAACACACATAAACGAGGGGAAAGAGTAAGCTCGTCAGTATTAAATTTCTGAAAACAAAACCCTAGCCATATGCTCAATACAAAGATAACACGTGCTTACACATATTAAACATGTAAACACACAGATTCTTCATTTCCGCAACACAAATTAAGAGCTGACGAGATTAAAATCATCAAAAACATATTTCTGAAAACCTAATTCCTAAATAAATACATAAATAGATATTAATATTAACGTAGACTTGTATGTAAAGAAAAAAGTGAAATAAATCGAATACAAACCCTTCCGTACAGTCTCGATCTCAGCACCGGCACGACGAGCGGCGTTGACAGCTTTTTCATCCTTACGAGCGGCGGCGGTCGGAGCTTTCTTACGGATCACCACCGGCTCCCAGTCTTGTGCGATATGACCTGACATCTTGTTTTTTCTTTTCTCCGATTAGAGTCGTCTACGAAATATCAGTTTGTGAGAGGATGAGCAGGAATAATAATATGTGAGATAAGTTCCAGTGTGGGTATGAATGAATCTTTTTATACAGAAAATGGAAAAAATAAAATAATAAAATAAAAAAGTTATAAGGGGTGTTTGGTTGCAAGGTTTATGTTATTCCCATTGAGAGTTATTATAAGGAAGAAATCTAGTTCATTTCAAAATTTTCTTCCAAATCTATGTTACGTAATGAATTTTGGATCGATTGTTTTGATTTTGAGCAAAAATGAAAACATAATACAGAAGTTGTTCAAAATACTATAAAATGTTGAGTAATGAGCAACTTTTTCAAAAGTACACCAAAAGTTTAAACTAATAATAATAATAATAATAATAATAGTAATAATAATAATAATAATGTTAATACATACAGTTTATAGGTGAACCACTAAAACAACATAAGTTTAAAGGTTAAATTAATAAAAGAAAGTTAACGAAAGAAGTTAGAAAAGTGATTAAACATTAGTTTAATTTAGTTTTGTGGTTAAACATTGAGACATCATAGAATTAAGGGGAATTTTTTTGCAAAATAATACTCTATTAAGATTAAGATATTCAACAACAGAAAAATAAATGAAAAAATGGATTAAAACATAAAAGAATAGGGCACACTACAATAAGGAAGAAAAGAAAGATGGTATTATAAGTTGCAAAAAGCACTCGATTTAATTTAAATTAGGAGCATTACGGTGTTAACTTAGGTGTTAAACACCCAGTACGATTTTATGTGAGTAGTTCAATGTTAAACTTGATATGAAAATGAGCCTACGGATTATTTTTGGGATCAAATAAATCAAAGGTGGGGAAAACAAAGAAGAAGTTAAAATCGTCTAACTTGGTGATGGTATCTCAACACCTACCTTTAATGTCAGACCTTAACGCTAGTCGAGAGTGATTAACATCGATCGAACCAGCATTAGCGATGGCCACGTTGTTTCCACTCCCCTAGCTCGTTCTATTTTATTTATTAACAAGTAGTACAATCTAAATTTTATCAACAAAATTGCGTAAAATCTAAATTTTTTATTTTATGTTAACTTTATATAGAAAAATATAAAGATTTACTCATTTTAACGTGCAAACAAACTTATATATCTACTTGATCGGTTTCAGATCCATTTCAGAATGGCAAAACGCAATCAAATTTTTAAGGATAAGATGTAGTATTGTTATGATTATTATATGTTTATTATGCAGTGTACTTATAATGCAGTGAATCTTGGTCAATCTTCAGTTTTTGTGGTCAATCTTAGGTTTTTGTTTGAAACATTTTTACCTCTTTTTAAATTTTCCATAATTTTAAACAATTGAATTAATTTGTTCACGTTCATCTATCTGAGTCTAATCTAAATCTAAATAGGAGAATAAAACAAAAATACAAATCTAATCTAAATCTAAATAGGAGAATAAAACAAAAATACACAGGCAAGAGGCAACAACCCCTTAAAGTTTTCCAAGTATAAGAAGTCTCCTATAAAAAACACTCATATTTTTAGGACTAAACCTCATTATCACCATCGAAATGTAAATATTCGATGATGTTCATAATTAATAAAGTATTATTTTTTGAAAAGGTCAATCTCCAGTTTTTATGGGGTCCTATTACTATAGGTAGCGCTCAAAACTGTGATAAACAAGTTAAAATTCAGTCATTTTTCTGTTATATTTTATTTTACTTTTCAGAATTTGAAAGCCTGATTAGGATTACACATTGTGATTGTGTAATGGCTGATGATATGAATAAGAAGAAAGTAGAGAAATTAGCATCTATTGATGCTCAATTGAGGCTTTTAGCTCCTGCAAAAGTTTCAGAAGATGATAAACTTATTGAATATGATGCTTTGCTTTTGGACAAATTTCTTGATATTCTTCAGAATTTACATGGAGAAGATCTCAGGAAAACGGTATATTTTTAAAATTTGTTAGGTCGAAAAGATGTCTTTAAATGATGCCGAAATGATTCATGTGTGCAACAAATATGATTTTTTAGAAAGACAAATACTAACGCACACCATCACCAAACGTTAACGAAACCTACTGTATGAAAATTCGTCGGAAAGTTTGATAATACGAATACATACATTTATATGAAACGGGCATTGTTCGCAAAACATTAATAACCAACAATGTTGACCGATCCACATATCCCGCCCCAAGGACAATATTGGATTCACCATTTTAGTTAGTTGTTCATCTGTCATGTATAAAACAATGTTGTTTCTTTTTTTTGCAGGTTCAAGAATGCTATGAGCTATCTGCTGGGTATGAAGGAAAGCATGACCCGAAGAAGCTAGATGAGCTTGGAAATGTGCTAATAAGTTTAGATGTCGGTGACTCCATTGTTGTTGCAAAAGCTTTCAGTAACATGCTTAACTTGGCTAACCTGGCAGAAGAGGTTCAGATTGCTCATCGTCGAAGGATCAAAGCAAAGACTGGTGATTTTGCTGATGAGGCTTTGGCAACAACTGAATCTGATATCGAAGAAACACTCAAGAGACTTGTGAATAAGCTCAACAAGTCTCCTCAAGAGGTTTTTGATGCATTGAAGAGTCAAACAGTCGATTTAGTGTTTACTGCTTATCCAACTCAAGCTGTTAGGAGATCGTTGCTGCAAAAGCATGGAAGGTGCGTCATCTAATACTATGAATAAGTCGTACTATTCTTAAAAATGAACTAAAAATGTAACCAACTTTTTTATGACAGGAAAAACTATCGAAGTTTCAAAAATTGATCTAAGGTAAATGTTTATTGTACTGTGACCCGAAACGGTCAAAATGATGGCATGGTAGCTGAGTGCGAGTAACGTTGACCATGTTGACTTTTTTGACGTGACACCCAAAATAAGTTGGTTACATGAAAACTGAAATCAAGCCAGAACTAGTTACTTTTCTGTACAATTAGCCTTATCAAAAAGCCAGCTTCCACATTTTGGGTTCTTTTTCCACCTCTTAGGATTCGAGACTATTTGGCACAATTATATGTCAAAGACATCACTCCTGATGATAAACAGGAACTGGATGAGGCTTTGTCACGGGAAGTAAGCATTAAGACTTAAAAATACTCCATTTTACTTATGAGTCATTAACGACTTTAAGCGTCAAATCTATATTCGTTAAAATTGGTAATGTTCTACATTTGTTTATATCTTTAACACATTAAAGTTTCTGTTTATAATGTTTATCGTGAGTCTTTATGTAACTAGAAGTCTAGAAGTGTAAAACTACTAATTAAGTGCCTGACTTACAAATGTCAAAATAGCTGAGTTCTGATCGACTATTTTCAATTTCTTGCCTATATAATCTATAGATTCAAGCAGCTTTCCACACAGATGAAATCTGCAGAACTCCTCCAACACCACAAGATGAAATGAGAGCTGGAATGAGCTACTTTCATGAAACAATTTGGAAAGGTGTTCCTAAATTCTTGCGCCGTGTTGACACGGCTCTTAAGAACATTGGGATCAATGAACGAGTTCCATACAACGCACCACTTGTACAATTCTCTTCATGGATGGGCGGCGATCGTGATGGTATGTTTCCCACAACAAAACCAATTTCTTCACTTTCTAACTGTGACTCTACTGCACAGTACCATAACAGAACACAGCTAATTGACTTGCTCTGGATTGATTAAATTTCACGGTTTGACGGTATTGTACTTAATGGAGGTAGCAAAATGGGTGAGTTGTGTAATGGGTTAAAACATACAATGTTATAGTGCATGCAAGTCGAGTTGGGTTGACCAGCAAACACGTTTTGTCCATTTTTTGAACCTTTTATATATACCTAACTATATTCTTACAACAAAGACCCCTCTTTTTAAACTATAACAATTGGAGGGTTCATGCATCCAAGCTTGTACTTTCCACGACTTAGAGCCGTTTAACCCATTTGACCCCAGTCACTCTTAGCAAAAAAATAAAATAATAATTATTACTCATAAATCCTGCTAGAAATGAACCCTAACCCAAATCAACTCCTTCAACATTTACAGGGTTGAAGTTGCCACCTCTAATACTTGCCTCTTCAGAGAACCATGTGTGTGTGTGTGCTTGTCTTGTATAAAAAGTATTTGGAATCAAATGCAGGTAATCCTAGAGTAACTCCTGAGGTCACAAGGGATGTTTGCTTACTTGCCCGAATGATGGCTGCAAATACCTATTTCTCCCAAATTGAGGATCTAATGTTTGAGGTATGCAAATACTTAGAACCAAAACTTATGCAAATGGTCTTTTTGAGCATTTTATTTACTTCAGCATCAATTTTTCTAGTTGTCCATGTGGCGATGTAGCGTTGAACTTCGTATTCGGGCAGAAGAAATCTATAGATCAGCAAGGAGAGATGTAAAACACTATATAGGTGATTGTTGTTGGCACATTTACTTACAACTGTGACTACAAGTAACTATTTGAAGTGTGAACATTCGGTTTTTTCTTCAGAGTTCTGGAAACAAGTTCCTCCCACAGAACCTTATCGTGTTGTTCTTGGTGATGTGAGGGATAAGTTATATAATACACGTGAACGCTCACGTCATTTATTAGCTCACGGGTTTTCCGACATCCCAGAGGAGTCCGTTTATAGTCATGTTGAACAGGTAACTGCAATTTCATGATGTATGAGTTTTCTCATTTGTGCATACTTAATGTACAAATGGCAAACTGGTTAGGCTGGTTGGCTTGACCTGAACACTCTTCTCCAAAATGTTGTTTTCTTACAAGGTTTTATGTGTTAAAAACACATTATGGGCAACTTTGGTTCATAAGACCTGACCCATTGTCTACTATTTACGTTACTTGTTTGACCTGTTGGATATAAATCATAAACCTGAAACTACCCATTCATAATTAAGCGGGCTGAAACTGCAACCTCTGTCTTGATGCTTCTAGGATAACAGTTCCAAGTTTTGAAATGTTTTGCAGTTCTTGGAACCTCTTGAGCTATGCTACAGATCACTATGTACATGCGGTGACAATGCAATTGCAGATGGAACCCTTATTGATTTTCTAAGGCAAGTGTCCACATTTGGGCTGTCACTTGTGAGACTTGATATACGTCAGGAATCAGAACGCCACACAGATGTCCTCGATGCCATTACTCAACATTTGGAAATAGGTTCGTATCGAGAATGGTCTGAAGAAAAACGTCAAGAATGGCTTTTAGAAGAACTAAGCGGAAAACGGCCTCTTTTTGGCCCTGATCTCCCACAAACTGAGGAAATTGCTGATGTTTTAGATACCTTCCATGTGTTAGCGGAACTTCCGTCTGACTGTTTTGGAGCTTACATCATCTCAATGGCTACATCACCTTCTGATGTGCTTGCAGTCGAGCTTCTTCAACGTGAATGCCGTGTAACAAAACCGTTAAGGGTTGTTCCCCTTTTTGAAAAACTTGCCGATCTTGAAGCTGCCCCTGCGGCCGTGGCCCGCCTTTTCTCAATCGATTGGTACATAAACCGGATCAACGGTAAGCAAGAAGTCATGATTGGATACTCTGATTCAGGAAAAGATGCAGGACGACTTTCAGCTGCATGGCAGCTTTACAAGGCTCAAGAAGAGCTTGTAAAGGTTGCAAAGAAGTATGGGGTTAAACTCACGATGTTTTATGGACGCGGTGGGACCGTTGGAAGAGGGGGTGGTCCCACTCATCTAGCTATACTGTCCCAACCACCTGAAACCATTCATGGGTCACTTCGAGTTACGGTTCAAGGTGAGGTTATTGAACAATCGTTTGGTGAGGAACATTTATGTTTTAGAACACTTCAAAGGTTTTGTGCAGCTAAGCTTGAACATGGAATGAATCCACTTATCTCACCTCGACCTGAATGGCGTCAACTTATGGACGATCTTGCAACCTTTTCAACTGAAGAATATCGTTCTATTGTATTTAAGGAACCACGCTTTGTCGAGTATTTTCGCCTTGTAAGTATCATCATCTTGGACATTTTATTTAGTTTTATTTATCATTTTGATTATTTAACATTTTCAATCTGTAGTCCCGTATGTATGACTGTATAGTAGCTCCTAGAGCCTAGAGGTGACAAGATGGGCGAATTATTAACAGGTTTCGGTTGGAACATGTTCTTTTTGAATACAAGTTGAAACAGGCCAGTCAAGTTAAGTCGGTCTGTAAACACCTTCGTGTCAAAAAATTTAACCTTTTCATACCTATTAAAATTAACAGCAATATTATTATAGTAGTAAAATGGTTACTTGAATAAAAACAGTTTAAGAGGCTGTGTGCATTAGAAAGACTTTGGGAGGCTTTCAACCTGTTTGCCCCAGTTGCCTTGTTCCTCTTCTGATTTTGTCTCTAATATACCATTCTTAAGTACATAACCAAGGAAATTGATATAAATGAATGTTTTTTTTTATTGTTTCTTCCTCTATATGTTTATAGGCGACACCTGAGTTAGAGTATGGGCGGATGAATATTGGGAGCCGGCCATCCAAAAGGAAGCCAAGTGGAGGCATAGAATCACTGAGAGCTATTCCGTGGATCTTTGCATGGACTCAAACAAGATTCCATCTCCCCGTTTGGCTGGGTTTTGGTGGTGCTTTCAAGAAAGTCATTGAAAAAGATGCCAAGAGTCTTTTAATGCTACAGGATATGTACAAAACATGGCCTTTCTTCAGGGTCACTATTGACTTGATTGAAATGGTCTTTGCTAAGGGGGACCCTGGCATCGCTGCTTTAAACGACAAGCTGCTTGTTTCTGAGGATCTATTAAAATTTGGAGAATCCTTAAGGGAAAACTATAATGACACCAAAAATCTTCTCCTTCAGGTATGAATATTGAATCGACTCACATGACAATATATATGAACTACTGACCTTCTTGCACTACCATTAATAAAAGTAATTTTGGGTATGGGTTGAAATGGGTCGCCACTAATGTTTTCTAATGTCTTGTTGATTACAAAAGTTATACTATATTATTAATTATAATATAGCTTTTGGATTAAAGGACTTGGAGGGTTTTATGCATTATAAAACTTTGGGTGACTTTTGGCCCGTCTAACCTGTTTCTTTTTAAGCTAGTATTTTTTTTATATTTTATTTTTGGATGGCTTGCCCGTTTGACCCACAAGGGAGAAAACATAACTTGAATTGACCCATTCATAGATAGATGGCCAAATTGACACCTCTGACTATCGTATCTGGTCTCATTGCAATTAAATCTCGGTTCTTACAAACACGAATAAGGAAATTGTGAAAATTTGCAATACCAACGAGTTCCATGATGTACTTTTATATTTCATTTTATAGATTGCTGGACATAAGGACCTACTTGAAGGCGATCCCTACTTGAAACAAAGCCTCAAACTGCGTGATTCATACATCACAACCTTGAATGTATGCCAAGCTTACACTCTCAAACGCATCCGTGATCCAAACTATCACGTGAAGTTAAGGCCTCATATCTCTAAAGATGGCCCTGAGCCAAGTAAACTGGCTCATGAACTTATCAAATTGAACCCAACAAGCGAATATGCACCAGGTTTGGAGGACACACTCATCTTAACCATGAAGGGTATTGCTGCTGGAATGCAGAACACTGGTTAATTAATTGGCAAATACCACATTTTTATGGACGTTTATCGTCTTTTAAACCCTTCATAATGTTGTGATTAATAGTTGCTGAGTTATTGGTTTGTTGGGTGATCGCTTAAGCAAACCCCTCTGCATCAACTTCATTTTTTACACCATTGTCAGTATTTTATCGACGAAATTTTGAACAAAAATTTAGTAGCATCAAAAGTTGTAGTCCAATTTCTATTTTATGACACTTATGAAACAATCACTTTCCCTTTAATCCAATCTACTATCACTTGGTTTTGAAGATTTACTGTAATTGTTAAGTACATATTTTATTTTGTTATAAAAAAGTTATTATGTATCAATGATGATATTTTAACCATTAATTTATCAATAATCCAAACATTCGAGTATCAAATACCTCTATAGAGTAATTTTATATTAAAACACATTCTTATGTGCAATGAATGTGTGTGACCATCAAGGAGTTGACCAAGAAAAATAAATAATCATATAATGATTTTAGTTGGTTGGTTGCTCCCCTCATTTTTTGTGCTTATTTATACCCCAAATATAAACTATGAGTTATATCAATTTGTGTACAATAATGTTTAGCAAACTGGATGCTCGAGAGAAAGAAAGTTCGGTTCAATTTAGTTTAATGTACTACTTCGTAGTTAAACTAAATTAAAGTAACTCTAATTAGCACTCGACGATGTTTCAGATGATTTTATAATAAAGTACGAATTTAGGAGATACCTTATTAGATTGTTTATTATTTTGGCCGAAATCATACTATTTTAAGGAGATCTTACTCATTTAACAAAGTTGTACACAAAGGACGAATTTTTGCTACCCATAAAGTTGTTTAACCATCCAAATTATCGCAATATAACTAAATATACGACGAATCACATTCTAAACATTCTAAAAGAGAGATATACACTATAGGTTTTCATTCATATAACACAAATCTGCATTAAGAAGTAGTGTGATACTCAAGACTATTGGTGTATTTATCTCTATCCATTCTAAAATCCTAACACAAATTTCATCTACTCAAATATGCTTCACTATTTAAGCCGAACGACTGAAAATATCAAATTCGCAGGCAGGAAATGACAAATATCTAGATTCGAGGCCCTAATTTGCAATTTATGAACAATTCATAAATACAATCGAGCCCTTCACCGAAGCCTGGCTCACTCACTCGGTTAGAGAATAAAAGGAAAATATCGAATTCCATATAATTTCCCCCATTCACTTTCTCTCTCTAAAAACCCCTCTTTTTTTTTACCCTCTCTCTAAAAAAGCAAAATTAGCGTAAATCTTCCCTTCGATGGCGAACAGTAATCTACCTCGAAGAATTATCAAGGTATATATTTAATTAATTAATGATTTAATCCAAACAATATTAATTCATGATCTAATTCTTCTGATCCATTTCTCAATTATTTCGCTGTTAAAATATGCATATATTTGTATACATGTTTGTGTATCTAGTATCACACTAATTTCACCGATCACCGTAGTATTTGTACGTCTGAAAACCCTAACTCAGGTTTTCGCTTCGTTATTATGATTCAGGAAACTCAACGCTTACTCAGCGAACCAGGTGAACTTACAACTTTATGTTTATTGATTTAATGAATTATTATATTGAATTTCATTTTAATTGGTACATATGCTGGGGAATGTTTGGATAAAGATGATTTTTTGTGTTTATTGTTTATGATATTTGATGTTGAAGCTCCGGGGATAAGTGCATCGCCATCTGAAGATAATATGCGGTACTTTAATGTCATGATCCTTGGTCCAACACAGTCTCCTTATGAAGGTAATTCGATTTAAATCACTATTTTACATGTATTGGTACGTGGGACATTAGTTTTAGCTTATTATTTGTTTAAATACTTACATGGTCATACATATGTCAAAGTTATACAAAAGTGATTAATTTTGTCAGTAGCTTAACCCCGAGATGCATTACTTTGCACGTACTTTTTGATGCACTTGTTGGGAAGTCTGAAAAGTTATGGAATGAGAAACTATTTACCCGAATATAGATAATTGATATAAAAGTCAAACCTTGGCTTTCTTTCATTGTTTAGTGTTAACTGATCAGAAGTGGTGGGAAGTTGACATTATCATGCAAAGAGTAGCTATCAGGCATTCTGCAATTTCTTAACCTGTTTTTTTAATGATTTAAGTAATTAGTTTGTGCACTTACAAGGGATTAGATGTTTATCACAGTTCTTCTGTTCTGTTTTTATGAGTAAATAACTTGATATGTTCTATATAAATATCTAAAGGTTCTAGTTTATGTTAAAGTTTCTGTTTTGTGCACGAGTCTCACTTGTGTTGCCTTATAGGAGGAGTATTTAAGCTAGAGTTATTTTTGCCAGAAGAATATCCAATGGCCGCTCCCAAGGTATGTGGATATATAGTGATGTATGTTGATGTTAATTAAGATGTATGTCGTGTCCTGTATATGATAGTTCCTCTTATAAGGTTTGATGTTCAGTTGGGTGGGTTATATTGTCATTATCGTTATCTATTGATTGACCTGCAGTGTGGGTTCCTCCTGTACTATGAACAGTTCAATGCTGCTTTCTGAATTTGTGCAACCAATCAAAGAGGCTGTGCCTCTATTAATGATCCATATATGATACTCCATATTTTTTATTGAGTGAGATAACACATATTGACTATCACGATACTCCACGTTCCTAAACATATTGGCTTTCTTGATCATATCATTATGAAGCAATTTGGGGTGTTAAATGTGATGATCTGTTTGCTTGTAGTTTGTTGATATATGGAAGCTATTCTAACTAAACTACTATTAATGTTCACCTCTTGAGCGTTAATGAAATAATTATTCTCTTTAATGTGATTTCCATCTAGTTATGATGGGTTTATGTAGGACGGGTCAGTAATAAGTCGTCATTTATTAATGATTTATGGTACTCTACGTACACATATGGTACACTGATTGTCTTATGTAAGACTACCATTTTACATATATTTTGACCTCTCAAGTATTCTGCTCATATGACTTGTAGTATGGAAATATGTGAGCATCGCATATGCATTAAGTCCTTTGGTTAAATTAAATAGTGGATAGGTATTGGTGTCTACTCTAGTTCAAGCAGATTGAAAACCTTGAGTGGGTGTGCTTGAAGCAAGTAAATTCAAGAGATAGTTAACTAAAACAATCCGACAGTAAGCTGGCACTTGTATACATAATCACATGTATTGCATGTACATAAATGGGGATTTAATACGGTATATCGTTCATTCTTCTGTTTGTATGTTTCCAGTTCCCATAGAGACCAATTTATAATTCACTTACTACTACTTTTTGCGCTTGATGTCTGACCAATACTGTCTTGATCAAATTTTACAGTTATCTAGTATCATTTGCTAGGATATGCATGGGTCTTGAACAGACTTGTTGTACTCCTATTTCTTTTTCTCTGGTTAAACCTTCTCATCTTTATATGTGCATAATCTTGACATTCCAACACCATTGCTAAACCATTAAAGGCATTGTGCTGTTTGTGCAACTGTAGTTAATTATTTAATGGATCTAGTTTGCAGTGCTTAATAAAAGGTTGGATCGTGAACCACCAAATATTCTTCTGACACCCCATTTTAGTTTCCAAATTTTAGATCTACTATCGGAGAAAGCTTATGCTGTCAGTGTTTTTTGTGTTAGGAGATTATATCTAACATATGTAAGAACTATTCATGTCAGAAATCTTTATCATCCTCGCATTTCTTTTTGTTCTCTGTTGGAAAGTTCATTTTGGTGGGTTTTATCTGTTTCATTGCATGCATAGGCACTTTATGATGTTATAGATGCATGCATCTATCATGGCTTGGTATGACTGTTCGTATATAAGCTTGCACTGTACAGATAGTAATGTTTACCATACTGTAACAGGTTCGGTTTCTTACAAAAATTTACCATCCGAACATTGACAAGGTCTGTCCTGCTTATCTTTTCTTTTCCGTTTATGATCATACCAAGTTTGTTTGTATCTTAGTATAAGCTTTTTATGCAGCTCGGTAGGATTTGTCTTGATATTCTGAAAGACAAATGGAGCCCTGCTCTTCAGATTCGCACTGTACTCCTGAGGTATACTTGTCCTTGATTTCGTTATGAACTTATACAACAGATTTGATTTTACAAGAGGTGGCAAAATGGAGAGTTTGGTATAAGTTGGGTCGACCCCCAAACTCTTTCTATTTCCATGTTTTGAACTTCGTATGTATCTAATGTGTTAAATCTGATTGCAAAAAACGTATATCATAAAATCCAAATCAACTCTTTTTCTTGCAATAAAATTATGTGGAACATTATATGCATTTTATGATGCATTTCTGTTTTTTGACTCAACTTTTTCGACCACTTGTCTCGTTTCCTTTCTAGTTATTGATTTTAACTTAACTCATTTCACTTATTAAACATAAGCCGAATCAACCTGTTTATATGTGTCAATATTGCCAATTTACCACTTCTAGGATTTTGTAGAACTTTGCCTGGTATACCAACATATTAACAGACAAAATGAGGAAACCCCTTGCTTAGTAAGTTTAGACAGATATAGATAATGCATTTGTTCAATCTGCTAATACAAAATTGACGCTTGACATTTGCATCGTTTCAATTGTAACTGCTAGCATTCAAGCTCTTCTAAGTGCTCCAAACCCAGATGATCCACTCTCTGAGAACATTGCGAAACACTGGAAATCTAATGAAGCTGAAGCTGTTGAAACAGGTAAAGACCATGATACATATACCTGTTATTCATTAGATTATATGTAATTCAACAAAAAAGTTGCATCATATTTTTGATACCCTTTTGCTTTCTTGTGGAAATTGCAGCAAAAGAGTGGACCCGTTTGTATGCTAGTGGTGCTTAATGGAGATGTGGGTCATCATGTTCTGATGTAATAACAATGTATTTGATTAGGTCTTGAAAATTAAAAACCTGAATGATTCTGCTGATAGTCCTGAAATGTTGTTCACCTCCTTCTATACCCTTGTGTTTTTCGAGTATATGAGATAAGCAACTCTCTTTTTCTAATTTTCTTTTGTGAATATCTATATGGTCAACTATTTGAGCTGCTAATTTCGTATGGGTATGCAATTTTATGTAAGAAATTTCATTGTAGCTACGGCTCCACAAACGAACCTAAATTACCCAAAGTTTATATGATCAGATTGGTTATCGAGTTAACAGGTTAACGCGGTGTCAAAATGATCATCATTATCATGAAATGTCCGTCTTCAAAAGTAACAGTATTCGTTACTTCCGTTGTCAAATGGCCATTTTTATAGTACATCAATCATAAATTCTCAACGACAACTACTATGTGGTCATACATCATTTCAAATTCAAATTCGATTATGTTGATGAGGTTTCTGTATAATTGGAGACCATAAGTTTCTTTAAAACCGTGACATACATTTACATTTTAGGTTATATTTCATTCCATTCCATATTTTATAATAATAATAATATAATAAAACGTCCATTCATTCCATAAGATTTTTTCTTTATCCACAACAGACGTTACATCATTTAATTGCTTAAATTATATCTCTGAATGTCTCAGACTTTGTAAAAGAGACGTTGGTTAGCAGGGCTACTCTTGACGTTCTACCAAACTCCTCTATAAAATTTATTGTACAATCTTTTATTAATGAAACCCCATCTGCCCCCCCTGCCCCCTTTTTTTTCTCTTAAATTAATACGTACCACATATATCTATTTATATTTATATTTATATTTATATTTATATTTGTATTTGTATATATAATAATAATAAATAATAAATAAAGATCATCTACAAGTAGTAATTCCGGTAAGATAAAAAAGGATTTAGGTTGAAACATCACTTCACTTCACCATGGGTATGTTTGGCAAAACGAGTTGTAGGCTGTAGCTGTAGGTTGTAGTTGTTAGTAGTAGCTGTAAGCTGTATCTTTTAATTGAAGCTGTAGGCTGTAGATATATTTTTCCAAATGTGTTTGATAAAGTAGCTGTAGCTGTAATTGAAATGAGTAAAATGACAATAAAGGACAATGATAAAAATAATAAAATTAAATGGTATATATATTTAACATAATAATTCATAATATAAATAACTAAATTATTTATATTTTGGTTAATATATTCGTTTTCTTATAATTAGGGTAACATTATAAAAAATATGTATAGTTAATAGTTATAATATGAAACTACTGTATTATAATAATATAAAATAATGTGTATAGTATATGTATAAAAATTATATAATAAATATAACTAAATATAAATTTGACAAATAATATTTTAGTGTAAAAACGATAATGATTCAAGTTTCACTTCTTAATATCAAAATTATATGTATATGTATTAAATATTTTGATACAATAATGATTATGAGTTAATATATTACATACTATATTTCGCGTAGTACTAATATGAACATGTCCACTGTTATTTTGAAAAGTGTTTATAATATTTATTTTGAGGGACGTCAGTATTGTTAATTATTAATTAGGTTTAATTCCTTATTAATTTATTGAAAATAAAAAGGACAATAACTTCGAAAAATCATTTGGATAACTAGTGCCTATAAACTAACTAGTCTCAAATGACAAGGGCAATCATGTAAATATATTCATTAAAAGCTCTTTTCATTTTTCAAAGCCTGTAGGATTAACTTTTCATTTACAAACTTTTTGGAGCTTTTAAAAGAAATTAAAAGCTCAAAACTCTTTTATCCAAACCAAACTTTTAGAAATGGGGAGCTTTTCAATTTGAAAATAAAAAGCTAAAGCTTCAAAAAGCTTTTCAATTTACAAATGCATGTTCAAATAATAAAACTAATTTTCGTAGGAACACATGTATGACTTCAAAACTGATTTTTAACTATCTAAAACAAACGTTTCTTCAAAAAAATTTCAATGATTACTATTAAAGTAACTTTTGGAAGCTAAGTTATAAATATAAATAAAAAATATTGTTTTTTCCGAACCATTTTTACATTCGTTACTATTGTGATTATTCTAGATAATCACAAAATACAACATGATAATCACATATTATTCACGTGATTATCATGTATTCGTCATAATCACAAAATATGACTTGATAATCACATATTATTCACGTGATTATCAAGTTATAAAATGTGATTATTGTGAATAAAAATATGTTGAAATTTTTTTTATTTGAAAAATAGTTTCTAAAAGTTATTTGAATATGAAGTTACGAAGAAATTTTTATAAAATAACATATTTTAAATATTTAAAAAGTAATTTTTTATTATTTCGACAGTCTTACGAAAATTATTCTTCTTATTTGAACTTACGTCTATATATATATTAAACTTACATTTCAAACTCTTTGTATTGTCTTTTGATTAAAAAAGAAAAACTAAACACTTTATATTGTCTTTTGCTTTAAGTTAATAGAAAGACCATCACACTCTTTCTCCTCTCTATAAAACAAGCAAAAACAATCATAGCTTGTTTTCCCTTTTTGAAAGATCATAATACTTGTTCACATTTGTTTGACTGTTCTAATACCAATAATTCCTTTTCGCTCGCATGCCACATCAGCCAATAACTTATTACTCTCCATAATAGTTAAAATATGCATTTTGAAAATGCACACATTTTTAAAAATATATAATCATATTGTTCACTAACAAAAATATCATTTTTATCACTTACAAACTTTTTTTTATTGATTATTAAGTAGAGTTATAGACACTTAATTTGGAGCGATTCAAAATAAAAGGGGACTAATATTTATGACTTAGGAATTAATTAAATCATGAAGCGAAACATATGACACATATATACTCTTTTTGACTAATTCAATGGTCTTTTGGTCCTCCCATTGACTAATTCGATTCTACATTCCAATTGTTTTTGTCTGTATAAATAATACTACATGTCGACTTATGTTTACGTGTTAAAATAGGCGCAATAAATGGGTTCATTCATGACTTGAGGTGACAGATTTTAGGATAGTCAATCGGATTAGGCTAGAATAGTTCACTGTCTATATACCAATTTCAGATAAACGTGTGTTTCAAAAGATATAAATAATAAATAAATATACTTACGATAAAATTGAAAAAATACAAATATATTTCAAATATCAGTTAATTATGGGTTTCTTGTTTCGTTATACAAAACACTTTACAATAATTACTATGTATGCGTTCAATTTTCAAACTCTTTATTGTATGAGGTGAACATTTTTAAAACTTTATTATATGCTTCAAACTTTCACATCTTCTAGTGTATGAGATGAACTTTTCTAATATAGTTTTTATAATGTCTAATTTATTTCATATTACTTAAAAATTTTAAAAAATTCATCTCATACAATAGAGGATATGAAAGTTGTGAATATACAATAGAGTTTTTAGAAAGTTCACCTTATACAATAGAATGTATGAACGTTGAACACAAACAATACTAATGAGTGTAAAGTTGAGCGCATAATCAAACACGAATCTCATTAATTATTTCGTCATTTACAAACTTGCATGTTTTTTTTTATCTTAATATATAGAAATGACAAACCTATATACATTTGTTTCTTCGTCTAAGCGATGAGACTTTTCTTATTCATGTTACTTTGAGAAAGCACAGAGGGTGAGTCTTTTCTTTCACTCAGATATATGCGGTCTAACCGATTTATTCTCGGATCATTTCCAACACTTTTTCTGGTCACTCCAAAATGTTTACCTAGTGATTCAACTCTAGACCTCTTATGAGAACGCCTTATCATTGTGCCATGTCGTGATAGTTACATGTTTCTACATATGTATAGGATTAACGGAAATAGTATAATAGTTATGTGGTGAGGCGTCTTGATTCCTCACAAAATGTCTCAGGTTCGAACCTCACTAGGTAACGGATTTTGAAAGTGACTAGAAAAATGGTCAAAAACAGTGATAATGATTAATACAGTTAAACCACGTATATCTGAATTAAAAAATAATAATAATAATAAAAAGATCGCCCTCCCGGGTAGCCCGTCTTATTAGTATTATGGTCAAGTGGCCTTTACATATTGTTATCCCTTTATTTTTTTGTACCGAAACTAAAACTAGAGCTGGATGTTAAAAGACAGCATTAAATCATGAAGAATGTTTGATGAGTAAACTAATATAAATGAATGAATAGAACTTTAACAACAGCTAAAATCATGAAGAAGAAAAAAACACTAAGCTAAAAACTATATATCCATCGCCATTCTAACTTTTTATGTCACAAGGTAAAGAAAGTGGTAAATACTTTGTATGCTGAGAAGAGGGTGAAATTACCACATTCTCCTTCATCAAATGCTTGCTATATGGGCAGAGTACTAATTCCTTAGACAAAGTGTACAACAATGAGCAACTGCAGGGTCTGCAGCCAAACCATGATAGACGTGGAGTTCTTTTAGAAACTATAATGTCTCAACGATGACTCCAACACTTCTGGGCTCGGGCAAACCATTTGCTTCACACGAGTGCCGTTTTTGTAAATCTTGATTGTGGGTACGACCCTCACATTCTCAGCACTACCAATGTCTGGGCTTTCTTCCAAATCAACCTGCACATCAAATAGAGTAGATGGTCAAAATGGGCGGGGTCAGCTTGATCTATTGGAGTGTTTAACCAAATCATCGTTCTCCTTTGGGAACTTCTCAAAATATGTAGCACAAAATTCAAAATTTTATCAATGTGGGGTATATTTTCTCTCCTTCCAAAAGGAGTGCAAGATTCAATTGTTGCCAAGAAAGAAGTCAGAGACTAGGAGACTCACATATAGTTTCACTTTTTAACAAAAAATTGTCTGTATTTTTTACAATTGAACTTATACTCCCCTTTCTCAGAAAACTTAGTATACACCCCACAATTTTATAATAATTTTCTTGGCAAGCCCTTCTCAATTACCCTTTTTATTAAAAAAAAAAAAATTGTTTTAGGCAAAAGAACATAGATGGGATAATTAAAAACAAGTAACAAACATATAGAATCAAAATATTGTAATGTTTACCTTGAGAAAATTTATAGATGGATATCGAATGCAAAGTGTCTCAAAAAATGGAGCTATCTGCTTGCATTGAAGATCCGTTGAAATTTTGTAAATAACGACGGAAGCTCCTGCAGGTTTCAGACTTCAAAAGTCAACATACACGAACTAACATATTCGCTAAAGGCAGAACACAAAGAACGCCGAATGTAAACTAACCAGAGGAAGCAACTGCAGCTTTGAACAGCTCAAGATTGGCTAACCGTTCAACTTCGCCACCAAATTTCATATTAATTACATCTTCCCCACGAAATTTCTTCAAAGCAACTTGAGCATGAAACAACGACTCAGCAATGTCATTGTTGTTCGGAAGTTCTCTCCTCAAAATCTCGTAATCTTTCACAGATTCCACCCACCTATCGAGCTGCAATGTCACAAATGTGCATGACAGTTATAAGAAAACAATTCTTGCATTCAGGTGTTACACACACTTGGAGGTGGCAAATGAAATGGTCAGGCTGAGTCAGGTAATTATTAGCACGGGTCAAAATGGGTCGGGTTGGATTGTGCAGACCGACAAACACTTTTTTATACATGTCTTTGCATTTTACAAGTCATTGGCATTATTACAAAATTTATACTATCACTGTAGGCCTACAATTATTATAAAGAAGTGAGTCAAGAGGTGTATTTGAACACACTTCAGACAACATTCTATCCATTCGACCATATACGCCATCCCCTATTTACCGAATTTTTTGAATCCAAACGATTTGAACCATTATAGATGGAACATAACCCAAACCAACCCATTTAGATATTAACAGGACGAACTTGCCACTTCTCCACATACTAATTTCTTCATTTCTTTCACACACACACACAACAACAACAAATACGGAAATAATAGTGAAATTCAATACCTTGCTGAATGTGGCAGCTCTACGAAGAAGAGCTTTTGTGTAATTTGGGTGAATAAGAAGCGCTTGATTGCAATCTTCAAGAGACCTCTCAAACTGGCCGAGCTTAAACCAACAAGCGGCTCGATTACAATAGAGGACTGGGTTCGATGGGTCAAGCCTAAGCCCTTCCCCATAAGCTGAACAAGCTTCAGTGAGCCTTTCTGACTTAAAGAGATCATTGCCACGAGCCCGAGCTCTACAAACTGATCTAACATTTTGAAGCAAAACCGCAACCTCGACGCTTCTAGGATCAATTTGTCCTGATTTCTCGATCATGTTGATTGCATTCTCGAATCTATAAAAGTGACAATGAAAACTGAACTTTAGAATCATTATTAATAGAAGTGATGTAGGAGATAATACTTGAGGCACAAGTAATTAATTTGCTGGAAGTTTTTAAATTAGGAAAGTTTATTATTTATTTTATTTTATATTTAGGACTTCAATTTAATTAGGAAACATTAGGAGTTTTACTTTGTTTAGGATTAGGATATCTAGGTCTATATATATGGCAGTTTTGATCCATTTATGAATGGGTTAATTTGGGTTATGTTTCATCCCAAA
The DNA here is from genome assembly GCA_963930675.1 of Gnaphalium uliginosum. NCBI lineage: Eukaryota > Viridiplantae > Streptophyta > Magnoliopsida > Asterales > Asteraceae > Gnaphalium > Gnaphalium uliginosum. Next base: position 6,710,153 of record OZ005681.1, on the reverse strand, counting down.
AGGGTCGAATGGGTCGTAGGGTCAAATGGATTAAAAAGTCGCCCCAAGTGGGATTCAATGCACACAATCTTCTTATTCAAACATTTAGATTTAGATTCTTACTGTATTAATATAGTTTATGTAATCATATCCAACGCATTAATTATTTACAAAATATATTTAACAAGAGGACAGAAGACGCTTGCTAATCAACCCTCACAAAACATTAATCATTAACCCGTTGATCTTCCCGACCCACCAATTTTGCTACCTCCAGTTTATAATTCTTCAAATGGTTTAGTTTGTTCATAAAAACACTCACCTTCCTAATGCCATGTCAATCTGAGCACGAACAAACAAAAGGTACGCCTCGGAAAGCATTCCAAAAAACTTGGTATGGGAAAGCGAAAGGCTACAAATTGATTCAAATTTGGGTGCATTCGATAGGTTTAAATCGGCTTCATCTAGTTGTCGTAGTTTCAAAAGCGCTTCGGATTTACATGCAAATAGCTGTCAATTTAATATCAAAGATATTCAGTAATGTTATAACAATGATAATAATTCAGTTACAAGGCAAATAATTCCTACGTTGATGAACAACTATACCTGTGAACACACGTCGGCTCCAGAAGCAATGGCGGCATCGGCTTCTCTCAAAACTGCACTCCAATCCCGGATTCTCCTTAAATCGGTGCACTTACTTAAGTGCTTCTCTACGGTTTGCAGCTTTCTCAGCTCGTTAGGGTCAGGTTGGGACCCCGGGAAACAAAGGTGCTTCCTGGCATTTTCAACCAGTCCTAAACTGCCATTAGCAAACAGAAATTAGATTCTTTTAATAACGCATTGGAATTAACTAATCGAACAGCAAGCATAAAGTTATAATCTTCATTCAACATAATCAAGAAAAGCACATAAACATTAATTGAAAAGGCTGTTATACAGCAATGCCGACTTGTGTTGTTACTTTACACATAAAGTTTCAATCTTTAAATATGATCACCAAGAGGCAAGAACAACACTAAATAACTAACACAATTTAATTACATAATAATACGCATAAAGTTTAGAGCTTTAACTATGATCATCAAGAACAACACAAGATTAATAGCACACTATCATTACAAAACACTACTTAATATTTAGATCGTCAAGATTCAAGAACAACACATGATAAAAAGCACATGCGGAACAATACCATAAAGTTTCCATCTTTAACATGATCATAAATCAAATATCATTAAATAACAGCACTCACATGTAAAATTAATAAAACCCTAAGCATAAAGTTTCGACCTTTAATTCATGCTCATCAAGAACAGCACAAGATAACAAATAACATAACAACAAACTATATATCATTAATCAAAACGTGAGCATAAAGTTGCTACCTTTAATCATGATCATCAAGAACACCACGATATATGTAACATATACTACTAATATATTACAAAACTTACTTGTAAAAACCAAACAAATGCATCTCAATTCATAAGAGAAATCACTTATGCAAATTTCACATTTATCAGTTCCAATTTCTTTATTAACATTAAAAATCCCAAAAATAAAAATTAGGACCTTCAAATTCTAAAGTTACATATAAACTGAACCCACAAAATCACATGTCAAATGAGAAATCTCTTTAATGATAATAAAAGTTAACAAACAATTAAATTGTTTAAAAAGAAAAAATATATACCTAATAAGAAGAGAGCCTAAGCGATGATGAGCTCTTATATACCCAGAATCCAACTTAATAGCTTCATCACATTCCTTAACGGCGTCGTTTAACCGGTTCAGACATATCAAAACAGCAGACCGGTTACAATGATATGCAGCATTACCCGGAGATGTTACAATTGCCCTATCATAATAATTTAATGCTTCTATATAATTACCTTTTTTATATTCTTCATTTCCTAATTTTTTCAATTCCTCTGGATCTACTATCAATCTTTTTGAATTTGAATTTGAATTTTTATTCGGACTATTCTTTTCACCGGACTTGCTGCCGGAACCACCGCGCATTATACTACCGTGACCGTAGTTTCCGGTACCTAAACTTAACACTTCTGGTTTAGAGCTCCGGTTCGTCATCATACCGGTTTTCAGAAATTTTCCAGCCGGAAGTACATTTCCGACCGGAGATGTAGCTGAGCTGGGACAACCACCGGTTCGGTAACCTCGACCGGAAAATGTGGGTGAGCTTTCAACCGACAACTCGCCGGAGTGGTGGTTGGTGACGGTGGAGGTTGATTCTGACCGTACATGTAAACTCCGTCTGTTTCCGGTCCGACCGGAAGCTGAACCGGAGAGTGAACCGGAAGAGCTGGAGCTGGTACTGGCAGCCTGTTTAGAACGTAAAGGTGAAACCGGAGAACCTAAATCGAGTTCACGGAAATCCGGTTTATTATTAGCAGTGTCGGCGGGATCACGTGAATCGCACGTGAGTGATTTACGGAAACGATCGGAAAGTGTAGTAGTAATAGTGGCATTATCAAACCCTAAACTGGAAATGGGATTATTACTAGTAGTACCGGAATCAGCCATTAATTATTTAACTAATTATTTATTTTAAAAAAATGAGATTGAATAAAATAATTTAGGGTTATTGTAAATGTGGTGGTCGGAAATGATGGGTGCCGGTGTGGTTGAGATTGAGATACAACCACCGGCGGTGAAATATGACGGAAAATAATAACATAGAAAAATATACTATTATAATTAGAAAGAGATGATGGAGATCTCGTGATATAAAAATGAAAGTTTTTTTTAGAGAGAGAATAGTGTGTGTTTGTATGTGAGGGGTTTTACAGAAATAAAGATCATATATATATATATATATATATATATATATATATATATATATATATATATATTATTTTTTACTTTTTTTTTTTAGTATTTTTTGTTGAATTAATTAAAGATTAAAGATGTGGATAATAGTAAACTATTGCTGTTTTTGTTATAAAATGGATTATGCTCTCATTATGGCTATTTATTTTACGGGATTGGTTAACTTGTGCCCTGAGAGCACAAGATAAGCTTCATTAAGTACATTAGAACTACATAAATATATTACAAAATTAATTTATTAAACTCACTAATTTTCAATTATACATATTTTTTAATTACAATTTATATTATTTATAAAAAATTCAACTTCATTAAATGTCCTTAACTTGTTAGATAATCCCAAAAAAATTGCATTATAGGGAACATGTTAAATAATCCCAAAAATGTTGCATTACGAATTACGAATCAGGCATTTCTAAATGTTAACAATTAAAATACTACAATTAATTTAGTCCAACAACAAATAATATCCTTGGAATATGCTTACATTATCCTTTTTTTTTATTTATATTAAATACCAAATAAAAATAATAATTTGTTACGATATGATTTACCGTTTTAAAATGCTTTACTAACGAACTACAAATACCTACCATAACTATGGAAACTATTATTGGGATTATATATATATGCACCTATAAACTAATACGGAGTATATAATTTTAGACGTAAATATTTCATTTGTTTAAGCAACGCCTAACTGAAAAGACCATTTTGAGTTTTCAATTTTGGCTAAGCTGTTAACAATCCAAAATATGTATTAGTATGTTTTTTGGTTGTTAAAACACTATTAAAAAATAAAAATAGGAAGCGGCATTACGTATGTACTAGTGTAATACCCGTGATACGTAGCGTAATACGTAATTTTATTATAAATAGTGACTTGATGTATACTATCTTTGTTATTCACAAATAGATTATCCGTGATGGTAACTTAGACCGCTCCCATCAATCTCGTCTCTTTTTTGTCAGTTCCAACCGACGGAACAGACGCCAATGATAACTTAGACCGTCGGTTTAGTTAGTGATTCGAAATACGGTTGTAGAAAGACAAAAAAAAAATGAAAATGATAAAATTGTTATAAGACGTGAATTACATAAGCTAAATATAGCAATGTTAAATCTTAATATTAATAGTTTCTAAATCTAAAACATTAACCTCAAATTGCTTTATATATTACTCTGACAGAAGTATACATAATGATGTTTGAGTTTATGGGTGCATATCCTTAATATTCTTTCTTATATAAATAATAAATAATATAATAATAATAATAATAATAATAATAATAATAATATATGTATCATTTTAACAACATGTGGGGTTATACAGAAGTATTTTCTCATTATCTACTAAATTTAATTAATTAACAGAATAAAGTATAAAATCAGTAATAAAAAGTTAAACACAAAATGAAATTAGTAAAGCTGGCCATGTGCGAAGCCAGCTGGTCCATTCAGATGCAAGACGACCCTCGGGATATTACTGAACAGTGGCATCCAACTAAGCACGTTTAACCTAACGTCCGTTAAAGAATTTGACGGCGACGGCGACCTATTTCTGTAAAGATTCCGTCTACCACCGTAATTAAACGGGAGATAGTGACAGCACCCAATGTGTGGCCGTTATCCCGTGAGGCGTGGAATATTAATCATGACCTTGATACCTTCAATCTTTGCCACGTATGCACTTATTAGTCATCGCCAACTGATCGAGCTACTATCTGCTGCTACGCGGCCTCCCGTGCAAGTACTTGGTTCCTTCGGACGTGGAACTTGACCACAATAGATAAAAATAATAACGGTGTGTTTGTGTTTGTTTCGAGGGTTGTTTTGGTAGTTTATTTATGAATCGGGAATCAAACTCATAAATTGGTACATATTCTAGAGGTGGGTTTTATAACTGATTCCAATTACTATACCAATATTTTATCAATAATATCATACCATATGGTAATTTTTAGTTTCAAACTAAACTCTAAATTTTTTATTGATAAAGGATAATTACTACTACTTTAATTAATTTATTGTGATGAGCTACTAAGATTATTATACTCGATGTAATTTTAAACGTAATTACGCTATGTTTAATCAAAAAGGCAATACCCCTCACAAAATAATTATTGGATGATGTGTATTCTTTTGACTTTGAGTACCTAGATTTATTTTTGTTGATTAATATATAGCAGTAGCTTAATTAAGAATGATGGAGTTATTATGAGTGTTAGCTTAGCTTATGTGACAAGTAACAATATCACACTAATAATTGCCATACAAAAACAATTAAAAAATGCCCACATTCGATGAATATCGATTATGTAATTATAGTTTTTTTTTCTAGCTTGCTCCACTTTGATCCATTCTTAATCGAAGTTTAATCGATTCAATTCCATTATAAAACATCACCGTATGTTGATATTATACACTAAATGTGTGTTTGGTTCTCGTAATGTTTTTGATAAAATTGTGCTTTATAAAAAGAATTGGAATTTCAATTAATGTGAATTTTTTGATAAATTATAAAATTGGAATTTCAATGAAAGTGAATTTTTATGACACGTGACACATTCTTATTGGTTTCTTCCTTATCACTAAATATAAATGTACTTATCTAAACCTTACTCTAAATTGAAATAATAATAGTTACTTAATATTAGGTTGCGTTTGGTTCGCATAATTCAACAGATGATATTGAAATCTCAATTCCATTTCATAAAAGGTGTTTGGTTCACGAATTTTTTTAAACATTAAATATCTTATAAACGGTAAGTCGAAAAATTATCAGAATTGCACCATAAAAATCAACATTTTTTTCTCTTCGATTAGACATCTCACTAGGTATACTTTCAACTACTTTTATTTTTTTTCGGTTTTCGGTGGGTTTGTAAACAACTATCACATGTGATATAAACGATTATAATGTGATATGTCTAATCGAAGAGAGAAAAATGTTGTTTTTTATGGTGCAATTTTTATAATATTTCAATGAACCATTTTAAGATATTTAATTTTTAAAAACATGAAGAAAAATGAATTTTATAACATGTGATACATTACTATTGATTTCTGCATTTTACTAAAATTCTCATTTTCATTTGAACATCACTCTTTCGATAGGTATCAATAGCTTTATTTATATCTTTAGAAACACTGTTGAGTTAATAGTTAAATAAAGTCTCTTTAAAAAGAATGTGTTTCTTTAATCGTATTATCCGGATCGGAGTAATAAAAAATGAAGAAAGTGAAAGCTTCACGAGAAATGTGATGTTTGGTCGAAGGGAAGGTGAATGATTAATTTAGGAATAGGAATCCTAGGTTTGGATTATTCGCATTTTCCTAACAACCCTAATTATTATTTTAGTCCGTGAGGGCACTTGGGCTATTCCCTACTATAATTTGCTAATCACACAAATGAAAATGTTTTCGACTAATTGGCTAAATCATGGTTATTATCAACTAATTTAATATCGCCTTTCAATTCACACGTAGACGTATTAATAGTTGAGACTTAAAAACTTAAAATTGTAAATGCAATTGCTAGCTGCAGCCATTGTTACTCGAAGGGGACCAGGTTTTAGATGTCTACAAATGCAAATCCTTTTCGATATGTACCAGGTGCTGTTCCTGTTACATATCTCGTTGTTTCTCTTTTTTACCACACATAACAAATGAAATATTATTATTATATAATAAATAATATAATTATAATTATATATCATCAAGTGAATTAAAGGATGAAACACAGGATTCATATATGCACATATATAGGTTGGATAAGTAAAGATAAAACTGACAAGTGTTTCATTTGATCGATCATGTGTTGCTGTTTTTCATGTGAATTGTTACGTATCATATTTCATTATCATATTATAATATTAATATATTTTAATTTTATTACTTTATATTATATTTATATATATAATTATATGCATGCATCATCATCCCGATTCCTGCACAACGTCCTTGGGTGATGACTCAAGTACAAATCGTCAAACCTTTTACCAATAAATTATCATCCATGTATCTATATTCTATTCAATTCCATCTCCCATAGATAAGGCCCTTAGCTCCGTATATATGTAGGGCTCTAAATGTACACGATATTATATTGGGGTTCACAAAAATACAATACGAAAAAATATATACTTATATATATTTTTTATTAATTAATTAAATTTAAAATTAAAATTAAAATACATACATATATAGTGCTTGATTGATTGATTGCTTACTACCAAGTGAGTAATATCACGATTATATTGTGAAGTTTTTAACAATAAAATTATCCCTTCTTTTTAACTACCAAAACTACACGTCTCAATCTTTATTTTATCCCCGAAATAAGAAAAATGTGTATTCTCTTTTACATTTATTAATTATAATTATAATTATAACTAATAATAACAATTAGTACTAATTACTCCATCCGATTCTATTTTTACTGTCTGCTAGTAAATTTTGTTGGATATATCGTGTAAATGTCGATTTTACTTTTATATTCCAAGTCAAATTTAACTGAAATTTGTTATGAAATAAATGATTAATAATATTATATAAGGGTAAATCGAGAGTTTAATAGTTTTTAATAATTATTTCTGTAAGTAACTAATTTTTTGAAATAAATAAAAATAGTAAGGTGTACGTGAAAATGGGATGGAGGTTCGATAAATATTTTTTGATTATATTTCTAAAACAAAGGAAATTCGTCTTCAATTGCGTATGTATATTTCGCATTTACTGTTACATGATATGATACTAGGTACGCGGTTTCGCGCGCTCAAATTAACGTAGGGCTTTCGAATTTGAACGAATTACCTGTTTGATTCTGTGATCAATTTCAGATTAATCAGGTACGTATTTCGCGCTCTTAATATCACGTAGTGTTTCCGAATTTAAAATTTGATTCTGTAATTAATTATATTGCATGATTTCAGGTGCTCAATTTCACGTACGGTTTTCGAATTTGAACAATCCTGTGATCTATTCTGAGAGATTTTTGAATGAAATCAGGTATAAAATCATTTCGGTCTCTCAATTTTACGAGGTATAGCTGTTTGATTTTGTTATCAATTTCGGAGGAAGGTTTAGCACTCACTGTGACATGATATCAGGTACGTGTTTCGTGCTCTCGATTTCACGTAGGGTTCACATTTGAATCCAAGTAGCTGTGTGATTCTATGATCATTTGAGCTGCATAAAATTGACGATTGATTAAAAATGGAAGAGGAGAAAGATGTGAAGGAAGTAGGTGACGAGAAGAATGATAGTCCGACGAAGAAGGAAAAGAAAAGTATATTCGCTCGATTTTGGAGTGGATTGATTAGGTTACATGATGATGATTTTGAGAAGAGATTGCAGTATATACATAAAGAAGAAACTACTATTCTTGCTAGAATGAAGAAACGATCTGCTAGATGGAGGAAAACAGCTAGGAATACAATCGTATCATCTGTTATCCTCGAGGTAATGTTTAAGATAACTAGAATGGGGTGTAAGCTAATCAATCCACTAGAATAAGAAGTGGGGTGTAAGCTTATGTGTGTATTTTTGTGTGAGCAAATAACTCCAAATCATGATTAAGATAACTAGGTTTGTAGTACTAATGTAATTCTTTTGAACCAGCAGGTAGATGATATCATTTGGATCCTTTGTTTCTTTTTAGGTTGTTGCAATAGGATATGCTATAATGACAACAAGATCGGTGAAATTGGACTCGAAAATGAGGGCGCTGCGAGTTTTGCCTATTTTTGTTTTGCCTGTTTTATCATGGGCTGTGTACTCTGGACTTAAAAGTCTAACAGGAATATGTAAGTTCCCTCTAAAACTATATCTTTTACCTTAACTTTCTTAACTATGTCCTCGTATGAATGTGTTTGCATAATTTCGTTTAAGCTTCGTAATTTGTTTAGTTCTCAATAGTCTTATTGTTTAGGGAAGAAGGTTGTAGTGAAGTCTTAGTGCCAGAAGTTGTTAGATAACTGTATGTATGCTTTCTTTATAGGCGATCACAGGGATCAGAGAACTTTAGAGAGGCTTCGGGCAGAAAGGCAAACAAAAATTGATGAACTTAAAGAAAGGACTAATTATTACAACACCCAACAACTCATTCAGGTATCACTTGACACTTGACTCTTTCTTACCACACTTCAATTCTAATAGAGAACGCTGCCCATGAACAACACATGCTGACCTGAATGAAATACCCAGATTTAGTTCAACACTGGTAGATCAATATCTGTTATCTGAGACCTGAAAGGCTGAAAACAGAGGGATGTGGTAACGGGTCAAAATGGATAAATTTATAGATTGGGTAAAAACAGGTCAGTTGATGCTTCATGAATAAGTAGTAATTAGTCTCTTGAATTTCATACGCAAGTAGTATCTCTAAATTGATTATAAAAGAAAATTATGACAATACTGATCCATCTTCTTGATAAACAATAGAGGTTAGTAAAGACTTGATTGTGTCATGAGCTTTTTCTTATTTACTTTATTTGTTCGACCTGTTAGCATCGAAATAAAACCCATATCAATCTGTTTGCAAATAAACGGTGTAATTCCCACCTTTACCAGAAACCATAGCTCATTTGTTGCAGTTTTCTCTAGTGTGTGTCATTTTTTCCCCGTATGCTATCAATGTTAGTATTGTGCTATCCAAAAACCCTGATTTTGCAGAGATATGACCCCGACCCAGCAGCAAAGGCAGCTGCTGCATCTGTCCTTGCGTCCAAATTGGGTGCAGATTCAGGCTTGCATGTGTTTGTAGATGAGTCACATCTTAATCAACATGGGATAGGAAAGAACAGTGATGTCGAGCTTGTGCAATCTAGTGGTCTCCGGAGACAGAACACATCAGCGGTTGGATCCCCTGGAAGTAATTTTGATAAAGATGCATTTCAGTATGCTGGATGTGAGGTGTCTGAGATTTCACTACCTAGTGAGCTTGCCGTTGAGCATCATAGTCCTGTGGCTATAAGTCCACAGGATGGAGGTTGGATCGCTCGATTTGCGGCATTGCTCGTGGGAGAGGACCCTACACAATCTTATGCACTCATATGTGGCAATTGCCATATGCACAATGGTGAGTAGATTATTTTTTATCTGTGTTTTGCTGTGATGCAAGTACATAAATAGTCGTCCTTCTAGTGTATATAAAAGGGGTTAGAGGTTTCCAACCATTGTCAAAATTCCATTTTACACAACCAGAACAGGAAAAAGCATTAAAGTGTCAAAAAACCGATTTGAGGTAACTAATTTAAAAGTAAAGTTTGGAGAATTGGAGGTAAGTTGCAAGATTTCTTGACTTGATACCTACACACCGGCTAAGTTACAAGATTTCTTAAACTTATTTGAAATCTTTTTAAAAAAAAGTTGGTTACTTGAAATATAAATATGATTAAAGGGTTACTTGTTAATGTAATTTACCTCTAAAACTTCCAACTGAAATAAAATGGCCTAAATTGCAGGTCTTGCGAAGAAAGAGGATTTTCTTGTGATCATCTACTATTGTCCACATTGTCATGCCTTGAATAAACCAAGGAACTGGGACGAAAGTTCTACTAGTGCCAACAGCCCTAATATGAAATCTTCACCACATGCCCTGAATAAAGACGAATTTCCTTCAGATGCCAACACTCCTGAAATGAGATCTTCAACAGTGCGTCACCATGTTAATAAACCAATGAAATCAGGTGAAAATTCTTCAAATGCCAACACTGCCCCGAGTAAACCAAGACCCTCAGACAAAAAATCTTCAGATTGTAACACCCCAGATATGAAATCTCCAAAGACAGCAGTGGCCAATGCTAACTTGGTTAAACGAAGGAGTGAGAGTAAATCTGCTGGCACTAGTCCTTTGGGGGATGAGAACAAAAGGATAGTTGCTAAGGATCCTACTAACCATTAATGTGTTCTACATGGATTATATTCTTTTATCAATAGGCACATCGAAAAAAGGCATACAGATGGTTTCCTGATTCCTTCATGTAGCAAAATCATGATAAAGCTATATGATGGGACTTGTTTTGGTATTACACTGGTTCTACACATTAGTGACCACAGTTTAAGTTTTTGATTCATGGATCCTTACCAGGAAACCTTGGAAATATACAATGCACTACATGGATTGGCATGTTAGTCTGAGAGCTACTTACAGAATATTAACAGATTCCTGTAAGGGCACAAGAGCCAACATTACTTGGAGCAGTCTAATTCTACCGTTTTAGTCATCAATCTGGTAATATTTTCTTGGATTGAGATTGCATTCCATATAGAAATACTAACTGACAGTTGGTTTATATATGTACAGCGGAGTTACCGTTGACATCAATAATATCCGATTTCTGTATTATTTTTTCTAGTGTTACTTCTTTAACTTGTCGATAAACTCTTTTTGTCTTTCTTTATTACCTATTGTTATCACATTATTTATAACCACGAACCAACAAATTGGGAAAATGAATGTATGATACACCAATAGGATGGTTAGTGAAAGAATAGTGTATTTTGAGTAAGCTGTGGCAGAAGAACAAGAAGATACAGTAAAAGCATCGTGTGATACAATACATGCTACTCATCTTGATGTTAACAAATATTCAGAGAAAGTATTACAGCCATATGTTTTTTCAAGTGAAGGCTCCCAGAGACAGATATATACTGACCTCTATTTTCTAATTTTTACATTAAAATATGTCACTTCAAAATTCCCGTTGATCAGGTTGGTATATAATGAAAGAATGAGATACAAATAGATACTGTAAGATTTATCTAAGGCTTTGATGTAGTATTTAAGAGCGAAGAGTATACTTCAGCAGACTAATAATAGCACACCTGTTGCTAGTCTTCATCAGATGGCAAAGTTGGGCTGTTTGCACAGCTTTCCATTTGATGAAGCTCCAACATTTTCTTTTCGGGGTTACAGAGTCCTGTAAGATCAAATAGTTATTCCGTTATTCACAGAAACACATTGAGATCGTTCTAGGTGAATTTTCAGAAAAATACTAACCTGAACACTTGGGGATATCCCACACGGCAATAGATGTAGCACTACATTCTGCTTGACAAAGTTGACGGTTATCCTCATGGTTGACATTCATTGCAAGCATCCAAGCACCGATAGTAACATCCTCATTACTGAACATCCGGAAACTGGGAGATACAACATTTATCGACTTAATGATATTAGTAACTAACTAAAATATCCAAACCACAATTATCTGTTTTAGTAAGAGTAACATAGAATCTTTTCAGATCCGTAAAAGTGAAAAATAGACTGAAATGGTATAACAGTGTCAAGTTACTTACCTATCGTTTCTTAGAGCAACCAAGCTTGCAACGACATCTGCAGAAAGAGCATAGAGTGGACCATAAGCATGGAGAAAGTACTCTTGCCCAAGCATGTATCCTAGAGGTTCGTACCTGCATATATCAAATATGATTAGTCACTAACATCACTGGAGAAGCTCAATTAAAAAACAATAAATAAATAATAATAATTAATAAAAACCAGAAAGATGGAAGCTCACTCACAGAACAGTTAAATATCATCTTTTTCTGAAGCAGTCTATGTGTAATCCCTAAGTATCAGTCTCAAATACACGCTTTTGTGTTTCATAAATATACCTAAAGCCCAGCCCAAGGCCGGTACCATGATATAGTTATCACATGCTACACACACAGATGGAAAGTTTTGGAAGACTAACCATTTAAGTTTTGGGTCAGTGAACACGGGACCTTTCTTCATGCATCCGAGATAAGTCTGTGAGTGAGGACGTTCTTTAGCCAGGAGCAGTGATAGCCGATCTAAGAATCAATTTAGGCAATGTGTTGACAATTACAAAGAGAAGTCAAGAAACATACAAATCAGACAGTAGCTTATGTAACAATGAGTTTAAAGTGTGACTAACTTTTTGAACCATAGTACTTTTTATCTAAGCCAATAAACAATCCATTTTGGAAGGAAAGAAGAAGGAACATTCATAAATTAACTTCTAAGAAAACCAAGTACTCAACTAATAATAAGCTTATAAAACATTAAAACTAGTCACCTGGTCGTAAATATATGTCATCATCAGCTTTAACATAAAACTCAGAATCGTAAAGTGCATAGGCACCTTTGAAGAAAGCTAACCTGTAATAGACACACAAAATTAGTATAAATGCAACACAATTTCCTTATTTGTTTCAACCATTGGCACTAACGTTTTGTATGGAAGCTTACTGTACTCCTCAATGATATCCAACATCAAGAAGTCGTCATATTCCTCCACCTCTTTTTTTAGTGCCGCCATTTTTGATGCATCACTAGTCTTCCCAATGATAAACCTGAAGGCTAAGCCTGTAGCCTCTTCCAAGCTGCATATAATAAACTAGCTGTGAAAAACAGGTTTACAAAGCAGTTAAACAAAAGCTTCAAACTGAATCCAATGGCTCGACAAGTGTTCTTATTGCAGGTCGAGCTCAGTTCTAGGAAGATCAAATAGTACGAAGATGTCCATCAAAATTTGCTCTGCATGACAAGCTTGATTCGCAAAGTTGACAAGATGAGTCGATCTATGCTCATGTATATGCTCATAATTATAGTCCAACTCAAATTCAAACTAGACCTCAAATTAGTCTATTAATTCAATCGTTTATTGACCACATTGCTTATTTTGCAGCAGCTAAACAATACTAGACACACTTCCAAAAACTACTTATACGCTGAATGTAAAAAGAAAAAGCACTTACAAATAAGCAGGTTGGTACTTTAAAATAATCAATCCCAAACACCCTGATCCGATCATATAATTTGTTACATTTACATCACAAATAAACTACATCAATACTGACACACTCTCAACAAAAACAAGTTAGAATAAAAATTGCGTACCGTTGAAGGCCTTGGTGATCAGAAGGCAACCAGGTTTTACGCAATGCTTGCCGTCGACCAACCGATCCAAAACCGGTTTGAATTCCAACGAATCCCATAACCTTATGCCTTTTCTGATCTCCATCATTCACAAACCCTATCTTTCTACTTCTTGTAGTCTCACCACCACCACTTTTATCCCAAACTACAGATACGGATAGCGGTTTGCTGTACTTACATTTATTTCCTGATCCGATTCGTGATTTTGAAACGACGATAGTGAATAATAACAAACCGGCGATTGCGATCACGAAACAGAGAGCAAGTACGAATGATCTACGAGCTAAGAAGTTAGATTGAGATCGAGCTTGAAAGAACTTTCTAGGCGTAGGCATTTTGGTTTTGGTTGATCTAGGGTTTTGTGAGGGAGTGATGGAGATGGAGTTTCAGCTTATTTGATTTTGTTGTTTACCAAAGGAGAAATGACAAATTAAATACTTGCCTCCAAAAAAGTGTTGGTTTAATAGATGGTTGTACCGTACAAGTTGATATACTAGAATAAATTTGTTTAAATATTAAATATCCGGCAAAGTTCATGTGGTGTTAACTTGATTAGATTAAATTAAATGTTTAAGTTTTTTTCATGTGTTAATTTATAATATTTTTTAGAATTGACATTGTACTCGTGTTATAGACACTAATTAATAGTGAGAAGGCGTCGTCGTAAGATCAAAGATTCTATGATATTCTGGTAATACATATCGATTTTAAAACTTTTAAAAAGAAAAAACGTCTATTTAAATTAAAATTTAATTTAAATATGTGATAAAAAGAAAAAAGAAATGTGAGGGTTTTCATACCGGGTCTTGCTATTGTAGTTATTATTATTATTATTATTATTATTATTATTATTATTATTACGAATACGAATATAGATAAATTATGTCTGAAGGATTTAAATTAGTACCATATTAAGCTAGACTTAACATGATAATATTATACGACAGGCAAAAGTTTCAACACTTATCATATGCAAAACCTCTAATCAGGTTTATTTGTTACTTTCAGGTGATTATTGTGGCGTTTAAAAATTAAATCAAATACTACTATTTAGATGAAACTAAAGAAGTTGTCACGACAACCTACTCTCAATCGCAAAATCAAAAACGAGTCCGTCAAACACAGCAAAATTGGTTATTTTCCGGCACATCCAAACACCTCAGTAGAGTTACCAAACCTAAACGAACATTTGAATGATCGAAAGAATCTGAAGAAAAACTATAATCTACACGTATGCATCATATAACCAAACTATTCCGGTAAAAGAAAAACATAGAAAAAGGATTTTTCAAAGGAAAAGGATGTTGGATGACAAGCAAGGTATGTACAACAGAATTCATCATCCCTCATGTAGTTTTTAATCTTCCTCTACACATACAACCACATTGTACAACAAACTACACATTTCTTTTCCTAATGACACAAACAAACAACAAGTGCCAGACACAACAGATACAACTTCAACCTCCATTGTTCTATTTCCATCATATATGGCAATTGCCAAATCCCTGCAAAACTTTCTCAATTCCTCAAATGTACAACTTTATTGCTCAGTTGTTTGTACCAGGAATAATTATCGGGCTGTTGACTCATCGAAGTTCCCTCCTATCATTGGGTTAACTTCAATACAGGTAACATTCGAGTCTCCTTCGGCTTTTGAAGGTAGTGGTGGGAGTTCTTCAGGTGAAAGCTTCGGGTCTTGGTCTTCACCTTCTAGTAAGAAAACAGGTATAATCTTATCCTCCGCAGATGTATCTACAGCTTCAGATGGCGTACCTGCTCATGAAAACGAAAGTTAAGCGTGAACTAGCTTGGGCTGTTTAACAGGTAAGATTCATCAAGAAAAGGAGGGTCATGCAGGTTGGGTTGGATTGACCAACAAACAGTTTTAGTTCCCTTTTTCTCGAAACTTGATGTATGGTAATTATTGTGTTAAATATATTTACAAAAACCATATCATTGAAATACTAATCAGTTTCTTAAAAATGTAGTGATTTATATACATTTCGTTTTACTTTCAACTCATTTAAGTTGTTTCATTTTTAAATATGTTTTAGTGTTAACCCATTAAACCCGTTGGAGGTTAATTTAAAAAGGTAATCAACTCATTTCAAGTTAACTGGGTTGAGATCATCTAAGAAGATGGAAATGTGTGTACCTTGGATTGCACCCTGGTACATAGGTTTCTTGAGCCAAACGGTTCCTGGGAAAACCATAAGGTTGGTTTTGGTCAGACTCTTCTTCTCGTCAGCTTCCAAGGACGTGAACCCAAATCCGTCGGTCCAGGTGTCAACCAAGCTGGGGATGGCAGATACCACCAGCTTCTCTACCTTTAAGGACTTCAACATCTAAACAACCGAGGCATGCACACAATATGTGAAATTCTGAGAATTGGACCTAGTTTTAACTACTTTAAGTGAAATTTCTCCCATTCGCATACAGCATAATTGTATGCAAAATAAGGTGCTATATGGGTGTTAAAATGTAGGTGAAATTTTTATGCTACTGAAGTAATTTTCCATAAAAAAAACCCTCTTCTTTCTAGTTTCTGCTGGTAGGGGGATTAATGATTATGCCACCATAAAATAAGTGTTACTCATTTACCATCTTTACACATAGAGGATTACCTCTTCAATAGCATCCATGAGGCGCCTACACATCCCCTTGCGACGATATTTGCTGCATGTGGCAATTAACGGCATCTCCGCAACCTTTGCCCCATGGATCCTGAAGAATTAATAAAAACATATCATACCATTTAATTAGATACGTAGCAGACACCGGTCTAGATTACACAAGGAAGTAAATTTGGAAAAGTCGAAATACAGAAGCCGTTGTTAAATCTTGTAGATTAGATAAATTATAAGAGTAGTTATGTCAAATTGTACCTTACGGATGCTACACATAGTATCACATCATCTTTCTCCAAAATCAATGTATAGAACCCCTCATAGTCAAGACGGGCAAATTCTGATCTGAAAAAGGGATAATAATCAAACGAAACAATTAACCTTTTAGTTATACCATTAGTATATGATGTGAACAACTTGAAATGGAAAAGACAGAAACAAAACATCAAGATGGAGATAGTGCTCACCCCCAATTGTACAAGACATGGGGTATCATATCAATGCCAGTTCTTGGATCCACCATGGGAAGAAAACACTCCTCCATGATTGTAAGGGCAACAGCTAGTTTCAGATTGCATTCAGCTTTCAAAGCAACCAAACGCTGAGCAGAATGAACCTTTTGGTCCCCATGTATGCACTTCAAAAGCGTCCATGAGAAACCATCAGATATAGGATTCATAAGCCCAATCTGGGAATGAAGCCCTGAGTGAACCTACAAAAGATTAACATTTAAATTTATCAATAAGATCCAATACTGCATAATATATACATATTTCCTACTCGAGCTAAATATGTCAATTCACATTACCTCCTTACAACTTTCCCCACATAACCATGTAGCAGAAGACACCAACTCACTTTCCATTCCCTTCTCTTTCAGACATTCGACATGGTCTGTTTACATGCAACACAATCATAACAGATATAGATCTGATCATTAATAATAAACTACAGAGAAAAACATCTTCTGGATATGAAGAATGGTTCTGTGCCAACTTGGATTAAAAAGAATGTAGCTTGATTTCAAGTGCCATACAGATAAATGCTTTCTTTAAATATCCAAGTTATTAAAAAAATCCTGTTTGTCAAGTACAGAAACTTACGTTTATGTTCGCATTGCAAACATTTCAGAGCACCCAAGCTTGAACCATCGTTATCATTAACCACGTTTCCACAAATCCAGCAAGAGCACTTAGAACAATACCAATTGCCTTCAGGTAGCTCCTGGAATAAGCAAGGCACATAAAAGGGGATACAGATAAATATAAAGAAGCAGGCCAATTATACTAATATTCACAAAAGATATGAATCCAAACAGCTAAAACAACGTAGCTCTATTTGAGCATCTAGAACCCTAAAAAGTTCTTGAGGAAGTACAGATACCTAAAAGCGTGGTGGGCATAAATAAAATAATAATTGAAGAAGATTTAGATTAATATGAAAGTAAGACAAACCTGTACACACAAGCATTTTAGATGAAAGGTTGATGGGCAGTTATCACAGCATATCAACTCGCCACCATCACCACACAAACCACAACTATCATCATTTTCGTCGATATCCTCAACCTGGATAGTCCGTGTGGCACCTCTCCTAACCTTGTATTCAGCTGACCAAGCTTCCAACTGGCACAAAGTGAACGGCTTGCCAGACTCCATAAAAAGATTTAAACATGGGCTTTTCAGGCTGAAACCAGCATGATATTTAAACTCAGAAACTGATAGAATCTTCTCACAACATCGACACTTAATACCATCTCGGGTAACTAAACCATCTTTCACCACTATATCATCTCCTGGATTCCTGAACTGGATCACTTCATTAACTTTAATAACCCCAAAGTCTATTAACCAGGATAACACCGTCCTAACACCGAGCCCAGACCACCTCCCTTCCACGTGATGTGTGCCACTTTTGGTAAGACTTCGTGGACGTAACCTGCAACCGCCTTTTCTCCCCTTGTTGTACTTCCTTGGAGCTTTTGGGACACAAGATTTCTTCTTCATACCTGATGATTTATTAGAACAGCTCTTTAAAATGGCTGTAAGTAAAAGGTCATCATCATTAAGATGACAATTCCCTTTTTTCAAATTTTCATGTTTCTGACGGCGAATGGACTTCTTGGACTTGGTTTGCTTCTTCTCATCCTGATCGTCAGGAGAGCAGAAAGATGATTTTATACAACTTCCATAACTCTCTGCCATATTTGATTTTAACTGAACACTAATCTCACTGATCTCCTGCATACCACTAGAAGCACTTAACTTCATCTCGGACAACCTTTTTGATTTCTTGCGTTCTTTGGTGTCTGTGACAACATCCAGTGCATATGACCCAAGCTCTGTACTATCTTGATGAATACATATGGATTCAGACCCTCCAGTTGATCCATACCGATTGTTCGTTTGGCTTGGATATAAAACCAAATCACTACTCTCTTTCTCACGTCTTCTAGTAAGCTGATTTGCAATGATAGCTTCATTCTTTGAAGGCAAAACAGAGTCATCACTCAAATAAAAACCATCCACCACACTTCTCTTTGTTTTGACTGGTTTCCCTTCTTTTAAGTTGCGCAGACTTTTGTCAATAAACGCCACTTTTGCAAATGGATCAAGTAAATACCACCAGTGAGCTAAAGCAGTGGCAGGCTCCAAATTTCTAAGTTGTTCTTCAATTTCAATCAATGTATTAGAAAGATCAGACTGGAACTCGGTGAAACTAGTCCACTGTATGCCATCACTGTTACCAATAACATAACTTGCATCTGCAACTAGTTTCTGACCACACATGTTCCAAGCTCGGTAAAATTCTCGAATTGGCCTTCCTGAAGGAGATTTAAAGACAAACTCTCCGTGACCTCTACAATGTGTAGTTCTGTGACGCCTCCCTACAACCCATTTTGCTGCTCTAAGTAACCGATGAATGTGAAAACGCAGTAGCGGTTTAGGATCGGTACTTGACTCTTTGGGTGGTACTAGAAACTCATCTTCGTCAAGTTCCACAAATGATGAACCTTTCCATTTCCGCTTGGTAGAGTTTATGGGATCAGGTTCCACAAATGAAGTATCTTTCCATTTCCGTTTGGAGCAATGATTGGGTTCGGGCCGGGTAACTAAGAGCTTGCTAACATGGCTCTCTTGAGAGACAGGTGATGCAATAGCAGCAGTTACTTCGTTTCCTTTTTGATCATTTGTGTCAGAACTCGATAATCTGGATTTTGAAGCATCCTTGTCAGCAACTTCTCCAACAGCTCCTTTAAGCAGATAGCAACTGGATTTAAAACCTTGACCAGATGATTCAACTAAACGACATGTTACAATTGCAGTTGATTGAAACAAACAAGAATCGATTTCTTTTAATGTAATTGAAGAATTAACGACTTTTTCTAAGTAAGGTTTAGCATTGACTTGTTCTTCAAGTAACACCTTCCTTCTTTTAACTTCAACATCAGGGTCGTTTCTAGCCAATATAGTTAACTCCTCAGATTCTTTCTTATTTTGAAAATCTTTGTCGCTTGTCATGACTGAATTATCACTGTTGCAGTCGAATGACAAGTCTTTGGGCTTTTTACTTTCATTTTCGAAATTTATTGCTCCAGTTACAAGACACTTTTTGCTAGTTTTTTCATTTTCATGCCCAAAGAACACTTCTCTAAAAATGGAATCCTCGTCCTTTGAACCCTCAAAATCATCATCATGCAAATCTTCTATACCTCGGCTGAACAGCATCTTTAAGGACTTGTTGCAGTTCCCCTTCATTTGAGATGTCTTTTAGTAGTCCCTTATCCAGTATAAAAAAAAAAATCACAGTCCCTCTTCTTAATAAAAATAGAAAATCTCCACAGAATCAAAAAGGGAACATGATGATAGCTGAACTCAAAATGAACATCTGACCATGAAAATCACCCCCTCTGCAATAAAACAAATAAAAAGTAGATGAGTTGACTGTATGTGAAGATGATTGATATCGAACTATGTCTAGTGACAACCAGATCAGCATATAGAAGGAAGCAAAGTAATGCGATATATATATATATATACATACATATACATACATATATATAATATATAATAGATATATTACAACAGTCTAGGTTGCACGGTAAAATATACAGTTGGAAAAACACATGGGTAGCTTGCAATTTTTTTTAAGGGAACTGGTAGTGAGATAACGACAATTCCTAATTCGTAGCACATAAAGAGCTGATCAACAACTAGGAATGGTGTAAACATCTGACAAAAGTAAGAAATGTTAGGATCAAAGTATGCTGTACATGCGTACATAAGGAAAAACAAAATGTCAAACAAATAGACAATTTAAGTGCACTTCAAAGATGGTCAGAACATGAAAACACGGTGAGATAGTAATGTTTATTTTCCAATAAGGTATACATGGAATATACTAGAAGAAGTTTGCGCCACTCCAGCAATTGATATTGCAGGTTATATATACTTTAAAAAACCCAAACAGAGTCTTGACCACAATCTACTAAACAAAGATTATTAACTAAAAGAAACTAGACTTGCTTGATAAAAAGTGGACGTCACTGAAGAAAAAAAAGATGTCCATGCAATAAATCAACTTTACCATTTAGTAATGGTCTATAAAAGAGTAGCTAATTTGACTACTAATGCAAAACGTAAATGATTAAATCAAACAACAATGAGCTGCAAGATACAGAGAAAAAATGGAAAATAATCTACTAACATGTACGCTATAAAGGATGTATTTTTACATTGAAAAGGCGAACCCGTAGAACATAACTAATAAGGACATGACCGACAAATACAATATAAGTGGTGGATTATTAATTGCTTGAATCAGTGAGTCCATTTACTGGTGTCCTGAAGCCATTTCAGGAATTAACTAGGAATGTTATGATAGAGAATGCGCATGAATGGGCATACAAAGAACATGCCAACCAAGAATCCATGAGCTTGTGCCAAACTGAGAGTCTGAATAAATGACATTTTACTCATTTTGAAAGCAAAATGCATTATCAGATACTAAAATTATGACCAACAATCACACTATAGACACCATTGACAACCTTTTCTATTAATTTATATTTCGTAATTACCTTTGAACTTTTATAAGACACGCAAAAATATTTCCTTTAGGTGATCCTTTAACATACGGATTCACACATCATGGCCTTATTATAGTGTATACCTGTATCACATAATGTTGTCACTTCTACAACCTCCTCGCTGAAACTAACAAATCAATAATTTCCTGACAGAGAAATATCGACGGTGCCTACAATACTGAATGAAGTGCATATTTGAGTTACGCAGCAAATATCTCTAGTGAAGTTGATGGTATATTCCCGAAGAATGGCGGTATGGCCACTTAAAACAATAAAACTCAAGGTTCTCAATCAAAAAAATACAACGGGCACCAGCTTGGGTTAGAGTACATGTAGATCCCGAAGTAGATGTGTGGCTAAAAAAAATTGTGTAAATATCCGCACACAAAAAAGTTTAATGTGGAGCTGGTTAGTAGTTAGGTAATAATCAGAAAACATTGCCTAAAATAGTGTGGATACATCTGGTTCAATTATTGCTAAATTTGATATTCGTATTTATTTTTTTTACCAATTTGCTCTATTTTGCCTGATACTTCATAGAGGTATGGCATCCATCATTACCATAACGTAACTTCTCCAAAAAATATAGCATTAACTTAGTTCTCAGCACTTAGTTTTCTTTCTCTTCCTTAACGAAACTGTCCCCATACATGCTATATTGGTTGGTGAAAAACGCTCACTCCATCCATGGACAAACTGAGAGTATGTAAAAGACCAAGAACTAGGTAATAGTGACCTCCATTCCCGGTTGCAAAATCAGGTGAATCAACTTTTAAATATTCTTCAAACCCGTGATAATATAAATATAAATAAGCTCAACCCCAAATTGGTTTAGAAACAGGTAGTGAAGGACTTGATCAATTAAATATAAGAAAACCTTGGGAAAAAACTTCCTGAATATTTAAAAGACATCTAGACTAGGTCATCTGATTTCTCCCTCCCTCCCTCCCTTTAGTCCTTTCTGTTGTCATCAACTTACCACTTAGGTAAAAGCATTTGTTGAATTAACATGTATTCTCTCTTTTTCCTATCACATTCATATTTGCCAACCAATCATCTGTAGGTAAAAAGCTTCAAAGGCTTCACATATTACACATTTAAGTGATTATGAAATCCAAACTAACAAAAAGCAAGGGTAGCTCATACAAGAGCAAAGAGTCAATTTATCAGTATCTAATATGCGTGTCTCCGGTGGAAGCCTAGCCAATCTATTCTAGATCCCAATTAATCATCCCAAAATGGAAAGGTTTGATAGGTATTACGGTATTAAGAGACTACATCTAACTACATTGTCGCAAAAGAGAGAAATTTACAACAGAAAAGTTAGCTCAGTAGTTGCAGAACGTATAACTATCGATTGGCACGATCATACGTAGAATTCATGCATTAAAGCAACATTAAACATGGCTGAGACATCACACACAGCTAACATAATTAACCAAAAAAGGTAAAGCACTAAACCTAAACAAAAATATACTTATATACAACTCTAAAAGCTGATATTTTTTTCCTCTTTCACCAATTCATAATTTAAAGTCAATTTAGGGGGGAAACATAATTAATTCATCAATAGATAGATATCCAATCAATCTGCGTTATGCCTCTAAAAGTAACATCTAATCGAAATTTTGATTGTAAAATTTAAATTCAAACAGCACCGAAGCCTAAAAACTGTCAAATCAACAAAATTTCCTAAATCCAACATATAAACAACAGATAACCAAAAAAAAACTTCAAACATTCGTCACAAATCAAATACACATCGATCACAAAACCCTAAAAGCAAATGACGAATTTCAAAATCAAGCACCAGATCAATCATTCAGAAGTGCGGAATGAAATTGAGCTAAAATCAAAAGAAATCGAACCTCTGAAGTGCAAATTGAGCTTCGAATCGGAAATTAGGGTTTGAAGATTTGGGAGACTTTTAGAAAGATAGAGTGAATAAAATGAAATGGGGGAAAAGTTGAGCTAATAATAATAATTAACGGTTACGTTGATGTCTGAACCCTATCTCGCGAGTGTTGTTGTTTGTAAGGATTGGGCTTTGGAGAGCCCGAACACACAGCACTGGTGTATTCTCTGCAACAGATGTCAATCATCTTTGTCTTTGCTGACGTCATCTTTTTAATTATTTTTCTTAAAACTCCGGTTAACATCAAAATAAGTACGGTACGTATTAATTTTCCAACAAGTACACGATGGTTTTGCCAAAAATACAGAAGTTAAGAATGTGTTTAGTTGAGAAAAAAAATTCACAATTTATTATTATTTTCTAAAAAAATAAAAATGTTTGTATCTCAAAAATTTTGATAAATATATTCGAATGTTGTTGTATTTTTCTTTTAAGAAAATTAATTTTTAAATAAGCTAGATGTTGAGAGAAGTTACCTGACTCCCTTTGTTTAAAACACCAACGATGCGAGTGGATCACTATAGACTAGCATTTGATAGTTGGTGTTGATTGTCAGTGTCAATGGCTTAATTTTGTGTTGGACAAAAAAAAAAAAATATTTCTCTTGTTTCTTACCGATTTCACAACACATGGTAGATTCACTTCCACATTTCCTCAACGTTGACCATTTCTTTAAAATTTTGACTTCAATTTTATTTACAATATCGACGACAAAAATGAAAATATCATTGCACGACTCTTTGTGTTATAATTCAAATACAGTTAATACTTAACTAATGATCATTATTTATGTCAAGTTAGTATAATAAATGTTAGTCACTTAGTCAGTTAACACTTGCATATAGTTTTTGTTTATAATCATTAGTATAAGTTAGTTAAAAATATGGGCAAACTTATTTGATTTTGGTAGTGTAATAATAATTTAAATAGTTATAAACTTTATAAGTGTTATTCTCTTCGTTCCACAAAATTCGTCCACCAACAATTTTTGTGTGAATCAAGATATGTTTTGTAAATAATAGTTTTGTCCTTATATTCAAAACGAGTTTAACTAAATTTATTTAAGAAATAAATTATTGAGAATAATAAATTAGCGTAAAATGGGAAGTTTAATTATTTTTAATTGTTATTCTTTACAAGTAGATAACTGTTTTGAGACATATATAAATAGTACTGTAGACATTGATTTTGGAACAAATGGCGTATTTTGAATTGATTAAGTTATCGGTCACTATCGATCAATAATATGTTACTTATCAAAAACTTTTTATATAAAATAAATTATATTACATTTTACGAGCATAAATATTGCTTTATATATTTGTAAGTTGTCGGTATCAATGTTTTAAGGTCCGGTTAGACCGAATTTTTAGAAATGCGCCTTAAAATTAACCGGTTTTAGTTAGTGGGCCGTCTGGGCCAGCCAGCCGAACCGGGTTGAGCCGGGAACCGGTTTCAGTAAAATATAAAAGTTTTAAATTATTTTTTGGAGGTTGTAGGTGGATGACGTTGCAAAGGACCTTGAATGGCTATAAAGTAAAGTTTAAAGTTTAAAATATAAAGTTATGATGGATATAAAAGCCTAAAAATTTGGTTACGTTGAAAACCCAATTTTAGTTTTGAGTTTCAGGTCTCGTGGGGAAGATGGCATGTGGGGTATTGTACTTTTTTACTAAGTTTTCTTTTGGTGCCTCCTATTTTGAAGAAAGAACCAATTTAACCTTGAAGATTTTATTTTTGCTAAGTTTTTCTTATCATGATGGCCCCCCTATCTTTAAGATTAAACCAATTTAACCCCCAACATTTTCTTTTGATGCCCTTAATGTTGAACTGAAAAAACATACTACGTTTTTATTGTGAAATATTATATTTAAATTTTTTATACTAATTTCATAAGAAGAATATATAGATTAGTTTTATGTTTGAAGTTAATAACGAGTCATAGTTGAGTTATTTTGTTAAAATTTGAAGTTGAGTATTTCAAATGAGTATTTCAGATACTTTAGTCTCTTATGTGTGTCTTAACTCGCATGTTTTTTAAAAAAGTTTACTTGTTGAATTGTTAGATTGTTGAATTGTTAAATTGTTTGGTGGACATTATTTTGTATGTCGTTTGCTACATGTATATATTCCGTTTTCAGGTTTTTAACAATTCCAGTCTGAACGGCCGGCCCGACCGGTCCGACCAGAGATTAGCACTCGTCCAGTTCAACTAAAATATCGGATTTTAAAACATTGGTCAATATTGGTTTATTTTTTGCTATATTTAATACGGAGTAACTTTTTTTTTCTTTTTGTTAAATTACCGAGAAGAGTCAGGGTTATAGATGGTGATAACTAAATTGGGTATTCCTTGGTTGCAAATTTGCATGAAATCAAACCATAGGAAAATGACAATATGGATAACAAACTGTTATTGTACTATTTAATCTTCTTAAATTGCATCCGAGTTTCTAGTCATGAGATATTAATTAATGTCATAAATATACAAATACAACTTTGATTGAACAACTTTTAAGATTGTGGTTTTTCTTTCTTTACTTTAAAGAGAATTGTACTGTACTATTGTACTATATATAGTATTTATATATATGTATATATATATATATATATATATATATATATATATATATATATATATATATATATATATATATTATTAATTTATATTAACTAGTGCCTCTTTAACCAAACTCTAAATCTGATAACATTGATGCCGATGGCTTTTTAATACAGGGGGTCGAAAGGCCCCTCATCGACCCTAACCATCTTCATTCAAATGCCAGTAGTTTTAGTAATGTCATCTGATATAAAAATGTGCTCTCTATCTTCCGTCATGGCAGACTTTTCAACAAAATTTTCTCCTCGATCTAAAGTGACTTCTCTGCAAGATAACCTCACATTTCTTTGATCTGCCATCATGTTCGGTTTGCATCGTCATCACCGGTCGTGACTGCATCGACACTTGACGTTGATTCCCATGTTTGGTTTGTTAAGTATCTTTTTTTGTATGTGTTTTGGGTGTTTTCATTTGGTGACTCTCAAAATTCCAGTAATCTGTTTTTTCCTCCAAATCTCTACGACTTCGTGTGGTTTTTCGACGAACTTGGTTACTGTCGTAGATGGTTATACTAGGTTGACCTTTCGAGGTTTGGGTTTCTTCATTAGGGTTTTTTCCATGTCTGTTGGGATGTTCGCTCATATTTTTGTGGTCAAGTGTTTGGTGGATTCTACGAGCGGAGTTTGCTACTTTTGGTGCGAAGGGTTGTTTTCTCGTTATCATTTGTATCAATTTCAACCGTCAATTGGAATTTTGGCAAAAGTGATGAAGTTGTCTCGTTTTGTGAAAAATAAGGGTGTTGTTTGTGTTTTTGGTAGTTCAAATTATTATTTCTTTAGTTTTACTTCAACAAGGTTAGGGTCGTTAATTTGTTCACTCACCAATTATACTCGGGATTTCATTTTGCAATCCGTTAATATGTAACTCAGTTACTCAAATGTATTTTTTCGATCCAATGCAAAATAATTTATTTCACCGAAAAAAGAAACATACTAAAGGAAACTAGAATAAATATAGTATTAAAATAAAACAAATAATAAAGCCAATTTCCAAATTAATATTAGCAAAGCAAAACTGGATTAGGGGTGTGTGTGACATGGAACTTTTAAGAGCTTTTAGGAACTTGAGATTCTACTTTTAATAAGGTCTGGCCCATAAGTTTTGTTTGTCAATACAACAAAAATGAGATTTATTGAAAAAATAAGCCTCTAAAAACACTTAAACAATAAGCTTTTTGAAGTAACTTTTGAATAGAAGTTCAAGTCTCAGCTCTAACCACAAATTTCAGCTTCCGCTCGTTGTTGTCAAACACACTCTAGATAAAGGCATGGCAAATGGAAAGTTTTTGTGTACAAAAACATATTTTAAAAAGCTTAATTTCATTAGAGTGTATAGCTCAATTTGACAAATGGTTTGCTAAAATCTAGTGCCAAAATTTTGCTATTGATCAGTGAGAGTGTAGTTTTTTGATAAAAAAAAAACTTTTAAAAGAATTTTTCTTTGGACTTTAAAAATTAGTAAAATTGATGAAGAGATTATCTGCCATAAAAACCTTTCAAGTTTGGGCATTGTGAATTCTCGGTAAAAATTTGATAACCAATAACTAAATAATTTTCCAAAACTAAAATGGTGAGGTTATGAAGAGAATGTATCAATTGATAGGAAGTAGGGTAAGACCAAATTCAATACATTTTACGATAAAATTATCGTCCAAATTTACTGCACCTTACTAACGAAATACTGCATTTTAAAAATAATGTATTTTACACCTATAAAATTTAATTGCATTTTAATAACACTGCATTTTACACCTACAAATCTTTCATATATTTTAACTGAGTAACCATCAACGTTAGGTGAAACCTTTTTACGATGTCATCTCAAATGAAATTTGACGTGACAATTGTAGCTTTTTTTTTTCCATTTCACAAGTCATGTCATCCATCTTATTCAATTCTTTGAATCTTCCCTTTTTTTTTATACTAGCTGGGTATCCCCATATTAAGTGGACACTTCTCAAACTATGATCTCAATCTCAATCTGATGTGTAATTCTTCTAAATTTTCTTTGCACAAGGAAAAAAATAGAGTACTCCACCTCATATTTTTCTTCACGTCTATTTAAATTCTGCATTAAATTCACAATCACAATCCAATTGTGCTCCCAAGTCTCTTCCTTTACACATCAGTTACTAATCAATTAGTATTAATTTTAGTTGTATGAAGGGTCTTTCTACTAAATGGTCAGTTTATGTTCGATCAGTTTATTTCAAAGAAAATTTCACTTTGATTTTTACTTTCAACATTGTTTAATTATCCTAGCAATCTTTAAACGTGATGCATATTATTTTGCATGATAAATAAGTAAGATTATTCTGTAAGTGGGATCGTGAATTTTTTATCATTAATATATTTATATACTTTAGTTTTTGTTCAATCGATTATCTTCATCAACTGATTATCTTCATAAACTCTTTCGTTTATGTAGAATCAGGTGATTCTTTTCCCATCGTTGTATTGTGATTTTTGAAGCGTCTTGGAAGGACACAATATGTTCGATGACATGCCACTCAGAATCAGGTTGTGATTTACTCCCCCACATTGGAAATTATTCGATTTGTTTAAATTTGAACAAAAGGTAATTTTAGCTACCTTTTTTTGTATATTTGATTTTGATGTATGGGTTGGTCTTGCTAAAGTTCATTCCATATGTCAGGAGGGAAAGCCAGGTTTTATTGTTGATCATGCTCCATATGCTATGACATTTAAAGGTTGGTTATTAGTAGATATGTGGAGTTATATATTTACTGCTGTGTTAGTGCAGCTAAACGAGAACCAAAAAACACTAGATTAGCCACCCGTGATTCTGCTATCAACTGTGCTCTTTTTGGGCCAGATGAAAATTGAGCTTCAACCATTTTGCTTATGAATAATTATAATTCATGATGAATTTCATTGATTTGATTAACCTTGTGGCCGGTATTTGAGTAGATCTTTCAAAATCAGGGAACTGCTTGCATTCGAAAAATTGCAATATGTATATATTTTCAGTCCTTTTTAATCTTTTCTGTGTAACCTATGAATGGGCAAAGTAACATTATGTACAACGGGAAAAGGACGATGAGGTATTATCATGCCAGCAATGAATAGTGAACCCATGGGATCAAAAGTCTAAAATGACTTGGTTATTGACAGCTACTCAAGAATAGATTTTGGACATACATGATACATATGGAGCTTTGCTGTTAGAAAATAAAAAGAATACAAAGAGGATCAATGGGCTGAGCTTGAAATCTGCATATAATAAGCAATAAGTATTGAGGGACGTGTTAGTAAGGTAAATAAATGGAATTAATGCAAAATAGGTATGTGATGGATGTAATTATTCTTAGTTCCAAAAAAGAGTTCATGTTTTTTTTTAAAAAAAAAAAAAACTCATGGATTAACAACAATTAGTTAAGTTATGTGAATGCATGTGTTCCAGTAGGTTTTCTCACGCTCTATACAGTTCTCCTGCTTTAAATAAATTTGGGCGTGTTAAGTGACCAAGCTTTCATATTGGTCTTCCCGGCCAATTACTTATCTTCATGTTGTTATAGCGACTAAATCAATGTTGCTTTATTAGTTTACATCAAGTACAATTTTTAAATATGAATGATGGCAACTATATATATCGGCAATAGTTTTACTGTAGTTCTTAATTTATCAAATTGCTTCTTCTTTAAATAGTGGTCGCCTTATATTTTATGATTTTACACATATAATATAATAGATATGTTATATTATATCACATATTCCCGTGCACCGCACTAGTTTAACACTAGTTTATTACATAGTTAACACCCCTTGATGTTCTATTTGTCTAGGATGAGAGTTACTTGAGAAAACTCTATAAAGTAACTTATATCTCGTTATTATGACTATTAATTGTGATTTATTGATAATGATTTTATCACAACCATAGCATATAATTTGCAACCCTCCAAGGCAGTATATTCCTCTTCAAATCAATAGTCCCTTAGAGTTTGATGATCTTCATCCAATATGATTGTTTTTCTTATTCAGTTTACTTTGTCGTGATTTGTTCTAGTGTTTGGTAATTCTTATTTGCCTTTTCAGAGATGTCAACAATGGAGATGTTTAAGGTTCGAAAACTATTAATACCCATTATAAAACTTTCAAGATTAACAGTAGTATTGTCGAAAGGATGATTTCTTCTTATCCAGTAAGAATAGGTAAAGTTGATATATTTGTAACCAAATATTATATGAATTTTGAATTAGAACTTTATTGCTGAAAACAGTTTTATTGTTGTTTGTATTGTTTGAATTGCATTAAGGTGATATTGCTAATGTTACTCAAAAGGAAGCTAAAATAGGTTTGAGTTTATTTTTCATGTAAATTACACTAATTATTTGTTTATATATGTTTGAGTGATTGTGTCTATAGAGCTTCAAAATTATGACCATGTATGATATTTTATGGATATAGATACGCATGGTTGATTAAAAATTAATTATTGAGGAACATGTGTGAGACTCTTTAATTGATTAGAATGTGAGGTGACAAAATAAAGATGACATGAAAATTACTTCTTGTCTCTTATCAAAGTTCCTTTTATTTGATGTGGTTAACTTAAAATTTGGATTTTGATAACTCTTTGTTGCAACTTATAACGTACCACTCCCATTGCACGTGGTACAAGCTATTATAGTATCATTATTTTCATGTCATTTATTTTGTGAATAGATTGAGTGAAATTTGTATATGTAAATTGGGATTTCTGGTCATTGTATTTGGTGTTAGGGATGTAGTCCACAAAAAAGAGAGCGGATTGATAATGAAATGATACATGTGTTTCCGTGCATCTCGCACAGGTTATAAGACCAGTTTATCTCTCCTATCTTAGAAAGGGGGTTGCTGTTGATGTCATTCAGCAGACTTGGCAATATCTTAAGCAATATCCCTGCTGACGTGGCTTATTGGCATGTGTAACATCCCAAAAATTTATAAGTCAATGTTTCTATTGAAAGTATATTTAAATTGTTATATTTGTATTTGGTGTTAAATACAATTGTTGAGATGGGGTTAAAATGTAAATGAGGGACAAGTTTAGTAGTCTAAGGTATGAGTATAAAGACTTGAAGGATTAACATGCAAACAATAAAGTGTTGGAGGGGCTATATGGTAAAATGAGAATGTTTGGGGGTTAACTAGCAAATTAAATAATTAACACTTCCTCTTTAATAAAAATCTGGAGTAAAAATCCATTCTAGAATATGTATGTGCGTATATGTGTGAACGAGAGGGAGGAAAAGAGAGGGAGAAGAAGAAGACACAATATAGCTAGGATTTGTGAAATTAAACTCCAAATGCTTCTAATTCTTCATCTAAAGATATGTATAACACCCTCTAATTCCTTTTAATTGGTTATATTGATGAATTTGGAATGAACCCTGATTATGATTTTTGGGAAAAATATGGCTTATGAGTGTGGGATTGTTAGATAATTGTTGTTGGGTTATAAATGAGCTTACTTTGTGAATTTTGAATATAAAAGAGATAAGTTTATAATGTTATGATAAATTGATGATTTTATATATACTATTATGTAGAGGTTTGATTGAATTGAGATTGGAAATTGTTGTTGGTAAAAGAGAATTTAAACACATAATGGTATATGTGGTTGAATAAAAGAGTGAAACTAAATGGGTGATGGTAATAGAAGAATTGGGTTGTGATCATGCTTAACCTTGTTGAATTAGTTCTAAATGTGTTCATTAACATTAGAATAGCTAATAGAAGTGTTAGAAACTAATTTGGGTTAATTTGGCATGTTTTTGGTGAAAACCCGATGTTGGACAACAAATTGTGCAGAAAATGAACTGTTTTCAGAAAATCATAGTAAATTAACCGTAACTCGTATTTTAACTTGGTTGGAGTCGTTAGAAAGATATGCGAGTCTACTTTCTAGTAAAACTCAAGAACTTAAGCTTATTTTAAGTGGGTCAAATCATTGAAATGCTATAGGCTGTCCAGAATTGAGAATACATATTTTGAAAGAAAGAAATAGAGTTAAGTTAAAATGATAACTTGGTGTAACATAAATACACTAATGGCGTAAAAGAAGTTTGTTGAAAATAAATAGAAGTAAAGAAGAATGAGTTAATTGTAATTAACCAAATGTCTAAGTAAATTGTGTATGTGTTGTTGTGATTAGGTGAACAAAGAGTTGAGGAACTTACAAACATCTTCCCTAACCAGTCTAAATGTAACATCCACCCTAAGGGCCTAGTATTATTCGGGTAATTTTCTAACTTAAATTTATTATTTAATGTGTTAGGAATAATTTAGTATTATTATGATTATGTGATAATATTAGTCAAATGGATAAATGATGTATTGTGGCTGATAAATAATTCGTTGTTTTAAATTAATCTAGTAGACGGTAAAATAAAATAATTGGATTTCGCAAAATGGTTTTAGGTTCCAGACAATAGGTTAAGAAGGGAACTAAAATTGTATTGGTATTGGGTTAGATTATATATATATATATATGCATATACCGTATCATTCTCAAAGTTTCTACACATTTTCTACTTCCTGCGAACCGAAACAAAAATTGAGAAAAACCAAAACCGAAGAAAGCTTTCTGAGAGATTATAATCTTCTGTAGTATCATCATCTTGATTCAGAAACGAGTTTCATTTCATCATCATCATCATTCTGTGAGTAATTCTGTGTTTAAACTCATTTTTATGAAAATTAGCCAAATCATAAAATTGTTGTGAAATAGAAGCTTGAAATATGTTATATGATGATATTTGATGTATTTAAGTCGTTAGAAAGCTTGTTAGCATGTTAGGAAGTCGAATTTGTGAGTTTTGGAAAAGAAAAGTTCGGGTTTCCTGGTAACAGCAAGTTCGGTTCGCAAGTTTGCAGAAGATGAACTCAGTTCGCAGTGCTTGGCTGCGAAGCGAACTGAGTTCCTGCGAACTGAGATTTATTGCGAAGCGAACTGAGATTCGCGAACTGAACCCTGCGAACCGAGCTGGGCTGCGAACTGAGATT
Organism: Gnaphalium uliginosum; assembly: GCA_963930675.1. Classification (NCBI taxonomy): domain Eukaryota; kingdom Viridiplantae; phylum Streptophyta; class Magnoliopsida; order Asterales; family Asteraceae; genus Gnaphalium; species Gnaphalium uliginosum. The sequence goes on along the minus strand of OZ005681.1, from coordinate 6,677,148 downwards.
TGGTCTTGCGAACCGAGATTGTTGCGAACTGAGATTTTTAAAATTTTGTTTTGCAAATTTTGAAATTGCGAAAGTGTTTTCAGGGTAGCGACTGAGTGACAAATTTCACTAACTCGGACTGGGTTGAAATTCGCATGGTCACTCGAAAACGACCCAATAATCAAGACTCTATTCTAAGAGCCTAGACAGTTTTTGGCCTTTCGGGGTCATCTAAGGGTCGAAAATGACATTTTTCAGTTTTTAAACCTCGTTTCGGGACTTTCTGATGTTGCTTCGGATTGAACGTTTGTTTTCTTAGACTTCAGGAATTTACCTGCTTGTTTAAATATGTTATATGATTATGAAATGAGTTACTAACTCATTATTTGTTGTATTCTCAGATCAGCAGACGACTCAGTAATATAAGACTTCTGAGTTGTTGGATTGAGATTGACAGGTGAGTGGATCTGGAACTCACAAGTTTGATTTGGTTGTAACGGTTTGGTTGTAACGGTTTGGTTGCAACAAGTAAACGTAGATATAATTGATAGACTGTTTAGTCTGATTTGCTGATTATGAATCTACGTGCAATGTGGCCTTCGGGCATTGGTTGTTATTAAAGAGGTCAACAGATTGTTGGACTTGGTTATTACAAGATTACAGATACAGGGTTTTGTACATGTGTTGTATTAAAACCTATATTGTGAAATGGTAATATCAAGTTATCGGTATATTCTGTATAGGCCAATACAGATTGTGATAAGCGTTCTTTGAGGGCCACCGCGGCAGTAGGGTTCCTCAAAAATCACCGATCCTCTTTGACGATATGTGTTTACGATTAATTGATGTAAACAGATTGTTAAGCTAAGTTGAACTGTTAGTTTCAAATTCATTCACTTAGCTTTGTGCTAATCCCCCACTTTAATCCCTGCAGGTCATGTTTGATAGGGGCGGGCAGGAGGATTAAAATTGAAAGAATGTTTGACCAGCTGGTAACTCTGATATATTTTTGATAACCTAAATGAAAGTTGAAATTATGTAACACCTGGTTGTTATTTTGTTTGAACAAAAAAATTATGTACATTTTAGTAAATGATATTAATGTTATTTATGTTTTGACCTGCGCTTCCGAAGTTAAATAATATTTTATAATATATGTAAGAGAGGGGTGTTACACTAAAGGTAATGGATGATTAAATGAGATATTACTAATTGAATTACGAGTGGGTTTACTTGTACATTTACATCATGAGAAGTTGATTCTTATGAATTGACAAAACGAGAGAGAGTTAATGATCCTTAATTGTTATTGATTAATGCTGAGTGATCTTATTCGATACTAAGTGATTCTAATCATTGCTGAGTGATCTTGATTGGTTCACTTTTAACATTGAGATGTGATGAGTGTTCAATGTTATCGATACGATGGTTAGAGCAAGGTGATGACATTGAGATACGATGAGTGTTCAATGTGCATCCTATGATGGTTTGAGCCAAGTAATGACTTTATGTCATTAGCTTGATTGATAAAGTCGAACAATAATGTTTGAGATACGACGAGTGTTCAAATAATTATTTGCTTGATGGTTAGAGGTAAATTCCTTGTGAATTAATATGGTGAGAAAGTTAAGGATTTTAATTATCCTTAATTATTGGTGATATTGAGTATATTAGTGATATTGAGTATGTTGATATCGCCCATTTCTTATTAAGCAATTTGCTTATCCCTTTATGTTGTGGATTGTGTAGGTGAAACGAACAGGTCAGGGGTTAAATTGGGTATTGAAGCCAAAAGTGGCTAATGGTGGGCTTGTTATAATGTGATAAGTAAATCCCTTCATGAATAATGCTCGATACAAGGACGCCACATTTTGGAGTCAAATTTATTAGTGGTTTGTAATTGCTTTTTATGAGTTTTGTGGAGGTTTGGGTCATATATATATATATATATATATATATATATATATATATATATATATATATTGTCGTTGAAACTTAAATTGTGATGTCAAATGATTTGTCCATTGTTGAGTGAAACTTTGCTCAAAGATTGGCAAAAATGTAGATTTTACATGTTTTGGGGGAAATAGCACTTGGTGCTCATGTGTTGTTAAAATGTTGTGTTTTTGAGTTGGAATTCATTTGTTTGAAATGTTGTTTGCGGATTTGAATCATTGAGTTAAAATGTCATTAAACGAGTTTTGATTTATATTACGGATTTGGTTGAATTAAAGGTGAAAAAAATAGGTTTGAAAACTGAGCAAAATGCTCCATCAAAGTGTGGTTAAAAACCTGAAAATGAGTTATGCAAAAACTGAGTTTTGCTGTTGCAGAGTGAGTACCCGGCGGGTAACCAACGTACCCGGTGGTTAACCTCGGTACCCGGCATAAGTACCCGGCGGGTACAACTGTCTCAACCGGGTGGCCTCTTTGAAAATTTGATCAGAAGTTTGAGTGTATATCACTACCCGGCGGGTACCCCGGCCTACCCGATGGGTACCCTGCCAGTTTTAAATAAATGCTATTTGAGTCTAAATTTGATTCTTTGAGGGATGTAATGGTTTTAATAAATATGAGTTCGAGTCATGGGATTTTAATGGTGTAAAAAAAAATGTCGGAGCGTTTCAAGTTGGTATAAGAGCTATGGTTTAACGGATTCAGGTATCTACCATTAGTGAGTACTTGAACTTAAACCTATTATTTAGGTTGTTGAGCATGATTTATATTGTTAGAGTTATGTAATATAGTAGTTATTGAATTGTTGAAACTTATGAATCTAGATATCGCGTGATGACCTTAGACACATATTGATGTAATGTGATAATTAGTACGTATGACCAATGTACTAGTTCTCACTTGACATTGTATTGAACTATGGGAGTCACGAGGTGTTGAGAGGATTGAGGTTAAACAATTCTTAACTAAAATGTGATAATAAAAAGAGATATAAAGTATACACGTGAAATATTGAACGAGTATAAAGTAGAATAGTTGTGTTTACTTTCAATATTAAAATGAGTAATTTAGATAATGATGAGAACACTTTGTATAATATGGTTAAATGAGAGAAAATAAACAAGTGTTATTTAATGAGAAATCACGAGTATAAAAGTTATAAGTCGAGATGTATACTAAAGGTTTAATAACAGAAAAAATTGTATGAAGTATTACTATATGTATTATAATAATGCGAATGAAATTTACTATTTATTAAAATAGAAAATGATGAGATATGGAATAAGGAGGAATGATGTGAAACGATAAATAAAGAGTAATCTGATATATAAGCGAAAGTGTAGAAATGGTTTGATAAATCATGATGATTGTGAGTAAATAAAGATATGAGTAATCACAAAATAGATATGTATGAAATGTAAAAGAAAGTGTAATACCCACTTGGTGAGCCATGTGGGTGAAAATGAGAAGTAAAGTTGTAATAGTCGAGCTGAGTGCACCTATATCGAAGAAAACAGAGTTTAAAATGAGAAAGTAGTACTAAATATTTTTATTTACTTGATAAATTATGAGTTAAGAGGTGACCTATAATGGTCATAGAGTTTAAAATCTACGAGTATGTAATGAATGTGAGAATAATACTAAACACAATTACGTGTATATTATGTAATCTAAAGGGAAAGAGATTAAAGTTGAATGAGAACTTGTTAAAATGTCGTAAGTATATGATAATGAAAAGAAAAGGGTATATGTTTACAGAAGATAACAAAAGCAAATATCATGCACTGAAACACCGATATAAGTTCAATTTCTATCGTAGTACCATAATGAAGAAGTGTCAGAAGTTTGATGGCCCTTCGCCTTTTGGTGAAATATCGAACAATAAAGATGATGTATATTGTTCATGAGGTTAACAAGATAGGTTAACAAGATAGCCATATTAAAAACTGAAGATTACGCGTCTTTCTTTTGTTTATGACAATCTGAAGTGTTCAAACAAATATTGAAATCATTAGAAAAAAGTATGACAAACAAGAAGAAATTCATCAAAGTTTTAGTTGTATTTTTATGTTTCCTGTCATGATATACTATCGTTAGGAATTAATGTTATTTTATCGTTTTATTATTATTATATTATGGATGGATGGATTTGCATCATTCGAACAAAGCAAAGACAAGAAAAACTTCATCATCTCTACATTAGAAAATATTAATCATGTTTTCTTTACTCCCGCGTGTACTTTGAAGATGATATCTTCATATTTTGGTTAATCTATGGTTATCATTTACTCGGAGTTCTGGAAGTTTCTATTTATTAATAAACTTCTATTTCTTATTCATTATATCCATACACAAATACTTTCCATCAAACTTACTTTAGATGACACACTTCATAAATAAAAATTATATATCACGTACAAATAATGAAAAACTATCAAAAGCAAACGTTACTTGCAGAAATCTAAAAATAATATTAAATTAAATTATAATATGTATAGCGTAAAATTAGTACTTGAGAACACATCTATCTATAAAACAAAAGAAGGGATATTGTTACTGTGATTGAGATTGTGTACGAAAATATATAGAGAGAATGACTATTTGGAATAAAATGAAATGTGTACTACTTTAACGTCCAAGTTACATAGTGTATTTATAGATTTATTCTCCATCACCACTACTAACTGAATGCATAAAATTAGCAACTAAATACTCCACTAACTGACCACTAACAAACCATAAGACTAGGGAATTTAGACTAGGTAAATTAGACCAAGTAAACAATAAAATACTACTACTAAACTTTAACCTCCACGTTTTGTAGTCACGTGCCTTGGTTGCACTAATTTTTGACACTCCCCCTTAGTGCAACCTCTCGATCAACAACACCCAGAGCATCTCGAAATCCTTGAAATTTTGGTTTCACCAAAGCCTTGGTGAATATATCAGCCACTTGATCATTTGTACGAACACTTGTAAGCTCGATCTCTTTAGTTAAGACCTTCTCTCTGACAAAATGATGGCGAACCTCTATATGCTTCGTACGAGCATGAAAAACCGGATTTGATGCAAGTTTGATGGCACTTTCATTGTCACACTTGATTTTCACAGGATAGTCAACTACCTGAAACATATCACCTATGAGCCTCTTCAACCAGATACATTCTTGAGCAGCCATAGTTGCTGCCACATATTCCGCTTCAGTGCTCGATAAAGCTACAACATCTTGCTTCTTACTACACCACGAAGTCACTGCTGAACCAGAACTGAAGCAATAACCTGAAGTTGAGTGTCGATCACGTGTATCTCCTGCCCAATCTGCATCAACAAACCCGCTTAACAAATAATTATTGCATTTCTTGTACCATAGACCGTGACCAAGAGTTCCTTTCACATAACGCAAGATCCTTTTTGCAGCTTCAAGATGAACAGTTGTTGGACTTTGCATGAATTGAGAGACAACACTAACTGAGTATGAGATTTCTGGCCTTGTAATGGTCAGATATATCAAACTCCCAACTAGCTGTCGAAACTTTGTGACTTCTTTTAATGGCTTCCCTTCATCTTTCTTCATCTTAACATTAGGCTCCATTGGAGTAGCCATTTCTTTCGACTCCCCCATATTGAAGCGTTCCAGAAGACTCTTTGCATATGCCTTTTGCGAGATAAAATAACCTTGACCAGGACCTGAGTTTTCAACTTCAAGACCAAGAAAACATCCAACCTCTCCCAAGTTTTTCATTTCAAAACGAACAGTCAAGTCATTTCTCAAAGTAGAGATTTCAGATTCATTATCTCCGGTTATTATCATATCATCGACATATAATAACACCAATAGATGCACATATGATCCTACTTTTACAAACAAACTGGAATATGAATTAGAGACTTTAAAACCACAAAAGATTAAGTATTGAGCAACTTTACCATACCACGCACGCGGTGCTTGTTTTAGACCGTATAGAGCTTTCTTTAGGCAACAAACATGTTTCGGAAACTCTTTTGAGACAAAGCCAACAGGTTGCTCCATGAACACTTCACGATCTAATTCTCCATAAAGAAACGCGTTTTTCACATCAAGTTGCCATAACTTCCAGCCTTTGAATGCAGCAAGTGAGATAGTTGACCTCACCGTTACCATTTTAGCTACCGGGCTAAAGGTTTCCTCGTAGTCTAAACTGTAGCTTTGCGAGAACCCACGAGCAACCAGACGAGCTTTAAACCTATCAATGGTTCCATCAGAATTTTTCTTTAACCGAAAAACCCATTTACATGTGATGGGTTTGCATTGTTTCTGGTTTTTGCACCAACTCCCATGTCTCGTTCTTGTCTAATGCTTCAATCTCTTCTCGCATTGCTCTTTCCCAATCTGGACAGCCCCTTGCCTCATCATAAGTTGTTGGTTCTTCAGATAATGCTCCTGTGAAGAAACACGAACTAATCGTGCAATTGTTAAGTTCCACCTCGTAATCTTTGAAATGACCAGGTACCTTTTTCTCCCTTGTTGACCGCCTGACTTCTGGTTGTTCACCTTCTTCTCTTGGAACACTTTGAGTTGGAGACTGATTTTCAAGCACTTCATTGGTAAGTGCTTGAACATTTGCTTCTGGAAATAAGAGCTCTAAGTTGTTTTCATCATTTCTAAGAGTAACAGACTTTGGAATGGATAACAAAGACGACACTTCATCAAATACAACATCTCTAGATGTGGTGTATCTCTTTGTTTCTGGATCCATACATCTCCAACCTTTCCTTAAGGAGTCGTAACCAACAAATATGCACTTACTTGCTTTTGGATCAAGTTTGGTTCTATGAGCTTTTGGAACATGAACATAACAAATAGAACCAAATACTCGAAAATAATTTACATTTGGCTTTTCACCATATGCTATCTCAAAGGCAGATTTTTGAGTACCTGGCCAAGACGGCAACCGATTAGTGACATGACATGCACATTGAATAGCTTCTGCCCATAGAGCCCGTGGAAGATTCTTGTCATGAAGCCATGAAAGACAAACAGAAACAAGATACGCGAGCTTTCTTTCCGACACGCCGTTTTGTTGAGGAGTGTCCGGACAAGTCATTTGACGATTGATGTCGTTATCATCACAATACTTGAAAAAATCAGCTGACATGTATTCGCCGCCATTGTCACTCCGAAGACACTTTATCTTCTTCTTGAACTCCTTCTCAGCTGCATTTTTGAACTCCATGAACATGGATAATGCTTCACTTTTCTCTTTCAAAAACTTCACCCAAGTAAATCTCGAGTGATCATCTACAAACACCATTACGTATCGATGCCCACTGTAGCTTGTTGTTCTTGTTGGTCCCATCAGGTCTGTATGAACCAACTCGAGCATTGCAGATCTCCGATTTGACGATCTTTTATATGGAAGTCTATGAGATTTTCCATATTGACAACCTTGGCAAATTACTTCTTCACGTATATTTTTCAAAGAAGGAATACCATCAACCAACTTCTTTGAACAAATTTTCAGCAACATTTGGTAGCCTACGTGACCAAGTCGAGCATGCCAAATGGAAGCACTTTCAACTTGGCTTGTTTTCTTCACATATGCTTCACCAGCAGCCAAGACAAACAAAGATCCTTTCTTCTCACCAGTAGCAATAACATCACCAGAGATATTCTTCACGTTTGCTAGAACCGTCACCTCTTTTGGACCAAACAAGACGTATTTTCCAGAATCAGTAATTTGTGGAACTGAAACTAGATTTTTCGTCAAGCCTGGAACAAAATAAACATCATCCAATCTGATACCTTTAGCAGATTCACTAGCAACCTCAATCGTTACGATGCCTTCTTTTTCCACGGGATGGGCTGAGTTATCAGCAGTGATAATAACTCGGTCCCCATGGTGTTCCCGTATTGCTGATAAAAGAGTCTCATCTCCGGTTACATGATGAGAGCATCCCGAGTCAACGATCCAGTCTTTCTTTTTCTTCATGTTGTTAGTGCAACCGACTAATGCTTGAGCAGAATTATCTTTGACAGTTTCAACCGTGAAGCATTGCTCCCATTTGAGTTTCTCATCATCATCATTTGTGCATGCGACATTAGCTTTGGCAAACCTTGATCTACAAAACCTTTTCTTGTGCCCGACTTTTCCGCATCTATAGCACGTTAAGGGTTTCTTACTTTCTGCATTATCGTCTTTGTCAACACCCGCCTCCTCTTCTTTGCTCTTGGTGGAAATACTTTTCTTGTGATTCTTTCCATTTGAGAAAAGGACTGCATCAGAATCAAAGCTCTTAGCCATTTGTTTGGCTAAAGCTTCTTGATTAGAGAGCAAGTTCTCTAGTTCTTCAACAGAAGGTTGTGTTGACCAACCTTGAATGGAAGTGATGAACGGAACGTACTCCTTCTTTAACCCATGAATGAGATAACGACGTAAACGAGCGTCGCTAATCTTCTCATCATCGTCTATCTCCGATATTTCAGCACAAATACATTTAGTTCGCAAAAAATATTCTGAAATCGACATGCCTTCTTGCTTTAACAACGCCAACTCGTTCTCCAAAAGTTGCAACCTCGTGGTATTTTTCTTGGTAAACAACTTTTCGAGCGTTTCCCAGACTTCTTTTGGAGAACTAATGTCGCGAACATGATCAATAAACTCCTTGCTTATTGATGTCCGCAAAGCAAAGAGCGCCTTACCGCACTTGATCTTCCACTTTCTTCTTGGTTCAGCATTATCAGGTATATCCGTAGGAATTGTTGCATCAGAACCAGCAACTAGTTCCCACAAATCCTGACCTTGAAGATACGCCTCCATACACATCCTCCAGTACTTGTAGTTACTCCCTACAAGTTTCTCCACACCATTCTGCATATTTCCACCATTTGAAATCTCCATTTCAGCAGCAAAATAAATGCTTCCCTTTCACACCTTCAAGCTTCTTTCACGAGACAAACTGATGGACAAGAAGTTTGAAAAAAAATTAGCCTTTTGTTGGCTCTGATACCATAAAACAAAAGAAGGGATATTGTTACTGTGATTGAGATTGTGTACGAAAATATATAGAGAGAATGACTATTTGGAATAAAATGAAATGTGTACTACTTTAACGTCCAAGTTACATAGTATATTTATAGATTTATTCTCCATCACCACTACTAACTGAATGCATAAAATTAGCAACTAAATACTCCACTAACTGACCACTAACAAACCATAAGACTAGGGAATTTAGACTAGGTAAATTAGACCAAGTAAGCAATAAAATACTACTACTAAACTTTAACCTCCACGTTTTGTAGTCACGTGCCTTGGTTGCACTAATTTTTGACAATCTATCTATCTGTTGGATCAAATAAAAAGTGTTTTTGAATAAAAAGACTAGGAAGCCATAGGAGTCTAACATCTGTCCTTCAAGACATAAGGGTAATCTGGGCACAAACATTTTTTTCTCTGTCCTACACACCCATTATCCTACCATTATCATCATCTTCATTCTTTTCAAAATTAAAAACTAATTTCCCTTTTAAACACCTGCAAATAATCCATAAAAATCGACCCACATTTTTTCTGCTGTGATAAAACGGTTGCCATCTCCGGAAGAACACCACATAGACGAAGACTCTTTCTTTTTCTCGATCGAAACTCGGTGTCTTCTCCGACGAGTTTTTTTTAAGTTTTAGTTTATGTTTAACAATTTTTTTAAGATTCGTCGACTGTTGTGATCGGGAGCTACATCACTGTAAACGTTACTGTGCATCACTTTTAAGGTTTATATATCCTTATTGTAGGTTTGTGCATCAAATAATGTTGTCTTTCTACTAGTTTTTGGTACTCTGTATAACCATTTTTTTGAATATGTGTATCAAAAATACTCTCATACATCAAATGTTTGTATATAGAAACATAGTAGTGCATCAATTTAAGAGATCTATAATGTAATTTATTTAGAACTGTGCATCAAAATATCATCGTGTATCAATGAAATATTCGTGAATCAATTTTTTGATGTTATGTACGTCACTTTTTGGAGTTATGTGCATCATTTTTTTTTATCACTTGTTTGTATCAAAAATAAGTTTTTCTCGTTAAAGACGGTTAAAAAGAAGCAGCAATATATGAGAAAATGTTATTCTAGGAGAAAGGTGTAAAATACTATAATGCCCATAACTGCCATTCAACAAAAAAAGTAAAATTTAATTATTTAGTTTAAGATCCCATTAATCTAACGGTCCATATCACTTCTTATTCTTTTTTAGTTTAATCATTTTTCTACAGTAACCTAACTCTATACATATATGGGGTTGTGTTCTGGTGAAAACAATGAGTTAAAATAAAAACGGTGAAAACGATCTCAATTTTCATTCACAATTTACTTTTAGTTGTGAATCTTCATTTTTTTTTTGTTTCACATAAATTTTTAGTTGTGAACCTTTATATTTTTTTGCTTCACATAAATTTTTTACTTGTGAACCTTTATTTTCTTTAGCTTCACATAAATTTACAAAGGAGTGAAGCTTTATTCTTTTTAGCTTCACAAAATTTTTTAGTCGTAAACCTTTATTTTTTTAGCTTCACAAATCTTTTTTAGTTGTGAACCTTAATTTTTTTTAGCTTCACAAATTTTCTTTTAGTTGCGAATCTTATTTTTTTTAGCTTCACAAATTTTTTTTTAGTTGTGAACCTTAATTTCTTTTAGCTTCACAAAAAAAAAAAAAAAAACCGTGAACCTTTTCTTATTTTTGCTTCACATAAATTTTTAAATGTGAACCCTTATTCTTTTTGTTTTCACCGTTTTTTTTATCTCCACCACTTTTTTTTTATATATATTTTGATCTAAGGGCTAAAAAGTGTTTTCACCGTTTTTATTTTATCCCCTTATTTTCACATGATCTCAATCCTATATATATATATATATATATATATATATATATATATATATAATAAATTATATTATATTTTGAGAACAGGGATGGCATATTAATATTAATATTTAATATTAATTATTATTATATATCCTTTAACCAAATTAAAATTAAATTAATCAAAATCAAAATCAAATCAAAAGTAACATATATAAGTAAACTCTCTACACTTTCCTCTCTCTTATCCGATCTCCAACTAGGGTTTTAGACCCAAACAAACCCCAAAAACCCCCAAAAATGGCGACTCGTGTTCTCTTTCGATCTCTCATCTCCACCGCAAACCAAACCCTGATCTCCCGCATCTCAACCACCGCCACACCTTCCTCAGTCCTCCGCATCCGCCCACTCATCGCTGCCGCCGCCAGTCTACGTCACGCCGCACCTGTTGCCACCAAGATTCGTGCTTTCTCCACGCGCCAAACCACATCTTCGCTAAACGACTCAAACCCTAACTGGTCCAATCGTCCACCTAAGGAAACGATACTGCTGGATGGCTGTGATTTTGAACATTGGCTTGTTGTCGTTGAGAAACCTGAAGGTGAACCTACTAGAGATGAAATTATTGATTCGTATATCAATACTTTAGCTAAAGTTGTTGGAAGGTATTGTTTTTGAGTTTATTTATTTTATTTAGTAATTTTGAGTATCTTTTAGTTTAATTATTACTATATTGTAATTGTATATTATGCGTCTCTCTGACTGTGGTTACTGTGTTAAATAATTTCTTTAATAAAAATCTGAAATTTTAGTATTTGCTTCAGTTTAAAGATGAATCATATGCAGTATTTTCAGGGTCAGCTTATCTTATTTTAAAGATGCAAGTAATTTACAATTCGGAAAACCGAGTATTGTCTGTATATGAGTGTGTCTGTGTGTATGCCAGTACGTGTATGTTTTTTTGTCTTTCTAGTTTGACGTAAACTTTAATGAGGTTACACAGGGATTGATTGTAGTTTTGGTAATTAGTTATGATGCAGCAAGGATGAAAATTTATTCGGTCTCAACTAGATGTTATTATGCTTTTGGAGCACTCGTGTCTGAAGAAGACTCCTACAAGCTAAAAGGTAAAAAGCTAGATGGTTTTCTGTCACATTTTTGGTTGTTTGAAATTTGATCACAATATATTATTTTTGTCTGTTGCTTTTTGTTAGAGTTACCCGGTGTTCGTTGGGTGCTACCTGATTCGTATTTGGATGTAAAGAACAAAGACTATGGAGGTATCACATACTGTTTATTGTTTTGATTAGCTCTTCCTTGTGAGGTTGTGTGCGAAGTGAAAAATGACAAGAAAATATTGTATTCAATGATTAAACTAGTGTATGTTACTTCTTATCTTGGTGGTATTGCATAATGGAAAAGACGTTAGTTTACTGCAAATAAAAGTTCATTGTTTTTCGTTACATGTGGCAGGGGAACCGTTTATTGACGGGAAGGCTGTTCCCTATGATCCTAAGTACCATGAGGAGTGGATCAGAAATAATGCTCGAGCAAACGAGAGGAATAGGAGAAATGACAGGCCTCGCAACTTTGACAGATCAAGAAACTTTGAGAGGAGAAGAGAAAACATGCAGAACAACCGGCCGCCACCATCACCACCTGGTGGTCCCATGGGAGGTTCTCCAAATAGCATGGGTGGACCACCCAATGCTGCAGTCGCACTACCACCTGGAAACATGGGTGGACCGCCCAACGCTGGAGGTGCACCACCATCCGGGAACATGGGGGGAATGCACCAAGGTGGTGGCATGGATGGGCCACCCAATGCTGGCGGCGGTCAGCCTAACTGGGGTGGTCCGCGTGCAAACTACAATGGAGGCTCACCAAACATGGGTGGTGGGATGCCGCCGCCAAACAACATGGGAGGGGGGATGCCGAATAATGCTCCGAATTACCAGCATCAGAATAATGCTCCCAATTACCAGCATCAGAATAATGCTCCGAATTACCAGCAGCCGAATAATGCTCCCAATTATCAGCAGCAGCCGAGGTATGGACCAAACAGTGGAGGTGCGCCTTATCAATCTGGACCAGGGCCAAACAGTAATGCACCACCAAATGTAGGTGGTGGGAATCCTTACCAGAGTCGGGACTTGCCTGGAAGAGACATGCCGCCTCCAGCAAACTATTCACAGAACTATCAGTGATCATATTATTAAAGGCTAATTCTATTCTATTTTAATTATGTAGGACGTGTTGATTTTTGTCTAGTTCATAAGAATATGATTATGTGAATCTCGTTATAGTTTAACAAATTTTGTGTTGCTTGTGCAAATGATAAATATTGCGGTATTACGTGTGTCTGAGAATCAGCTCACTTCACGATCTTAGTGACTGGCCTCTTTGATCAAATCATTTTTTCCCTTCGTTTGAAACTGATGTGAAGGAATGCAACAAACTAAAGACGGCAGGACAGTTTTGAGTCGCTCTGGACCTTCGGTTAAGACCAAGACCAGTTATTCTCAAGCCCCATCTCTATGGCGGCTACAACTGGTGTGGCCAACTTGACCAGTCATGTGTTGGTTTAGTTTTAGACCTTTCAACAGTTCGTTTGTTCCTGTTAATGAAGAAAATGAGACCTGATAGAATAGGCCTTGTCTTAAAATGAAAGGTATGCCACCATGCCACAAGTACGTAGTTCAAAAACAATAGTCGTTATAACATCTATCATATAATTGTTCATATAGTAAGTGCGTAATGTATATGAGATGATAATAACATATTTTGCGCCTTTTATACACCGTTTGTATGTGTCTTCATGTATGTATGACATTTTAGCCAAGGGAGCTTGAATTCACGTATGAAAAATAAGATTCGAATAACAAGATTCAAAAGTTCAAAATAATGGTAGTGGAATTATTTAATGGAATCAAATGTATTGAATATAAATAACCACCCTTTACAATTTTTATTTTAACTAAATTGAATATCAACCATGATTAAGCTCTTAGTTATCAATTGAATATTTGATCCTTCACCGGATCACTGGTTGACTACCCAGGTCCTTAAGCTTAAAGATCAATCCAGGTGAATTTCAAGGTGCATATTGAAAGACAACCAAAGAGAGAAAAATAAATATCAACCGACCCTCAAATTTCATATAGCAAATTCATACACAAGACATGTCTCTTCAAATAAAAAACCAGTTCATAGATCAACAACAACAATCAATTCACCTTCAGACACTATGAAATTTGCAACATGGACTTATGTTCCATAAGAAAGGATTCTAATTTTAGTTAAGCAACTCCACCAAATAAGTATTGTTTAGCATAAACACAATTGAAATAAACATTACATAGGAATTTCACATAATTCTAATAATATGCTTTAGTGCACCAAAGTTCAATCAAGGGGATGGATGATTAGGGGGTGTAGTTGTCAGAGCTTCTCTAACAAAGACCTCTGCTTTCTTGTTCTTGACGTCACGGATTTGATCTGCAAGCGACACGTCTTCTTTCCTAATATCTCTTTTCAAGAACTTGAGGTCAAGTCTTTCCCAAGCTCTGTGATCTCGACTACTAAGCTGCTTGTTTAGAGATTTTTTCCTGCGAATCTGTCCGCCAACAAACAAATGAAACTAAGAGACAGCAAAGAATGTAACCCTATGAAAGACTGGTAACATTGGAAACATCATCGAGATCTTTGTATCAGTGACAATTGACTAGCAAGTAGTTTTAGAATAGTTCTTACAAGAAAAGGAAAATTTGCAACGTTTATAAATCACCCCCAACATTGGAAAAAATCATTATTGTAAATTTGTAAACATAATTTTTATAATCATATTTGATGTACTAATTAGGGAGTTAAAAAATGACATAAAAACTGTTAGTGGTTCAATCCAACCCATTATTACTTGCATTAGAACTTTACCTGTTTTAACCCAATACCCAACTCACCTGTTTTGCCACCTACACTTGTCGCCTATGCCAGCATCTAATATTTTCGAGAAGGGGATGTTAAATATATATTTCATACGAGCTTCTACCTTTGTTAATCTCTCTTTCAGTTTCAGATCTTCAGCCGTGGCCAATTCCTCTTTTTCTTCTTTAGATTTCTTCATTGCAAGCCCTTTCACTTTTGCCACCCTTTTCTTAAGAGTAGTCTTCACCTTCTCAGCTTTTGCCTTTGCTCGTCGCTCAGCTCGTATCTGTGCCATTTCTTTTGCTTTTGCCATATCAGCAGACCGCTGAAGTTGTTGAAAAGCAATCTCTCTTTCAATCTTCTCGTAGCTGTCCCACTCTAATTCTTCTTGACCATAGCCACCTTTCTTAGCAGCTTCTGCAATGCTTTCAGCCCATTTTGATATGAATTTTTCCCTTGACCTTTTCCACTTCCGACGTTCTCTCCACTGTCGTGTAATTGTTACACGTATTTTGGCCTTTGTTTGGTCACTGCACATAATATATATGTATAGCTATATGTAACATCCTACCATGTACATATAATAAGAAAATTCAAAAGATAGTGTTATAATCATACCTGAGAGTGCGAGGACATTCAGACATCTTCTTTCTAACCTAAATAAAGTACAAGCAGCTGTAAGTGACAGATAACTAGTAAACAAAACAAAACTAATATGTGACACGTGTTTACGTAGTCACACGAGTAATACGTGCGATATCTACAATCAAACGCACAAAGCAAATTAGACAAAAAGTATGCACATGCACGGGTGCTCGTGACATGTACTAAATATATACTGAGTAAGTGAGACTTTCCACCGACAGCCCTTACATGACTTCACACCTTGGGGTCACTTAAAGCTTCTTTAGTTCTTTGACGGATCAACTCACGAGTCTCTGTAAGATAACACCTTAAATCAATTCAAACCCTAGCAAAAATACAAAATCATATATCCACAAAAATAGCACACCAAAAAAATGAGATAACAAAAAGTACCTGCAGTGTGCTTCTTGCCTTTATTCCATGGAACTCTCCCCTTGTTTGCTAATCCAATCTTCTGCCGTCTTTGCATTTCGTTTTTATCCTTATCTGACCTTCTTTCAACAACAAAGTTATTTAAATGGACCTCTTCATCAGAAGGTTCCCTTTCAAGATAACTGGAATTAATCTGACTTCTTAATTCCAAGAAGTTTGATTCCTCCTCTGAATGACTGCCCCATTGAAACGCTCTACGTAACTGAAGTCCTCTATACGATCTAACAAATACCAATCCAGGAGACAAACGGAAATCTTCCGGAGGTGCTGTTTTCAGGCAAAGTTGATAACATTCCACAAAATGATAAAAAGATTGTGATGGGCAGGTGTTTGAGACCACACTGTTGTTTGTGCAAGTAACAGATAAATTCCTGAAGAAAGTTTAAACCATGAACAGTAGAAATAACCTTTTTAAATGTAACACCTTAACTGTATTTGTTTTAAAGACTTTCTAATTGCATCAACATCATCCATTTTCCGAAAGTGTGCTTTAAATATACCCTAAATTGCTGTGCTAGAAAAGTCGTTTTGAATCTAATGTCAAGCAGTAAGCGCACATTCCATTTCTATATCAAATTTCCAAATTTTAGATAGGACACAAAATAAACTTAAACTCTAAATATTAAAAATTAGCATGCTTAAATGTACAGAGATTAATTCAATTAAACCAGATGGCTTCAGTCACATTTTGATACAAACCAATCAACAAAGCTATAAACATAGTAACATACAACTAACAAACAACCAAACAGTATTTCAGGAGCAACTGAGGAAGTAATTTAGAAAGGGGAAAATGAGCTTACAAATGAGAGAATAGCATCTCTGAGGCAAATGGTCGAACAGTTGGAGGTCATACATCGAAATGAAAGAATTTTATGGTTTATAATTACACCTTCAAATCCAATTATCAATACGACTGGAAATATGGTTTCAATAATGCGTTGAATATATATAGAAGCATCAAGTGGTTGAATTTATGAAGACCCAGCCGTTGGTGATATGACTGTGGATAGGGGGAAAACGACAACTGCACTTCTAAAACCCTCGGGTCGATAACTCATAATCGGACCGAGACCCTGTTTTATCCAATTCATACTTATGACACTTCAAGTCCAGAACTTTGTATTTTATGCTTTTCTCACCCCTCAACGTGTAAATTCCTGTTTGATAAAAAAAGAAAGATAACGGCACGTATTTAAACGGTAAAATAAACGTAAATAACATAGAATGTCAACTTCACCCCTTTATTTTAAAACCTTTTACACATTAAACCCCTCAAAGAAAATAAACATTACCACCCTGGCACTCTCATATCTTCACTAGGGTTTCTTTCTTGTTCCGATGATGAATCTCTCCGAGAATCCATCATCGGACCTCACCAAAAAACGAAAACTCGAACAAGACGACGTCGTATCACCACCTTCAACAACACTCTCACACGACGACATTTACAAAATCATTCAACCATTCACACGTGAACAGCTCTCACAAATCGTAACAACCGCTGCACTCCGTCACTCGGATGTTCTCAATTCCGTACGATCAGTCGCTGACCTAGATTACTCACAGCGTAGCCTATACATACGTGGTCTCGACGCCGAAACAACCAGCGAGAACCTCCGTAATTTCTTCACTACGCACGGCGAGTTAATCGAAGCGTTTGCTGTTACTGATAAGGTTACTGGTAAAGGTAAAGGTAAAGGTTACGGTTTTCTTACGTTTAAACATATAGATGGTGCAATTAGGGCTTTGAAAGAGCCTAATAAGAGAATTGGGGGGAAAATGGCTGTTACACACCTTGCATGTCATAATAATAATGAAATTAATAAGAGTAATGATAGTGTTGATATTACGTTTAGGAAAGTTTATATTGGAAGTGTGTTGGAGAATATGTCAGGGGAGAGATTGTTGGATCATTTTACGTCGTATGGGGAAGTGGAGGAAGGACCTGTTGGAGCTGATAAGAAAACTGGTAAGTTTAGGGGTTTTGTGTTTTTTATCTATAAGAGTGAGGAAGGTGCTAGAGCTTGTTTGTTGGATCCGATTAAGAATATTGATGGACATCAGTTGCATTGTCGACTTGCTATTACTAGAAAAGGGAAAGCACTGTTAGGGGCTAAAGCGGCTGCACCATCAGCTCCCGCAGCTGATCCGTCAGCACCCACAACTGCCCGTCGGCCCCGTCAGCACCTGCAGCCGCCTGCAGCTGCACCGTGGGGGTCTTTCACGACATTCTATGAATTTGAATCTAGGTAGTGTATCAGGGCAATTTTTATACGGTATCAATGGTAGTGGCGTAGCTGCACCATTAGCAGCTACCACTGCTCAAGTTCTAGGATCAGTTGATGGGGTTAAGCCAGAGGTAGTGAATTCGAACCATCAAAGTTCAATGGATGGTTCTTTTGTATCACAGTTTGGTGATCGCGGACCTAGTGGCGTTTCCACGTATGGTGGAAATGTGGGTGGGTCTGGATTACCAGGAGGACATGGTGGTACATTCGGTTATGGTGGTGAAGTGCAAGGACCGCCATTGGGGCATTCACAAGATCCTTTAAATTCGAATTTGGGTAGTGGGTTAGGTTTGTCTTCTTCTGGTGCTATCGGTGGTGGTGCGCGGTTGTTGACTAATGGTAGTTACACGCCAAGTTCCTTGGGAGGTGGCAGTGGTGTGTTTAGCAGTGGTGGAAGCCGTGGTGGAACACATAGTGATGGAAGAGCAGGATTAGGTACCAGTTTTGGTGAAAGCGGTGGTGAAACGGGTAGCGGTGGACGGTCAGGGTTAGGCACAGGATTTGGTGATACGACTCCAAGATCATATTATGGCTTGTCAATAGGGTCCTTGAGAATGAGTTCTGAGGGTTATCAAGAGAGTGCTCACTATAGTTTGTCATCTGGTTCAGCGGACCAATCCCAACATCAGCATAAAATGTATCTGGAGACTCCTTTTCAATGAGGTATATTCTTGCTCTCGCTTCTCAAATTATACATACGTATAGATTTAAATACATAACATTCATTATGAATAGATTCATATTTATTTGCGACTGCCCCTTGTGCTTGAGGTGTGAGGCGAGGTTAGGGAGGCACTATAGTTAACATAAATAGTTGTTTTATGGTGTATGTTAGTGAATTAAATATACACTTTAGTGTTGGTGATTATTTATATTGTATCCTATAAGAGTAGCAGGCTCTATTGACTGTTTAGGTAAGGAGTTGGTGACCAACTTCTCACCAATTCTATCATAGTTTTGTAATAATTATGGTGTGTTCTTCATCATACCTTCTCCTTTCTCAAGGTGTATTCTGGCCAAGTCGAGTTGAGACATAATGTTCTTGTGAGAAAATAGGTGAGTAAGATAAACTTATATAAACTATCTTTTCATTTACTTCATCTTAATGACGCCGGTCTATATAAGTTCACCGCGTGCATCACTAAATGTTCCACTTTGTAAACGTTGCGTCACATTGTTCAATGCTGACTTTCTGAAGACAAAAATACAATTAAGACAATCGTAAAAGAAAAGAAATTTGTTCTATGATATCAAAACTTTCTGTAATCCTGTAACAAAACTGCATACAAAATTTCATTCCATGTGTCGGGGACCCCTGGTAAACACCAATGAATGCAATCTGCGTAGTTTCTTGGATCTGATCTTTGCTCTTTTGTCAGCAATTTTCCTTTCCTTTCACCATAAACCGATGTGTGACCATCTTTTCTGTATTCGGACAACTGAGTAATGTTTAGTAATCTCACAGTAACCCGCAGCCGTCCGATAACATCTTTAACGATTCCCATAATATCAAGATTTGAACCTGTTCCCCAGTATGGCCTTTGTATGGGTTGTGACTCACTGAAACAGTTCCCACCGTCTCCATTTTTCCATTCCCAATTCCTGTAGTTTTCAAATTGTTTTTTACCCTTTTGTTAATAATTATACTAAGAAGTCAACAATGACATATCACATACAGCGTAACATGGGTATTGTGGTAAATTACTCACCACAAGTGTGTTGGAGACATGGTCATGAAGAACACTTTTTGTACATGAGAATTGATGCTGCTTTCTATCCAATTTGCCCAAGTTTCCATTGCTATTCTGTAAGCTGTGGTTACATTGTACTCCTGAACATTGTCAAGATTCCCATACCTGAAAATATTCGACTTATTCGAGTTCAAGACATATAAAAGTTTTGGTTTTGAAGTTTGACCGGGTGAAATTATGAAATCTAATTACTGTTAAGATTGGAGAACTTACGTTGCATTAATCATCGGTTTGTACATCCACCATACATAGCTTTCGTAGACCAGTATGTCCACTCCTTCCCATTGTTTGCTGTGGTTAGATATTGAATTGAGCCTGACTAGCCGTTTCATTACTGTGTGATTAGTTGCATGATCCGAAATAGATTCGACTAGGAAAGGAGCCCAATAGAATTCAATAGATGCATTGTAATCCTAACATCCATAAGCAATATAAAAGTTTGTAATTTGGGGATACGATAATGGAAAGATAATGTGTGGATTCAAGATCTACAATCAAAGGTATAGTTTAGATTTTAGAAGATTATGTTATCAAACTCGTCATCTTTTCACCTCTAAATGCAGTTGGGAGTACTTATAGCTTATTGTGTTTCTTAAATGCAATTGAGAACTTTTGAAGTATTTGGATGATGTTATTGTTTATATCATATTTAAGTTAAAATGTCAACTGATGAAGTGGTGTGTATGTTGAATACTTTTTAAGCTATAAATGCTTTAAAATATAGACTCCAATTACCCCTAACATTACGCCCACGACCTAGGCAATTACGTAATGTTTTACTATATGTTTTACTATAATTACATATGGTACAAGTCTATACAGAGTTAAGTGATGAGAAACTAGTTTGGTTTACCTCTGCTCTGAAAATCTTTCTAGGAGGAACTTTTTGAAGAGATTTTTTGCCTTCAGGAATTACAGACTGGACCAAACACACCATTGAGTCAAACATGCTTCTTTGTACCGAGTCCCCTACAAACATGAGTCTTTTGTCCCTCAAAATCTCCAACAATTTCAAAGCATTAAACCTACCAAAACAATAGATACACCTCAGTTATGAACATCAAACAGTCAGAAATAAATCTGTATGACTTTCAATTTTGACTTTGACCTTGGTAAATTGCATCCATCAGGTTGCCATTTCCAGTTCTGGTATGATGAATCGGGCCTCCCATTTTTCTGGCAAGTCACTTGCTTAACCAAATGAGGACAACTTTCTTCGGTGTAGAGCGGGTGAGACGCATTGTCCCAAACCCATTTTCCTTCGAATATATTGCAACTTTTTTTAATGGTTTCATCATCCGAAACACGAATGGGGCGTCTCACTACACGATATCCACTTCTTTGTGGCCCGAAAAAGCCACGAGTGTGGTGGTTGTTCTTTATATTATCTAGGACAATTCTGAGAGACCCAATGAAAAGAAGTGAAGCGAGTGCAGCAGGGAAGAGATATTGATTGCGGCGATCAACAGATAGTAAAATTGTCATATTTTTGGAGTGGTAGTTGAAGTAGAAGAATGGAATGTAGTATGTTTTTATTTGTACCTATAATAACTGAGATCTTGCATTGAGTTTCAAGCGATTGATAACAAACTCATGCAACAACCGGTTGGTAATTAGTAAGGCTTCAAGTCTGGTGTTTGGATGTCTTAATGAGGTTTGTTCTAAGAAAGTATCTTCGTTTCGTAATTCTATATATATTTTATTTATTAAACATCGAATTTAGTTCTCAGCTATATCTCTGGCAAATAGAGATATCGAATTCTCCAACCATAATGGTCTCCAAGTGGTTAAAAATTGTTTAAGCTGATTTAGAACTTGTAAAATAAAATTTTTACAACAATTGACTTGATAAACATTGTGACAGCCAAGTGTTTGGGGCGATAAAGATCTAAAAACATTGTTGATATGATGATTCTAGTTGTACAATAGGCAGACTTATAATATTTTAGTGCATTAAATTAAATACAAGTATATATAATAGTAGTTGTGTTGCATAAAACAATGAATTTTGTTACATATACTATCTTTGGATGTAAGCTGCAGGCCTTGATGGTTTTGGTGTATCCTAAATGCTTCAACAATATTTTATTCAACTTTATGGCCCCTTTTTATACTTTATTTATCGTATCCCCTTATAAAAAAGAGTATAACATTTATCTTCATGACCTTACACGATTAAATATTGGAAAAGACAAGTACTCTTACCTACAACTAATTTTGAAAAAGAATTAACATATTCAAAATAGATTTATATATTAAATGACATATAATGTAATGTGATCCTTAAATAAATATGTAAAATTTTAGAAACAACCTGATCAGTTAATATTTTTTCTAATAAAATATTCACTAATATTAGTTAACTAGTTTAGAACCCGCAAAATTTGCGGGCATCTTCAATATTTTACCGTCGTTAGCGTATTTAAACAATAGTTATTCACGGTTTATGTGATATTAAGCGTTAGTAAGGTAAATATGAAACTGAACATAGTAGCCGCACATTGACACCAAAATGATAATGTTTGAAAAAATTCATTACAAATAAATGAAAACCAACCATGAAGCGAGTAACATAGATAACAAAATTAAAAAACATAAATTTTTTTATGGTATTTCACAACTATATCGCCGTGTCTTCTGGAGCTACAATTTGAAAATCGATGCAACCTGGAGCGTAACTTTCTAGGATAACGTATTCACCACCAAGTAAATTATGGTAGGTGCAGAAAAAATCTCACGTCCATCCAGTGAAAGCTGCACCGATTAGGACTCCCGTGTTTTGGTCAATTGTGAAGGACACATTCACATGCCAATCCATATCATCAATTCTTAGTTTTGTCATGTCCTCCTGACCGTCAAAAAGGCAGTGATGCACATATTCGTGGCTAACAGTCTGCAAATGGAGATAATCATGTTAATTATTTCTTCATATTCATTTTATAGTTCATTTAGTGTGTAAAGAGTAGTTTTCAGTGTGTATGAAAATTCAGGTACCAATTTTCAATCATTCAATAATTTCTCAATGCGTATATTATAAATGTGAACAAAAACTTACTTGTCCTTTACTCGGTAACTTACTCATCACTAACATACAACGTTTGTTTTTGTTGCTTTCATTCGCTTCACCAGTAATTTCTACTTCACGGGTATCATAGCCAGTTACATAAAGAGATTCCCCTTCACCCTTAATGAGATGCAGAAACATCAAACGATTACCAAAGCTTTCTACAATAAGGTTCCGCCATCCATTTCCCTTCAACAAAGGTTCACCGCCGGATGACCCGTAACTTATGTCCACATTGTATACCCCTTGATAAGTGGAGACTCTCGTATTTAACATATTTCCATCCACCAACGCATGCTTAAATCTGTTTGGCAGAATCCATAAGGAACCAAGTATTTATTTGTTTAAAAAAATAAATTAAAATATTTATACCAATGACAATAATGAATGAGGTGCTAAGAAGGTAGATACTTACGAAGCTTTCACGATGACCCGTGCCGACTAAAGCAACAAATAGGATCTGATTTTGTACGCTATCCATAGACGCCTGAATCTATAAATCATCTCTTAACGATTATCAAGTTATATAGACATGGATAGCATTGATTGTATTGTATACAACTTATGAGCAAAGCATAATGTTATATAACGAAACAAACTCGACTGCCTCATGAACCGTATACGAATAGAAATATAAACAATTTAGTACACACAATCGAGAAATCAGTTTATACATTGCATGAGCAGTTGTGATCGTGAAAAAACGTCTAAATAAAAAACCATACAAACACGTATTGATAGGAGTGAGTAATAGTAACCTAATTGAATTCAATCGACTGTGTGATGAGTATAACAATATATTATTTAATATTTAATCATAAGTCAATTCACCATTATCCAAGCATTTAGGTTCAATAAAAAACAACAATGATGTATAAAGTGATAACAATCAATGCTGATTCAGCAAAAACAACCAAGGCATGATTCAAGTTTCAAGTTTGTATTCCACTTCCCGTTTAGTAAATAAAGATATTAAAAGAAAATAAGATTGCTTACCGTTTGCAGCTTTAATGCAGTCGAAGATAGTAGGTAGTGATTCCATCGGTATCCAGTTTATCCAGTTATTGCTTGCTTTCACTGAAATAAGCTTTGGAACCTTTGAAATCAACTTGGACAAAAAACTTGCCGTTGTGACTCTACCATCGTTACCACTATGCACGAGTCATCAATATGAGAACTTTTTCATGCATGGTTGAAGTACAAAAAAAAAAACAAAAAACAAAAAAAACCCAGTAATAAGGGGAACCTTATATTGATGTTGACAAGACGACTCAGCTTTCGAGTAATTTCTCTTTCTGCAGCTGCGAAGTCATTTGCCCCCAGTCTGGTCGCCCTAACATCAATGGCTTCAATACCTGTAACATCCACCCTAAGGGCCTAGTATTATTCGGGTAATTTCCTAACTTAAATTTATTATTTAATGTGTTAGGAATAATTTAGTATTATTATGATTATGTGATAATATTAGTCAAATGGATAAATGAATTATTGTGGCTAATAAATAATTCGTCGTTCTGAATTAATTAACTTGACGGTAAAATAAAATAATTGGCTTTCGCAAAATGGTTTTAGGTTCCAGACAATAGATTAAGAAGGGAACTAAAATTATAATGGTATTGGGTTAGATTATATATATATTCATGTACATTCTCAAATCTTCTACATATACATACACGTACATTCTCAACGTTTCCATACTCTGCGAACTGAAACAAAACAAATTGAGAAAACAAAACTTTGAAGAAACTCTGTGAAATTATAATCATTTCATCATCATCATCTTGATTCAAAATCGAAATTCATATCATCATCATCTTGTTCTTATTGTAACAGGTGAGAATTTAGAGTTATAAACTCATTTTTATGAAAATTAGCCAAATCATAAAATTGTCGTGAACCAGAGGCTTTGTTGTATCAATTAATATCGTGATTTATGATTTATAAACATTACAAGTGGCTGCGAATATTTTATTTGATAGAATAATAAATAATAATAAAAAAAATAATAAATGAATATATCAAAAAGTAAATGAATATGTCAAAAAGGATCGTGAAAATACATTGGGAATCACAAATTTCCCATCGGCATTTTCAACGATGTGCAGAAATAGTCCCTGCACTATTGTATCGCTATGCAGAGGAAACATTTGTTAACATGACCAATAATAATAATAATAATTCTATTCTAGTAGATCGTTAAAAAAGAACAAAGGATAAGAGTCTACTATGGTATATCTGTTTAGGTATGTGTCTTTCACAATATGATCCATTTACACCTCCTACAATTACCAATATCTCATAGTAACCTTATCTTGTTGAACTTTAAATTTGTAAAAAAATTATACATTAAGGATACGTATGTGTATGCAAGTGTGATTAATAATACTTATACGCGTTACTTATTTTCTTCTTTCCAATCTTATTGATTGAATGAATTTGTATTTAACGTGTGTATCAATTTGTACTTATTAAATACATTTGTATAGTTACACTTCAATCGCAAGTATCAACTTATGTCATCACTAATCCTATCATGTCAAAAACTACGACAAAATTCTTGTACACTACAACGCATATATTTATATAGAAATTAATCAATAAATCTAAGATCAAAGTATGGAAGTAAGATGACCTTTATTTAGTAAAGTTTAACTGATTAAGTGATTATATATATATATATATATATATATATATATATATATATATATATATATATACTTTGACACATACACACCATCAAAATATAGTTAAATAAATTGTGAACTATTTACAGAATTACAAATTACTTCCGGTTTTATAACTACGTGTACAACTTTTTTTTCTTTTTTGGTTGTTGAGAGACAAAAATGAAGATAAATGAATAAATTAGGGACCATTAGTGTCATTATCCCAAACTACTTTTTTTGTGCGTGTTTCTCTTAAAACACTGTGGTAGTTCATTTCTCATTATTACTCTCTTCTTAAAACCCTTTTATCTCTCTCTAGAAAGCAGCTAGCGATAACAATGAGGACCGCTTTGTTGAAATCAATCCAATCTTCAGTTCAGAAATCATCATCTTCAACTTTACTTCGCCGGAGTTACTCATCGGAATCTGCTCCGGAGCGTAAGGTCGTCGTCTTAGGTGCCGCCGGCGGTATCGGACAACCGCTTTCACTTCTCATGAAATTAAATCCTCTTGTATCTAGCTTATCTCTATACGATATCGCTGGTACTCCTGGTGTTGCTGCTGACGTCAGCCACATCAACACCAGATCTGAGGTTTATCACTAACCTAATCTCGTAGCTCTTTTATTCTCCACCATACGTTTGCAAAATGATAATTATTACCTTTTTAAACGTATTATAAAAGTTTTTAACGGTTAATTGTGTCGATTCTGTTCATATCTAACTTCAAGGGTTTTAGATCTTAGAAAATGATTAGATTAATATCACCTTGTTTGCTCTGCCATGATTTAACGATTTGTAGTAGCTATCGTTTGAAAAAACTTTTTCTTTTTATATAATTATATTTAGCCATTGGCATTAACGATGTTCAAGTTTACTGTATATGCGTGTAACTGTATGGGTTCTTTATGATGTGAGCAGAAATAAATAACCATGGCTGGTAGTAAAATGTATTGAATTCAAGTTATGTGATCTGATTACTTCACAGGGTTCGAATACAATACATCAATCTTTTAAATTTTCACCTTATTAATTTCCGGTCTTCTCAATTCCGGAGATAATTTTTTCGGTAATATTTCAGATTGGTCGATATATTTTTAAACATTAGATTTACTTCCGGATTTGATGATTTATTGTTGTTCATATCATTGCAAGATTTTAAAAAAAAAACTGGAAGATTGTAATTAGTTATCATTTGCAGCCTGACTTATTCTTCCCTTGAGTAAGAGATGTTCTTACAAGCAGTGTTTCACTGGAGTCTAAACTATGTGAAAATTAAGTTTGGTTTGTTGATATATAAATATATCCGTATTTTGTTACATAGGTGGTTGGTTACATGGGTGACGAAAATTTGGGTAAGGCATTGGAAGGAGCTGATGTTGTCATCATTCCAGCTGGTGTACCAAGGAAGCCAGGTATGACCCGTGATGATCTTTTCAACATCAATGCTGGTATTGTTAAGGGTCTGTGCACAGCTATCGCCAAGTATTGCCCTCACGTGAGTACTCACCTATCTTAGTTGTGCTGTTCACACAAGTTGTGAAATGATTTTTTGTTATGTTTCACATATAACAATTTTGATCAACTATTATTTTGTCATCATCAGGCGTTGGTTAATATGATCAGTAACCCTGTCAACTCCACGGTACCCATTGCCGCTGAGGTCTTCAAGAAAGCAGGTACCTATGATGAGAGAAGGCTGTTTGGTGTGACCACACTTGACGTTGTTAGGGCAAAAACTTTCTATGCTGGAAAGGCAAAGGTTCCAGTTGCTGGTACAGTTACCCACATCCTTGTTCTAATATAAAAGATAGATTGACATTGTTTTCCACATAATTTGTATAATTTAATTTGGTATCCGTATGTCACAGGTGTCAATGTGCCTGTTGTTGGTGGCCATGCTGGTGTTACCATTCTACCATTGTTTTCTCAGGTATTAACTGGTTGTCTAGGCATATTGCTGTATAAAAGTGTTGTATTAATAATGGTTGGTGTATGATACTGATGATTGCTTCTAAATGAAGGCTACACCACAAGCAAACAGTTTATCACAAGAAGAGATAGTTGCTTTAACAAAACGAACTCAAGATGGTGGAACGGAGGTTGTGGAGGCGAAGGCTGGAAAGGGTTCCGCTACACTTTCTATGGCGTATGTCCCAACTAATTTTCTCATTTCTCTTCATTACTTGTGTTGTCATTTGTCATGATAATTTTTTTTTTTTAAGTCTGGGGCACAATCTGTTGGTGATATATGATTATTGCCTAGTCAAGAGTTAGTTGCAAGTTGATGTGCATTATAGCTAGATTTTACTCTCTTATCAAAGCTTGTAGCAAATAATTATTTATTTGTTTTTTCTCTAGTGGTTTTATCTTTCGTTTTATACATATCTTCTGGTCTCACTCTTTAGATCATTTGAGTTTTAGAATGTTCAGTCGGCTATGTGTGCTTGTATTGAGTGTTTATTTGATGTTTGTTTATGCAGTTATGCCGGAGCAATATTTGCTGATGCTTGTTTGAAAGGACTTAATGGGGTCCCAGATGTCGTGGAATGCTCATTTGTGCAATCAAATGTAACTGAACTACCTTTCTTTGCATCAAAGGTACTTTCACTGTTGCTCTAAATATTTTCTAGTTCCCTTGCATTGATAGATTAACTGTGACTTGACCCCTTCACTAAATTTCTCCATTTCCGTTGCTGAAGTTGAGTGTTCTCCATTGTTAAGAAGCTTAACAACGTTTTGATCCTAAGCCCCTTGTGTGTGTGTGTGTGTCTATATATATATATATATATATATATATATATATATATATTCCTTTTAGTCATGAAAGCTACGAGAACTACAAATCCAGTTGAATGGCGATATTTTATTTCTATGTTTCCGGGGCTATTTTTTTTTCCATATGGAAGTTATTGTGAAGTTTTTGAAACATTATTGCATCTCTTGTACAGGTGAGACTAGGCAAGAACGGTGTAGAGGAAGTCCTAGGACTAGGCTCACTCAACGACTATGAGAAACAAGGTTTGGAAATACTTCTGCCGGAGCTAAAGTCATCTATCGAGAAGGGAATCAAGTTTGCCAACCAGAGTTAGAATAAGACTTTTGGTTATCATCCATTCTTGCTATTTTAAAGAAATTGTCACAGTTTTGGACATTGGTTGAACTTTTGTTGTACCTCTTTTGTTGGAGTGTTATTCAGGAGGCATTAGGCTTACTTACCTGCCCAATAAGAAGGAAACCTTGCCCACATACCCTTAAAGAGTGTTAAATTGTTTTATTCTCTGGGCATTTACATTGTTATTTGATAATCTAGTGCTTACTAGTAAACGACAGTTTGTCATCATGCTTTTGGAATCCATGATCGCCTTTTTAAACAAACTGAGTGCTGATATAATTAAATACACCGAATTTCATAAATATCCAAAGTTTTTCTTGTACACGGTTAATCATTTAGCTAAATGTTATGTTGAGACTTCTTATCATAATGGAACATGGGTGATCATTAACTAATACATGTGCTTTTCAAGTTTTAACTACACTTGATACACAAAGTTACATTTTTTGTGTACTTACTAATTTTAAACCACAGATTGTATTTTATAACTACTGAAATCTCAAAACCTAACATCTGCCTTGCAATGGCAAGAACACCAGCGGAAGCAGCAACTCTATGCTTTTGTACTAAGAGCACACGAAGAATATCTCAAGTACTTGAGTTTAGTAACTGAAGGGTTTATGGTCATTTTCTCTAGGACCGGTAATTTCCAACAAGACCCGGAACCGACTCAAGATTCACACAAAACCGAGCTTGGATGGAACCAAGCAGGTTGGGTCGGGGTCTTTTTGACCCGGCAACCTGAAACCTGCCGACCTACTATTTTCTTGAGTCGGGTTTGGATCATCTAATAGTTTTTTCAAGTAGACCCGTCAACCCAAATAAATTTTAAATGTAGTTAAAAGTTTAAATTATTTATTTTAATTTAATCCATCAATGTGTGTACTGATGTTTTAATATTAAATTTGGATGAAAAATTACTAGGTAATATGATCTTTAGGATTTTATAAATATTTTTATGCTTATTAGTATGAATTATAAATTTAGAGATCGACACATTTGACCCAAAATTGACCCATTAGTTGAAAATGACCTAAAAATCTGTTGACACAATTAGATAAACGGGCTATCTGGGTCGGATTTGGGTCAACAGGTTTTGACCTAAAATTGACTTATTAGTTGAAAATGACCTGAAAATCTGTTGACACAATTAGATAAACAGGCTACCTGGATCGGGTTTGGGTCAATAGGTTTTGACCTAAAATTGACTTATTAGTTGAAAATGACCTGAAAATCTGTTGACACAATTAGATAAACAGGCTACCTGGATCGGGTTTGGGTCAACAGGTTTTGACCTAAAATTGACTTATTAGTTGAAAATGACCTGAAAATCTGTTGACACAATTAGATAAACGGGCTACCTGGATCGGGTTTGGGTCAACAAGTTTTGAATTGGGTTGAAATATTCAACCCGATTAGAAAATTAGGTCAAGTTTGGGTGGACTAGTTCTAACCGCCAACCGATAACCCAAGCAGGTAAATTGCCACCCTAATTTTCTCCATTAGTAATGAAAATGAAATTTAATTAAAAAGTTTGATGATTGATGTACTAGCGAAGTTTTGAAACTTGATCTTTATTTTACAATAATATTAACGTTGCAAAGGGGGGGCATTTCACGACTCCAATCAACCTAACCAGAATCTTAATGTGCCAATAAAATGACCAAACCAAACCATGGCTGGTGTTTAAACATACCATTGAGCAGACTAGAATCAGACATCTAGCCAACAATGCACAACAAAGTAGAAACATCAATCGTGTCCTGTATTTGGTTTGGATTAACAAGGATCTGAAAGATGGGACAATTTTGCTACCCACAAGAAGCAGTTCCCGCAAACATACTTTCAGGGCACCGTGTCCTGGTAGAGCAAGGTCAAACCAACTATAAATGGCAAAAGTCAACAACTGTTAGGATAGATGCACTCATCTACATGATAATTTCTTCGTTCCGACTACCTAATCTGCATTTTGTTGGACCTGTTCAACTGTACCTACTAAATTCAAAACCTACTGTGAATTACAGGCAGCTTACATCCATCTCCTACAGCTAGGACCAATCTATACATAACATACAGCCTATTTGATAGTAAATAACCACTCATAATACAAACCTACGTTCTTAAGTGACTCTCCAGCATCACATATATCTCCCATCAGCAACCAGCTACAAAGTTGTTCTGCACAAGCATTCGTTAAGGAAGGTCAGTAACAACATAATGTCACAAACTGCAAAGAGGGAAATAAACAACATTCCATCAGGCTTGCTCTTATGATATCCTCTAGGCAAAATTCAACCAAACTTAGACCCAAAGGGCCGTTGACCAAGTAGTATGTGGGGAACCCATCAACCAAATGGTTGTGGGTTCTAGTCTCATTTGAGACATAATTGTATGTATAATGTGTGATTGTATATATTAGGTGATTCAGGTGTGTGATTCTTGCTGCTCTAAGAAAAAAAAAACATATACACATTATACAATCCGGAAGATCTTAGGATATCCTAGTCCTAATTTTAAATAAAGAAAATTGGATTTTTAAATATGCAAATCATCACACTCCAATAAACTTCTTATCTTCCATATATACAAGTAATCTTATCATCACCTTCCATGTTTATAATCATAATCTAAGTATCTAAGTATATATAGTAAGAAGATTGGCCGATTGGGTGTTAATTAGTGGTTAAATTGTTATTAAGGCATTCTTAAACATTACCCTAAGCTAACTTGTTATCATTTCCCTAATGGAAATAGGTCAGATAACTGTAACTAACTGATGCTTTACGCCTTTAACGGTAACTGTAACAACTAACCGGGACTCCTCATGAGTAAAGATTATATGAAACTAGAAAATTTGCATGTTTCAAATATGAATTTCATGTGTGCAGTCAACAATGTCGCATCTTATACATATTTGCTTATGATTGTCACTGCACAATTTCATCTTTTTAGTAGTGCATGTCAAATCTTAGTTTCCTTTTCCTACTTTAATTGCACAATAATAACGCTATGTCCAGTCTCCTGTATCCAGCAAACAATAGTAACAGTCTAGATAAGAAGCTAACTGAAGACGAGGTTCCAAGATAATAACTAAGTCATGACAACATTAACAACACAGCATACCATCAAGAATGCAAGTCACCATATCGCAAAGTACTAAACAAAAGTATTAGCATAGAATTAATAGCTGGCCTACCTTCACTACCTTTTATCTACAACATTCAACTCCTAGGCGAACGTGCTGCATCGAATACCATCGCATACATCCAATCTGGATTACACTCGGACTCAATCACCTTCCACTTCTCTTCAAATATGTTCAACAGCTGTTCAGCCATAGTATGAACCTCATGCCCTTCACGATTATACTTCAAAGCATTACAAAATGTAAGTCTAACATCTTCCGCAAACTCCTTGGGTAACTTATAAAAGTTTTGAGCAAGCCGACTCTTAATCGTTCCTAAATCCATCGGCTGCTTGATAACATCATGGTAATCAGTCACTCCAAACTTCGCAGCATCAACCGGCTCATTAAACACCCAACCATTCTTATGCTTCATCAACCGCTGAAGCAAACCGTTACAACTCTTAAACGCCTTAACCCTGCGCTTTTTATCTTCGAGCTTTTGAACTAAACCCCTAACTTGATCAAGCTCTAATTTAAGCTTCTTGCTAAGCTCTTTACCCTCATTGTTTGACTTCACATGCTTTAAATTAATCTTGACTCGATTATTCACTAATGGAACAACTGGTTTAGTTACATTGGGAAGCGTAGCAAATCGATTTCGGTCAATTTCAGTACCTTTCTTAATCCTTCTTGTATAAACTTTACTATCATCTCCCCAACTACTCTTACCTTTGTTTATCTTATCAGCATCTAATGTTACTGAAGCCATACATACAAACAGCAATCGACACTATAAAACGAAATTAAAAACCCTAATTTCTTAAAATACCAAAATATTTCTGATTTTGAAAGGAACTAAGAAGCTAGGGTTTCAAACTGAAATCAAGTAACTAAACCCTAAAATTAAAGAGAAAAAGGTTTCAAATTGGAAACAAAAAACCGACATTTGGTACCATGACTAGGGTTTTTAGTGGTACGATGATGTATCTATCGATCTGCACTGAGAGGGAAGACAAAAATCAAACGTGAGTAGAAAACATAAATTAGGGCTTCCATTGGAGGGAAAAACAGAAAATTAAACAGTCGAGCAACAAGTTTAGAGGGTAATTGTCATCTGCTTACCGACGAAGTGTGTGTTTATGTGTTGTCTTTGTGAGTGTGTGGAGTGATAATAGCACGCGCTCGCGCGTGATGGATGTGACCATAGGGGTTAACAGTTAAACAGCAAGCTTTTACGGAACCTTCTTTTTAACCTCAAACAAAGTACCGGACTAAACAAGAATAATCTTTCATACATTTTTTTTAGTAGGTTGATCCGAAAAGATATTTTTTCCCGCATTCTAAACATATTTTTGTAATTTAGGACAATTATTGTATTTTAATAATACTGCATTTTAATATATATTTTATTATACTTATAAATTTTATTTTATTGTATTTTTATATTATTGCATTTTTATCCTTACAATTTTATCCTAAAATGCAGTAAGAAAGGTTTTCTCCTCATTACTCTCAAATGAGACATTCTCTTCAGAACCTTACCCATAAAGAAATGCCAGACTTACTTAATTTTTACAAACAAATTTTTAAAACACCTCCAGTTTGACTTTTCAAAACACATTTTCTCCATCTTTTTCTTATTTTTCTCTCTCGACTCTCGACTCTCCACTCCATTCTCCTATTCTCCCAAATATACGGATCTCTCACTCTCTCTCCAGAAACACCCGCTCTCATCATGAATACAATCTCTAAAATTGATGTTATCGGTCGATAGATTAAAAAAAAAAAAGTTTGAGATCAATTTTGTTCTATGTTGGGATCGATTTCAGTCGAATACTAATTTTAGTTTTCTAAAAGGTGTGTTTGAAAATGATAAATAAACAACAAGATTAACAGTATCCATATGCATGCTCGAAGAAAAGAAATATATGAAACATATTACATAAACCAAAAGATCGATCTATACATTAAAGTTTTTCTTCTCAAACATTTTGATAGGTTTTTTTCATGGGTTCTCTCCATCTTGAAAACCCATCTTTATTGTTCTATTTTTTTATTCTCTTTTTTTGGTATCTAACAATAATATGATAGTTCATATAAAAAAAATAGATAGGTTGTTAAAGATATTTCAGAAATTGTGTTCCGAAAGGAGAGAGAGAAAATGGATGAATTTTGGGAATAGAAAATGATAAATAATGAGAGTTTTTTCTTTGTTTTGAAAAGTCAAATTGAAAGTGTTACGTGGATGTACATCTCAGCAAGACACATCAATCTGTAAAAATTTGTTTGTAAAAATTACTTAAGCCTAGCATTTCTCTTACCCATATTATATAAGGAAATTGAATGGCGTTAGGGTGAGCTTATTTTTGCTGAGTGTTGCTTATAAGCAAAAATAAGCCAGACTAATGAAGCTTATTTCAATCTAAACGCTTTATAAGTAAGCAAATAAGCTTATCTAAACACTGAAACATTAACTTTTTGTGTTTACATAAGCATATAAGCTAATAAACAATAAAAATGAGCTTCCCAAAGACCCCCTTAATATTAAAACGAAAAAAACGATTAACCCCTATGTTTAAAGAAAAATGTTAGATAAGCTAAAATATATAGATCGAAAATAAAGATTTGATTGCTATACATGTAAAAATGATTGTTAATGTACGAAGAAGGAATAAGTAGAATTCATGTGTCAAAAACTGTAATGTTATTTTTAGTTTTAGGGCTTATGATTTTAGATCTATGTAGAATTATTGATGTTTAAAAATCTGTGTTTAAATATGTGACTCATAAAAGTATTGTTACATGTACATATCACTCGTAGAATAGTTGATGTAAAAAGATAGAACGAGTGGAATCTATATGTCCAATAACACGCAAGTATTGTTACATGTACATTATGTTTTCTGTATTTAGTTATGAAATCGAGTTTTAAATTTGACATATTTGCAAATATGGAATGTTTAATGATTGTCCCAACGACTATGATTAACAAAAACATAATATAAAACTTCCATATGTATTAATGCTATTTGTAGCCCTAAGGCTATGAATAAAAACTACCTACAAATAAAATACCTGTCAACTTTTTTCAATCGTCATAAAATCATCAATCACATGTAGTTAAATAGAAAACAAAAACAATATTAGTTGGTTTTTTAATCATAATTTACCAACCATCTATAAAAAGTTGGTTGTTATTCATAGCACAAAAGTCTGTGTTAAGTAAAATTCATGTATTAATGCACGTTATCTCAACGTTGTTCTACACTGTATTTAGCGA
Organism: Gnaphalium uliginosum; assembly: GCA_963930675.1. NCBI lineage: Eukaryota > Viridiplantae > Streptophyta > Magnoliopsida > Asterales > Asteraceae > Gnaphalium > Gnaphalium uliginosum. The sequence goes on along the minus strand of OZ005681.1, from coordinate 6,642,077 downwards.
GTAAAATGCTAGTTTGTCCTAAAAGGAGAAATATGATATAAATTATGAATTAAGAGTTTTCGTACCCAACTTCACTCACGGGTTTGCAGCAAATTCCAATTAAACGCAGGTAAAGTTGTATAGTTCGTTGTTTTTCACCTTAAAAAATAGCGGTGGTCGGTTAAGTTAATCGAGTTACGCTAAATGTTGTCTAAACAATTATGATAAACATGTGATTACTTAACTAACTCTTTAATTAACACATAACTTCTGTAGTATGTTTTTCTTACTCTTTGTCTTCACCGTTCATTTTTTTTTTTTAATGAATACTAATCATATCTCTAATGTCTCCCATCATTTTTCACTTTTTCTATCTTATCAGATATGTGCTTCAAAATCATTTTTAAATAGATGTTGGTGCACGTGTATATTTGAAATGATGATGTAATAACCCAATATCCACACATGTTTTTTGTAATCATCATTACTGGAATTCCAATTTGTATTGCTCTAAGATGAGAGTACACAAAATTCGATGATAATTTAAGTTATCAATTTTGTTTGTAAACAAAACTTGAAATAGTAGGTATTTTAACATTACTGTGAACTGTTTCACTGGCACTACTGTAACATCCCGAAATTCGTTAAATTAAAATTGTTTACTGTTATGCGACACAAGGGCTAGTGTCGCAGGTAGCGACACAGAGCCCTGTGCGACACAAGGCTTGTGTCGCAGTGTCGGGCAAAAAGTCGGTTTGGAGGGGTTAATTGTGTAATTATGTGCGAAATTAAAATAAAAACCATGTTCCAAAACATTCCAGAAACCACAAAACATTTCCAGGTTCGTTCACAAGTGTGTATGTGTGTTTTTAGTGAGAGAAAGTAAAAAGAAAACAAAGGGAATCAAAGATTAAGCTTGAAGAACAATTGTTGAAGGTGTTTCTTTGCAAAATTCAGGTAAGGAACCCAAACTCTCTGTTGAATTTGTGGTTAATTCGAGTAATAGAGGGTAAAGGATTGAGTTATTTGAGCTTAAAAATAGAGGAATTGGGGGTAAAGTGTTATGGGGATTAAAAATGAGTTTGCATATGTTTTGAATGAATTATGTGCGTATGATAAACAATTGTTGAAACTGGTTTGAGCTTGGGGTATTGAGATTACCCAGAAAACATGTAATCACAGAAAGTTTCTGCTGTTCTGTTCGTCATTGCGACACAAGGCTTGTGTCGCAGCCTGTGTCGCGGTGACGGTGTCGCGAATTAATACTGTTGCTTTAGCAACACAAGGAGTTAGTGTCGCAGCTTGTGTCGCTAGTTTATACTGTTAATTGAATTGTTGTCTTAGCGACACTAAGAGCTAGTGTCGCAGGTTGTGTCGCAAAAGTGTGTTGAGCGACACTAATTTAGTGTCGCAGGGAGGTGTAGCGACACTAGGGAGTAGTATCGCAGGATTTATTGAGATTTTAAATAATATTAAGTATTATTAGAGTTAATTGGGTACGATCGCCTCGACAGGTATTTCGAGTAGCAGTTCGTAAATATCCGATTGTCGTCCTCGAGGTAAGTAGTAGGAATGTAAGGAATATAATTGACTGATTTCGTTAATACTAATTGTGTTACAAAGTTGCATTAAATAACTGAGTGCATCATTGAGTTGAGAGGCCAATTGCTGAGTGAACAATTGAGCCTATGAGATTGAGTTGAGAGGCCAATTGCTGAGTGAACAATTGAGCCTATGAGATTGTTGAGAGGCCTATTGCTGAGTGATCAATTGTGCCTAGCTGTATGAGTTGTACGGCCAATTGCTGAGTGATCAATTGTGCTAAATTATTTGTATGTGACTGTACATTTCCTGTGCTTACTAAGCAAAATGCTTACATGTTGATTGTTGTATGTGATAGGTACATCGAGAGTTGTGAAGGGTAGGGATCCGGGCAAGCGACCCGAGGGCTGCTAGTGATGGACTTACTATGATGAGATAGTAAGAGGAGAAACTCGTAAATCATGCTCGATAAAAATGTGTAATATTTTGTAATGATGAGAAACGTGTTTTGTAATAAATAATGTGGTTGTCACTTTATATTAATATATAAGGTGTTTTGAGAAAGATAATTTGAATAAAAAAAAAAAGGGACGTTTCAACTACGTCAGCACTTTCTCACAAAGATTGAACACTGTCAACGGTGAACTGAAAAAACTGAACTTCTGGACCTCACATTTACTAATAAGGCAATAATACATTTATTATAAAAAAAAAAAAAAGATGGCCCACAACCTCTCCGTCTCACTCCGGAAACGAAAGCAAGAACGACGAAGTGAAAGACGGCTCCATGCCAATGGTTGCGTTCTAAAACTGAAGAAGATGGAGTGAAGATGGCTAGCGGCCTTATCAGTTTATGATGCTTACTTTTGATATAAGCATTTTATGGTCCATACTTTCATTTTGCAACATGTTTATGATCTTTACTTTCATTTCCAACCTTTCCATACAAAAAACCCGACAAATCAGACAGTTCTTGTAATTATAAAGTGCACACTAACAAGGATTATAGCAGATCAGTAATGCCTAGAATCAAGATCTTTTCTCAAATTTTTTCAACTCAGGAAATAAAGAAACAAAATGTTTCCTTCATCTAAATACTCATCTAAAAGACAACATGAACACCAAAAAGACATAATGTAAGAACAAAAAAGTTCACTTAATGATGATGAGGATCTGGACCACCAGGGGCCAATCTCGTCGGCCCATTTTCCATCATCGTCCTCCTCCAGTAATACTTCAACAATGGTTGATCAAACCCGTGTTTATTCAGGATATTACGCGTATCTTCTCTAACTTGCATGTCATATAAATCATGGAAAACAAATGTTCCTTTTGAACTTGAAACACATATCAACAAACTTCCTGTTATATATAGCAAAACAAGAATATAATTGGTTACCTTAGCCATCGATGCACGTGTGTATATTTGTGAAAATGAAGAAGATAATTAGAATGATTGTAACACGTTGTTTATATAGAGAATACCAGGGAAAAAAGACAAAAGTGGTTAGTGGATAGTAAGATCATCGATGATAAAGAATCACAGAAAGCTACTGTAATTAAAAGGTGTGATACCGACCCAATTAGGAAGTCATCCAAACAGATAACTCTTTGACTTGAAAATTGGAGTGACATTGTATTGTAATTAGTATAATATATGATCCATGATCTAATATAGAAAGGCTAAAACACAATGGTGAATTTACTAATAATATTAGTAGCTTTAGCCCATGGTTTAACAAATGTCAGCAGAGTAGCAAGTTTTAGTTAATCATCTAGTCATCTTTTCTCTTTTCTTCTTGCTTTGGTTAGTTACTTTACACATGAATTGAAGTTAATACATCATCAAACAGATAAAGACATAGTATGCTTTACTCGAAGTCGATTTATTGTCATTTTCAACTAGCATGAATGTATCAAGTTCTTTGCTTTGTCCTCTTTCTTGCTAATGACAGTCTGCATACACAGCTTAAAGTTGTTTGTTTTTGACGTTTTTCGCTTTGTGCAGTGATGATTATATCTTGTATACGTTAATCCTGATCTATTTTTCTCTTTCATACACATACACGTGCAAACATACGTATGAAGGCACACAAAAAGATCAAGAGAGAGTGGTAGTAAACTCAGCCAGCAAGGTAAAACCACTTTCCACAATCACTACTCTAATCTGATTTGGACTAACTAGAAGTCAAACACTTTCGTTTAATGCACCATTTGAACCCTTTATTTTAATTTTACTTTTGTTTTATAATTCTCAACTTATGAAGTGTCTGTAAGTTATGGAGAATGTGTTAGTAAATGGACATTACAATAAATAGTGTATTATATGACAAATTAACATTAGTGACAGAATCATGGTTAAAAATTATTTGAAATCTTTGTGTTGAGGTAACCACTACAAGTTGATAGTTATCAATTTAGACAACCATATATGACCGACGTACGTGATTTGAGCCTTTAGTATTCCCAATTTGTACATAAGCAACTGCAGCTTATGATAATAGAATAATACAGTAATAGTTTATATATTGTGTGTTGGGTTAGTGGTAGTGGGTTGGTGGTGGGAGAGTGATGGTGGTGTTCAGTGGTGGGTGGGTTGTGGTAGAAGATGAAGATTATGATAATAATATTATAAGAATTAAAAATAGATAATACATCGAATGTTGTTGAATTTGCCATAACACATGTTAAATATGCACGTGAAAACTAATAGTGTATATTGGAGTGACCGAAGGTTGATGGATTTTTTCATAATTTGTTAAGAATCCCATCTGTATTCGAGGAATAGGAAATAGTCCAAATTCGTATTTTGTAACTTAACCTGCATCAAATTTGGGTTTCATTAATTGGTATATATTATTAATGATCAAAAGTTAAAGTGAAGAACCTAAATCCTAATGCAGCTGCACATGTAACAGTCCCAAAGGATGGAGTAGAAACCTCGGTTAGAAAAGTATAAAATTTCAGTTAAATTAATGAACTCGCTTGAGGATCTTGATTAGATCCTACCGTCAATGATCAGTATTAGTGGATATATAGAATTATGTTAAAGAACAAGTGCTTATTAACGATTCAATTCATGGAGTTGCTATTTATATCAACTGTATCTAAACAAGCACACAACAAATACCAAAAGCAAATTTATCCAGGGAATCGTCCACGTTATATTATAGTCCTGGACCACCACTAATATATGGCAAAGATGCTGAAAATGACCCAAGTTGGTCAAGTTTAGCAGTTGTTGGTTGTAAGTTATATTCTTATACTATAAAAATATTCGGGTGTATACCATTCTGAAAATGACCCCAAGTTTCCGGGGACTATATCTCTTCACACATCATTCAACAAACTTTCTCTATAAGGATCAAGAACATACATAAAATAAAGAAGAAAATTCTTATAATGCTCCAACTTTAACAAATATAAGTTACATCTCAATTGCAGCCAAAAGTAAGATTGGTGACTCTTACACGCCATATATCGTTTCTACAAAAAGAAAAAAGATCAGCCCTGACTTGATTAGTTTAGGACTTTGACCTGATCGTTATGAACATATCTAATTGGAAATATCTAATGGTGTTTTGGGTCAGGACCACCAGGGCTCCTTCTGTTCACATTATAATGTGCACTTTGTTCCTCCATATTATGTCTTCGAGTACTTTCTTGTAAAATGTCTCTCGCCTTTTCAATCAACCCCCCTTTGTTTCTTAGAATGCGGGCTTCTGAGATTGTAACTGAAAGCAGAACAAGAGATAGAAAGAAACAAAACGTAGTAGCACTTGCCATGTTGAAAATGAGTGTGGATGGTAAAGATGGTTTGTTGGGATACTTGAACTTATATAGACATCCGATGCCACATAAATTTTGTTTTTTAATTGTAATAACAGTTCAATTTCTTAGGTAAGTGTTTTTCACTATTTCTTCATAAACCTCTCTCATACTCTACTAATTGACATATATAAACCGTGCTTATTAAAATAGCCTACATGGAACATTACAAAGAGGATCTTCTTTCCCCTACGTATGATGGTTTTTCTCCACCTTTTTAGTTCTTGCAATTTAATATATGTATCAACCAATGTGCATCAAGAAATGTGATACTATTATCACACTGCATTTAGTCCACAAGCTGGGTTCCATTTTCGCTTGGTATTTTTATGGGTTCATAGCTTAATATTACTATACAAGTTGGCTCCAGGTCACTACGATTTGGCCTTATGCAATTCAAATGCTAAATACTATTCTGATCAGGCTGCACCTCTCCTATGTCAATAATCTACCATATCTTCTCAAATTAGCAATAATCTACCAAATCACTCGTAGAAATCCCTATTCTTTTTATCTTTTCATCTCTAATTAACAATAATCTGCAATTTTAGTTTGTCATATCATACGTGCAGTCAATGGGAACTTGCAGGCTTAGGCCTCTCCCATTGCAGATGTAAGGAACCCTATAATATTAGAATCTTCATTAGCTCCGGGTAAGTCTTTTTATAACGACCACTACAAACAAATGATAGAATTGAGCTTAACAAATGATTAATTCCAAAATTTGATAGGGAACTCGATAGGTGACATTTTTCTCACTTTATGTATGGTATAAGCATTTAGCCGCATATGGGGCCATATGGGCGGATACTCTCATTAGCTGCCCGCTGAATCAGTTTGAAAATTGTTTCCACATATTGTCCTTATGGCAGGACATGTGGACCGGTCAAAGTTGTTGATTATCAACGTTTTGCAAACTGCAAATGTTTTTAATAGAAGACAAAGTTGCAAGAAATGTCTGCTAATTCTTGATCAAATTTACTTCACATTTCTTGTCTCTTAGTTATCAAGTAATAATTCGATGAAGGATCAAGGATAGTAAAGCAAAAGTAGTATCTTGAAATCAATAACAAGTAATTCCCACCTCATATATTAAGCGATTTTAAACATGTACGTTTAAGATCCTATGAGAATAAACTAACTCCACCCATGTACATTTTGACTTTCTCCAAGGGACATGTCTTTTCTCCTCATCCCATTTATAATTATATATATACTTACTAATAATTAATTATGCAGTTATATAGTTATATATGAATGAAAAGCATAAGAAAGACTGGATGCTTTTAGATGTGGATTTGTTTAAGGTTTGATAGTGCTACTGCTAGATAAGCAATATTGGTTACTTATATTCGAAAAGTGCCCGACCAGATCATACATAATGGCCACATTAGAGAGAGAAAGAACGAGATCCACTATGGATCTCTATTTTATACAACCTCAATCATTTTAAACCTAACAAAGTGAATTATAAAGCAACTATTCTGTATTTATACAGCAAAAGGAGAAATTAGCATTCTTGACTCTTGAGGAACTATAATACCACCTGAAGCCTCAATATAAAAAAGTTCTCAGTGCTACTATGGTCATACCGCCACAATTTATAAAAGTTGAAGCTAAAAAAATTAAAGTACTTCGGATAGAAGAATATGCACTTGGATTAAAAGCTGTAAGCATGGTTATCAAGTGAAAGATTATCCTGCACTGAATTTGACCAATTGTTAGTTAAAGCTTGCACAATGGGGTTGGCTGACTTTTTAATTGGACCTTTTAGCCTCCCTTTATTTCTTTAAGGAACAAGATAAAACTGAGTAGTAGTTTGACTGAAGTTTCATGGTACTGCATACAGATACGCTCAAACGCTAGTATTTTTAAATAAATAACAGAACAAAGTCAACTGCACTAACTTTAGCACTATCGATGAACAGGAAATGGCTAATCGTGCCACATTTAGCCACATTGTAGTTAGTCGGCATCTAAGTTATTTCAAAGTGGGTATTAAATAAGTATCAGCTTATCATGAAACCAGCCCTTGATAGCTTAACAAGTGCTCACAAAATTTTAGTATTTTAAATTTTGTCTTGACTTCAAAAACTCCATCTTAGAGCTATTTGTATAAGGACTGCTCACTCTTTCAACTATACTGCTATTTTGTGGTACTCATTGAGCCTTTACATTCACTAGTAGACACTTCCAGTGAACCTTCATTTATTAAGCCAGTGTTGGGATTAAAAGCTTCTATGGTTGTTAACAAAGTTTCTACTGCTTCCAAGGTTTCTACTGCTTCTAGAGTTTCTACTGCTAACTATGTTAGTAGAAGTTAGTACTGCTTCAACAAAGTTACTACTGCTGTAACATAGTTACTACTGTTAATAGAAGTTACTACTGTTGGTATGGTTTCTGAGTTAGTACTGTTAGACCAGTTTCTACTGTTGGTTCGATTTACAGAGTTTCTACTGCTTTTACTGCTTAGTGGAGCTGTCAGACTACCCAAAAGTAAAGCAGTAAAACATATTTTACTTTATGGACACAGAGCATGCTTGAAGAGTTGACTTATGTGCATTAACTGCTATAACGTGTAACAGAGTGTCTAGTTTACTTTTATGGCATGCTTAACATTGTAACTTGTGTAAATCCTAGTAGCATATATAAGAGAGCAAGCTTAGATAGTTTCAAATAGATATTGAGATTAGTTAGCTTCAAGGTTATTGTAACCCTAATACAATCAAGTGTATTCGTATTATTAATCTTAATAATATTGGAGCTTTTGTTATACAATTTGTGTGTTTTTTGTCCATTAAAATACAAACATCTATACAAAACAAACATACAACTTCCAAACTTAACAAGTATTATTCCGCAAATTTCTTGTTAAGAAGTTCAAGCATAGTTACATTTAATCTTGATCTTGATCAAGTCGATCCTGACAAGTGGTATCAGAGCAAGCTCAGAGTATTGTTGATAGGCTTTGTATTGTTGATATTGACCAGTAGATGACATAGGAATCCCAGATTCCAAGTTTGTATCATTCTGTTCTATGAGAATGCTAGTCTCAGACAAGGATAGACTAGTTGGATCTTGATTCTCATCTACATTTTCTTCTGCAATTTCATCTGCACTTCTTTCTGCATTCTCAGATGTATGCTAGTCTCAGACAATGGATGATAGGCTTTGTATTGTTGATACTGACCAGTAGATGACATAGGAATCCCAGATTCCAAGTTTGTATCATTCTGTTCTATAAGAATGCTAGTCTCAGACAAGGATAGACTAGTTGGATCTTGATTCTCATCTACATTTTCTTCTGCAATTTCATCTGCACTTCTTTCTGCATTCTCAGATGTATTCACACCATTTGCTTCTTCTTCTGGAAGCATTTCAGGATCTGAGGAGGTATGGCCATCATCATAAGCACCATATTGTTCCTGACTTGATGTGATTGGTTCTGAACTCTGATTGGAGTGATCAAGAAGAGCATGTTGTTACAATTCAAGCTTTAATGGCCATTACAGAAGAAGAAGCGAAATCTCCTGAAGTGCCTCAAGAGGTACAAAATAAATTATGTTCATCTATCTGTAAGAAAACTGTTAAACACTACAGAGATCATAATCTATTTATCTGTGCTGAACTTGAAAAATGGGAAGTTAGAAATAGAAGCACAATTGCATCAATTGAAAACCTAGAACAACAAATAAAAGCATATCAGAAGAATGAATCACAATATGTGTATGATATTGAATATGCTAGGTGGGAAAGAGATTGTCAAAAGGACAAGGTTGATGAATTGAGCAAAGACTTAGAGAATGTGAGAACTGAAAGAGATAGCATTAAACTGAAAGTAGATGATCTAGAAAATGCTTCTCAAAACATTCAAAATTTAATTAAATCTCAGATTCATGATAAACTCAAAACTGGACTAGGATACAACAATGTTCCTCCATTTTATAACAACAATTACTTTCCTCCTAAAAGTGATATTGAGATTGAAACTTTAAAGGAGAATGTAGCAGTTGAAGTTATAAAGGTTGATCCAATCAAAAGTCTAGCTGAACCTGAGATAGATTTAGATAAAGTAGAAATCACTAGTTGGGTATCTGATGATGATGACATAGAAGGAGAACTTACTGAGCTGGTTGAATCAACTAAGAAAGATATTAAGGAAGTAAGTAGTGCATCAGATACTATCTTAACTGGTAATAAACTAGCAGAGGGTAAAAGATTATTCAAAGAAAAGGCTAAGTTTATATCTACTCAAAAGAAGAACACCACTAACAAGAATGAAAAGAATCGAGCCTGTGATAAATGTAATTGTAAAACAGGTATTCAAATATCATACAATTATTCAAAATCAGTTCCTAGAGGAAATCAAAGAAATTGGAACCAAATGGTTTCACATAAACTAGGAAAAGATTTTGTCATGGTTAAAGAAAAGGCTTGTTATATCTGTGGTTGAACAAATCATCTTCAACATGACTGTTTTTATAATTCTAGCAATACTCAGAGAATTGTAAAACCAACATGGACATCATCAAACAAAGTTAATCATGCTAATTTCAAATCAAAAATTAACTCTGTTAAACATGTTAAGAAGATGAAATATATGGCGAATATAGTTAAAACTGCTACAGCTCAATCTACTGCAGCAGTATTAACAAATAAAGCCAACAGTAGAAAGACTACCAAATCAGCATTAAGAACTAATACTGCCAGCAGAGTTAATACTGCCAGCAGAGTTAATACTGTCAAGCATATTAATACTGCTAGGCATGTTAATACTGTTAGTCATCTTAATGCTGTGAAAAAGTCTAACATTCGTTGGATTTGGAAACCTGTGCCTACATTAAAATCAAAAGTTTCCAAAACCAACAGTACACCACAAGCAGTGATTCTTGAAAGAGTTGACTTTGTGGATGTACAAGGGAGACCCAAAACCAAATTGGTTTGGGTTCCCAAAGAAAACTAATAATTTTCATTGTTTCATCTGTGCAGAGCAAGCCAAGAAGTTTGTGACATGTTGATAGTGGATACTCAAGGCACATGACAGGGGATAGAAGCAAGCTACAGAACTTCAAGGAGATTGATGGTGGATATGTAGCTTTTGGAAGTAATCCTAAAGGTGGTAGGATTACAGGAAAAGGGACTGTCAACAGTGATAAGATAAGCTTTCAAAATGTTTATTATGTTGAATAGTTGAGATTCAATTTGCTAAGTGTGAGTCAAATCACAGAGAAAAAGAATCCAGTTCTTTTTACTGACACATAATGCTTTATTCTTTCTGATAAATTTGAACTAGATGAAAACATGATTTTGATGAAAATTCCTAGAAAGAATAATGTGTACTGTTGTGACTTAGCAAACATGAAACCTCAACAAGATTTAAACTGTCTTATCTCAAAGGCATCTGTTGATGAGTCTGATCTTTGGCATAGAAGAATGTGTCACATGAATTTCAAAACTATTAACAAACTGGTTAAAAACAAACTTGTTAGAGGTTTACCTGAAAAAACATATTCATGTGATGACCATTGTGTTGCATGTTTAAAGGGGAAGCAACACAAATCTTCTTATAAGACCAAAGGTGTGAACTCAAACTTTTCTTCTTTACATCTACTGCATATGGACCTATTTGGACCAACCAATGTCAGTAGTATAGGAAAGAAAGTTTATTGCTTGGTGATCATTGATGACTTTAGTAGATTTAGTTGGGTATTTTTTCTTAGAACTAAGGATGAAACAGGTGAAATACTTAGATCATTCATTACTAGGATTGAGAACCAAACTAATCAAAAGGTTAAAATCATCAGGTCTGATAATGGAACAGAATTTAAGAATCATGAGATGAATAAATTCTGTGAAATAAAAGGAATAGAAAGACAGTTTAGTGCTCCTAGAACTCCACAACAAAATGGAGTAGCAGAAAGAAGAAACAAGACACTAATTGAGGCAGCTAGAACAATGTTAGCAGATGCTAAACTACCAATGACTTTCTGGGCAGAAGCAGTTAGTACTGCTTGTTATGTTCAGAACAGGGCACTAGTAGTAAAGCCTCATAACAAGACACCATATGAATTGTTTTTTAAACGAAAACCTTTGATTAGCTTTTTAAAACCATTTGGATGTCCTGTTACTATCTTAAATTCCAAAGATCACCTAGGCAAGTTTGAGAGCAAGGTTGATGAGTGAGTCTTTGTTGGATACTCTACCCAAAGCAAAGCATATAGAGTATTCAACCATAGGACTAGAATAGTGGAGGAAACCATGAATGTGACCTTTATGGAGGAGCCAATATGGATAGAAAATCTACATCTGGGGGTTGTCAATTTTTGGGAGGAAGACTTGTGTCTTGGCAATGCAAAAAGCAAACTACAGTTTCTACATCTACAGCAGAAGCAGAATATGTTGCAGCATCAAGTTGCTGTGCTCAAGTGCTTTGGATTCAGAATCAGATGTTGGACTATGGTTTGACCTTTCTAAATACTCCCATTTTCATTGTCTAGAATCGTTGCAGCGATCATGTTGAAAACAATTTGAAAATTTCCCAATACTTACAAAGAGCAGTTTGGACAGTTTGACACATATAATTGTAGACTTCGTCATGACAAACTACAAATAATTGCAGTTACAAATACTGGCAGTTAAAACTGTTAAGTTGTGGAGATTGATTGTTGTCATAAGGTCTATCCATCTCCACTACGGGGGAGTCTGAGGGCGTCAAATGGAGTGCGGCTGTGGACTTAGTTGGATCATATTGATCGTGCTTAACTACATAAATCATGTGTAATTTGGCTCTTGCTTAACTACATGCATATTTCATGTAAATTGGTGCAGTCAATTAGTAATTGTGCTTGTGCGTTTTTCAGGTGCATTTTACTCCACAAGTACTTTAGAACGTCTAATGTAGTAAGCACATAGCCATGCTACAAATGTTACAACTTACATAGTTAATATTGCTTTGCTATAGATCATCAAAAAATCAAACAAAACTTGAACATGAAACTCGATGAAAGACTTAAAAAAAGGAAAAAATTATTTTTATTTTTTTAAAAAGTCTGTGATGAAAACAATTCCGTTTCCCCTTTTCCATTCTCTCCAATTTATATAGAAACGGAGGATTGTTTAGTTTTTATTTTAGATTTCTCGGTTTCAATTCTCGGAGAGTTGAAGATACTCACGTGCGTTGCACATGACAAACAAAATTGAAAATCAGTGAAACCCTAGCCCCCATTCTCTTCCATTTTCAGGCGATTTTTGCGATCGTCACCTCGCCGGTCGCTGCTCGTCGCCGTCCTCTGCTGCTCGTTGTCTCCGATTATACGTAAGTCTTCTCATCGGTGCTTCCGATTGAAGCAGCTGCCATAAATATATTTTAATATTATTAATTCTCTGTTTATATGTGCTCGCTACATACCTGTTTGAAGCTGCTCTGCTGCCACATATTGTTCATGTGTTCGCCATACTTTTTATTTTTCAGATCTGGTCAAGCTCAGGTGATTGCCATAGAAGGAACTCTGAAATTTATTATCTCTCTACATATGTTCTTTTTCAAACTTATTACATACACATAAGCAATTTATTACCTATGAATTCATATATATATAACCACACAAATGCACTTGTACATACAGACACATTGGATTTTATGTATGCATGGTGATTTTTACACCACAAAAAGTGATGTGCACACCAAAAATATGCATAAAAGTGTTGTACTATGTGCATTAAATGGTGCATTTGTGGTGTGCACATCAATTTTTGTGTTCAACAAATCACTACTGTAAGTGCATGCATATATGCAGGTGTATACATATTCATAAGGTTACTAATTATATACTTACATAACCATACTAAATCAGTAATTCATATATGTAAGTGTATACATATTATACATGGAAAATAAGCAAGACATACACTTACATTTCATTCTTGCGTATATGGTCTAGGTGTACGATAACAGTATTGTTATCCCCTCTGGGGATTCTAGAGCATATACAAGTGCTTCGAGATGCTATCAGTAAGCCACATAGTCTTCGAATAGATCATGGAATGTTACCTATCATAAATTCATGTATGTATACAAATACATATATACACTACTCGTAGGATCATTTACATGTTTAGCTTTAAGTTGGTCCTACATACAGTCTTTGCTATGATTAAAGCTAGATGCGTCATTTAGCGTAATCTTAGGGGTGTTAATGGAGTTTGGCTAGTTCCCCTAGTCCACCTGCAAACTGAATTACTGAACCAAATAAGATGCCAATTGTAACTTCTATATACTTATATAAAGAGAGAAAGTGAATGCAACAATATTTACCACTGATGAATAGTAGAAAAGGCATATTCTCGGTAGTATAAAAGAAACAACGATACAGCATGTAAAATTATTGGTAAACATGTAAAAGTAATTGGTAAATGTTAACAGAGAGAATTAGTGGAATTATGTGTCAATCAATGAAGGTTTAGGCATGATTTTAGGCCTACATTTTTTAGGCCTATATAGCAATGCTCATAAGATTTTACAAACGCCAAAACACTTTCTGGTTAACATTTTCAGTTCCATGTTGAATTTATGCACGACTTTGACATGTTGAAATAATTAATGTTGCATTGTACAACTTTGTTAGGCATGACAGATTCGACTATTGTTAGAGGTGCTGGAAGAAACAAAAGAACATGGACAATAAAGGAAGATGAAAAGTTAGTAGACGCACTCATGGAGTTGCATGCATCCGGGAAGTATACGTATGCAGATAATGGATTCAAACCTGGTTATTTTCAAAAGGTTCAACATTTATTGGATACAAGTCTTCCTAACTCAGGGTTAAGGGCAGAGCCCCATATAAAGTCCAGACTGAAGACGTTGAAGGCTAATTTCAGCATTGTGCATGACATGCTAGTTGGGACACATGGATTTAGTTGGGATACTGAGAAATGTTCTGTTACTGCTAGTGACCAAGTGTGGGAGGAGTACATCAAGGTATTCTCCAAACAAAATTTATGTTTTATTTTTCTGTCAACTAGAAAACTAACGTGTGCTTACTATTACCTTGCAGACTCATAAAAATGCAGCTCATATCAGAGACAAACCATTCCCTTTCTACGATAAGCTTTCCATTATTTTTGGTAATAAAAGAACTTCAGGTTCTCGAGCTCTTGATTTTGGAGGTGAAGAGGTAGGGGAAACACAGCGGAGCACGCCTATTGAAGTTGAAGACCAAGATCTACATTTTGACCCACGTGCTCCACTGTCCGAAGGAGGCACAGGTAGTATGAGCAGTAAACGCAAAAGAGCCAAAAATGTCCCTTTTAATCATAGTTGTGTCGACCCATGCATGACTTTCAACGTGACCTTTAATTTTGGGAAGAGTTTGAGTACAGACTTTAAAGTTGTGGCTACTGAAAGAAATTCACCTGTTGACCTGATGAGGAGAGTTGTCAAGGAGTTGGATGGTCTATCAGGCATCACTCTCGATGAACGCATTAAAGTGATGGATGTTATTGGCAATTCTCCAACACGGGCCGAAATGTTTTTTATGTTGGACAAAACCGGGAAAATTCGCATGGTACAGATGATTGGATGTGGTTCCATAAGCTAGTTTCTGTTTGCTAATCTTCAAGCATCTCTAAGATACAATTGTTAAGCCTCGATATATATAACTCAAAAAGGTAGCATTGTAAGAGTAATTAGAGCTAGAGTAGTAATTTATTTTGTATTCTAGGATTTTGAAATCAACTTGGTTAATGCCTCTCGTTTCATGGAAACATACAAAAGAGATTACGAATAATTAGTTACGTACCTAAAAAACCATTAAATTTGATGAGGAAGCTAAGAATCATGTTTCAGGTCTTAAAGATGGTCCACCTTAATCCAATGACTGGATAAGAAAATAGTGGCCCATCAAATTAGAAAATGATTGAAGCAATGTGAGCCCAAATTTAAACGACAATACATCATTTTTAGGGTTTGTGTTATTCATATTGAAACTTAAAAAGAGAGAAACAAACACCACTAAAAATTCTCCATACACTATTAATTATATTTTATAGTATTGTAATACAACACGGTAAAACACAGTTAGTAGTGTATGGAGAATTTTTTGATGTTATACGAATCTATTGCTCCAAATAAATAGAGTGGAAGATAATGTGGGTAACTAATTCTCCGTGAGTATTAAGCAATTGACTCATTTAATGGTTCAACGGTGTCAATTTGTAGCCTAAATGACATACCCAATTAAGTTCTATAACAATTACACATTTTCAGAATTTTTATTATTCAAACATGTCTTATTTATTAAGTCAAGAACAAACATATCCAATACCTAATGACATACCCAATTAAGTTCTATATCAATTACACAGGCCCTAAAAAGAATCTCAAAAGACGAGAAATTAAAAAAAAAAAAAAAAAATGGAGTTCTTTTGAGGTGGAATTGACATGGCAAATTGTAAGTGATCTAGATTAAGAATAAAATTCGTTGATAACGTTTAGACCAATTTAATTGGATTAGGAGATTGAGACATTTGAGACAAGAAATAACCCAATTTCATTGTAAAAATTTGTTGCTAAGGTGGTTTACTTTATTGATTGACCGTTTGAATGACTGTTATGTAAGCTTGATTTATTTTTTACTTTGTGAATCTAATACGGTCTAAACAATCTTACTCTTTGTTGATGATGAATTTTGCTTATTGCCTATGACATTGACAAAACATTCAACAAAACAAAAGGTTTGTCCTTTTTAACCTTTTAAGCTAGTAATCGATGATTTCAACCACTCTGAAAAACTTCATAACAAACAATAGGACGACTAGTACCACATAAAACCAAGGAAGAAAAGTGAAAGTATATTCGAATTCTAAATTGTAAGACCAAACTTCTAACAGTGACACTAACTGACATATAAGTTTTTGTCAAATCAGTATCACGTCAACATTTTTCAAAACTGACTTTACACTGTCAAGAGTAAACATCACTCAGTTTATTCTGAACCCCACACATTATTTATTTTATTTATTTAAAACACAAAGTTAAATAAAGCATTTTCATTAAAATAAAAATATCACATTAATTAAAAATAAAACATTACAATAACCAATAAAAAGTACATTTATCGAGAAAAAAAATCAATTTTAGTCGTCTACTCTGAATCGTCTTCGTCTTTGTGTTCCTCTTCGTCTGAATCGATGTCTTGGACCGAACCCGAATCCGAACCCCAAGCGTGACCAAAAACCGTTTTGTAATCTGACTTATACTTACGAACCACGGTTTTTCGCACCTCTTTGAGCATTTTTTTTTCATACTTTCAAGGCCCTTCGGTATTTTTTTAATAAAGCATTTTCCACCTTTTAAGAACCACCTTTTTGTTTGTGTCGATTGTAGCCATTGTTTTTTGTGCGTTTTCACGGATTTGATATTTGCCATACGTTCTCGTTCTTTCAAACTTTTTAAGAAGTAGCCGCATGACTCGAACCCGAACTTTTTTTACTCTTTCTTGAAATACTACGACCAGGCGGTCGACAAATTGGATCGTTTTGGAGCAACCTTTCCATGTTAGCCATAAAAGGATCGGATGAAAGGATGTCATCACCAAGATTGATCGGTTCAGGATCGGGTTGGAGTGTACGTTAGTTGGCCATGACCCCCTCATCCGAATAGAACTTCAGATAGTGTTTGAGCACATCCCAACATTTCTCGTATATAAATTTGTGTTTTTGTTGGGACTTAAAGAGTGTATAACACTATAACATGAGTCAACAATATTTTTTTCATTAGCCCCGCTTGGACGAGGGTCGGTAAAATGGTTGTAGATTGCGATGAAAGTTTTGACGTCTTTGCGGATTTTATTCCACTTTCCTTGTATTTGACTCAAAGTACGTTTTGCGGGTGCCACTGAAATTATAGCCGTGTACTACTTTATTCCAAAAGGTATCATAGCTTTGTGAATTTCTTTCACGATTTTTTTCGGACACGTGGATCCACCGTTCAGACAATATAACCGCCTTCTCGTCCGTCCATCTCACTTGTACCATTTTTCCTTTCTTGTCTTCAGGTTCGGGTTCGGTTTCAGGTTGTTCTTCAGGTGGAGTATTGATGTTTCCAAATTGTGGATAGTTAATTGGGGTTTGTGGATATGGAGAGAACGTTAAGGGTGTGTGTTGTTGATAAAATGTTTGGTTTCTAAAAGACAAGGGGGTTTGAGGCATTGGATGGTATGGTGAGTAGGGTTGGTAATTTTGATAATGTTGGAATTGGTATGGTGTAGGGTGTTGTGAGTATGATCCAAACCCGAGTAGTTGACTAGGTGAAGCGTTGCTTGATTGAGCGGAAGACGAACTCGTTGGTGACGTTGGATTCAGTTGAACATTCGGTATGAGATTATTCATTAAATGGTCCCACATATCGTTTTCTTGTGATGTAAGTGGTGATGTATTTTGACGTTGATTTCTAGGCATTTTTGTAGTTGTGTATGAGTGGTGTATTTGTGTATGGAAGATGTTTGTGTATGAAAGAAATAAGATAAGTTGTAGTTGGTTGTAGTGAAAAAATATATGTATAAAGTGGGTGTATATATATATATATATATATATATATATATATATATATATATATATATAGTGGAGAGTTCAAATGAGAACCATTAAAAATTAAGAACTTGTGACAACCACTCGAATATGTGATTGTTCACATGTGATATTGTCAAAATATTTATACAAATGTTACTAAAAATCAATAAAACCTTGAAAATCGAAAGATAATGTGTTAAAACTTATTTTAACTAACCGATTTGTTCACATATGAACTGTTCAGTTGTGAACATGTGTGTTTTTACGTGTTTTTATACACAATTTTACATTTTTGACTTTTTTTTATTTCTCATTTAAACAAATATTAATGTTCACGTGGGTATATAGTTAATCACATATGAACATTTACGTATTCTTTGTAGTTCTCAAAGTTCTCAACTTTATAATTTGTTTTCATTTGAACCTGTGACACCCGGCGAATTAGGCCATCATTAGTGATTAATCATAGATCATTATTACTTGTATTTAGTATGAAATAGGACTAAGTGCAGTAACAGTTTGTATGTATGTAAATATATATACACGTACGTAATTAAAATTTTAATTACGCAATTTCAATCGGATGGAATCCGACACTGTAAATACGGACGTTGGTGAAATACTTTTCTTAAGTAACGTAACTATATTAATTAGTCGTTATTTAATTTATATTATAATAACATCTCGTACGCGTTGTGCGTAACGCAAACACGCGGATCGCGCCCGACAAATAAAAGGAGAACTCAAAAGTCAACATAAGAACTTCTTTAAATCAAACAAACAATTAATTAAAATTGGGTAAAAGGGGGGGGATCGGGTGGAGCCCACCTGGGATAAAAAGGTGCTGCAAGCCCAAGACTATCTAGGCCGGCCCCCACATCTCCCAATGGAATATCATCATTTTGGTTACTTATACACACAACTGAACCCCTCATTAGTCAAAACTTTCAGAACTTTACCCAAAACTTTCTCTCATTTTTCTCTCCTCACGGCAACCACAACCAGAAATCTTTCCATCTTCACTTTTACTCTCAAATCTCACCAAAAATCACAAGAGAACTTACTGGTAACAAGGAGTCAAGCTTCACCATTTTCCTACACATCTCGTTCGTCACACATATTTCGGGTAAGAACACACCTTTCTCAACCTATTTTGTTATTCGTAAGATTTTGTTGATCTAACGTGCTAGTAAGTTCACTCACAAAGTCTAAACTGGAAACCCACTCGAAGTTACCCTAAAACGAACATTTTAAATCTACCAGAGAATCGTTTGTATTTCTGTGCCAAAAATCGAACACTTTCGGGATTACCAAAATATATGAAAACTTACTTGTTACGAGTGCAAAAATAGTGATATTTGTCTTATAATAGTTTCGGGACCAAAGCAAACTCATTTAATCAAAACCCTCAAACAAAAATGAATTTCAGAAACGAACAATAGAAACTAATAACGAACAGTGGAAACGAGGGTAGCAGTGGTAACTAAGAAACGAGCTAAGCAGTGGTAATCGAGTAAACGGACTAACAGTGATAACCAATGTAATGAACTAGCAGTGGTAACAGAGGAAATGTGCTAACAGTAGTAATAAAGGAAAACGTGCTAACAGTGGAAACTAGGTAAAATGCACTAACAGTGGAAACTAGGTAAAATGCACTAACAGTGAAAACTAGGTAAAATGCACTAACAGTGGAAACTAGGTAAAATGCACTAACAGTGGAAACTAAGTAAAATGCACTAACAGTAGAAACCATGTAAAACGAGCTAGCAGTGGGAACTAGTAAATACACTAGCAATAGTAATAAAGTAAAATAAACTAACAGTGGAAACCATTTAAAACGAGCTAGCAGTGGAAACTAGTAAATACACTAGCAGTAGTAATAAAGTAAAATAAACTAACAGTGGAAACCATGTAAAACGAGCTAGCAGTGGAAACAGTGATAACAAAGTTGAACACAACAGTATTAACAGTGGAAACTGAGTGGGCAGTGGAAACTCGATGCGACACAACCCGAGTGTCGCAATATCCACAACGAACAGTATAAACTCGCGACACCACCCTTGTGTCGCTACTCTTTTAAAACCAGCAGTACTAACTAGCAATACTAACCTTTGTGTCGCAACCCTTACATTAGCAGTACTAACTAGCGACACAAAGACTAACAGTATTAACTAACGACACTAGCCTTCGTGTTGCATAAACCTTATTGTCGCACTAGCCAAACAGTATAAACCCTAGTGTCGCATTAATCAACAGTGTTAACCATTAAACACTAAACTAACAGTAGTAACGTGAACTTGAATAACCAACCGGCGGCACTAACGGGCGAACATATTCACTAGCGAACTTTTCGTGACACAAATGTTAAATACATACATAGACAACTTGGAAACACCTAAGGTATGTGTACCTTATCAAATTTAAAACACAAGACAAACATAATAATGTTAATTTGAGAATTAATATCACTTCGAATTCTTCACCAACGGGCCGTACATGTTTTTCCAAACGTAATCGAAGAACAAACAACATTTAACATAACTAGTTGAGTGGACAACTAGCATGAATGATCTTTTGAGACATTCATTCATACATAACCTTGTGCGTTTAGGGCGCCAGAAGGTTACACTTTGGATAAACGTTTATTAATTTAAACGCTCGCTTTCAAGACTCAGGTGAGTCTCATAGCCCCTCTTTTACTGTTTTAACTATTGGGGTAAGAATATATGCACTATTTTCATGAACACGAGTACAGGTTTACACATATACGGATTGCATGAGTTTCACTTTCATAATCCACACAAAAGTCCTCTACACATCATAGTTTCGTTAGTATGGATCTTAGCGCGAGTATTAAAGAATAGTACTATTTGGGATTGACCATCCCCGTCCGGGTTAGTAGCTCTAACTGGTCAAACGGGCGTTTTATTATTTGTTCATACGGATGTTCTGGATTAGACATCTGGAGGAGGCAAACTCATATTGGTTAAGCTTCGGACTATGAGCTCATGGCAGTAGTATACATTATTTTGTATGCGTGCAACACTTATGAAATCTCGTGGTTCACATTTATACTTTGATATCTAAACCTATGAACTCACCAACATTATTGTTGACCATTTTAGTATGTATTCTCAGGTTCACAACAGGAGTAGGATTACTCCAAGACAAAATAGCTCGAGTCGCATGATTTACAAACATCGGAGATTTTCCTTGCATTACTATTTTGTAACATTAGTTATGTATTAGAATCTCTAGAACTATTCGCGAACTCAGAAAATTGATGTAAACAATTGGATTATCAATGTAATCACTTTTGTAATATTTTCAAAACGTCTCATATAGAGTCGTTTGCCATAACTTTGTGTAATGATCCATGATTAGTCGCGCCCCGACCCGACTTCCGCTGCATCATAATTTGGGGGTGCGACAGAACCTTCCTCTCTCTCTCTCTCTCTATATATATATATATATATATATATATATATATATATATATATATATATAGTGTGTAAATATTAGTTTCTGAGTTTGAAAGAAAAAATAAAAAATAAAATACAAAAAATTATTTTTGTCCTTTTCCTTAGCCGTTACCTTGTCAACGGTTACTTTTTTGTTTTTGTTTTTTTATTGCCTATTTCATTATGAAATTAGAATGAAACAGAAAAAAGGAAAAAGCTGCGTTGGGCCCCACACCTTCCGTCCGTTGCCCGTCGAAAAACCGCCGCCCAAATTCGATGCCAGAAACTGACGTCGGCGTGCCAATAACGTCAATTATGTCGGTAAAAACCGATGGCCCGACTGACGTGCCGTTGAGACTTTTTATTGTAAATGAAATTGAGAGTTTGAAATATTTTTAACTATAAAATTTAGTTACACTCGAGTTGGGTCTTACATAGAATAAATATCAAAATTCGACATGTTAATACCGTGATCTTGCAAGATCTACTTGTTTGATTTTTCAACAAATTCGTGGATGAAATAGAACAATAAAATGTGATTATATTTACAAAAAGATGGAGGTGTGGATGAGAAAATAGAGCATGATGGATTGACGGGGAGTCTTTTTCTAAACATAAATGCACGAGCACGCATGCCTTAAAGCGACTTCTTTCAATCATCATCGTTGTTCGTTATAAGAAATTGCAAAAATCACATATAGTACATCATATTGATGATTAGATTTGTTTAAATACACTATTTATTTATTTCATTTAAAATTATAAAAGTTTTTTTTATTATTTGAATACACACCAGTGACCTCGAACTCTAATTTAAATTGAAAACTTAAAAACCAACTAGCACAAGAGAATTGATAAAAGATAAAGTACTAAGAGCATCCATGATGATAAAATCTTTTAAAAATGTCTTTTTACGACACACTATCTTTTCATCAATTTTGCTTAAAAACAATGAATGTAGTTCAATGGATAAATATTTTCAAAAACTTTTTATCAAAAATACTACACACGCATATATGAAGAAAATGCCAACAAAAGCTTAATTTAGATATAACTTTGTTAAGAAAAGCTATTCACTCATATGGAAAGAATAAAAACTTTTTAAAATTTTTTTTTCCTAAAAAAGCCTCTTCTTAATTCGTAGAGAACACTTATTTTTCGTACACCACTGTTTTATTTTTATTTTGAATTTTGAATACTAGGGAACACAATGTACACTTTCAATAAAATTAAATAATTTTGATGGGACTTATAGGAATTGTTTTGTGCAGCAAAAAGAAGAGTATAATGCAAGTGCACATGCTTGTGATGTTAAAGTGTCATGCCCCAATTTCCTCTCCAAGTGAATCCAAATCCAAATTGCAAATAATTCGTTGATAAGTATTGTCCAATCATTTCGTGTGACAATCACTCTTTATGTTTGTGTTTCACTATGAGAGGTAACATATAAAATGATGGAAGTATTACCTAAGTTACATATTACATATCAAATTGATATTGGGTTGCAACACATTTTTTATTTTATATTTCAAATAATATTTGAAATTGCTAACAATGTTGTATATTAGTCTAATTATCATATTTATATTAATTAATTAATTATTAGGTACTTGATTTCATTGCTTATTACTAAGTCATCAAGTAAATACAAACAAACATCGAATTTATAAGTATCAAACATGCCAATAATAGTTGATTTTAATCTATTTAGCCACTTGATTTCAATGTAAATTAGTCATTCACCAAGAAAATACAAACATGACTAGATAGGGAGAACTAACGAGTTGCGACTTTTTGATCACAAATACCTTTGAAAGCCTCCAAACACTGCCTCACATTTGTAGACCCCACAAAAGTAAATATTCCTCTTTCCCTCCTTCACTGTTTTCTCACCTACATAAACCCCCTTCCTCCTTCACCCTCACTTCTTTCCTTCTTCTTTCTTGAAATTTGGTTTCTAGTACAAATCTTACCACTATTTCATCTCTCTCTCATTCAACACACCCACCATTTTAAAGATTTTGTTTTTTGAAAATTCTACATAGAGGGAGAGAGATGGGTTAGGCTCAAATTTTGTAGTCCTTAAAAAGAATTAATCTTTTTTAGGGTTTTGCTTTCTTGAAATGGAATTTTATCATGAGCTGAATTTTAGAGTAGAATTCTGGAATTTAGTCAACTTTTTAGGCTTTCTTTCTTGATTTTTTTTTTGAAATAAAAAAAAAGCTGGAACAAGAGGAGTTTATACATCATCATCACAAGGGTCTGATTCTGGATCCTCAAAAGAATCACCAGATAGGTTTCCATGGATTCCATCGAATTCATCATCAGCTTCAACAAAATCAAGAAACCACATCTCCCAACCACCACCACCTTGTACTCCACGGCGGCGTAGCTGCTCCGGCACAGAAAAAACGCTCCTTTTCACCTTTTTCCGGCGAAGAATATGCACCGGAGAAAATGGGAGAAAGTTATCATTACAACAACCAACAACTCCAACAACAACAGCAACAACCACAACCACAACCACCAACTGGGTCATCAAGATTAGGGTTAAGAACCTCCGGCACCGGCGTCGGCGAGATTGTTGAAGTTCAGGGCGGCCACATTGTACGGTCCACCGGCCGGAAAGATAGACATAGTAAAGTATGTACAGCAAAAGGCCCTAGAGACCGCCGTGTTCGCCTTTCAGCTCATACAGCTATACAATTTTATGATGTACAAGACAGATTGGGTTATGATAGACCAAGTAAAGCTGTTGATTGGCTTATCAAGAAAGCAAAAACCGCCATTGATGAACTTGCTGAGCTGCCAGCATGGAAACCTACTGCTGTTGCAACAGGAGCAAGAACAAACACATCAATTCAGGATTTTGAGCAAACCCCAGATCAAGAAAACACAAACCATCAACAATTTAGGGAATTTGAGCAACACCCAGATGATAATATTGTTGATACTCAAATGGGTAATTCTCAAAATTCAAGCTTTTTACCTCCATCACTTGATTCTGATTCTATTGCTGATACTATCAAGTCTTTTTTTCCAATGGGTGCTTCAACAAACCACCCACCTAATAGTAATACTCAATTTCATCAAGATTTGATATCTAGAACTAGCAGTAGAACTCAAGATCTAAGGCTTTCACTTCAATCATTTCAAGATCCAATTCTTCAAAACCACCAACACCACCATCAAGAACAAGGGCATAATAGTACTAATAATAATCAAAGTATGTATTTTGATGGGTCTGGGTCGGGTTGGCCCGATAACCAACCCAGTGGATTTTCTAGAATGGTGTCATGGGGTGGAGATGCTGTGTCAGCAGGGTTTGTGTTCAGTTCTTCGCCGGCACCAGTTCCGATGCCCGCGACTGCGTTTTTGCAACCATTGTTTGGTCAAAATCAAACCCATGGTCATACCCAAACAACAAACAATCAACAATTGTTTAACAACAATTCACAGAGGGGACCCCTTCAGTCCAGTAACGCACCTTCGTTTCGTGCTTGGATCGATCCACCTGTTGCGCCATTTACAGGCATTCCAATCGATCAACAACAACAGCCAACCTTGGCTTTCCATCATCCAGCTTCAATGTCTGGATTTGCTTCAGGGTTAGGTGGCTTCTCTGGGTTTCGTATTCCAGCACGAATTCAAGGTGAAGAAGAGGAACACGACGGCATATCTGATAAACCATCGTCTGCATCCTCGGATTCTCGTCATTGATTCAACTTCATGCTCCATAATCCTCTTGCTATCAGGTCAAAAACAAAATCCCATTTCTCAGTTGTCATGTTTAGTGTTTTCTTTGTTCATGTCCATCTAATTTCATGAATTTTGTTCTTAATTATAGGAAATGTTTTAGTAGCATTTTGTCAAGTTTAAAAAGCTAGAGAGAGGATGGGAAAAGAGTCAATGTCTGCAACAAAAGAAGAAAGCTGAATCTATTCAGGTTTTCAAGATTTAGTTTTCATGTATGAGTTGAGCTATTTGTTTAGCTGTAAACCCTTGTTTTAAATTATGTGAATTCGATGTTTTTAGGGCATGTTGTTGTATGTGACTATGTCAATTGCCTTATTTTGGTTTATAATCAAGAATTCTGCTAAAAAAAGGGAGGTGATTTGTTTTGGTTGAGTTTTATATGTTACTCACCCAACTTAGTAAAGAAAGAATCTTTGATGAGGGATTGAAAATTTAGTCGAATAGAATATCGTCCAAATTGACACATTAAGTGCAGTTAGTTTTCAGATTGAAGCCATGAGAGGAGCAAATGGGAGGTTTCGCTTTGTTTAGAAATTTGTCAATTTGATTATGTGGGGATTGAAAGAGAGAGCTTTGTTTTTTGTCTCTCTTTTTACCTTATTCTTGCAATATTGCTTCATTTGCTTTACGTTAGTGTGGCCTAATGGAATATGATGAAGAAAGAATGGGTAGGTTCATCCATAACATCTCAGTCGTTGGCTCGCCCTCTCGGATTTCTGGGAGCCACATTGAGTGATACGTCCTTTTCAAACGATTTTCGGGTAGTAATCTAATCTAGACTTCATTTTGGTATATTTTTTCCACCTTGAAAGTTCCATGTGCCATTAATTTCACTTGTTAAATATCTGTTTTTTGTGTGGGCACATTGAAATGTTGAAAAGGTTTATCTAGTTGATGTTTGTTTTTGGAACTTGATTGTGCTTTTTGCCAAATACCCATGTTGCTAGAAAAAGGTCAGAATCTGGTTCCTTCTAAATAAAGCTAAATACCTCTTTTATGGCTGTTTTTCTTCTGAGTGTCATCTCTTTCGATGTTGCTTCTTGTGATCTAGTCTTAATTTCAAGAATTTGATTCAAAATTAGGGCATGTTTAATATTTGAGAGCTAAGGTAGATGAATGTGCATTGAGAGTTGTACTTAATGATACAACCAACTTCCTAAAATTAAATCAACAATAGAATTTGTAAGGCATAATCAATTATGGAGGGAACTACCTTGCTCAATAAATAACAAATTGTACTTCTTTCTGGCTTATGGTCCCCTATTCTGCAAATCTCTCTGTCAATTTAAAAACTAAATCAAATTTTTAGAACACACACAAAAAGTGTCTTCTATGAGGATAGTGACAACTGCTTTGTTGGTTGATGAAGACAACTCGATACAACAAAAGGCCTATTAATTGTCTAGTTTTTCCCTTTCAGAAATAAATAAAATGAACAGAATATTTAAACTTCTGCAACATGTCCATTAAAACACATTGATAATCAATTTAAAACAATTGAAGACTTGAAGATAAATTTGTTCAACCGCGTAAATTGCATTTCTTTGGGTCAACTTAAAGGCTAGTGATTCGCCCAAATCCGCGGATTTGTTGTGGGTGTTCTTGGAGCTTCGAGTTTGTCATGTCAATAAAGTTGGCTCGAATGAGATTTATTACACGTTATTCGATCTTGATTTTCCAATAAAGATAGTCTTTATATACAAAAAAGTTGTTTTTTTGGATCTTGGGGAAATAGGCTCGATGCTAGAGGCTGAATCTTGTTCCATAATTTGATGAAAATGTATTAATTGCAATGATCGTAGTAGCTTTTCATTTGAAATTTAATATAATATAATAATTAATATTTATATTTATCAAAGTTATTTAAATAAAGTACAAGCCTCCATCCAACTCATGAATGTGATTGGTATTTTATTATTTTAATAGTTTGCTAATCATCCATTGTTAATGGTATAAAAATAAAAGTTGATGGTTGGGTCCAGAGGGATTTTGTCAAATGAACTGAGAACAATGGTCAGTTGGTCACTACCTTTAGAATATTTAACCATGACGTGTTTAATGCTACAATTAATGTTGTTTAATTAAGTAAAGACAGAACCCTAATCATGGCAAGAAAGCTATTGTACTACAAAAAGGTCATAAAAATAATGCTTAATTTAAAAAAGCAAGATTAGTACTTCTGTAGGCCACAATCAGAAAGAAAAATCCAAACCAAGTGTACTAATTATTTTTTTTAATCAACTTGATTAACAAAACAATATTATAATCATACCCCATGATGTTCAGGTGAAAAGGATATGTCATGTAAACACCCAACAAACATAATATAATATTTATGTCCCAATCTGTTTCCCAAAGGTAGCATTTTTTATACAAATGTACAACTATTATTCATGGAGTATCATTGCTTGCTTTACTTGCACTTTTGCCAGTACTCATATTGGGTCTCACTGTAACTAACATCTTTGTTTTTGCATGCTTTACTTTTTTACTTGGTCTTTTCCTTTGAGCTGCCCGAGTTGAGACAATGGGGCGGGCAATGACACGAGTCTCCCATGGGCAAACTGCGATCCATCGCTCCATCCAGCTCCAGCCCCAGCTTTCTTTGCTTAGATCATAATAAGCTTGACCGAAACATCGATTAGAGCTAGCCCTCCACTTCACACCAAAAGTAATAATAAAGTCGATATTTGAGAAACACATTATTAAAAAATTCGTAGCGAGATAACTTCAAGGAGTTTTTGGATTTGCAGACGTACAGTAAACAGACAAAATTTAACATGTTTGTCTAAATTAAAGCGACAAAAACACATTTAAACAATAACCTCTAATTTCAGAAAGTTTTACCCCAATCACACAAGACACATCTTTTTCCACAACGTCTTTCTTGGTAATTTTATGTATTAATTTATGAAATAGATTGGGAGTTGCCAAACACACAGGGAAAGTTCAAACAATAAGATATCTTATGATTAGAACTTCAAACAGCAAAAGCACATATAAAATTCATCTTTCATGACCAGCTTTATTGTAGTTGATTATCTGATCCTAATTATTGTAAAGCACGTCTTCACTTTCAAAATGGGCATCCAAACACCCCATAAATTTGTCAAATACAATGTCTAACATATATAAAATACATACTTGGTGAGAGAAGGCATACGCCATTGCCCGTTCACGCTTGTTAGTGGCTTCCCCTCTCTGCTGTATCTTGGACACAATCTCGCCCATTGATCCAGGTCCACCGCACCATTCAACCTATTGACAATCATCAAGGATTCAAAGCTCAAGAAAATGTTAGGAATAATGAAGTTTAAGCCCTAGTTTAAAGACACATGAAACAAACTTGCACTAAAAGAAAAGAAAAACATAAAGTTAGTTGGTTGGGCAGATCAAGTCGATCTGCTTAATCCATGGTCGAACTTAAGAAACATTATCGACTTCGGTTTTGATACATGTTTACAATTACATTAGGGGGACCCCCATTCAACGTGGGTGGCAACTCGTTAGTCTACGCAATTATCGGACTCCACAGAAAACTGATGGGTTTTTACAATATCCAAACTTAAGGACCATTTCTACATTTTGTAGAGCATAAGGGACTCATTCTGCAATTTTTCAAAGTCACCATAACCTTAGGTGGTTAACTTTATCAGCATACGGACTACCCTTAGGTCATAGGGGAGGTATGCTCCTAATGCATTAAGAATAGGTCGGACCACAGGGAGCATGGATAAGTCCTCAAATCAAGGGTAGTAGTAATTGATGTATCCAACGATCTTATAAATGAATGCTAATTAATTTCAAACTAATAGCTCCTTAACTTTGCGGAATACTATAACTTATCAATATCTTAACGGTTACTCGTAATTCACACATCAAGTTTGTAGCACCTCTAGTTCATGAAACTTTGACTCTATTTTCAATTGATTTTGAAGCTTCTTTTGCTTTATACGGCTTTCTTTGACCATGTAGAGGCGACGAGTTCTGAGTTCCGCCTGTATTTTGCTCCAAAAATGTATTCTGTCGAGAGCACTTGAAGCTTGCTTAGTAAGAGCATCAGCCTCAATCAATGCCTGAATTTTTGAGGTCCCTTGTAGAGAATTTATCGGTTTTCCTGTCTGTCATTTGGTTAAATACAAAAAAATAATAAATTCAAAATAAAAATAAGGTCACCAGATTTTCGCCTTTCAAATAACCAGCACACAGTTTGGTCTAAAAGCTTTTGGGTCATTAGATTCTTGGATATATGGTGTGTTATTTTATAGATCATTAAGTCTAAAAAAAGCTAATTGCTACTTCATTTTTTATAAGAATGGTGCTTTGACTTAAAAGGTAAAATGAACTACATTCAATTTCAAAGTTAGTACAGACCTACAGGTTTTCATGATAGATTTAATAATTGAGTTAAACTTACTAAAAGACTGTACAAACAGGAAGATATTGTTTTCTAATTCCTAGCCAAATTAATTTCCATTTTTAGTCTAAAAAGCAGACCATCCACTTTACTACGTTCACAATTAAGTCTTGTCTTTTTTACTACATGGAGCAACAAAGGAGACAGCTTATTAAATAATCATAATAAAGGGGTTGCATGTATCTATAATACCCAGTAGAGGGCCAGTTCCACCCATTAATGTGAAAATGATTGATTTATGTTATAGTTTACTTGAAGTGTAATGGGTCAAAGCCAAAGTCAAACAGCTAAAATGCGTTTAAAACGTCGTACTTCAATAAAATTGGATTACTAATTTTATTGATAAGTTTTGTAATTATATCACAAGATTCAATATTATTGGACCTGAAAGAAGAAGAAAAAAAAAGAAAGTGTTAATGGGTCAGCCCAACCTGTTATGAAAATGAAAACTAAGACACTTTCAAGGTAAGACTGCAGGCAATACGCAAGCAGCCACATGTTTTGTTGAACAAATTTACAGAAGGATGTTTTAAATAGAAGACGAGAAAGAGCCACTTATTATGGAAACAGGAGCAGCAAAAGTAAGGCGGTACCTCTAGTTTTATCGATTTGCTATCCTTCTTTCTCTTATTGCAAACTATCCTCTTAAACCATGCCCACAGACCCATTTGTAGTTTATAAAACCGAGCCCGGACCTAACACAAAAGAATCATTCTTGAACAGAATCTCCATAAATAAAATTTAAGCTAAAGTTGCAGCCTTTGCAGGTTACTCCTGAAGTCTGATAGTTAGAGTCCAATATTGAATTCAGATGTTCAATCTCAGAACTTCACAGAGTAGTTTTTTACATCTAACTGTAAACATGAGCTCAAAAGTACTGTAAACATTTAGTTTAATAGTACTGAAAATTGGTAATTTTACACCCAAAAATTCAAATTTGAATTCTGCAAAGAAGGAGTAGCTTGTTTATAGTCAAAACACAGTGATCGATTTCTCTATACCATAGCAACCTAAAGTCAAGTTTCAAACCAAGATCAATCTATTTGACACCCAAAAGTCAACATATGACCCTAACAAGTAAGTTTATGCTAGTGTAAAGTTAAACGTAGTGTTTGATCCCTCTATACCCATAGTAACCATGAGTTTAAATTTAATCGAAGAACAACCTATTTGACAACCAAGAGTCAAAGTTTGACTCCAGTAAGCATTTGCTAGGCACACATCTACAAGCAATAGCAAATTAGCAACCATTACTCAAATTTAAATTAGTTAAAATCCAAGTTTAGTTATAAGAACAGCCAAGTATTTTATAGTTTACATCGGAACATAATGATCGAATTGCTCTATAAGCATAGCAATCATTGGTAAAATTTGAATCTAAAAGTCAACCTATTGACAATCAAAAGTCAAAATTTTGACTATAATCATGCAGAATCCATAGGCCACAATTAACAGCAAAAGTAATCCTAATTTATCAAAACTAAATAACTAATCAATAATTAAGCAGGTAATAATACACAAAATGTAACCATTACTTATGACAAACAAAAAATATACCCCAAAAATATGGAAGGGTTTTAGGTACCTGAAACTGCAGTTCTGTAGCACGAACCAGGAAGTCTGAGACAAGTACAAAAACTCCAACATTTTGTAATGATTTTTTTTCTAAAAGTTGAAAGAGAAACAATGGCGATTTAGGTGTGCAGGTATTATCAGAAACTGACACAAAAACTAGAATTTTGGTGCGACCATTAGTCGATGTATAAAAACCTACAATCCAAAGCTACAGAAAACGAAACCTCAGCGATTTTGTTCGAGAACGATAAAAAAGAAAAATGAAAAATAAAAAAATCCAAAAAAAAGCGTAACAGACAATTAAAAAACAAATTATAATTTTAGTCCCGGCGGGGCTCGAACCCGCGACCTTCGGCTCATAAGACCAACGCTCTAACCAACTGAGCTACGGGACTTTGACAATAACTACGTATTAATGACCTAATAAAAACGCTTTTTAACTTGAAAGTATTAATACACCCACGTTCTATTGTGAAATGCTAATAGATTAAACCAAAACTATTATTTTTACATTAAGTAGAATAATTATAGGATTATTAACATGGCTTTATTCATAAAATAGTTTTTATTGATTAGTTACCAAAATTCTATATTCGATATAATTAATTCAAGTTCAAGTTCTAATAAGTAAGATTAACTCATATATGAATGTTCACTTGCAAATAATAATCTCTAAGATAAAAAAATCTTGTTCCCACGACTATATAATATACATAAAATCATACTTAACTATCTATTATCTGACGCGTGAATTCTTATTATCTTATTAAGCACACATTTACGCATATATTCCATCAAAAACTTGTAACTAGTGTAACATATATTTGTGTTGTTACACTTCAAGGAAATGGTACGGATGAAAACGTCAAAATAAGTTAGTTCCAATTAGATAAATGCTTTATAGGAAACGTACATATAGATAGTTGTAGTTGTAATAACTTTGAAATTATAGTTGCACCAAAAAGATAATATATACGTCTTGGTATGTCACTATAACACTGGTACGAAAACGTCAAGCCAATTTCAATGCCAACACTAGTAATCTTACTCATTATTACACTCGTTTGCTACGAACAACTTACGACTTACTATCCATGTTCACACTAGTCCCATTCAATGCCTACCTAACAACAACAACAACAACAAAAAACAAAAATTGATAACTTTTTTATTATTTTTTTAGAAAAGAAAACCCTACAATCTAACACGCATGTTATATAAAACCACCATGAATATATACACTCACTGCTTCAATGAGGTTTGAACTCACAACCTTTCGGTTGATAGGTTCCTCTCACAACCTCACGTCATTTCTGCTGTAATATTTTAGAAAATGTGACGAATATGTATGGGGAAAAAGAAAAATCCTAATAGTAGATGGTTTAGTTGGGATGTCAATTGGGATATCTAACAAAATCTTTAGGGGAACTCAAAATGACGAAAGAGGTGTTGTGATGAAGGCTTTTATGGCATCGGCCCTCTTGAAGTTGCATGCACTTTGGTTTTGTTATTTTCTACTTCTAAAGGTAGAGATGGCTAATGTGGGTCCATTTTGGAAAGCCAAATCCATCTACCTTGCATATGTCAAGATTTTGGTGAATCACCTCTTTCTTCATTGGATGCTATTTATTCCTTATTGGTTTAAAGTATATTATTTAATTTAATTAAACCTTAGAGAAAAATGTAACATACTTGTTTTTCTGTAAATAACATATAACTGTAATCGATTCTTTTAATATATCTCAAATAATTTTAAGGGTACACTAACACCAACACTACCCAATCCCGTCTAGGACGGGATATGAGAGATGTAAGATGTAAACAGTCATACTCTACTCAAAGGTAGAAAGGCTTCTTGCAGAAAGACCTCTAATAGACTCGTATGTATAACAAAACACAAATAGAATAATAATAATTATTATTATAATTATAATAACAAAAAAATAAAAAAATAATAGTAACATTAATATTAGTAATAATATAATAAGTGAAAATATATGTATATATACCATATTGGTTATAAGTAAAAATAATAGTAACATTAATATTGGTAATAAAAATAATAATAGTAATGACTATAAACAATAGCAATAATATAATAAGTAAAATTATATGTATGTATATAATATGCAAGGATATACCCCAGCTAAGTAAATATTTTAACGGTATTGAGTGAAAAAAAAAAAGACAGTTTAAAATTAGGAGTTTTGATGAGATGTTTCAAATTCAGATATAGCTGTAAAACAGTTATCGAGTTACTTTGTATTTATATACTCATTTGTCTCAAAAAGCGTGTCTATATTTGCAAAACATAACTATAAAAATCATTAAACTCTTAATTGTACCATCATTTGCTACTTTCAATAACTCATTTATTAAATATTTCAAATAAGTCATGCCTTGAATACAAGGACAAAAGTTACATTTACTTACTTTATGTTAAATCAAAATTTTATGTTGATAAACAATATAAATGAGACGGAAAAAGTATGTGATTTAATTATAAATGTTAACATCAAATATCAAATTCATATATCTTTCATTCTTCAAGTGTAAGTTATATATGAATTGAAGTATATATTGTCTTATTTCGCTTAAAAAAAATCAAGATTATATAGCATTAATTATATATGAAGCATATAAGATGTTGATTTCAAGGTGACTTGTCGACGACCTACCTAATACGTCAAAAATTCACTACTTAAATTTACCTTTATTATTAGTTATATTGCCTTATTAAAATGTGTTATTCTAGAAAAATTAACTAAGGTAGAAACGAATCAACTATTGACACCAATCTAAAAAAGTCGACAAAATAGTATTAATTTGTTTAAAATCCTTTTAATTGCGTTGTTAAGCACTTAAGCTTATATCAACTCACAAAAGTTAAGCTAGTACATGTATTAACTCACGCTCCAAAATATATGTCCACGTTACTATTTATCAACAACAATAATAATACACGATTCCGCAAAATACAGAGTATGAAGGAGGTAAGATATAGACAGTAGTACTTTTACCCTAAAGTAAAGAGACTGTAAGTTGTAGAAAGATGTATGACTAGTAAGTATTTCACATTAATATTTATATATGTCCCAAAATAATTTTCTACTTGTAAAAAATAACTATTAATTAAAAATTATTAAACTCTTAATTTTATACTTTAACTCTTAATCATTTATTTCATTAAATAAATTTAGTCAGACATGTTTTGAATATAAGTACAAAATTAACATTTATACAATCTATCTTAATTCAAACAAAAATATTAGTAGATACTTTTTGCGGGAAGAAGGGAGTAGTAATAAATTTACCTTCCCTTCGAAAGCATGTTTACGATTATTCTTTAAACACTCCATTTCTTTTGTGGTTCGGTAACATGGTAAATACATATTGTTAAAAAATAAATGTGCAGTTAATTCTAAAGATCCTTGATATCCAAATAGATTTATAACGCACGATACTTACTTAAATACGCGAAACCAAGACTCCAAGATTTCACAGCTATACGTAATCTTCAAATTTGTTTTTATATAATTTCAAGAAATTATTTTGAAAAAAATAAATAAAAATTGAAAACTCCCGTATTTCATGCAAAATATTTATTGCTAAAAGTTCATGAATACCAACAAGATACATAGTATATCTTTTGACAATTATGATTCCAAGTACCAACATTTACAATAGATATAATAAATGCAAATATAATGACAATGTATGGTACACTAATTAATTTTCATTTTTGGTAATGTATATATTTTATCAATTTTAGTCAAATTGTTTTTCTCCGACCCTTTTTGGCAATAGCCTTCATTTTCGTTACAAAAGTATATTATCAATTATTAATCAGTAGCATAATACTCGCACTTATGAAGTGATGTTTAGTATTTTTCATGAACAGTGACTCAACGATAGTCATATATTATTTTTGTTATTCAATGATGACATGTGATTGTGAGTAGCTATTAGTAGTTTGTTTGTTGTTTGTATGCATAGCTCGAGATTCAGTATATAATTGGTGAAAATTGAAAAGTGAAAAATATGTGAAAATAATAGGGTTATATTGTAAAATGAGATAATTAAATATGTAAACATTGAGTCTTAATTTATTAAGAGTTTTTTAAAAATAAAACACTAAGATGCTTTATAAGTAGTTATAGATTATTACACTAAATGTCCAAGTTACTATTAATATTTGTTCTAAAATAAATGTACACGTTACTATTTACCTTTATTTGTTATTGTAAATCATTTATTTCTTAAATAAATTCAATCAAACTTGCCTTAAATATAAGAAAAAATTGACATTTAACCAACTTATCTTAATTCAAACAAAAAATGTTAAGGGATATTTTTGTGTGGGACGGAGAGAGTAATATCAAAGTACGTTGTTATATTAATACATTAAAAACATACATCATTTAACAAAATTAAATTTCACATGTAAGTGTATACTTATTTTTTTCATTTTATATAAATATACACTAAACCTATCAATTTTTAATACAAAAACACAAAATAGTAAGTTAATAACATGTTAAGAAAAGTTGTATATTTTCCTATAGGGTGGATATGAAAGTTGTCACCTTTTTACCTTCTATATATAGCACCAGCAATCAAATAAACAAGTAGTACTATATATAATGAGTGTCCAAATAATATAATATTCGAAATTTATGGCGGATTTTGAGAGAGATTATAGATCTTAGTGAGCT
This sequence comes from Gnaphalium uliginosum, assembly GCA_963930675.1. NCBI lineage: Eukaryota > Viridiplantae > Streptophyta > Magnoliopsida > Asterales > Asteraceae > Gnaphalium > Gnaphalium uliginosum. The sequence goes on along the minus strand of OZ005681.1, from coordinate 6,606,237 downwards.
CCAAATGGAAGAGTTGAACTAGCAATTAAATTTGGAGTGTGGAGCGAGGATTTTGGCTACAAATTAGATAGTTACTTTAGATTTTGCAAATAATTACTTTATTACTTTAAAAAAAAATTAAATTCCATATCAAATTTTCTATAACTAAATTTAATGAATTCCTGATTTTGATTTTGGTTTTTATTTTTCTCTCTCTACATTTATAGTATGTTTTTATATTGTGATCATGTATCTCTATACATACATGTAATGCAATATAATCTGCTTTTAATGGTATGGTGATATTGTGTGATCTATACAATTAGATGCACATTTCGGTTTCATTTCAATGTGTGATCTTTTGGATTAAATACCTGTTTTGAAATCCATAAAAAGAATTCAATGTGATTTTAGATGGCAGTGTACAATGGCTCAAGAAGAACATACCTCTAGGTGTAGTAATAGTAGTAGCGGCGGTGGTGGTGGTGGCGGTGGTAGTAGTAGTCATAGGTCATCTAAGAAGTTGAAACATAAGAAAGTGCCACAAAGAGGTATGGGTGTGGCTCAACTTGAAAAGATTATATCTGAAGAACAACAAAAAAAAGATGTAAATGTTTTGACACCAAATTTAATTAGTACCTCTTGTAATTCGGGTTCGAATTTGGCTAGTATCCAAAAAGTTCCTAACTTTAGGCAGCAGCCATCAGTTTCTTCATGTTCAATTCCATTGCCACCACCTTTGCCACCTAATCATCATCCTTTGGTTTCTAACAAATCTGATGTATCTGGGTCGGTATTGAAGCCGGCGAATTTGAGTAATGGTGGTGGTAGTGGTAATTGGTGTAGATTATGGAATGATGGTGATTATAGTTTTGATGGTGAGAAACAGAATCAAAATCATGGGATGGACCACTTTAGATACACTGGTGCAGCCTTATCACCAAATCTTGGTGGTTTGCCATACGAATCCAGCCCATCGATATGGCCTCCTGCCCCTAATCTAATGCTGCAAAGACCACAACTTTTTCAACAACCTATCTCTTCATCAATGGTAAATCTTTTCGGTTTCCTTGTTTTTTTATATTATTTTTGTCTCTGTTCTTGGATTTTAGTGGGTTTAGAATATAAAGATGGGATTTTGAGACGGAGTCTGTAAATTTGTGTAGGTGAATGTTTCAGCAGGAACGTCATCATCATCTGTTGTCAATTTTCAGATCGAGCCCCCTTCAAACCAAAGCTATTGTGGCAATAACTTCCAGCCATTTTGGCCAGAGGAAGAAAAGGTGATTATTCTCTTTATATGACCCTTTCAACTATTTGTATACACGTTGTGTATTAAGTTTAGTATGAAAACTACTTGTAAATATACGATTTTATCCATTGATTTAGGCACCATTCATTTAGTTTATTTATAATATTCATTTTGTATAAGGATGTGATTTATTAGGCCATGATCTTGGTTAGAATTATGAGTTTCAAATTTTAATGAGCATTATGTGATGGTTAATGACAGATGGTTGGCATGAAGAGGCCATACCCTTTTTCGTTAGAAAATGTGCCAGTTCCACCTTTTCACTGCAAGTTTCCATCTGTTTATGTTGCTCCCATTTCAAGATCAGACGAATTAGCTTCTTGTAGCAATGGCGGTACTGCTACTATTGAGCCTGCATATCCAATTTTCAGGTGAATAAATGGCGTGATTTGGTTATAAATTAGGAGCAACGTAATTGTTGTTTTAATGGTTAAAGTTTGTGACTTGATTGCAGAGATACTCCTTCAAGCTCAGTCATCAGACCCGATACTATAGCAAAGAGTTTCATCAATGAGAACGAAGGCCTGACTAGAGATTTTCTCAAGTTAGCACCTCCTCAAGCATCCCAGCTGAACTCGAGTTCAAAAGAAAAATTGCATCTTTCACCTTGTATAGGAGAACAGACCCATTTTGAGATATTACCGCCACAAAATGTGAGTTTTTTTTTTAGTTTTAACTTTTTTGATTTTTATTTTTGCGAATCTATTTGTTTATATGTAATTTCGATGGATTTCATATTGGTTGATGATCCATTTGTTTATATTTTCTGTAGGTTCAATCAAAAGATTCTACCCGTTTAACTGGAATGGGCGGGTCAAACCCACAGCCTTTTCTTAGTTTCTTTCCAGCTGCGAAAACGCCTATGGTGCAGCCAGGAAACGGCAACGGCGAGGCAGGGGAAAGTGTTGATCTAAATTTGAAGCTATAGAAGGCTCTCTTTATTTATTGATGTCTTCTTTATTTTAATTTGGCAAGGTAGCTCTATTTTTAGTTATCTACAAGTGATCATGTTAGAAATGTGCCATTGAAAGACACATAAAACTTTAATTAAATTTCCATCTGTTTACTTTTTTTGGCTATTTAGCTAATTTTGGGGTGAGGCTGTGTTTGGAATTGCTTATTTTAAACTGATTATCTGTTTATAAAAGATTAATAGGTACCTAATGAGTGTTTGAAAGTGCTGATCTGTTGTAAAAATAAGCAGTAAACAGATAAGAGCATAAATGTTAACATTTAGCTGTGATTGGCATGGCATAAGGGTCATGATTCATGAACGAATCGAACCAATGTGGATTTTTACAATTTAGCTTAGATTCACTCATTTCGATTTACTGTACAATATTCCTTTTCACCGCTGTTCGTGTCATGATTAAGACCTCTAGAATGCTTAGTATATTGGTAAGGGTGATGTCTGACCAAATCCACGGTCCGAATCCACTCCCACACAAGCTCAAACTGGGATCTCAGATGCTTAAATGAGATTAGGGTTGCACCAAGTAATCATTTCTCAAAATAATGTCCTTTTAGTATTATACTTTATAAATTTAAAAACTCTATTTTGTAAATTTTGGTTCCAGTTAGGCCTGGTTTTGGCCGGATCAAACAATAAACCATGAGTAAATCTCACGTATCAAGCGCCTTGGTGTTAACTCGAGGTTTAGTAATCTAACTAACTTGGTAAAAGGACTGAGGGTACCACCATAACAAACTTATGCATGTGGGTCATGGTGCTTTTGTCATATTGTTATATATCATTCTTGTCTTTATATATGTAGATATTGAGATCTTATCTTCACATTGTGATTCTAGATTGATGATGAAACTGCTGACCCACCAACAACAAAAACATAGGAATTATTGTATGATGACAGCAGTATATCTTACAAATTGATTTGTTGTACAACCAAATTTGGGCAAACCTTTTATCCTAAATTAGTATCAATTTCAAACTGGCAATTAACTTCAGTATGTTACTATCATACAATTATAGAAAAGAATCAACAAATAAGGCTATCCCACATTCCAACTTTACAATAGTACCATATCTTTTGATATATTTCATTTGAATAGTGGACCTTTGATGTATATGATGATAGCTTAATAAGGCGAACTCATATGAAACTACTACTGTATAAAAATTTGAGAATCAGGAAATCAATCTGGGCCCTTATATCAAAAAATTAATGATGCAGATTGACTCTAATTACATGTGATTTTGTAAATAAATAACGACACACCTTTTGATATATTTCAATTGAATAGTGAAACTTTGATAAATGTTGATGTTTATGAACACATATCTCAAGTGTCTCAACATGGTGTTTATTTTGGATAAGTATATCATGAGAATTATCTATGACCAACCGTAACAATAGTCAAGAACATATACTAGGATGAGGGAGAACGGGTACAGAAAGAAAGCCAAGAAGGATGTCCATAAAGGGAAAGTGGTTCGACAGCTGCCAAAAACGCCCATGACAATGCACACAATAAGAATGACCAACACTTCTGATGAGAATTCCCATGTCAATCCTCGAACGTATACAAGTGCTAAGAACACCGATAGGCATAGTACATTGTTCATCGTTACTGCTCCATATAACTGGATCATAGATTATAAAAACAACCCATTATCAAAGATTAGTTTTTTGTGTAATTCATAAAAATCAAAAACTAGAAAAGTGGAAATAAGTCACAAACCTCAGAAAATGTTAATGAGGCAGATCTTTGTTTTTTGCGAGTAGCAAAGATGATAGCCGACACAGCTTCACTAGAGTTAGTTGCTAATGGCAACACGATGAATGAAATGAAAAAAGAAGGAATACTTGTTGCTGCAGAGAAGTTACCAACAGCATCTACGAGAGGGTCAGCAAATGCAGCCGCGATAGCAGTACCAAATAACAACAATAGCACTGCCTTAATGGTGGTTGTACGAGGGTCATCTACTCCCTCTTCTTCTTCTTCTTCGTCGTGAGTTTGATCTCCCAAAAGGTCATGATCTTTCTTCGTCTCCTGCACAAGTACTTAAGAATTAATAAATAATCATTAACAAACTCGGGATTGCATCATATGGTGCACCCAATTCTTACTAAAGGCCTACAAGGAAGGCTTTAGTACCTCATAATAGTCGTGTACATACTTCAGCGAGTCAGGATCAGCAAGAGAAGTAGTCTTTTTAGAACCTTTGGCCTCGTCAAGCCATCTTCCGATCCCAGTGACAAATTCGTCAAAGTCAACCTCATTATTATCGGATGTATCAAAATCTTTCATGATTTTAGTCACGGCGTCATCTTCATTCATATTTATCTCATACAACTGCATTCCTACAACCAACGCCCTTAGTTCAGGTAGTGAAAGGCTTCCGTCTTTATTTGCATCAATCGAGTTGAACAGCCTGCCACAACAATCATTGAAAAAGATCAGGACACATGGAAAAGATTAGAGGTGGCAAATGTTGGGCCGGTTGGTTAGGTAAAGGGTCAAGATGGCTTCGTGTTGAACTCTAGGCATTATTTGAAATTTATAAATTATAAATGTATATAACAATATTTTTAATCAAATAATAACCAAATTTTTTAATATAATGATTTAGGAGTTTGTAGGGCATTTGACTAAAGAGTGGGAGACTTTTAACCTGTTCATTTGAATCGTTATCAATCAAATTCAACCCATATTGATCCATTTTGATACAAACGGGTTGAAATTGCCACCTCCAAAAAAATATATACCACACAAGAATAGAGGAATAACAGCACTTACTTGACTAGGACTTCTCTGTTAGGTTCACCATTGGTGTCTACAAGTCTTCCTAGAGCACGCATTTTCAAGTACTTAAGTATTCTCGATCGCACGTGCTTATGCTTTGCGAAATTAAGGTGTCTCTTCTGCAATGTCGGTTGATAAACCTGCAAAACCATTACATAATGGTTTTAGTTCTTGACACTCTCAGGAACAATATCCTGTAATTTTACACCCAAAACTTCACCTGATAAAGGCAGTATGCAATTAGAAGAGAAACAGAGAGGATGAGGGCTGCTAAAACTGCAGTGTGTCTTCCAGAAGTTGAATGTAGAATCTGTGGGAACTGAACAACTATAAATGGAAGCACAGATACAGCCATTATCATTGCAGAATAGCTTGTCCAAATATCAGTACTCACACCAGAGCCTGTACCACATTATAAACGATAGCATATTAGCATATATCATATAGACCTATCATATATCTAGTCTAGATATAGTTTATATTACATTCAAAATCCTTATATCTCTACTAAAATGAGTCAAAGATCTAAATGATACCATAAAACAGGAGAAACAAGCCAGTGATTAATATTTATTTTAAAAGGGGATGAAGCAGACCTATTAAGTTAAATCCATTGGTATCTTTGTTATCTTGAGCCACTGAGTTTTGTAGATCGCACTTGCCAACGACAATGCAAGTTCCCCATATGCTTGTAATAAGCATGACTGTTGAACCAGCCAGCAACCCCATTCCAACTGAGACCTGTTCTTGAGCAGTTTCCGTGCTTCCTGATAGTCCAGATACTGCAACCAAAATAAGCAGACATTTGAAATTAACCATTGCAAGTATGGGTGCACAAATATGGCATGTAGGCCGAGCAGAGGCACCAAAACCGAATAAAAGGCTCAGGTCAAACATCCCTACACTCAAATCAGCGCTGCAAGTCAAGCTAAGTTAACGTTCTTACTTTCATAGGCTAAACTTGAAATTAATTCTATAGCTTAACCATCCTGTATAATTCGGGCTTCAGCTTTACTTAAGACAAACCTGACAGCTGATATAGCCCAAAAATGATCAAAATAGTTATTATAATTTTGCTCGATCCAGGAGCTCAAAAGAATTTCTGAAAAATATTTAGGGAAATTGCCTAGAAAGGTAACTTGAATTAAAAATACTAAGTTTGACAAAAAAATAAATAAATTGCATAGGTGGCAGTCCATGTCATCGCCCTGCGTACGTGGCAGTCAACGTAGGTATCATTGACCTGTGGCATTCTAAAATTGGATTTTATAATATTTTGAAAGTGAAAAAAAATTACACAGCCTAAATTGTCAAATTTTGTGTTTATATTAAGTTCTTGACAATTCCCAAATATTTATTATGATTGTGCTTGATTCAACAAACTTGATTTGAGCATGACCTACAAAATACACCAAAAATTCGACCACTGTAACATGCTTATTATTCAATTTGGTATACTTGTTTACCTAGAATAAGCATAGCATCAGGAAGTGCACCAAGAACCGGAAGACAAAGACCGCCAACTAGGCCCGGCCCTAGAATTTGCAACAACAGCTCACTCCCAGCGGATAAGTAAGTGGCTGCGAGGTACATGAGATAACCATAGACGATAATAAGGAACAAATTTCCAAATGCAGTGGTAGTACAAGGCATGAATCCGTATGTCTGTTCACAAACTTCATGTGATGATTTGAAGAAAGGGTTGAAGCGAAGTATGCCTCGATGATCATCATTCACACCGTCGGATAATGATGGTGAAGTGGTGGTGATGAAGCGGCCTGCTGCGGTGACTATGAAAAGGGAGAAAATGGTGATCAAAGTAAGAAATAAAATTCTGTTAGTCATGTGGTCTGCCGGTTAGGAATTGTTTAAGGTTTGGTTTATGTGTAAAGGTTGAAAGTAAAGGGTGTATTTATAGGTTTATTTGTGGGAAACTATTCAAAAATCTGTTAATTGATATGTGACCATTAACCATTTTTTAAAAAAGTGGAGACAATAAATTAATGGTGGTAGGCACATAATATATTCAAGACTAACTTGAAATGAAAAGATAAAAAGTAGTATGTTTTTTATACTATAAATAATCTAAATATATATTTTTTATTGAAATTTGAACACGCAATTTTTGATCAAATGTACTCGGTATTTTGTGGTGTTAGTTGATTTTATTTTGATTTCATATGCTTATGCTTATATACGTGTATCTTTAAAGATGGCACACAATTGAAACTTCAAAATGTAGCTTTATACAAGCAACACGCGGTCAGGTTATCAGCACACGTCGTTTATGTTCTTTATCATGAGTTTTTGACTCATTATTCAGTTAAGAGAATTATACTTCCGAGTCTTTGGGCTAAGAATTCATGAATGAGAAATATTATTTAGATGCATTTTGGTATAACTGAAGATTATGTTTAGTCAAAGCAATATTTGATGAAGGTAATAAGCAGCTTAAAAGATAAACAATGGGTATCTACTAAAGAGATATTTAAATCGTTTTTATGAGATAAATGCCATTTTTTGGCTTCTTTTTTTTCTTTCTTTAAAGTGTTTTATTCCACTTTGCAAACCTTATTAGTCGGAGATATCGAGGAGAAGAATAGAAGTCATCGATAAGTCAAAACCAAATCGATAGTCCTAGAAAAGAATAATAAGTCTCCTAAAATTATGTTATTTGCTTTTGGTATCACCCATCCGTCTCACAAATATTATCCTCTAACAATTTGTGTTGTTGAAAATAAGATAGGTTAGACAAATATCAATTTTGTCCTTATAATCAAGACAAATTTGATTGAAATTATTTAAAAAATAAATGATTTAGAGTAATAAATGAGGATAAAATGAAGAGTTTGATGATTTTTAATATAAATAATAATGCGAACATTTATTTTAAGACGGAGAAAGTATTATGTAGTAATGTTCAATCACGTTTATTTGTTTAATATGCATGAGGGCGAACTCAAATTTCGTTAGCTTACTTATTTGACAATTAAATAATAATAATAACTATAATTATTACTCCTTCCGTCTTTTTAACTTTTATTGCCCCCGTTAAATATTATTGGATTTAAGATATGGTGTATAAATATCAATATTGCTCTTATATTTAAGGCAAGCTGGACTTGACATTTTATGAAATAAATTATTTAGAGTCATAAGTGAGGGTAAATTTGAGAGTTTGATGATCTTTGATAGATATTCTTTTCATAAGTAGCTAATAATTTTAAGACAAATAAAAATAGTTAGACAATAGAAATGAGACGGATCAAGTATAATAGTACTGTACATGACTACATGAGTGTGAATTATGTTTGCAACGTCCAAAATCCAAAAGAGGGCATAATTCCTTTTCTTAACTTCAAGTACTCCATAAACACGAATCTAGGAAAAATGGAGATTATTATTATTAATTTTTGTGGATCAAACATTTTGTTATCAGTATAAAAAAAATTCAAAGAACACATACGAATGTAATAATCATCCTTCATTATTATTTTTTTTAATGCCTAATCAATTATTCAATCTCAACCTTTTTTTTTTTTTCTTCTTGTTTTGCAACGTCTTGAAAAACTTGCAACATATTATTGAAGCTAATGGAGATGACTGATGAAGAATTCTGAAAACCATATTCTTGAAAAACTAGCATGATTGAGAAAAGCAGAGCAAAATATTAAATAATTTATACAATCTAACAACTGAAAACCATATTCTTTACATTCCATTACACTGTATGAGGCTGTTGGGGTTAATAAACTTTTACCTGTGCAGCTCATAGCAGATGCTATATCTTTATCACAGCAAAAACTTAGTTACTTGCCTATTAGCATAATTACAAAGAATTTGATGGCAAACCACACGAGAAATACAATCCACTACTATCTACCTTCAGATTTGAGTTGCATTTTACCTCTACTACAACCTATGTTAAATCTATGACCAACCAAAATGATAGTCAAGAACATATACAAGAACAAGGGAGAGCGGGTAGAGCACGAAAGCAATGAAAGATGTCCAAAGAGGAAACGTTGTACGCAAACTGCCAAAAACACCCATCACAATGCAAACAATCACAATAACAAGCACTTCTGATGTAAAATCCCATGCCAGCCCTCGCACATAAACAAGTGCTAAAAACACTGATAGGCAAAGCAGATTGTTCATCGTTGCTGCCCCATATAACTGCAAAGAATCGACTAAGATGTCATCATGAGTCTCCTTAGCAAAGAAAACTTCATTTTGCCTTTGTGCGACTGATATTAGGCAAATTGCAGGTCCAAAAGATGTACTTCGAGTCAAATTCTCTTTTAGGAAAGATACTTTCATGATCCATTTAAAGGGTCAATGCTATAATTTATCATAAAACATAATAGACCTACTCAAATTGTTTAAGGGTTATACTGGGTACTTCGGTATATACTTGCAGCATAACTACTGACTGGAATACAGTTTTTTCGTGTAATTTATCAATCTTTAAGCCACGAAGAATAAAGATTAAAAAAAGAAAGACAAACCTCTGAAAAAGTTAAAGAGGCGGATCGTTGCTTTTTGCGGGAAGCAAAAATGATTGCTGACACAGATTCACTGGAGTTGGTTGCTAATGGCAACATGATGAATGAGATGAAGAAAGACGGTATACGTGTAGCAGTAGAGAAACCATCAACAGCATCAACCAAAGGATCAGCAAATAGAGCAGCAATAAGTGTACCGAGTAACAAAAACAGCACAGCCTTTATCGTGGTCCCATGTGGGTCATGATCTACACCGTTCTCTTCATCTTCGCCGCCTTCATCTCCCAAAAGGTAATGTTCTCTCTTTGTTTCCTACATACGAACACTCATGGTTTTTTAAAATGCTTTAGCATATAGAAACCGACCACCACGATATCATGAACAATAGAAACATACCTCATAATAGTCATGAATATAGTTTGTTGAGTCAGAGCCAGCAATAGGAGAATCTATTTTGGCATGTCTGGCCTCCTCAAGCCAATTCGCAACCCCAGCTATAAACTCTTCAAAATCTACTTCATCATCTCCAGATGTGTCAAATTCCTTCATGAGTTTATAAACAGCATCTTCTTCATCTAAATTTATATCAGTTAACTGCATTCCCACAACTAGTGCTCTTAGTTCAGATTGTGAAAGGTGTCCATCTCCATTCACATCAACCGAGTTAAACAGCCTACAAATGATTAATGTGAAAGGTTAGTTGTGTGTATATGATAATTAGAAATAGTAGTCAAATTGTAATACAACTGACTTGTATAGAACTTCTCGATTCAGTTGGCCTCGATCATCTAAAAGTCCTCCATATGCGTTCATTTTCAAGTACTTAAGAAGTCCAGACCTAACATGCTTATGCTTTGCAAAAGCAATGCGTCTCTTCTGTATATTCGGTTGATACACCTGCAAAAGATTATGAAGTGAAGTAAAACTACAATAATAAAAGAGTTGATATTAAACTGTAAATAGCCTGAAAATTCACAATTAAAACACTCACCAAGTGATTGATATATATCAGTATCAGTATATGGTAAATACCTAGAAAACTGTTGTTGCTGATTGGATAATATATACCTGATAAATGCAGTATGCAATTAGAAGAAAAATGGAGATTATAAGGCCAATTAAGACCGCCAAGTGTCCTCCAGAAGCTGAATGCATGATTTGAGGAAATTGGACAACTAAAAAAGGCAGCACAGATACGGCCATTATCATTGCAGAATAGCTTGTCCAAATATCAGTACTCACACCAGAGCCTGCAGTAGAACATATTCAGAAATATAAACATAAGTCAGCAAACAAGAGTAACAACAATGTTAATGACTTCATTATGCTAAGCAAAAACTCCAAATACCACATCTAAACTTTCTCAAATATTTTTACTGTTTGTTGTAGCGACCCCTATCAATGAAGATTTTAATTGCCAGATATAAGAAACAGAGGATAATTCATGTACGTTTACACATGCCAAGAGACGCGACATACCTACTAAGCTGAACCCTTTCGTATCTTGATTATCTACAGCAATTGAGTTCTGTAAATCACATTTGCCTAAAATGATACATGATCCCCATATAACAGTTAGAAGCATGACTGTTGAACCAGCCAATAACCCCATGCCAACAGAGACTTGGTCTTGAGCTGTTTCGGTGCTTCCAGATAGCCCAGATACTATATGAAGTAAACCATGAAATATAATGATATATTACAATCAACCATGATAGTATATGCAGGGTAAGAAGTGTAATTAAAATATGTCCTTTGTTTTTTTTGAACTTGGTGTTTACTTTGGTTAAAAGCCACAAATTTCCCATAGGGCAAATGGCCAACATCGTAGAAGATAACTAGATAAGGACAATTATTGGTGTTGAGTGTCAGTTAAACATAACCAATATCCATATTAAATGTCAGGGCTTCAGGAGACAACAACCACTCTTTATGATGTCCAAACAAGTATCTTAAAATTACTACAATATCACTTTAAATTGATAAATTATATCAAGTGATGATGATTAATTTTGTTAACACAAATACTCTTAAATAGTTATTATAATTGAGTTGGTAACTTAATTAGCTCATCATTATTTTATAATGTCAAACTTACCAATACATTTCATATTATAATATGGAAAAGGATCGATATGGAAGCAAGCTTTTTAATGGATACTGAATATTCACGAGATACTATTTGTGCACCATATTCAGTCAATATTGAAGGCAAAATATACTAGTCCAATTTTTCCCTCGGATTCTCCCCTTAAAATATCATATCACGAATTGTCAATATATAGATTTATTAGTTATTACCACGATAAACGATCACATGAAATATACATTTACACACGTTATTTGTAATGTACGCATAAAACATATAAGAGGAATATGAAATTACAATCAGACAAAACAAAGGAGAAAATTAAGATAAATGACAAAACTGAAAAGTAAACGATAAGATATAAGATATGCATACATGATACATCTGTACATGTCATTAAAAAAATTAACATATATCCTGCCACTTGTTCAAAAGTAACATATCCAATAAATTAATGCGTTAGTTGAGGCAACCGAATATAATGACTGAAGTAACCGCAACGACGGTTGATTAGTCAACTCACTCACTAGCATCCTAATCCCAATCCTAATATATCCAATTAATTTAATCATATCGAAAATATCAAGTAGTTATACATATCAATTCAAGTATTGAATACCTATACGTATATACTGTGTGTACGTATAGATTGTGAATTTGTACCGAGAATGAGCAGAGCATCAGGAAGAGCACCGAGAACCGGAAGAAATAAACCGCCGACGATACCTGGACCTAAAATCTCCAACATTAGTTCACTACCGGCGGATAAATAAGTAGCAGCGAGAAACATTAAGTAACCGTAAACTGAAATCAGAAATAAATTTCCGAGTACGGTGGTGGTGCACGGTAGGAATCCGTACGTCTGATTACATAACTCAATTTCGTCCGTTGATGATGATAACGGATCGTGAACGCCGTCATTAATGAGACGGCCGGCGGTTGCGACGTTGACGGAAATGAAGAGTGTGAGTAGAATTAGAGAAGTGTGAGCCATTTTCGCTGGCTAGGGTTTCGTATGTGTGTGGGAGTGTGTGATTTCGTGATATATACCAGAAAGTGGTTGACGTGAGGTGTAATAGAACGTGTAGGAAGCGCGTAAGATAAAAATTGATTTTTGGGAAGACGATTCGAATTTTTATTTTATTTATTATTTTAAATATATTTAATAAACATATGGGCCTATCAAGTTGTACTTTTATAAATGGTGGTCTTTTTTAAAAACTTTATATTTATAGTTGATAATAACTAATAATAACTTGATTGAAGTACATTTAATCGTGTGTTCGACCAATTAGGGTATTATTATTATTAATAATTATAATTATTAATTATTAATTATTATTATTATTATTATTATTATTATTATTATTATTATTATTATTATTATTATTATTATATGAGATGAAATTATCGTGGCCAAAGGGTACTAGGATAAAATTAGAAGGTAAAAATTACAAATTATCATTAATAATTTTAAAAAATTATGTTTCATATCGTTTGAAATTTTTTGAGGAGGTTCATTCTGCTACCCTTCTACATCCGTCCTGATTGGGGCCATTTTTGTATATTAGATCTAGATTGAATTGTTAAGTCATGTAATTAATAAAATTGCATGTGTGTTTTAATTACTGGTTTCTTAAATATTTGATTTTTATTTAAATAATTTGATTCGAGCATTATTACTAAAATTACAAGTTTATACAACTTAATTATCAGTATTGAAAAACTAGGAGTATGGTACTCCTGTGAAACGAAATATGATTCTCAACAAAGTAAAAGCGAGTGTGAATTTATATAGTTTTAAAAACAGAAAGAAACATGTAGTGACAATTGTTTTACCATATAGTGTAAATTTATTTATAATTATACTAGCTATTAATAGTTTAAGTGATTTATATCAATTTAATTCAACAAATTTAATAAACAAGAAGCAGTTATCAACTCATCAGTCCTTTCATGTACCAGGGAACGAGGATTATTTTATGGACAATCAAAAATAGTAATAGGTGCAATAAAATTGAAACGGAACGGGTATGATTTTATTTATAAAAGTATTAAGAAAAATGATAGGACATAGAAGTATGATCGAATCGAAAATGAAAGTTGGATTCGGTTGAGAGCCCGGGAGTGGACAGCGATGACTAGGGAACAACCCTTCCCTCAAGTCGACTTTGAAGGCTCAATGTTGAGCAAAGATTGCAGGTTGGTCTCACTATTTTTATTTGTTTTATTTTTTAATTCTATTGTAGGTCACAATTTTTATTATTAGAAACATTTTTATTTTTAAACTTTATATAAACTTTCAATCTAAATCTAAATTGTGACACCCGTGCGCCTTGCCGCTGCTTTCCATGTCAAGAAGATAAGAGGCATCCTTAAACAATAAATATCATTCTTTGATTCTTTTAGGACTTTTCGAATTTGTTCCGTTCATCACAATCTATAAAGAAAAACGGTTGTAAGCATCGATTTTACATATAAAAATAAACCTTCATATTTTTAATATTTTAATTTAATTTAATTTACTTCACTTGTAATATTGACTTAGTATTGTTTAGAAAAATACCAATAAAAAAATCAACTGTACATTTCATTTAAATCTTTAAAAAGGAAAAGTAAAAAACGAAAAGTTGTCAGCAGCTTAGCGCGTTAAATATTTTCACAATAACCCCCTTAATATACTATAGTCTATTTTCTCACCCCCTCATCTATAAAATATATCAAATATTGACCTCTTAAACTTTTACGTAGACTGAAACTTCCTATAAAACAAAGAAGTTATATCTCTTAATTGTCTTATTAACATTTGTTATGTATAATGATCTAGTACGTTTCATAAAACTAATTATGATTTTTATAAAGTTATTACTTATTGTTGAAAAATAATCTCAAATTATACAAGTGATCCAAGTTCTAAAACATAACACATATATGTTTGCAAATGCCTACTTAACTTTGTTTCGATAATGATCTAGTACTTAAAATGACATTTTATAGCACTATGCCGCGATTAAACCTTAAAACATGTCACACTAGTTATATCATACAGCTGAATTAAACTATGGTATGATTTTGGTTAATTCTTTCACAAATTGTTATTTATTTGAAATAATCCAGCAATTAATTAATTTTGTGAACAAGGGCATCACATTTCTTTATTTGTGGGCTACCGATTGAAATGCTGTTGGGTAGCTTAATTGTTGCATTTCCTGCTATTAATCGAAGTAATCAATCTAGTACCTTTCTAATTATAAATTATGCCAAGTAGTAATATTTTTGTACAAATAAATGAACGAATTTCCTACTATTTTTACCAAGTTACAGTCTATTAAAAATGTAAACAAAGATCAAAGATAAGGGATAGAGGAGGTATGCTATGAGCGATGTCCAAATGGGGAACTTCGATCGAAAGCTGGTTGTAGTGCCAACAATGATACAAACCAGCAACACAGCCAACACCTCACCAGAGAAATCCCATGATAAGCCTCGAAAATATATGACCGCTAAAAGAACAGAAAATCCAAGAACATTGTTCATGAACACACCGTGGTATAGCTGCACATCATAAACAAAGAATCTACAGATTAATCATCAAAAAAAGACATCAAAAAATTGAATTCAAGGATCTTTAGCTGAACACTTCTACTATTAGAGATGAACACTCAAAAAACGAAGCATATGGATCAAATTTCTTAGGATTTAAGAGTAAAATTTAAGATAATGAAAACCAGAGGTGGAAAAACGGGCAGTTCAGGCAGATTAGGAATGGGTCAAAATGGGTTTGGGTCAAAACAAGTAATTTTTAACAGGGGTCAAAATGGGTCGGTTGGCCGACTCATGTTCACTTTTTGTTCCTTTTTCCTATTTAAAACAATTTAACGTAGTATAGTTAGGGAAGTTACATTATTAAACTTCTATTTTCTTTTTTCTAATAAAGCGATTTAGAAGTTGTAGGCATATAATTACTTTGGGTCACTTTCAACCCATTTGACCCGTTTAGACATTTATAACTTTATCATTTGACCCATCAAGATTCTGTGGTCAACCCATTTCTAGGCAAATGGGTTAAAATTGTGACGTTCATTCAAAACAAATAAAATGGAAGTTTATAATTTGAGGCATACCTCAGAGAAAGTCCAGGAAGTAGTTGTTTCCTTCTTCTGGTTTGCAGTTTGGATGGCCGTAACTGCTACTCTAGCATTTGTGGCCAATGGAACCAAGATAAAAGAGATGAAGAATGATGGTATGTTTGCACCACTAGAAACATTTTGAACACTGTGTATGAGAGGTTCAGCCAGAAGTGCTAACATGGCTATACCAACCACCAGCAACATTATAGCCTTTGTCCAGGCCCAAATAGATGTGTCTACCCCATCATCTACCCATCTTTCCCATGGTTTCTGAATAGATTTTCACCTTTGGGTTAGGGAATTGACACAAAAACCATGTTTGGTTAAAGCATTTTTTAAAGTTTTAGGATAAATGTGTCGAAGAAATTGAATTATTCACAGAATGCTAATTATTCACAGAATGCTAATTAGTCACCTCAACTTATAAACGATAAAAAATTATAATAATAATAATAAAGATGCAATCATATTTATTAAAATCAAATTTGACTAAAATGATGTTGAAAAATGATAATATGACTACTATGTTATTAACTTAACATTAACACCCTAGGAGCATCAGATAACTATAAAGTGGAGCATATTTATGATTTTGACAATTTTGGCTGGATATAAATATCTGATGTTAATGAACATGATTTCGTAGTTTGCTAGCCTCCCCATTTACTGTTTTTGTAGTTCAGCTGTCTAATTAAAACTTTACGAACAGTTCGGTTGTATCCATAAACTTCAGGAAATTTAATTGAGCTTACCAGGGATGTATCAGTTTCAGGCCCTGCAGGTGAGCTGGGAATGATTTCATCATTAGATGTGTGGAGACATTCCTTAAATCCATTTATAAACTCTTGTTCATCGATTTTTTGATCTCCATTTTTGTCAAGATCTTGCATTATTTGATCTGTTGCTTCATCTACATTCCATGGAATCTTCTCAGAATCAACTTCCATGATCAATCTCTTCAATTCAGGTTGTGATACACAATTATCTTTATCAAGGTCAAGCCTTTCAAACAACCTGAAATTTCCCACCATTATAATCAAATTCTTCTAGTAAAAGCTAATTGTCGAAACTCGTTTCAAACTTTCAGTTCTCACCCTTTTATCACGGATATATTTGGTGTCCCGTCCTCGTTGCAGAAGTTTCCTAACGGAAAGCTTTGAACGTGTTGAATAATTTCAGATATCAGGATCTTCATCCTTTTCTGTTCTTTCTTTTTGGTCTGGACCCATGGTTGGACAATCTGTAAATAGATATATTCCAATCATTATACTCAATTTATGCCAAAAATGTTTTGTTTTAAATATCCAAGTTGCTACTTTAAATGTCCTAATACTTGATATAAGTCCTTCCACGAGCTAATTGAGCGATACGGTCGATTATCCACTGCACCCTTTGTCTCATCGAGCCATTTTGTGAATCTATCGACAAATTCTTCCATGGATACTTTAGTATCGGCATCTTTATCGAATTCTTTCATTATGTCTTCCATTGTTTTCTCCTTGTTCCAAGTCAATTGCTTGAACTTAATATCCTGAAGTAGTTCTTTGAGTTCAGAAAATGATATGTAGCTATCCCCATCTTGATCAATCTTTGTAAAGAAACTGCATTTTACAAATTGTACTTGTTGAACTGGAAACAAAAAAAATCTCGAAAGTTGATTTGAAAAAAAAAAAAGGTTAATAGACAAATAGGATACTCTACTTTGTGAAAATGTTCAACTAAGTTACTGGACTATTAATTTGTTTGATTGAATTACTAAACTTAATAAAACATGATATGTAGGTTACTTAACTTATAAATATTAACACTAAGATCATTTTATTTAACTTTTGAATTCATGTAAGTTACTTATAAATATTACAATGCAAAAAAGTGTAATTCAGATATGAAAATAGTTTAGTAATCCAATTGAACAAATTAATAGTACAGTATCCTACTTGAACATTTTGACAAAGTACAGTAACATATTTGTCTATTAACCTAAAAGAAAAAGGAAATAAACGAACCCTTGTATAGCTGATATGTTTGCAGAACCATCTTCATTGAGTAGTTTTTCTGCAGTGTGCTCCTGAAAATGTTTTAGTATGTCTACTACTAAATGCTCGTGTTTAATGTATGACAATCTTCTTTTTTGGATCGAAGGCTCAAACACCTACATTAGAAGATTTGAGATTCTTGATCAGTAAGAAAGTACATGAAACAAAATGTGAACATAATGGATACAATTAGCATAAATGGATCTAGTGAATACCTGATAAATGAAGTACACGAGCAAGAACATGACGGAAACGGGAAGAGCGATGACAAAAATGTATCCCTGAGATGAATCTATCCCAAATATTTCTGGGATCAGGAGAAATGTGAATGGCAAAACTGAGATCAGCATAATATTGGCTGCAAAACTTGTTTCTTGATCTGTAGTTACACCAGACTCTGTAATAAGAAAACAGAAAACTTATCATTATACTCAATGATGAGGAACAAATTACTACATTTTTTCGTACACCACATGAGAGGTATTTGATTCGACCGTGTTCAATCTCAAACATGGAATTTCAGTACTCAGGGCATAATTTTGAATTTTAGTCAAACCTCCCAAAATTAGTAGCATCTGCCTAAAGCATAAGTTTATCAACCGTTACTAGGATTTAACTAGCCTACTTCTATCTTACATCAAACCGATTTTTTTAATTAATGGATCAAAGGAAGATGAAAAATTTAGAGCTAACCCTTTAAAAACGAAAGCAACTTATCGTATGCATTTTGTGTAGAGGAGCTGGAAGTTGGATCTGAGGAAAACTTTCCACTTCCAATGATGACACAAGTTCCCCAAAGTAAAGTGAGAATTAGTATCGTTGATCCGGCTAGCAAACCAACTCCTGTTAGGACATACTCTTGAGCTACCTCTTTACTATTTGAAAGTCCAGATACTGCAAACAAACAAACCATTTTTTACTACACATTTTTTTTATAAAAAAAAAAGAGGTACAATTGTGGGTCCACAAGTAAAAATGAGACATACAGAGAAGTATTATTGATTCAGGAAGGAACCCAAGGACATGAAAAGCACTTGCACCAAATATCCCAGGACCAAGAATCTTGAATATCCGTTTACCTCCAGAAGCAACATACGATTCTCCATTATATAACAAGTACTCGTAAACTACAATAAGGAAGAGATGGCCCAAGAGCGTTTCTGAACATGGCAAGAAACCGTACATTTGCTCACAACACTGTTCAGGGGAATCAACTCCTTTGACTTGCAGGAAAGACAATCTGTTCTGTGGATTTGGGTCATCTGTTCCATCTGAAATCAACTCAGAATCACTATAACGTAGAGCACGACCTGTAGCCTTCACGAATAACACGATAACAAGAAATAAAGCATTTTGGTATATTGTTCTTGTAAGCTTTTTCATCTTTAGACATTAAGTAGTACACGGTTGATATCATTAACTTTTGTGTCATTAAAGATTGGATTTTATAGAGAGAATGTAATTGGTGGATTTAAGATGATATATAATTTGTAAGATTTGAGGAAGACTTGTACTCCAGGTCAAGTAGATTTCCTTACAAGATTAAACCGGATATTTAATTCATGAAAATGACAAGTTAATTGTTAAATTATATTTTGATTCAATTATACGATAACTGAAGAATATATATATTCAATGTTTTCTGGTATATCAAATGGTCATTGCCATGCAAGTACAACTTTTTATTTATTTATCAAGTAATCTTCAAGAAATTAGGGAGTGTAAAAAGATTTCATGATTTTTCGGGTTTTATTTATTTCATTTTACTTTATAGTTAAATTCGCGTTAAATGGAAAATTTTATGTAACACGTGTACTAACAGTGTACCATTGAGTATAGGAAAAGACTGACAACATAGTACAAAAGTACAATCACCAAGTATGGTTTCTCATCACACACATCCTCTACCGTCTATAGGCCGGCTATACGGCTATACTTACCAACTCTCGAAACATGTCAACATCATAATGGTCAAGAAGGTTTACGACCATTATAAATACAAGGGCCCTTTACGCGAAGGTGGGGCACAATTTCAATTTAACACTTACACTGCTTCAAATAATATAATTCTCATATCAACCATCGATTCTTACCACCTACACTTGGTTCTATACAAGTGCTGGGGTTATTTACATAAATCGGAGTGTAGCGAATCGGATAAACCCACCTTGCACTCAAGCATATATAGCCTTATACGTGATCGTGTACTATATTAGCTAGGTCATCTTGTTTTCAATTGCTTAAAGTAGCTAACTTGAAATTTTTAGAAGAATATGTGTATGACAGCCTGTACATGACTCGTTAGAGAACAAAATCGACAAGTCTTAGAAAAATGTAGGAACCTTTTTTAATTCAAAATTAAAAGTCAAGGTATAGTTGTCATTTGTGTAGATGAAGAGGATAACTATTACTTGTTTTAGCATAATATTTCTTGCAAGCTACCTCCACACTTGATGCGTGGTTTTCAAGTTATCATAAACTCGATCTCCTCACTTGTTTTGCAAGATGAATCAAATGGTTGTATGATTATAAACGCATAAAATTTAGCAATTTCAAATTATAAAACTTCAATTTCGTTGCACATTTTTATCTATAAGTTAACATTTTTAACGTAATAAATAATAAAAATCTTTGGTTATTGACCAATTTAAAAAAAATGTTTCTTAATAATGATAAAATTAGAATAGTAATTTATAATTATGATCATTAATCATTATTCTTTTAACTAATTGCATCAATTAGATCAAGTTTAGTTCTTCCAATTGGGCTGGTTAACAACGGTCTTGTCTCCCAATGGCAAGAACCAATTTAGGCCCATTTATCTTAAGGAGGTGTAGTCGTGTAGAGTGTAGACCTATGCCAATTAGGCCTTGTGTTTTAATGAATATAATTTTAAGATCATTTGGGATTAGCCTCTAACAAATTTCATTATTAGATACCTACAAAATTACATTCCTTAGGAGTTAGGAGGATATTTCTTATGAATAAATATTAAGCTAATAAATTTTGACGTTTTGACTAATGGAACAACAATTAGCCATTCACAGTTATTATTATACCTCAAATTGTGTTTTATTGATAAATAGAAAGTAATCAAAAGGTACAAAACATATAAATTTGAAAGAAAAAAAAATTGGTCCAGGGCTAAAAGAATAAAAATAAAAATAAAGTATACACACACCATCAACATAAAAACTTACATTTATGATATAATACAATTCAAACTGGTGTAAGGTTCATAACGGAAGACCTCAATAAGGAGAAAGAAGGACATGCTGAATTTGCTGCATTTTAGTACAATTTTATAGGGGTAAAATACAGTGTTGTTGAAATACAGTCAAATTTTACAGAGTTTATAGATGTAAATGGATTGTTGTACAAATATATATTGGGGAACATTTGAACATTCACACATTACTGATGACTCATAAATGTTCAATTTAATTCCTGATATCTGGTCAACTGTACTTATTTCCATGATCAAACATTCCTTTTCACATTAAAATCTATTTAAAACAATAACTAAGATCAAAGATAAGGGGTAGAGCAAGTATGCTATGAATGATGACCAAATTGGGAACTTTGATCTGAAGCTGGCTGCAGTACCCATAATGACACAAACAATCAACACAACCAAAACTTCAGCAGAAAAATTCCATGTCAAGCCTCGAAAATATATAACCGCCAAAAGAACACAAAATCCAAGAACATTGTTCATGAACACTCCATCATACAACTACAAACAAACAAAACAAAACATTAAACCATGTACATTTAAACCAATTATCAAAGAATAACAACCAAGAGTATGAAAAATGAACCTCGGAGAAAGTCAAAGAAGTAGTTCTTTCGTTCCTTTGACTTGCAGTCTTGATGGCTGAAATTGCTGCTCTAGCATTTGTGGCCAATGGGACGAAAATAAAAGATACAAAAAACGAAGGTATGTTTGCAGAACTCGAGACATTTTGAACACTATGTATCAAAGGTTCAGCCAGAAGTGCCAACATGGCTATCCCAAGCACCAGCAGCATTATAGCCTTTGTCCAAGACCAGTTAGAACGATCGACACCATCATCGATCCATTTTTCCCATGGTTTCTGCATTTTTGAGTCAACCGTATAATTTAACAAACTTAACTATAATGGTCTCAAAGGAACGATGCTAATTTTGGGTGACTTTACTTACATCAGTAGTTTTAGTCCCTGGCGATTTGGAAAAGATTTGGTAATTTGATGTGTTGAGCCAATTTTTAACTCCATTTTCAAACTCCTGTTCATCAATTTGGTGATCTCCACTTGTGTCAAGATCTTTCATTATTTTAGCCGTTACTTCATCTACATCCTCTGGTATCTTCTCAGAGTTGATCTCCATGATCAATTTCTTCAATTCGGATTGTGTTACAAATTTATCTTTATCGATATCAATCCTTTCAAATAACCTAAAATTGACCGCAAAATTAGCTAGATGACTAAATTATACACCTTTTGAACTAATACTATAATTCAAAACTTAAATTTTCACCTTTTTATTGCGGATATATTTGTGGTTCCATCTTCGTTGTAAAAGTTTCCTAATGGAAAGCCTTGAGCATGTTTAATAATTTCAGATATCAGGATCTTCATCACATCTTCTTCTTTCTTTTTCGCTTGAGCCCATGGTTGGATAATCTGAGGATAAGATATATTTATGAAATATCAGAACTTATTATACAAAAAAATTTGATGAAAATTTTCAATTTTCTAGTATTGATACCGGAAATACGTCCTTCCACGATCTGTTTGAGCGATATGGTCGTTTATTCACTGCGCTCTTTATCTCATCGAGCCATTTTGTGAATATCTCCACAAATTCATCCATTGTTACTTTACTATCAGCGTCTATATCGAATTCTTTCATTATTTCTTCCATTATTTTGTCCTTGTTCCAAGTTATTTCCCTGAACTTGATATCCTGGAGAAGTTCTTTTAGTTCAGTAAAAGATATGTAGCTATCGCCATCTTGATCAATCTTCGTAAATAGACTGCAAGTCATTATTCCATTTTATCACACACGAAACAAGGAATTAGAAATGTAGCATAAATATGAAAACTGAACAAGTAACAAACCGTCTTATAGCAGGTAAATTTGGTGAACCATCTTCAGTAATTACTTGTTCAGCAGTGTGCTCCTGCAAATGTTTTAGTATGTCCACAACTAAATGCTCATGTTTCACGTACGCTAATCTTCTTTTTTGGATTGATGGCTCAAACACCTACATTGGAAATTAGAAGTGCGTTGTACAGATTATGAAATTAAAATAGGCCTAAGTGTGTGTAAATGCTACTAACTTACACCTAATGTCCATTGTGTGAAATCAACTTACGAGTAGGTACTTTAATACACGTAACATGATAAAAGTGTATTTTTAATGCATTTGTTTACCCGTTTAACCCTTAACTGGTTACCCTTTGACATTTTCAAATCTGAATGTACACGTGGCGTATGACATGGCATGCCACATCAAAGTTTTTTATCTAAACGTCCACGTGGCATGTCAATCAGCATCCAAAAATGACATGTCATGCCACGTGTAATGCCACATGACATTTAGATCTTACATAGCATGCCATGTGGCATATGACTTGGCACAAAAAGTGATAATCGGAGCCACGTAGGATGGATGCATTAAATGTGATTTTTAACAGGTTATGTGCAGTAAAACACCTACCCGTAAGTTGGGTACACACAATTGATATTAGGTGTAAGTTAGTTGCATTCGCAGACAGTAAGGCCATTAGAATTATGTTAATCATGTCATAATAAGTTCACCAAAGCAGAACAAGTAATTACCTGGTAAATGAAGTACACGATCAGGAAGACAAAAGAAACAAACAGAGGGATCATGAAGATGTATCCCTGAGACACACCAAAAAATAGTTCTGGGATTAAGAGGAACGCGAATGGTATAACTGATAGAACCATAATTTTGGCAGCATAACTTGTCTCATGATCTGTAGTTACACCACAACCTGAAAACAAGAAAAACACACATAGTTGAAAAATCTTGAAAACTAAATATATAAATTCTAGAGTGAAGTGAGGAAGATCGGCTGACCAGTGAAAAATGCCAACATTTTTGGGTATCGATTTTGGCTATGATTCAATAAAGGAGTACTTGGACCAGATTCTGATGGAAATTTTCGACTCCCAATAATGACACAAGTTCCCCATATCAAAGTGAGAACAAGTATTGCTGATCCAGCTAACAAGCCAACTCCAGTTAAGACATACTCTTGAGCTACATCTTTTGTGTTTGAAAGTCCAGACACTGTAAATAGAGAATAAAACCAATCACTCATCTACATAGGCGGATCTATAAGGGGGCAGCTGCCCCTTAACAAATTTCCAATTAGCATTTTGATTTTGTAAATCCCAAAAAATTGAAGATATTATAATGATGTGAATTTTAAGACAGGACATACCGAGAAGTATGAATGATTCAGGAAGGAAACCAAGGACCTGGAAAGCACTTGCACCGAAGATCCCAGGACCAAGAATCTTGAAAATTCGTTTACCTCCAGAAGAAACATACGATTCTCCATGATATAATAAGTACTCATAAACCACAATAAGGAACAGATGGCCTAAAAGAGTTTCTGAACATGGCAAAAAACCATACATTTGCTCACAATGTTCTTCAGTAACAACAATTCCTTTAAGATGCAACAAAGATGAGTTTTTCTTTTGAGTTGGATCATCAGTGCCATCAGAAACTAACTCAGAGGGACTGTAATGTAAAATTCGACCTGTAACATTCACAGTTAACACAATAAGAATAAATGAAAAATAGTATGCGGTTTTGGTGAAAGTTCTCATCTTTAATTATGATGGTTGGGATCTTTAATTAACTTTTGTGTAGCTTTAAGTATTAAGTACTAAAGTATTGGATCATCAAGAAAAAAGTGGTTAGTACGTGGAAGAAAGATCGTCGAAAGTGTTGAATATTAAGAAGACTTGTAATTGGAATGATTCAGGGTCAACGATACGTCGTTTACAAGTTCAATCTCTTTTGTAATAATTAGGATGAGCAGTTAGTGAAAATGACATTTTAAATTTGATGATTTTATTGCATGATATTTGTTGAATATTCAATGATTTTTATGGCCTTAACTACTCCAATGTGACAAGATCAATTTATCAAGATTGGAAACAATGCTAATCTAAATAATTATTAACTAAATATAATTGCTAATAAACTTAAACAATATCTCTAAAATATATTGTTTATATAATTCAGCTTGTCTGATACAAAAATACAACTGTCAATTTCCTCTGAATTTTCAACAATGGCCCCTGAATGATGACCTACACGAAGATCTCGAGAAATTGCGATTGAGATGAAATTGTTTCCATCATACGCAACTCGTATAAGAAAATCTTGGCTGATCGATATTAATTTATGGTAAAAATGGTTAATTATATTGTCACTTTGAAATGTGAACCATGAGTCCGTATCAGTTTTTGATTATTCAAGATCAAACTTGGTACCTTGATGATGATAGAAATAGTTCCTTTCCAGCACAGATGAATTTAACAAATACACCTTTTTTATAATGTGAAAGTAAGAAGTAAGATGTTATAGGAGTAGTTGATTGTCAGTTGTGAAGACAAATGGGGATAAAAAATTGCTAACAGAATGTTTAATGCGAGCTACATACATGCATTCCCATTCTTAAGTCACTCACCAGATCTCATTAAACAGGGTGGTTAGTAGTCTGATACGGATAATTACTGATTTATTAATTATAAGTTTATAAGTACATGTAAAAAAGATTAGTTTTATTAAATATTAAAATTAAAATATGTATTTATTGTATGTACAAAAAGATAAATAGTCCCTTCTAGAGGTAAAGTATATCGAGCTTCGGCATTGCCATCACCCGGATACACATAACTAGTTATGTCGTCTCAAACTTCATCTTCATCCACGGATTCAACTTCAAGTTCTTCAAATTCACCTTCATCTAATTCGGTCGTTGGAGGTGATATCCCTAATTCGACTTCTTCATATTCGATAATTTCTTCAACGTTACCTAATAGTGGACTTTCCAACGTTGTTGCATTTTGTATCCTATCCACTCCGTCCAAGTAATCTTTCAAACATACACATACTTCCACTGATTGAGCGTTTAGTCTTGACCTTCTTTCCGATAATATTTTACCGCTAGTAGAAAAGGCCGATTCGGAAGCTACCATCGAAGCTTGGACGGATAATAAATCCCGAGCCATAGCGGATAAAATGGGAAATTGTACTTCCCTTTCTTTCCACCAACTCAAAATGTCAAAATTACAAAACTCCTCAACACTTAAAGTGGTTAAAAAGTTTGTAGACATATAGTGTCCCAACTCGCTTGTTGGAACCGATGTTTGTTGACGCTTTGTAGCGTCTTCAAGTAAAGCATTATAAAAGTTTATATTTATGTCGTAGGATGATGCTTGCGATGTTCCCGCCCGCATTGAGTCAACAATTGGGTTATGTCGTTGACCATATTTTGTTGCATAAATCCCAAAATAATTGTGTAAAATGTTTTTCAAATTTAGAAAGTTCATTTGCTATATAGTTCGGGTCGTCGGTTAAGTGTAAGTCTAAATTTTCCATAATTGTTGAGATCATACGTTGTACGCCGCCAACATTTAAAGTTGGATTTAGTGCGTCGGAACAAATAAAAACCAAAGGCAAACTACAAAACTATTTTATAAATTTCTTTTTTATAGCTCTAACCATTTTTCTAAACATTGGATATATCGAGGTTTCAAATTCTTTTAATTTTTCGGTCATTATAAAAATTTGGTTTTGTAACACCCCAAAAATTTGTAAGTTTTATAATTATATAAAAGTATGTTATGAAGTAATTTAAATTGTATTTGGTGTTAAATACAAATATAGTTTATGGGTGAGAAATATAAAAGAGTTACTAGTTGAGGGGCTAAAAGTGTTAAGTGTGTAAGTGGAGGGTAGAAAGTGAAAATATGCAAATATAACTCATTCCTTCTTCCAAAATCTAGAAAATGTTAGAAGTATATGTGTGTGTCTTAAACCGTACGAACAAGAGGGAGAGGGCAAGAGGAATTCGAAATTGAAGCTAGGTTTTGATAAATTGAAGGTGTTAAACTTTAATTCAAGCTTATTAAGGTACGAATAACATCTCCTAACATTTGATTTCATGATATGATTAAGTTAAGTATGAACCCTAAATATGAAAGTTTAGGGAATGGTGGATTTAAGGGTACGGGGAGGTTGTATGATCATTATTGAGTTGTTATGAGTTTAAAATGGTGATTTTCCTTGTTAAAAGTGTGCAAATAAGTTAGTGTGATTATTGGAATTTCACCAAGTATGTAGGTAGGTAAATTAGTTGATGATGGTGGATATAGTTTGTTATTGTTGATGAATAACAACTTAATCATCTATAAGCAAAGTGTATGGGTAATTAGTTGGTGATTTGAGTGTGTGGTGTAGCATACTTAAATCCTAGCTAATTAGATGTTAGTGAGCTAAGTCTAGCTTAAATGAATTGTAAGTAACTCATGTATGTGTATTGATATGTATAGGTGGTTAAAGAGTGAAAGATTTGTTTGTGCCCAATTGATCATTAAGCTAAAGGTAAGTAATGGATAATTATGATTTATATTGCAATGCTTGGATTACATTGAGTAGTCAAGTATTTGCTCTTTGGTATGTTGTGGATGAAGTGTGATTATTGAGATACAAGAGTATTCAATGATCACACTAAATGGTGGAATTCAAGGGTGACGTGAGACTTGAGAAACCTCAAATGTTATGCCTTGACACCATGGTATGGACTCCTTGAGTCAACATGTAAAGAATTGAGGATCCTTAATTCATGTTATGTTGTTATGTTAATGTATGCTTTCCTTTACTTACTAAGTATGTTGCTTATAGTTATGTTGTTTATGTATGTAGGTGAGCAAAGTGGGGCAAAGGGTGATTTGGGAAAGAAGCCTAAGCGAGAGTAGTGGTGGACTTGCTACATCTTGTAGTAAGTAAACCTTTTGAATCATGCTCTTGATGCATAGAAACGCCCAAATCGTGTAGTTGTTACTTATTGTACATGGTCGACTTTTGTAATGATATACACTATGTAAGGAATGATGTTGGAAGTATATTTGGGTTGAAATAACCACTTTCTAAATGTTGATCATGTTAAATGGTTGAAGTTCTTTAAAGGGGTCAAAACGGGTCATGTTGTTAAAACTAGCCGAAGTGATGGTTTGGACATTTTGGCATGTATAGTTATGTTGGGATATGCAAAAAGAGTGATTGTAAAGTGATAGTAATAATTGAATCAAATTGATGCAAAGAATTAGTTCAAAAAGTATCCAAATAGCCATTTTTCGGATTTAAGTCCAAAACCGTCATTTGTGTGAATTTTGGAAAAGTGTCAATTGGGAAACCTTTATTATGTCGTATGAAATATGTATGCAAAATTTCATGTCTTGATTATAAACGAGTCAAAAGTTATGCGCGTATCAAATTGGATCACAAACTTGAAGTGTGCAGAATGTTTTGTACAGGACCCAGTACGCGATCGCGTATCTAGTAAAGAAAATGAAACAAAAGCTTTTACGTTGTGGACGCGATCGCGTACCTTGTACTAAAATTTGAACAGAAGCTTTTAATGTACTGAGTACGCGATCGCGTACCCTATGGTATGATCGCGTACTCTCAGGTTGAGTCAAAGTACGCGATCGCGTATATCTACCAGGATCGCGTATAGTATATATATAAAAAAAAATTGTGGGCGTTTCAGGTTTAGAACTAACGAGCTAGTTGGGTAATATACATCCGATAATATAGTAGTAGCCTCTTTAAAAACTACTAAAAACGAAGTTAAATCATTTAGTCGATCCCATTCATAATTGGTTATAGCTAGGACTTATTTTTAGCAACTAACATATCATTAAAAGCATTTAAAGTAGTACGTTGTCGTAAAATATTTTCAAACATATTGTGAGCATAATTCCACCTAGTATTATTATCGTAGCAAGGTCCTATGGGAGTTTCACCACATTGTGCACGAAAACGTCCATAATTAGCTTGTCGTTCGTTACTCGAACTATATATAGTTACTAATAAACTCTTAAATTTTTCACGTAAATTAGCACATATTTGTAATGCCGCTTGCACGGACAAATTTATAGCATGATCAACACAACGAGAATGAAAAAAGCGCCATCTAAAATTGGTGTTATACGTAATTTTAGTAAATTCATAGCTCTAGTATTATTTGACGCATTATCTAGTGAAATTGTAAAAGCTTTATTGTCTAAATTATATTCAATTAAAGTGTCATTTAAAATTTTTCGCAAATTACATCCCGTATGAGGATAACCAAACAATTTAAAGCAATTGTACGTTTCATCAATAACCAAGATTCAGGATGAAACCAATGGGCCGTGGTTAAATAAGAATTTGTCGTACCATGTGGTGCGGTCCAAACATCACAAGTAATAGAAACGCCATATTTATAGTTTTGAAAACCATCAATTATATCTTTTTTAGCGGTTTTCCATAATTTATACGCATCGTTTCTAATGGTAGTACGATTTACTTGTTGGTATCGCGGTTGTAGTCTCTTTTTGATGATATTCGTAAGCCGTTGGTTGTCGAAGTGGTTGAATGGAAGCGCCTCTTGGATGACAAACTTCGTAAAATCTTCTCGAAGCGCATCATTATCGTATATAAATACCACACCATCCGAACTAAGTGTCGATTGTGACGCATCTTGACTAACCGCTCTACAAGACCCGTTTTTGTGACATCTTAATGTTGAGTTTGATGTGGGGTTATAAAACTTCCCACATCTCTTGCAACGGGCCTTTTCCACCCCATCATTCATAACGCACATATCGTAATTCGACCAAATTTTCGGGTTCCGATTCGTTGATTTAACTTACACTACATCAACGTTTGTGTAAACTTTGTTTCGTACATTACTACCAACGGAAGCGGAAGCGGAACCGGAAGCTTGTGATTGTATGTTTTCCAGTTTCGCAAACAAAGAGTATATATATATATCGAGATTTAGAGTGATTTTTGAGAGAAGAATAGAATGTTATTGGTGTGTTTTGAACCCAAACCAAGTAGGACTATTTGTAGGGAGTTTAGAGGTGTCAAAAGACCAAAACCCCCCAAAAAAACGCTCCTAACGGTTAGTAGCTGTTTGATTTATTTAAAACCGGTTTTTTCAAAAACCGGAAAAAATCGATTTTGGCGAAAACCTATAACCAGTCTAACCGGTTTCAGCTATATAAAAACCGGTTCGATTTTTTTAAAACCGATTTTCCAAATAATCGGTTTCGGTTACTGTGCTTTCATATCTACTCCCTTCGGCAAAGACTTCAACCATAAAGGTTTGGGTTTTATGCTGGACCATTTTAAATGGGCTAATACTTTTGGAAAATGTATTTTTGAGGGCCTGATACATAGGCATCTATATTTCTTGACAAATCTATTGTGGACCAAGAGCTTATATGATCCAGGGCCTGTTTTGCATATATTATATATATATATTCCTTTTTGGTCAATATTCAATCTAGACTCGCTAATTTGACTCATCCTGTACCTATTATTGAGGATGATGTTGGTCTACAATATAATACATTTCCTGTAGGTTGTTTTTAAGGCAATCATATCAAAGTAAAAGTAGAGGTGCATCATTTGGCTGAAACCAAATATTCCAGTCATATATCAATCAGTCGTGGCTGGTCTAAAACTTTTAAAATTAATCAAGTTATTCATTTCGATTATAAAATTTTGGTTTAACGCGAGAGACTGGTTATTAGTTTATACTTATTATTTTTTAATTAATTAAAAGGGTTCTATCAGATTATTTTTTTTTTCTGTTCCAGCTTTCATCAAATGTATATTGCCATAGGGGTTCTTTAAGCACCCATTCCATATTTTGGGCCAATTCGTTAAAACTAACCGTCACTAGTCGGGTTGGCAGGTACAACCGAGCCCACCAAGCTAACCTACTTAACCAAACCAGTTACAGCATCTTTGGTGGAAAAAGGTAGATATAAAACCTTTTGGGATGGTCTAGTCAGAGGCTTATGCATGTTGACATTTGACAAAGTCATCACTGAAAATGACCCAACTGACCTTAAAAACCTTGCAAAGTCAGAACTTGCAAAGGGATTTGAGTAAGTAATCACATTTCATATTATCGACCATGGCCCTCTAGAATCTCATACTTTTACTTTTTGCAGTTATTAAAAAATATAGTTCTTGTAGCGTTTACACTGCATTAATTAAAATTAAAATCATTGGTTAAAAGAGAAAAACAGTGGGTCAAGTGGGTCATGCTTATCGTGCCTCAAGGCTTTCTAAATATTAGGTCCACACAATGAAAGCTGCTTGAAAATTCTTGCATATTAGTTTTCCACAAACCGTGTGAATGTGTGATGTGTGATAAGACTTTTGGTTACAAAATTATAATATTATAAATCATTGGATCATATGAGAATAAAAAATCATTAGCTTTTTAAGGTATCAATCAATGAAAAGAATAAAGCAGAATCTCACTCAGATGCATAAGTTTAATAGCTACCTGATTCGTTCTTTTGTTGGTTTCTTGTTCACATGTTTACTTCTGCAAGCAACAAGCTTAACCGTCCCAGATGTCGAAAATGAGACAGGGATTGCTAGGATTGGTGCCATTCTTGACCAAACGTCTAGGCCTGGAAAAGAAGCCAAAGTAGCACTCGAGTTAGCTATCCAAGATTTCAACATAAAAAACAATCAGTCTTCGGTTTTATATCTGCAGAACTCTCGAAACAAGCCTGTCCACGCAGCTATTGCAGGTAAATTGTTCAATTCCGGTGTAAAGAGTTACTAAATTTATGTTAAAGATGCTTGATTTGGTTGTTTAAATTGTACCCCTATGTTAACTTGATGTGAAAATGCAGCTAAACAGCTTATTGATGAACACAAAGTGGAAGCCATTTTGGGAGGTCATACATGGGAAGAAGCCTCTGCCATAGCTGAGGTTATCAGCGAAACTGATCACGATATCCCCTTTTTTCTTTCCTTATCTGGCACAACTCCACAGAAAGCAACCGAACAATGGCCATTTTTCATTCAAGCAGTTCCTACACAAACCACACAGATGAACGCTGTAGCAGCTATTTTACAATCTATGGGTATACGTCAAGTTACCCTAATATACGAAACGTCCTCATCATCATCAATCATATCTCATCTCTCTCAAGCCCTTCGAAAAACAAGTTCTGAGCTAACTCATATCTTACCACTCACATCTAGTTCATATTCCTTGGATGAAGAGCTTGAGATACTCAAGAAACAACAACGTAAAGTGTTTGTAATTCATACATATTTAGAACTTGGAGTTCGCCTGTTTCAAGCAGCCAAGAAGATGGAAATGACCGGAGAAGGGTATTTATGGATCGCAACTAATGAAATCACGGATCTTTTTCATTCCATTAATTCCACCAAGATTTCTTCATTGAAAGGTATGGTTGGAATCAAAAGCTACTTCCCCGAAAAAACCCCTGATTTCAAAGATTTCAGAAAAAGATTTCGTAGTAAGTTTCGTTCAGACTACCCTGAAGAAGACCACGATGAACCCGGAATCTTTGCTGTGCAAGGATATAATGCCATGAAGTCGTTAGAAACAAACTCAATGGAAAACTTCAGTAAATGGAAACCAATTCAGGAGACTATAGTTGAGATTGTTTACACGATAGGAAAGGGATATCACAGTGTGTACTGGACCGAAGGATCTGGGTTTTCAGAGACAGTTGATGATGACATTAATGGAGCAACTAAGTATGCTCATTCAATGGATAATGTTGGACAAATTATGTGGCCAGTGCAGCCATGGTATGCTCAAAGACGTCGCAGGAATCTTGTCGAAAGTTCAGAGAATCGGATGAAGGTTGGCGTTCCTGCTCATTCTTTGTTTAAACAATTTGTGAGCGTTGAAACCAATGAGAAAAATGAAACAGTAATCGATGGATTCTCAATCAAAGTTTTTGATGAAATGATGAGCAAAATGAACCTGCAATATGATCCTATTCCGTTTAGTGGTTCATATGATGACTTGGTAGAATCAATACAATCTGAGGCAAGATATATTTGCTATCTTATATTCATTGGTAGCATATCCTTTCTGTCACTAATCTTTTTTGTTTGAGTTGATGCAGATGTTCGATGCAGTAGCTGGTGATGTAACAATTATATCAAAAAGACATGATTTTGCTGATTTCACTCAACCTTACACTGAGTCAGGTTTGGAGATGATTGTACCCGTTAGATCGAGGTTATCAAACCAGGCATGGTTGTTCATGAAGCCTTTCACTGCAGCAATGTGGTGGTTGATAGGAGTGATCACGGTCTACAATGGCTTCATTATTTGGTTGATCGAGAGGAACCACAATGAAGATCTTCGTGGCTCCGTTATAACCCAAATTGGAATCATCATTTGGCTTGGATTTACTACACTCTTCACTTTGAGAGGTAACTTACAAGTTTGATTCATTTAATTGGTTGTGTTTTATCTCAAACGGGTCAAACAGAATAGTGTAACTTTTAAAGGGGACCAGTCAAATGGGTCAGGTTGATAGCCATATGAAGTCCCTTTTAATGTATACAACCTCATAAATCATTTTAATCAAACTTCAGAATAAAAAGCTAAAATAAAAAATCAGAAAACAAGCGTTTATGGGGTGAGCACGGACTGGCCTAAACTGAAAGTGATCTATTTCAACCTAAACCCATTTTCACTTGTTACCCAACGTGCTCGACCCATCTTGCCACTTCTAAGCTAATGTTATCATTCCTTTCACAGGGGACAAGTTGCATAGCAATTTGTCAAGAATGGCGATAGTCATGTGGCTGTTTGTGGCGCTAATCATCACACAGAGCTACACGGCTAGCTTGGCTAGCATGCTCACGGCTCAAAGGCTTGAACCGGCAATAACCAGTGTTGAGATGCTTAGAAACATTAATGCAACTGTAGGTTACTGCAATGGATCATTTATAAATGAATATTTGATTGATGTTCTCGGTTTTGAAAACATCACTGTCAAAAGCTATAACTCGACTCATAGATACGCTGAGGGTCTGAACAGTGGTGAAATAGCTGCTATCTTTCTTGAAGTGCCTTCAGCTAAAGTCTTTTTAGCTCAGTACTGTAAGAGTTTCGTCAGAACCGGAGAGACATTCAAAGTTGGAGGCTTCGGATTTGTAAGTCCTCGTAAACCAAATTCCTTACAACCCCAATACAGTTTTACTTATCAGATCAAAAACTAGTTTCCCATTCAAAATGGGTCGATTAACTTAAAAGATCAAACTGAAGTTACATATTTTGGCAATCATATTTAACATAGTATAGTAGTAGTATTTAAAAGATTGAAAAAAAGAATTGCGCCCAACGAAATTATTATTCTCACCCACTGATGTAGTGACAAATTAAAGATCACGAATTAATTTCTGTTGATTCCCTGAATACCAGAAATAATCCCTTTTAATTCACGTTGATTCTAAAAAATACCACGATTAGGTCAAATTCAACTCAAATATTCAACAGAATTTGAGAAAAAAATCAAATATCATAAAATTCAAAACTAAACTTTTCTGTCTCAACATGAACCGTAAAAAGTAAAGCAGAAAATTCGAATCGAGCCTAAAACATAACGGGCCAAAACAAAAGCCCAAAATAAAAATAAAAACAAAAAATAACCCATAACTTCTTCTAGGAGTCATTTTTTATCCTGGAAGTTGGGTCTATTTCTAACTTGATCTTGGGCCTCGATCCAAACTTCGATTTAGCAGTTCGCGGGCCTGAAACGGAGCCCTGTAACTCAAGTTATGGATGTTTTCGTGAAGCCCTATCTCTAACTCGATCTTGAGCCTCCATAAACACCAAGGCCCAATCATCAACACTTGAGCCCGCATCACCTACACAAGCCACTCATTTTGTCACCTCAAATAAATCGGTCAATTTCACCACTAGTTTTGACATGCTAACATCTCATCTATGACACTTGTTGCAAAGAATCCATAGGAAGTTTAAAGTTGAGTCTTTTTTACTTAATACATCAATTGTAATGTCTATAGACATTCTAACACGATCTGGTATCGTAAATACAGGCATTTCCTAGGCGGTTTGGGCGACTTTCAGACGCAAACAAGGCACTCATGAACGTATCAGAAAGCGGTAAACTCAAAGAACTAGAAGACAGATATATTATCTCCGAGAAGTGTGTGGACGAAGAATCTTCACCAGATGAAGAAGAGAGTCTGAGCCCTCACAGCTTTTGGATACTATTTGTGTTAACTGGAGGTACATCAACGGTTGCTCTTGCCATCTACATCATTACCAGCATTAGAGATTTTAGAAGATCTAATCAAGAACACACAAGCTTGTTCAAACTGATTTCGGCATATATCAAAGATTGGAAACGTAAAATTCGACGATCATCGAGCATAGTTAATGTAGAAAGTGCTAGACACACTCGAAACACGGATCAATTGACTCAAGATGACACCGATGATTTGTAACAAGATACGAAAGCACCCAACGGTTTATGGAGTTAAGATCTAGTAGTAGATATGATCAATGGTTTATTTATTGTTTATTCTTATAAAGAAAAATTCATAAAATTGTACAATTTCATAAGTATGTTAAAGTCCCTAACCATATATTATCGGATTAGGGTCTAGTTGCATATAGTCATTGCTTTATTGTAGATTCTTGGAATAGAAAGAAAACTTCAATGACAAATCGACAATACAGTACAATAACAATTACTCCGTACATCTCATGTTTCGTCCTTACAATATACTCCGTAGTACTTCTATAGTGTGTTGGCAGGTATTCGCGATGGATAAGGATATTTGCACAGTTTAACTGTGCATCACATGTATGTATTGTACAAGTACTTAATGCACAATTATAGTGGATTTATCAAAGTTAGTGGTGGAAATATCACTAACCATTCGTATTAATAAAGGTTGTCAGGATCGAGATTCTACGTGAGATCGCTTTCGTCTTTGCAAGATTGAGATATCGGGATCTTACTATCCTACTAAAATATCATTATTTATCTAAAGATATCTAAATTCAGGAAGAAAACTAACAATTAGAAAAATTAACGTAACATTCAGACTTTTATGTTACAAAATTGATGCAATTTGTCAACACATTTTAGTGTGATGATAAACATAATAAAATAAAAGATAGTATCAATGTAGCATAGTACAATTACACCATTAGTCACAATAAGTTTTAAGAATTATTAATCTGAGATATCAATTGGAACTTCAACGATCGATTTTTGGGGTTTTAGAATATATATTTTTTTAAGGTGAGAACTGATAGATTGAATTTGAAAACAAAGGCGTGTGGTAATTTTTAAGCTAAGATTAGGCTTTAAACTATCGCTACGAGCAATATAAAGATTTAGCTAAGTATAAAAATTAAAAAAAATAAATAAATAAAAGTTAGCTCATTTGCAGGATCAGTTCGTTCACCGATCATACGATCTTATATGCAATCCTACGATCCTACTATGATCTTATCTCCCAGGTGATTTTACCTCCGATTCTACATATTTTCGCTTAGTAGGATAGTAGGATCCATCCTACGATCAAGATCTGAAATGGGCCAGTTTTATCAAATTCGCGGAGTCCGATTCATATACGGGAATATCGCCTACTTTGCGAATTTAGGGGTGCTTGGTGAAAAATGGGAATTGAATCGTTGAAACGTTAAATTGGGCTCCAAATTTGTTTATAAGAACGTTTCGTTGAAATCTTTTTCTCGAGACAACCTGGCCCATCAGCATTGGTTTACAGCCCAAGAGCCATGCATAAGCCCAACTGTTTCTATTTTATTACTACGGAGTATTAATTAAATTAGTAATAAGTTTTATTTATCATTACACTGGTCCTAAAAGACTAAAACCCGTGTATATACACGATCCAATAAATTTATATTTATTTTTCATAAAGTTGATAGAATTCTTAAATAATATGTGATAAATTAGAACATCTTCAGCAGTATAAGTTTTCATAAATTAAATTTGTAGCTGTAGTTTAATTTATTTAATGTTATTTGCTTTCGTTTAAATCTTATTGTGATTGTGATGTGATTGTATTCGAATTGTAAGTAGCAAGCGATGTTTTTGAAGTTATATGGTAAAGTAATAGTTAAATATTATTATAATAACTAAAGAAGAAATAAAACAATTCAAAACGTTAATTTAGAATGCCTATTGAATTTCTATCAATCACTTTTTATTTTTATGTTTACTTTTTATTTGTTTTAATTTATTTAATATAATAATAACAAATAGTGTTATTTAAATTAAAATTGAAAATTTTAAAGATTTTATTTTTAAAATTTTATAAAATTGAAAGACCTAATTAACTAATTGAAAATTCTTAATTGATGACATCGTCATTGACTTTTCTATATATAATTTATAAGATATCATATACTTATAAATAAAAATAAAACGTGTTTTTAACTTTTTGTAATCATAAAGTCACCTAATTCATTCGATTTATTTATTTTATCTTTTGGAGATTTATTTATTTAAAACAAATGAAATTGTATATAATCACAAAATAAGAAGACACCACATGAATTTTAATATTGACAAGCTGTTTATACTCGCGCTTTGCGATGGAGCAGAAAAAAATTATAATTTTAGATGAATATATTATACGCGTGTCTTGAATATAAAATATAACATGTAAAAATATATATACTTAAATACCAATTATCATACGTGGATTTTACACTTGATTACAATAACATTAACATCAATTCTTATATTGAAATCGATAGATTGAACAAACTAAATCAATGTACAACCATTAATTTATAAACGTCAACATATTAGTTTAGAAACTTAAATTTATTTTTATAAGTATAAGTATAACTATATCATACTGACTTGTTAAGGTGATTAAGTGCATAAAATTTTAGTGAGAAAAATTCAAATTTCACTTAAAGTTGTTATACGAAGCAACATTCAAGAAATATCATTTATTTAATTTGTATTTATTAGACCCAACAAACATAAATTTAGTCATCTTTTGAATTTTAACATAGACATATTAGTATACCTTTTCGAAAATTAGTCAATACTCATTTCTACAAAAAAATTAAAGTTAAATGATACTATTGTTTGAATTTTCGTTAAATTCAGTTTGGTTTTTAATGCAAACCAAATCGAATCGAAAGCCACAATAAAGTTAAATGATATTATTTTTAATGAGTGCAATATCAGTTATATCTTAAGATCAATAAGTTTGGAGATATTATTATTATTATTGTTTTTATTATTATTATTATTTATTTAATTTTATTAATTCATCCGATGACATTATAATGATTATTTTTGCTTTAGTAACTCATTTATACTAAGTTAATAGTGTAATTTGAGATCAAGCGGTTTACCGTTTTATTTAGAAAAGTTTGTAAATAATGATAAAAAATTTTGACACTTATGTTAATTAAAACACATCTAATTTTTTTTCTTTCAAATTGAGTTAAGTGATTAATTAAAAGATAACACACTGATTAATTGAGTGTTTTGAAAAGTTTTATTAAGTAAAGTATACGTAATTTACAAAACATACACCTTAAAATTTATAGATAAAATGTAGTAATTTATAACTTTTATTTTTGTATGATAAAATAAAATATTCAAAACTTTAAACTAAGATGATGTTTATGTTTATTATATTTTAGTTTTTTCTTTAATTAAAAAAAAACTTTTTGTTTATGTTTATTATATTTTAGTTTTTTCTTTAATTAAAAAAAAAAACTTTTTTCTTACTATTCATGTAATAGTAATTTAGATTCACCCTCCCGGTGAATAATAGAGTTTCTAATATTGGGTTGACATGTTTACATGTCGACTTTTTTATATATTGTGAAAAATGATACTAGTGGACGATATTTATTAGAATTAGTCAAATGGCCGGCTTGTAAATAACAAGCTTTCAAGACTTGGAACGAATAATAATACTACCCAAAATGAATGCCTTTGACTTTTAAACCATTTGACCATATATGGCTCTTCATACTAAACACTTATTAGTATGCATAACATCATCCGTTAGATTTGAGTATGATTTACTATAAAAAAATATACTACCTACAAATATTGTAAGTAGTGTTTGTACATGTGTCCATATCAGAGAAAGCTGATAGAAATTTCCTATGAAAAGTCTGATAAACTATTTGGTGGACTTTTAGTTACTAAATACCCTACAAACTAACTGTTGAGAAATGTATATAGTATATGAGTCAATCAATGAAACGAATCTCATTGAATATGCATAACTTTGCAAGTTACCTGATCTCGTTGCTCGCGTTCTCATTGTCGTTGTTTCTTCTGCAAGCATCACCGATCACAACTAGGCTCGGTGTCATTCTTGATCAAGAGTCTAGGCCTGGGAAAGAAGCCAAAGTGGCCATTGAGATAGCAATACAAGATTTCTACAGTAAAAGTACTAATTATGATCAGCCTTCAGTTTCATATCTTCAAATTTCAAGAAACAAGCCTTTTCATGCAGCTATTGCATGTATAATTCAATATATTTTATATATAGATGATTTTGTTCTTAAAACATAGTAGATTTTTATTATAAACATACTAACTTATAGATGATGTGAAAATATAGCAAAACAACTTATCAATGAACACAATGTGAAAGCCATTT
This sequence comes from Gnaphalium uliginosum, assembly GCA_963930675.1. Classification (NCBI taxonomy): domain Eukaryota; kingdom Viridiplantae; phylum Streptophyta; class Magnoliopsida; order Asterales; family Asteraceae; genus Gnaphalium; species Gnaphalium uliginosum. The sequence continues at coordinate 6,566,652 of OZ005681.1, read as the reverse complement.
TGGGAGGTCATACATGGGAACAAGCAGCTGCTATAGCCGAGGTTATGAGCGAAGCTGATCATAATCATGATCATATCCCTGTTTTTCTTTCGTTAGGCGTTCCTACACAAATAAACGCGGTTGCTACAATTTTACATTTGTGGGGTATTCATAAATTTACTCTTATATACGAAACTTCACATCTGGCTTCCTCATCGGCCTCGATCATCTCTCATTTATCTCAGGCATTTCTAAACACGGGTTCTGAGCTATCCCATATCTTACCTCTTACTTCTGGTTCAAGTTCCTTAAATACAGAGCTTGAGATGCTCAAAAGACAACAACGTAAAGTGTTTGTGATTCATACGTCTCTAGAACTCGGGGTTCATTTGTTTCAAGCAGCCAAGAAGATGGAAATGACTGGAGACGGGTATTTATGGGTCGCAACTAATGAAATGACAGATCTTTTTCATTCCATTAATTCCACCATAATTTCTCACTCAAAGGTATGGTTGGAGTCAAAACCTACTTCCCAGAAAACACTCCCAATTTCATAGATTTTAGAAAAAGATTTAGTCAAAAGTTTCGTTCTGATTATCCAGAAGAAGACCAGGATGAACCTGGAATCTTTGCTGTGCAAGGAAATAATGCTGTGAAGAAATTGCTACAACTGAATTCATCTGAAAACTTTGATCGGTACTGGAGACCAAATCGAGTGAATATAGTAGAGATTGTTTATGTGATAGGAAAGCAATATCACAGTGTGTACTGGACTGAAGGGTTAGGATTCTCGGAATCAGTTGAAAATGAAATGAATGGAGTTGCTACTACTTACTATCATTTTATCCAAAGTGTTGGACCAGCTCTGTGGCCTGTGCAACCATGGTATGCTCAGAGACGTGTGCGCAATCTTGCCGAAAGTTCTGAGATTCGAATGAGGGTTGGCGTTCCTGGTCAATCTTTGTTCTAGCAGTTTGTCAACGTGGAATTTGATCCCGATAAAAATCAAACTATGATTGGAGGATTTGTAATTGCTGTGTTTGATGAAATAATGAGAGGGTTGCATCTGCCATATGATTATATCGCATTTAATGGTTCGTATGATGAACTGGTCAGACAAATACCTGAAAAGGTCATCATTTAAACAATTTTAACTTTAGCATTCTGACTAAACCAAAATGCACCTAATTTCGACTTGTTTTATGTACTCTCAGTAAGATCAGGATCATTTTGGTTCGGTTAGCAAATTATGTACTCATATTGAATTGGTGTTTTTTTATTTCCTTTTCTTGATTTGGAGCAGAAAGTTGATGTGGTAGCAGGCGATGTCACGATTATGGCAAGCAATATGATTATGCTGATTTCACACAACCATACACAGAATCCGGTTTAGATATGATCGTCCCTGTTCGATCTAGATTATCAAATGAACCGTGGTTGTTCATGAAGCCTTTTACTTCAAAAATGTGGTGGTTTATAGCAGCAATCACTCTTTACAATGGCTTCATCATTTGGTTGGTCGAAAGGACTTATTGCGATTATCTTCGAGGGTCAATCATAAACCAAATTGGAAATGTCACATGGCTTGCTTTTGCAACACTCTTTACTTTACGAGGTAACATATCAACTTTCACTTTGATGTTAACTTTATCTATGGAGATTCTTTCATGTTGACGAAATGACCATTTTCGCTCACAGGAGACAAGCTGCATAGCAATTTATCAAGAATGGCAGTGGTCATGTGGCTCTTCGTGGCACTAATCATCACACAGAGCTACACGGCTAGCTTAGCGAGCATGCTCACAGCTCAAAGGCTTGAGCCAACCATCACCAGCGTTGAGGCGCTCAGGAACATGAATGCAACTGTGGGCTACTGCAATGGTTCATTAGTGAATCACTACTTAAAGGATGTTCTAGGTTTCACGAGCATCAAGGTCAAGAGCTATAACTCGACTCATAGATACGCTGAGGGCCTCAACAGTGGTGAAATCGCTGCCATCTTTCTTGAAGTTCCTGAAGCCAAAGTCTTTCTAGCACAGTACTGCAAGAGCTTTATCAGAACCGGAGAAACATTCAAAGTTGGAGGTTTTGGATTCGTAAGTTCTCTAGTTCAATATTTCTCATAATCCTGAGGAAGTTTGACTTTTGAGGTCAAACACGTCACTTTTACAAATTTAAAGATAATTTATTTCGTCACTAGTCTTAAGATGAAAAAACTGCATTTGTAGAATTTATTAAAAAATTCAAAATGATTGCAGATATATTGAGGAAAATTAAGGAGCTCTTACCAATTTTAAAATTCAACAGTAGCATATTGGACCAATGAAGTCAAAGTACATCTTTTACAGACATACTTGCATCATTGTACTTGCAAACATTTCCTAAGAAATTTTCATGGCTTTCTGAGGCAAACAAAGCGTTAATGAACGTATCAGAAAGTGGGAGGCTCAAAAAACTCGAGGACGCTTTTCTTATATCTGAGAAGTGTGTGGATGACGATAATTTTCCGAATGAAGATGAGAGTCTTAGCCCTCGCAGCTTTTGGGTACTATTTGCGTTAACTGCAGGGACATCAACAGTTTCTCTTGTCATATACATCCTCGTGAGCATTAAAGAATTTAAAGAATTAAATCCAGAGCTCACAAATTTTTTCAAACTGACGCTCGCATTTATAAAAGACCAAATAAGACAGTCATCAAATGTAGTTGGCAATGCCAAAATCCCAACACACCCTTCGAATGGGAACAGTTCGACGAGTTCGTGGACACATTTTGATATGGATCATCTGTAAATACACAAAAGCTCCTAACAGAATATTATCAATGTTAAGATCTGATAGCAAATATGATCAAAATTGGTTCAGATGCCATTGTTCAGCAACAAAACTGTAAAGATTGTATTATTTTCTTTTGTTTCTTATGGTGATTCTGTACAAGAATTAGTGCTTAGTGAATGTAACTATGATACGTATATATATTTTTTTGATTAATTTATTCATGCAAATGAATGAAAATCTGTTCAGATTACATTGTAATGATTTTTAGATAAAATCATTTCTTTTTCGCCAGGTTTCATTCTCTTTGTTTTTTTTATGGTAAAATTGTTTTTTGATGGTAAAATTTTTCATTCATAATACGAGCAGTTTACATCCGTTTGGGGATAAATTTTCCTTATGTCACATGTGGAACGTAATAGCAAGAACAAATTTAATATACTGAAGCGAAAGTTAATTATTATATCAAATCAAATCAAATAAACAACATATAACAAAATGAAATTCCCGAGTTGAGATAAATTGATGTGCGGAAATTTCTTCATTTTTAAACTAATTAGTTAGAGATAAATTGTACTCGGTATTTAAAGTAAAAAACCTAGGTATAATACGGTAATCTAAAACTTAGATCTAATGGTTATCGTACTTTTTTAACTAGATGGGCCAATTTGTTTTGTGACTTATATTTTGGGTAGGCCAAGAGTTATTTGTTTATCAAACTAGTACTAAATGATAAGTGTCTTCGTTTTATAAAAGAAGCTCAGACGAGTCTTGGCCCTACCTATGTCATTTGTGGCTACACCGTGATGATATAGTTTTGAAAGTTTAGGGTTTATTTGAAGAGAAAATTACTTAAACGGTCAAATTTGACCTCCTATATTTAGTTATGGACAAAATCTTGAAAAATATCCATTTTGATCAAGAATCCCACTCCATCACATCAACTTGAAGCGAAATGTAGTGGGTTTTTTTAAATTGGAGCGAAATGTAGTGTGTTTTTTTTCAATTGAAACAAATTTCTAAGCATTTGAGCGAATTCCTAGGCATTTGAGCGAATTCCTAGGCATTTGAGCAAATTGTTGTGCATTTGAGCGAATTGTTGTACATTTGAGCGAATTCATGTGTATTTTGAAATAATCGGAGCGAATTGTTGGTCATTTGAGCGAAATGTGTATTTTTTAATAAAAGGTATTTGAGCGAATTGTTGGGAATTTGAGCGAATTCATGAGTAATTTTTACCAAATGGAGCGAATTGTTGGACATTTAGTTGGAGCGAACTTATAAGGATTTTTTTATACTACAATTCGCTCCAAATTGATGTGATGGAGCGAAATCTTTGATAAAAATGGATATTCGTGTAGATTTTGACCATTTCAAGATATTGGAGAGCAAATTAGACTAAATATGTAATTTACTCTTATTTGAACAATTTTCTTCAATTATATTTATAGGCTTTTTGCAAGTTATTTTTTTGTTTAAATACCCTGGTTTGTCTTGGGTTAGGATTAGACTTTAACATTAAATAAAAAAAATAAAGTTTTGTTTTTCCAAGAATTTTCTAATTGGAATTTTTATTATATTTCTTGTTATTTGATTGCTGGACTATTACGATCCACCATTATTTAGTATTAGAGGTTCTGGCATTAATTGTCGAACGACTACATGTAAGACATCTAATTGTAGATCCGTTGAAGTCGCCAACGGACCAGATCCTAGTAACGTGGAGATTGCACGTCTCAAGCAAAAGATTCAAGAACTTGAACGCCGACGAGGAGTTAGTAGATGTAAACGAATGTGGAGGCAATCGGAAAGAATCACCGTGGAGGCAATGGAATCTAAACGGAGAAAATCGAAATATTTTCGTTCGTGATCAATGGAATCACCGTGGAGGCAATCGGAAAGAATCCTTATGTAGTCTCGGGAAGCAAGTTGAGTCATTTTCTAGAGTGTGTCGGTAAGGTCCATCCAAACTATCATGGTTCCTTATCTAGTCTTGGGAAGAGAGTTTGATTCCTAAGTTCGTGGGTAAGGTTCCACAATATTATTATTTGGAGACGAAGGAAACAAAATATGAACCAATCGTGTGGGACATAGGGGAGGAGGAAGAGGAGCATCTTTTTGTTAACGATTGAGTTTTTTCAGAACCACGAAGACTCAAGGATGGGTCTTTTTCAAGAGAGGGAGAAGGGATGATACGAGGATAACCGATATGTTGGTGGAAGAAGACATGTTGGTAGAAGAAGAATCGTTGTCGGTTTATGATACCGATAACGTGAAAAAAGAGAATGTTATTGCGAAAGAATCATATCCTATTTATGATTTATGATACCGATACCAATAAAGCAGACAGTTGTAAAGATGAGAATTTTTTATATGGTGATTGTGTCGTGATATTGCTCGTCAAGCATTAACTTGCTGAACTTTATTTATCAAGATTCGCATGGGTTGATTAGGTTGGAAAAAGATGACATAATCGAGATGAGTAAATATTGTCTGGTTATTTTTTTATTGATAAAAGTTATCTAGTTAGGAATATGCTCTTCGCAAACAAGAGCAAAAAGTTGGGTACAGAGACAATTAAGATACGTGCAAGAGTATTTTAAAAAGAAAGAATCTTATGCAAGGAAATTTGATGGGGGTGGGCCACCCCAACAACATTAGTATTTGAATTTTGAAGTTATCGACTTACCATTGGATGAAAAGTTGAAAAGTAAGTGAAAGTTGCTCATAGCCTCAAATTAGAAATTGAAAATGAATCTAATACGGTAATTTCTACAATTTTGGCACCGTTTGACATTAGAAATGGTTTAAAGAGTCTATTTCCCTTGGGATCATGCTAAACAATAAATGGACTACTCACTTTTGCTACCATTTTTCATATGGTTTAATAACTTTCTACATCAAATGAATTTTTCTTTCCGTTTTGCAATTACTACAAGTTATAAGAGAAAAAAAGAGCACGCCGAAAAGGTTCATGTCAAAAGTTACCATGAAATAAAATAAAGAAATGAATTCAGATCCAGGATAGGTGAACCACAGAACTAAACCAATAAAAACGATCCAAAACATAGATAACCAAAAGCCTAAATTAGAGATTTCGATCTAAACACTCAAACAACAACCCGATCGTACAAGTTTCTTTGATATCATGTACAAAATCTTAAAAGGCAATAACAAGCAGAAATGCAGAATCAACCCTCTTCTGATCAATAATAGCCAAATGATTTAATCATTTAAACCAAGAACACAAACACAGAATCTGAGAGTTCTGGACTCCAAAAATACAAATACAACTTAGAACATACTCTAAATCAAGGAGATAATTTACACTCACAAACAAAATAAAGACACAATTATCATCTGAATATATATGAAAAAATCGTAATTTGGGTGAAAGATAGCAAAAAACTGAACTCCCAAACTTTAATTCGGGAATTTATTCATAGAACAATCAAAAATGACAAAATGTACCCTTCAACTCTAGCCAAGCTGCTACACTCGAACCAGACTTCCAGAATTGACACAAATAACCCCTTGACAATGAAAAAAAGCACAATAAACCTGAAACAATATTTCAAGTTAGAATAATACAGTAATTTTGATCGGTCAAGAAGGATAAGATTGAATGAAATAGGTAACAGCTGAGCACCCATATTGGACTATCATTGGCACACATGAAAATGACTATTGAATCAGTATGGGTACTCTGGTTTAGTGGTTTACGTATTTAAGATAATTCAAAGATTGTTGTACTTACAATGGTATGTATAGCTAGGTTCCATCTGTTTAGGTAAAATCCATAGAATAATTGTGTTAGAATGATTAGATTCGAGTCATTTCCACCGCATTAGGTTCAACACGACTATTTACATTGCCAAAGTTTCCGAACAATCGTTTCCTTCTATACAAACAGTTATTTCTAGCATCAGAAATGATGGTGTCGAGAATTCTATCATAGATCCGGCAACGATTAGGCACCCTAAAAATGGCATAGATTACAAGAGCAGCCGTCGATGTGCCACCTGTTAAAATGAAAAGTGACCAAAGGCTATTAAGACCCAAACTTCCGGATTCATCACCGCCAGAATCCAGGTCTACACAATTCTCGGAACCAAGCATTTTCTGCTCTATATCTTGAAGAGTGCCAATTTCAGACACATTCAGTAGTGCCTCTGTAACATCAGGAAGCATTGGAGAGCCTTTCGGTAGCACCTGAAGTTATAAATGCATATATTTTGTCATTATTCACTAAATGAAATACTTGATGGAGCAAAAATGTTAAGAATCTTACGAATGCAAAACCTCCGTCCCCAAATGTAGTCCCGGCTGTAACAAAACTATTGCAGTACTTGGCAAGAAACAGTTTAGTGAAAGGTGCCTCAAGAAACACGGCTGCGATTTCTCTGCTTCTAAGGGCATGAGCATATTCTTCAGGAGTAGTGAAGCTTTTTAAGTTTTCGTGCTTGAAACCCAACACATCCTCCAAATAACTAGCCACATGGGATCCTCTTCCATACCCAACAAAAGCATTTGCATTCTTCAGTGTTTCATAATTCGTTACTCTGGGTACCAGTCTTTTAACAGTCAGCATACTGGTGAGAGAAGCTGTATAACATTGACCGATGATTAAAGCTGTCAATAGCCATGCCACGGTTGTAATTCTTGTCAAATTACTTTCAAGTTTATCACCTGAGTATTCAGGGAAATATTAGCTAATTGAGGAACAAAATCACTTCACAGGTATCGTTAAGAAAATGTAAAACCTACCACTTATTAATGACATTTTTGTGATGGCTATTGGGAGAAGCACTCCAATTTTCTTAAACACAGACCCTTCAAGTTCACGACTATGTTGTTCTCGCTCAATCACCCATACCACCAGACCTGTATAAATATTGACCACAATTATTAGACCCCACATTCCAAAGGTGAAGGGCTTCACAAGTAACCATTGTCCATGGTATGATGTAGCAGGTACTACCATCACCAGCCCTATTTGAGTGTACGGATGCGTAAACTCTACATACTGATATCGCCTCGACACTACTGAGACATCACCAACTACCATATCAAAGTTCTGTCAAATTAATCCAACGATTTAAGTAAGAAAAATACGATAAACATAAAGTGTACATCAAAGCTAATATGAAGTACTTAATCTGAATCTATACCTTCAGATACACTTGCTTTACCAGGGAGTCATATGTTCCGTTAAAGGGGTAAAATTCATAGGGCAGATAATATGGCAAGCGTTTGACAGTTTCTTTAAAAAGCTCGATTGAATATCCAGTGAAAGTGAAATTATGATTCTTGTGATCATATTCTACGTCCACAAACTTTTTAAACACGCTCATCATTGGCACACCGACTCGCAAAGGATTGGCATTAGTAGGAATAGCCCTTCCTATTGGAGTATCCAACGGTCTCCCAGGCCAAAATATATGGCCTAAATTTTGCAAAGAGGTGCCGTAACTAGCTGTATCACTAATAACCTCTGAAAAACCGAGTCCTTCAGACCAAAACCCAAGTTGTCTATAGTATTTTCCTATAACATTGATGATTTGAAATATATGTGATGCAGCTGATTTTCGGTTAATGAATTGAACTTCACCAGTAATGCCATCTAAAGATGTTGAAGAAACGGTATCCAGTAAATTTTGCCGGCTCATATTCATTTTGCTCAATGCTAAAGCAACAATTGAAGTAGCATCATAGGCCTGCACTGCAAAAATCCCAGGCGTGGTGTATTCCTCTTCAGGATGCTCGATCTTGAACTTGTTTTGGAACTTTGTGATAAAATCATGAAATTGTGAACCTGTATTTGGGAAGTAACTCCCAATTCCCACCACGCCTTCCATCATGGAAAAGGTAGAAGAATTAATGGTATGGAGCCGATCCGTGATTAAATTTGTTGTAATCCACACATAACCCTTTTCCATCATTCCCATGTTCTTTGCGTTTTGAAAAAGGCGAATACCTGTTTCTAAAGAAGTATGAACCAGAAACACTCTAGATTGCTCAGTATTGATCTTGTCAAGTTCTTCCACCAATGAAGAAAAAGGTGAGAGCCTTACAATGTTGTTCATTTCTATGCCAGAGTCTTTGATGACCCCCATGATATAAGGGATGACCTGAGTGGATGCTGAATTGATATCCTCATAAATGAAAGTAAAACGATTCCACCCACAAGATTCAAGAATAGCAACGAAAGCTTCCATTTGAGCAAATTGAGAAGGAGAAGCTTGAACAAGGAAGGGCAGACTATCTAGCGCCCATTGAGGAAGTGAATCAAGAAGAGAGAATGTTGGAATTTGAGCTTCAACACCGATCTCTCCGACTGAAATCGCTTCTTCCAACGTCTGTAGTCCCAAAATCGCCTCAACTTTACGTGTATCGATAAGATTGGTGGCTGCATATTGACCATGTCGAAGAAATGTTATATGTCTGCATATAGAATAGAGGAAGGAAGAAAACAAAGGGTGGAAAACACTACATATTGAAGATATCTCCACAGAACTACAAAAACCGCTACTTTTTTGAACGTCAAAGTTTCATTTAAGTAGCCCAACTTATACAGAAAATCTCAATCGCTTGTACTAACTTACTAACTGATCATCTTAATGCTGAACCAATCCATGAGTCCTCATACATAATTAATCTTATGGTTATTAATATTGCTGCTAATTAAGATTTCTCCGAACCAAGTGATGTAGTGACAAATTCAATAACATGAATTAAATATGATGATTCCCTGAATAACAGATATAATCCCTTCTAATTGACGTCGATTCAAATAGAATACCGCGATTAGGTCAAATTCAACTTCAAAATTCAACAGAATTTGAGAGAAAATATAAATTTCATAAAATCCAAAACAAACTTTTTCAGTCTCAACATCAACCCTAAAAAGCAAACCAGAAATTCGAATTGGGCCTAAAAACATAACGGGCCGAACATAAAAGTCCACAACAAAAGCCCAAAATAAAAATGAAAACATAAAATGGTCCATAACTACTTCTCAAGCTTCGATTCGCCAGCTCATGAGCCTGAAACGGAGTCCTGTAGCCCAAGTTATGGCTGTTTTCGTGAAACCCGTTTCTTAAGTCGATCTTGGGCCTCCATAAACATCAAGGCCCAATCTTCGACACTTGGGCCCGCATCACCAAGTTACAGAAACCATAATTGTTTATTAAAAAGAGGTGGGTTTTTTAAATGATGCATTGATATAAACCAATAACTGTAGCAGAACTAATTTGCTTTTAGGCCTTTAATTCTTAGATTCATCTTGAAATTACCTGATTGTTGTATCAACATTTTGTTTCTACGTACTAATACGTGCGCTTGCAATTTATAAGATTGTTTTTTATTTTTCCTGCAAGTATTTGTAGATAAACGTACACTGCACTACGAAAGAATCAGGTATTCTTTGATTCACATCTGTAACACTGTAATATCATATTTGAATCATATACTAAGCTTATGAATGGGAATTTTGTTGCAAACTTAACACTAACAGTCTGACATATACATCTGAGTTAAATACTCGCCTTTCCCAGGTAACTGAACCGGAATACGTCCTCCGTTTCTTCGTTTACCCATGTTTCCTCAATGCTTCACTTAGTTAAAAGTTTGAAATGTGGTCTCAACAAACAAGTAAGTTGTTCATATTGAAAGGACCAACCGTGTATATCTAATAATTTGGTTGTTTAATATATAACAAAATGATTAGTTTGGTCGTAGTTTATACAAATACAAATTAATTGGTTATATTAAAATGTATAAACGAATGTGATTCGAGTAGGTTATTATGCTAAGATAAATGGTTGAGCAAAATAAGTAAGGTGGTGAGAGGAGTTACCGTCATGGATTGCTTGAACAAGATTGCCTTTGGAGTTTTTAGTGTAAAGTGTCATATTTCGCCCTGATTTTGCATTGAAATCATTTATCGCGATTTCCATGGCAACACTAGCTTCTTTGCCTGCTCGAGATGTCATCGTATCCACAATCGCACCAATAACATGTGTGTCGTTAGTGATATTTTGTATATTTGTCGAGACTGCTTTAACGTTGAAAAGAAATAACATAGATAAAAAGATGGTGAAACATACAATAGTAAAACCAACTCTGTTTGCCATCTATAAAATTTTTATGGCTTAAACAGACTACACACCTAGAGACTTCTGGTCATTCACAATATATAGAGGGAGACGTATGAAGACGTTGAAATATTATACTCCTATTTGTTACTATTATAATCACATCACAGTACAATGTAGTAATCTAATACAAAATTGTATTCAACTTGTAGTTAAAATACGTGAAAATAATAGGTTTAAGCAATTGTAGTAGTCATGTTACAGGTTTATATATATATATATATATATATATATATATATATATATATATATATATATATGGAAATGTTCAAATGATAACCAATTAAACAGTTGAAAACTTGTGAGAGTTACTAGTTTGCGTATTTGTTCACATGTAATTAACTTCATTCATATGTGAACATTGATGTACGTTTAATTGATAAATAAAAAGTAAAAAAAAATCCTAAAATTATATCGAAAAATACAAATATGTGTTCACATGTGAACAAATCGTTTCAAATGTATTTTACAACGTGAGTTTTAGAGTTTTTAACATTTTTTTTATTTCTAAATCTATCAAATATCAATGTTCATATATGAATGGAGCGAATCAAATGTGAACAAATACGTTATCTAGTAGTTCTCACAAATTCTCAATTTTATGTGGTTCTTATTTGAACCTCCCACTATATATATATATATATTAGTAATGAGATCCAGTAAAAATAATGATTTAAAAAAATGGTGAAGATACTTTCTAGTCCTTGGACCAATATATATATATATATATATATATATATATATATATATATATATATATATATATATATAACGGGGTGAAAATAAAAAAAAATAGTGAAAACAAAAAAAAACTGTTCACAGTGAAAACTTTTTGGAAAACAAAAATAATGTAAGGTTTCAAATAAAAAAAAACGTTTGTGAAGCGAAAAAATAAAAGTTCACAATTAAATAATATTGTGAATAAAAATTAAGAGCGTTTTCACCGTTTTTATTTTAACCATTTGTTTTCACCAGAACTATGTATATACGTCTATACTAACATATAAAACATGTTAGTGTTTTATATTTAGAAACTTCGTATATCAAGACTCAACATTTATATTTTATAACTTAATTTATGTAAATCCCATTTCATTATTAGTATTTTTTTTTTTATCATTTTCCTATATTTTCATTTTCATATATATACACACAAAGTAATGGCAATCATGTATCAGGGAGTAAAAGCCTAAAAGGTCCAGGTTTCATTTGGAAGTCAATATAGTAATAATATATATCTCCTTCTAAAAAATATAGGAGTTATATCTATCTATCAAGGTCAAGGTTTCATTTGATCTTTTTCGTTCCTGTTCCTTGCACTTCCTCACGTGAACTAACGTCATCTTCATCAGCGATGATGGTTATTTTACTATCATCATCTTTGTCTCATTGTCATCTTCATCCGATCGAAGCATAGTAGAAACGTCATCTTCATCTTTGTGGAATCATCATCTTCATTGTTGATTCTGGCCGGATTTCCGATAGTATTTAGATCGACATTGAGAACTAGTAGATAGAGAAAATTAATGGAAACCGGATTAGAAAGAAAAAGAGGGGCATAATATAATTCTTTTCAAAAGTTACCTTGATTTGATTAATCAGAAACTATTAATATTAATGTAAACTTCCTTGACGAAAATTTTCTTTATAATTTTATAACATTAATTTATGAATATTATATCAAAACTCGTTAACATTCATTATGATTGAATGCTTTTAAAATTAAAATAAAGTTGATGAATATTATCAGATGCGTGTATTTGATTAACATTCATTGAAATAATACCGGTTGATAAATATTAAGTGATAAACTTATTAACATTCAGTGAGATCCAATGAGAACACAATGTTTGCATGAGAACGGTAAGAATACATCATAACCGTCCATCTTTGATCGTAAAACATGATTTTGAAGGTGACATTTTTATAAATAAAGTGAATTTCAGACGCAACATTCACATCAGTTTGTAAATGGGTGAATTTTTTACTGTTCACAAAAGTTTTTACATGTTAAATCTTTATTTTATTTTTTATTAACAATAGATTTTTAGTGATGAATGTTTATAGTTGAGTGATTCACACAAGTTATCCTAAATTGTGAATCTTAAAAATATAGACTCGCCATTTTTGAAAGTTGTGAAGCAAAAAGAAAACTAAAACTAAGGTTAAACACTAAAAAAAATATCTCCATTCCTTCAAAACTTTTGTGAAAAAATAAAAAATAAAGATTCCAATAAAAAGTGAATGATGATCGTTAACTTAAGTTCCAGTTATTTACGAAAATACCAACATCCTTTACAGAAGTTCACAATAATTATAATAATGTCATCTCTATTTTGGATCCTTTATTTTAAATGGATGGTTATTTATTTTAAATGGATGGTTAGAAAGTGTTTTCACCGTTCTTACTAAACATTGTGTTCTCACTGAAACTCAAAATCAAACTCAAACTCAAATCTAACGGATAATGTTATACTCATAAGTATTTAATTAGATAGCTAGGTGTATGGATAATAATAATAATCCTATATATCTTGATTTGATTTGAAGAGCCATCCATATATATGGTCAAATAGTTTAAAATTCAAAGGCATTTTGGTCAGTGTTATTATCCGTTTAAAGTCTCGCAAGCTTGTTATTTTACAAGCCCTCAATTTGACTAATTCATATTATGGGTGTATTTGACAAACAAGTTTATTGGAGTTTATGTAAGTTTAATTTTTCCTTTTCAATAAGCTCAAGCTAGAAGTATTGTTTGTTGAAAAAAATATACGAGTTTATTGAAAAAATAAGTTACTCTAACTATCTTTTGATAACTTGTAGAACTTATGAAAGAAAGAATTACATAAATATCCCTAACTGAATGTCTTTATTTTATTTGAATTTCACTTTTTTTTGTTCTTTCATGTCATGTCACAATTTCAGCTACAACTCAAGCTACTTTGTTAAACACTTGTATAAAAAAAATATAAGCTTCAGTTTCACACTTTAAACACTTCTTCAAATATAAATTTCAGCTATCAGCTTCAACTATAAACTTTTAATTTAAGCTATGCCAACCCATATTAAAGAAGATTATATAGAAAACATGATATTATATGTATGGAGAGAGATGAGCGTTCAAATAAAAACATTCTCACGATAAAGAGCCAATAGTTAATTAAAGTAATAATGAATCAATTAAAGAATAGAGAAATATTTTACGTCATTGAACTGCATAAATTAAAGTGTGCTGTTAGTATTATTGAATGGACCATTTGTGTGTATATAAAAAGTTAGAAGGATTAAAGATATAAAATATATAATTTTTAGGAAATGATAATTTACTAACGGTACTATTAAATTGTGCACTCTAACCTACAATTTATTTGCCCTTAGGATAATTTGTTAAGATGAAAAGAAAAACAATTAAAGGCCCCTCTCTCCTCTTTTATCTCCTACACATCGCCTCTCACTCTCAATTTATCTCCCTTTCTCTCGCCTGACATTTTTTCATGCCGGATGCAACCAATTGATTTTTAAACCTTTATGCAAAAAGATAAAACAAAATTGTTGCGCAGGTTCTCAAAGGGATGCAAAAAATATATTTTTTTAATTATATTAATTTTGATTTGAAGAAGTAGAAACTGGAAGGAATATACCTTGAAGATTTAATCGAATTTTTATGGACTGTTGACAATTTTTTATTTCTTCGTAACATTTAAGTTTCATTAATAAAAAGTTTGTGATTGCTTAAAATCAAAGGCTTCCGTTTGAATCGAAGTGCTGTATCTATATTAAATTGATGATTATATGCGTAAGTGTTAACTAGGATAGTTTTGCGCATCCACAAATGACAATATAAATAAATATGCTTGCATCCACGTTCATATTAATAATAATGGTGCATCCACAAATGGCAATATTTATTTAAATTAGTTGATGCACTTGCTCAATCTGATGGTGGTTCATGTTTGATCGGAGTGTGCTTCAAGATGAGACCCTGTTAAAATGAACAATCTAGTTAAAAGTTAATTGATGCATTCTTATTTGGTGGAGCTCATTTTTGTGGCGGAGACAGACAGAAATTTGAGGAAGAGAAACAGAGATTTTCTAGGGAGAGAAATATAAAAGTACTCATGTAAGATATACCCCTTTGTTGGTTTATTTATTCTTATTGTTGTGATAAAATAAGAATTCTCTTTTCGAGTTCAAAATTGAGTGGAAAGAAGAGAAGGTAACTAAGAAAAAAGAAAAAAAAGTTAAATGACTTATTTGTGTTCTTAAGTTAAAAGAAAATGAAAAGAATAAAATGATTCCTTTTTATCATCACAAATATGAGAGGAAAGTGTCGGGATAAAATTGCACTTCACATCTCCCTCCCCTTCCTTTCATGAAAAAAACTTGAAAACACACTACTATTTTCATCCTTCCACTTCCTTTCTTTCACCCTATAATAAACTTGAGAACGAAATGAGGTCAAGTGATAACTCAATGTTAAAATATGAGTAAGAACAAAAATAAAGCTTCACTGTTACAATGAATTTCTATGAACCAAAAAATAATAAAGGTTTATAATTAATTTTTTTAAGAAGTCAGAAAATAATAAAAGTTCACAATTAAAAATTTTTTTGAAGACAAAATAAAATAAAAGGTTCATAGTTAAAAGTTTATGTAAAGCAAGAAAAGATAAACTTTACTTCCTTTTTTTTTAAAAAAAAAAATTTTTATGAAGCCAAAAAGTAATAAAAGTTCACAGTTAAAATTGTATGTGAAGTCAAAAAATATTAAAAATCACAATTAAAATTTTATGTAAAACTAAAAAAATAAAGGTTAACTAATAAAAATAAAGTGTGAATGAACGTCAAAAGTGTTTTCACGTTCTCATTTAACATTGTGTTATCACTGGAACCAAACTTATAATTTATACAATAAGTGCAAGTATTGTTTGCACATGTATCCAAATCAAATCAAAGAAATTATAAGTTACTAGAAATTCCTATATATGAAAATTAAAATAAACCGTGTGGTGGACTTTTAGTTACTACAAATTAACTGTTTGTCACTGTCATTGTCATTGTCATTGTTTGTTATGCAAGCAACATCAAGAGTCTAGGCCTGGGAAAGAAGCTAGCCAAAGTGGCCATTGATATAATAATTCAAGATTTCAACAATAAAAGTACTAATGCTCAGCCTTCAGTTTCATATATATCTTCAGAATTCAAGAAAACAAGCCTGTTCATGCAGCTATGGCAGGTAATTAGCTTTAGGTAAATATTTTATATATGATTTTGTTCTTAAAAACAAAGCAAATTATAAACATATATACTAATTACTAATTACTAATTACTAATGTTGATTATTGATGATGTGAAAATGTAGCAAAACAACTTGTTAACGAACACAATGTGAAATCCATTTTGGGAGGTCATACATGGGAACAAGCGAAGCTGATCATGATCACGATCGTATTGTTGGAATCGACCACGCTCCGATACCACTTGTTGGGATCGATTACCACCACAACAAGAAACACAACCATGTATAAGCCAATAAATAAATTCACAAAAAAGAAACGCATAACACGCACACACTTTATGTGAAAAACCTCTCATTGGAGAGTAAAAACTACGGGACCATGGGGCCACTTAAATTCCATTATATAATATTACAAGAATAAGCACTCCTCTCAACACTCTTGAA
The DNA here is from genome assembly GCA_963930675.1 of Gnaphalium uliginosum. Taxonomy (NCBI): domain Eukaryota; kingdom Viridiplantae; phylum Streptophyta; class Magnoliopsida; order Asterales; family Asteraceae; genus Gnaphalium; species Gnaphalium uliginosum. The sequence goes on along the minus strand of OZ005681.1, from coordinate 6,550,062 downwards.
TATTATCACGTATCTCTCAACGCTCACTCTTGAATATTATAACGAGAGAGTTGCGTCTGCCATATGATTATATCCCATTTAATGGTTCTTATGATGAATTGGTCAGACAAATACCTGAAGAGGTCATCATTTATACAACTTTATCTTAGCATCCAAACTAAACCAAAATGTGCTAGATTTAGCCCGGCATGTATTATGTACTGTCAATAAGATCAGGATCATTTTGGTTCAGTTAGCAAAATATGTACTTACATTCATTTGGAGTTTTTTTTTTCGTTTTTTGATTTGGAGCAGAAGGTTGATGCGGTAGCAGGCGATGTCACGATTATGGCAAGCAAACATGAGTATGCTGATTTCACACAACCATACACAGAATGCGGTTTAGATGATCGTCCCAGTTCGATCTAGATTATCAAACAAACCGTGGTTGTTTATGAAGCCTTTTACTGCAAAAATGGGGGGTTTATAGCAGCAATCACTCTTTATAATGGCTTCATCATTTGGTTGGTCGAAAGGACTTATTGCGATGATCTTCGAGGGTCGATCAAAAACCAAATGGGAATTGTCATTTGGCTTGCTATTGCAACACTCTTCACTTTGCGAGGTAACATATCAACTTTCACTTTGATGTTAACTTTATCTATGGTCCTATGGAGATCCTTTCATGCTGACGAAATGACCATTTTCGCTCACAGGAGACAAGCTGCATAGCAATTTTGTCAAGAATGGTAGTGGTCATGTGGCTCTTCGTGACACTAATCATCACACAGAGCTACACGGCTAGCTTAGCGAGCATGCTCACAGCTCAAAGGCTTGAGCCAACCATCATTATCGTTGAGACGCTCAGGAACATGAATGCAACTGTGGGCTACTGCAATGGTTCATTAGTGGATCGCTACTTAAAGGATGTTCTAGGTTTCACGAGCATCAAGGTCAAGAGCTATAACTTGACTCGTAGATGCGTTGAGGGCCTCAACAGTGGTGAAATCGGTGCCATCTTTCTTGAAATTCCTGCAGCCAAAGTCTTTCTAGCACAGTACGTACTAATCAAACATTGTACAACATCTGTTATGTAAAATGGTTTATATGTAACATATATCTTGCCTTCATCTGACTGCATTTCAGAGCAGCTGACAAATTCTTTTCCAAACTTTAAAGTTAGTACATCCCTGTTATCGTTTTGGACATACCTAAAACAGAAGTACGAATTGATATGAAGGATGTTTACATAGAGTTTGTCTTCAAACCGGAGTATGAATTGATATGAAGGATGTTAGTCAATTTCCCGTTTCTTGAACAATACCTGCCTTCAACAAAGTACTATCAATAAACATAAATTTATGTACAAAGTCACTTGGTAATAACTTAATGATAATATATGCATATGGTTACAAAGAGGCGATGCAAATTGATTCAGATGCCCTTGTTTAGTAACAAAATTGTAAATATTGTATTATTTTCTTTTGTTTCTTATAGTAATTTTGTACAAGATTTAGTGCTTAGTGAATGTAACTATGATACGTATATATATTCTTTTTAATTTTTTCATGCAAATGTATCACAATTTGTTCAGTTTAGAGCATCATCAATGGGACGACGTGGAGCGTTTAAAGTTTTCTATATTACATGCTGGCAATCATTCAAAGCACTGTGAAGTGTGCCACGAATTCACACGCATAAAGTCCGTGGTTGCAGGCTTAAGGGCTCTCTGTGATCTTCTGGTAGGACCTTCACTACTATGCATTGATATTCTCTTTCCATTTTATTAATTTATCCCTTCAATACCTCTATATAGTGAGTAAATTTTATACTTTCTTCTATAACAAAACTATTATATTATGTTTGTTTAGAAACAAAAAGGGTTTTATTTGTTTTATCTAATACAAGTATTTGTTGAAAATACTTTTATTTATAAAACTAATGTGAAGTCTCTGTTTTATCGTTTTAACATAAAAATGTCATATTATAAAAAGATAAATCATATTATTTAACTGTTACTCAATTTCTAATCAGTGTAATATTTGAATATAATAAATGACTAAATAATATAAACAACATATGATAGTACGCTTATGTGTCGGTTTAAAGAATTCTGTAAAGTTCAATGCACTGTGGAACTTTTATGGATAATGGTAAAATGCTGATGTGACAGTGCTTTGAACCCTATTGAGTTCAATGCACCATGCACCGGAGATGCACTTACATCATAATGGTTTTTAGATCAAACTAAGGGGGGTAAAACCTTTGGTTCAGCTTACATCTGTTTGGCGATAAATTTTCCTTATGTCACATGTGGTCACGCAGATAACAAACGTATATTCTGCCAAGCGTAATAATTGTGATGTTACAATGCCTATGTCTGCACGACTCTGATGCAGCTCGATCTCATGTGATCATCCATATGGCGTGTGACAACATGCTGTAAATAGTTGCTGATGTTAATCATGTATGATAAATGGCATGTTGGTTGGCCATTGGTGCATGCTTTTCAATTTTAATAGCTGTTGTCTTTTCTTCTTGTTTCTAGTTCATCCAACATCAATAATGTGTAACACATCATTTCAGACTATCAGCACGCATGAAAATGATATTCTGATTTCAAAGATTGTTGCGTACAATGGTATAGCTAGGTTCCAATCTTTTTAGGTAAAATCCAAAAAATAATTCCGTTATAATGACTAGACTCAAGTCATTTCCATTGCATTAGGACCAACAGGACTATCTACATCACTAACTTTTCTTGACAATCGTTTCCTTCTATACAAACAGTATTTTCTAGCATCAGAAATAATGGAGGTGAGACTTCTCCCCTCGATCTGGCAATGATTTCGCACGCTAATAATGGCATAGATTACAATAGCAACAGTCGATGTGCCACCTGTTAAAAGGAAAAGCGACCAAAAGCTATTGAGACCCAAACTTCCGTATTCATCATCGATAGACTGCAGGTCTACACAGTGCTCAGAACCAAGCATCTTTTTCTCTATATCTTGGAGAGTACCAACTTCAGACACATTCAGTAGTGCCTTTGTAAAATCAGGAAGCAATGGAGAACCTCTCGGAAGTACCTACAGTTAGTTATAGATGATACATATATTTTGTCATTATTCACTAAATGAAATACTTGATGGAGCAAAAATGTTAAGAATCTTACGAATGCAAAACCTCCGTCCCCAAATGTAGTCCCGGCTGTAACAAAACTATTGCAGTACTTGGCAAGAAACAGTTTAGTGAAAGGTGCCTCAAGAAACACGGCTGCGATTTCTCTGCTTCTAAGGGCATGAGCATATTCTTCAGGAGTAGTGAAGCTTTTTAAGTTTTCGTGCTTGAAACCCAACACATCCTCCAAATAACTAGCCACATGGGATCCTCTTCCATACCCCACAACAGCATTTGCATTCTTCAGGGTTTCATAATTCGTTACTCTAGGTATCAGCCTTTTAACAGTGAGCATGCTAGTAAGACTAGCTGTGTAACATTGACCGATGATTATAGCGGTCAGCAGCCATGCCACAGTTGTAACTCTTGTCAAATTACTATGAAGTTGATCACCTGAATGATCAGGGTAAGTGGGTAACATCAGTTAATTCGGGAGCAAAATCGCTTAAAAGGTGTTGTTAGAAAAATGTTAAGTAAAACTTACCATTTGTTAAAAACATTCTTGTGAAGGCTAACGAGAGAAGAATTCCAGTTTGATTAAATGCGGAACCTTGAAGTTCAGGACTATGTTTTCGCTCGATCACCCATACCACCAGGCCCGTGTAAATATTGACCATTATTGTCAGAGCCCACATTCCTAATGTGAAGGGTTTCACAAATAGCCATTGTCCATGGTACGATGTAGCAGGTACTACCATCACCAGCCCTGTTTCGGTGTACGGATGTGTGAACTCAACGTATTCATATCGCCTCGACACTACTGACACATCACCAACTACCATATCAAAGTTCTGTCAAATAAATGCAACAATTCAAGTAAGAAATTAAGAACAAAAACTACACATCATATATAGCTATAAGAAAGTAGTTGAATTGACTTTAAACCTGCATATACACTTGCTTCACAAGGGAATCGTATGTTCCATTAAATGGGTAAAATTCATAGGGCAGATAATATGGCAAACGTTTGACGGTTTCTTTGAAAAGCTCGATTGAATATCCAGAGTAAGTGAAATTATGATTCTTGTGATCATATTCTACTTTCACAAACTTTTTAAACAGGGCCATCATTGGCACACCGACTCGCAAAGGATTGGTGCTAGTAGGAATCGCCCATCCTGTTGGAGTATCCAATGGTCTCCCAGGCCATAAAATGTGGCCTAAATTTTGCAAAGAGGTGTCATAACTAGCTGTATCACTAATAACATCCGAAAAACCGAGTCCTTCTGACCAAAACCCAACTTGTCTATAGTATTTTCCTATAACATTGATTATCTGAAATACATGTGCTGCAGGTAGTTTTTGGTTAATAAACTGAACTTCACCAGTTATACCAGCTAAAGATGTTGATGAAACTGTATCCATTAACTTTTGCCCGTTCATATTCTTTTCGCTCAATGCTAAAGCGATAATCGAGGTAGCATCATAGGCCTGCACTGCAAAAATCCCAGGCGTGTTGTTTTCCTCTTCAGGATATTCGATCTTGAAATGTTTTCGGAACTTTGTGCTAAAATCATCAAACTGTGACCCAGTATCCGGGAAGTAACTCCCAATCCCCACAACGCCTTCCATCATGGAAAAGGTAGAGGAATTAACAGTATGAAGAAGATCTGTAATTAAATTTGTTGTGATCCACACGTAACCCTTTCCCATCATCCCAATAGTCTTTGCATTTTGAAAAAGACGAATACCTGTTTCTAAAGAAGCGTGAACAAGAAACACTCTAGTTTGTTTGGTGTTAATCCTTTCAAGATGTTCCAACAATGAAGAAAAAGGTGAGAGCTTTACAATACTATTCATATCTATACCAGATTCTTTGATGGCGTCCATGAGATGAGGAATGGCTTGAGTGGATGCTGAATTGATATCCTCATAAATGAAAGTAAAATGATTCCACCCGCAAGATTCAAGAATAGCAACGAAAGCTTTCATTTGGGCTAACTGAGAAGGAGAAGCTTGAACAAGGAAGGGTAAATGATCTAGCGCCCATTGAGGAAGTGAATCGAGAAAAGAGAATGTTGGAATTTGAGCTTCACCACCGATCTCTCCGACTGAAAGCGCTTCTTCCAGTGTCTGTAGTCCTAAAATCGCGTCCACTTCATGTGTATCGATAAGATTGGTGGCTGCATTTTGAGCATGTCCAGAAAATGTTATCTGTCTGCACATGTAATAGAAAAGGGAAGGGGAAAAAAAAAAGGCAGACAGCACTACATATTAGAGATATAACAGAACTTTAAGCACAAACTGTTTTCTTTTCTAAGCATCAAAGTTTCATTTCACTAGCCCAACTTATACAGACAAATTTTACTAACACTATACTACTAGTTATACCAACTCACCAACTGATCATGTTAATGTTGAAACAGTACTCCATGAGTCCATGAGTCCATGAGTCCATGAGTCCATGAGTCCTCGTACATAATTATTTTCTGGTTTTTGCTTCTAATATTTCTCGAAACCCTTTCTCAAGGAATAGTCTAAGGCTGGTTAGAAAGCCTCTATCGGAAGCAAGGGGCAGGTTTGAGAAAGGGAATTGATAGATTCAATGGTCTTTTAATGAATAGGACCCAACGAGCTCAAAGAGTCAATCCTATCCTGAAGGAGCTAATGAAAGCCTGAATTTTTTTTTTTGTTTGAAAAACCTATTTTGACCTTTTTTCCGATTATAACCGATGGAATCAGTGAAAGAAAATAAGTTGTGATTTAAAAGAGGTGGACAACACTGCACATTCACTTTAGTTATCCACAGAACTAAAATATTTTGGCCTTTTGGGCCTTTCTTAGCTTTATTTTGGTATAAACAGATTGATGTATTTTATGTCATTAGTAAGAAACAAGTTTTTTTATTCCTTTCTAAAAGGCCATTCTTAGCTTTATTTTGGTATAAACAGATTGATTTATCTTATGTCATTAGTAAGAAACAAGTTGTTTCTAGTTTCTACCATCTCATACGCTCGAATTGATCGATAAGAACTTTCTAAAATTCCCTTAAAAAGATATCATAAAAGTTACTTTCTGCGGGAAACACTTTAATTAGATATTGTTTGATTTATCACTGTAACAAAATTATGTCATATTGATCAGATACTAAGTTGATCAGTAATTGTATCAAACTAAACCCAAAATTATTGTAGAAGACATATTTCTTCAACCCTTCACCTTACTTGATATGTATTGGCAACAAACAAGTAAGTTGTTCACTTCAAAAGGACCACCCATATATTTTGAATATAACTGGTTGTTTAAACTACTTTAAGTTTGAATGTTTATCTAATTCGGTTATGTCAAAAACATAAAAATCTACAATCACTTTAAAACCAATGAGGTTTGACCCGTTTATTTCCCTAAAATAGAAGGTTGAGCAAAAGAAATAAGGTGGCGAGATGGGCGGGTTACCTTCACGGATTACTTTAATGAGATTGCCTTGAGAGTTTCTAGTGTAAAGTGTAATATTTTCTCCCATTTTCGCATTGAAATCATTTATTGCGATTTCCATGGCAACACTAGCCTCTCTGCCTTCTCGAGATGTTGTTGTGTCCACAATAGAGCCAATAACATGTGTGATATTTGAGACGCGGGCTTTAACGTTTAAAAGAAATAACATACATGAAAAGATAGTGAAAAATACAGAAGTAGAACCAACTCTGTTTGCCATTTATTTGGAAAAATTTCGCCAGAGATAATCCTCACTACCTAGTCTTCTCTTGGTGCTAGCTCATTCATCATATATAGAGACATATGAAAAGGTTGAAATATGCAGATTAATTATAATGGTAATTATTATTATTATTGTTACAATATATAAATACAAATATGAATAATAAATAAATAATAATATAAGAAAATAATACTCAACTTACTGTTAAAATATGTGGAAATGATAGATTTAAGAAATTCTTGCTAGTAGTAGTTTACTTTATCAAATTTTATAAATGCATGCAATTTTTTATGAAACAAGTAATGGCAAAGTGGCAGTCATACTATGGAGTGAATTAAAACTAAAAAAAGTCAACGGATAATATAAAAATAAAAGGACATTACTAATATTTAATTATTTATCTATTACAAGGTCAAGGTTTCATTTGATTTTTCATTCTAAAATTGCAAGTTCCTTGCACCTTCCTCATACCATTCATTTGTAATTTGTAATCTTATTAAGGAAATTGTAAATTGTAATATGCATCTATCAGGTTTTACCTGATTTTTCTTTACAAATATAGCAACTTCATAGCACTTTCCTGACACCCTTCATATGTAATTCACTCTATAACTTGGAAAGTGAGTGTTTGTATTTTTATAGCTATATATAATATACTCCATATGACTTGCTAATTATTAAAATTAAAGTTGATTAAATTGACTTTCACATCTAGCAGTATCAAGTATCAAGGTGATCCTTCAGCTATTAAATTGTGGGTTCAAGTTCATGAGTGAACTTATGTATATGTTCATGGTGGGGTGTGTGAGTTTATTGTTTTTCTAAAAAAAGAATTTTAATTTTTATATATCAAATAATAGCAAGAAAATGGTTTGTTAAAATATAAACATGTAATGCAATACAATAGTATATACACCTATAGTATCAAGCTAAAAGGTGATGATTAAATCCAAAAAATCTCTCTATTGGCTAGGTTTATTGCTATTATTATCGTTATTACTGTGTTAGTGGCTTAAATGTAAGCATATTCGACTATTCGTTAAATCCATTCATGTTGACTTTGAACATATAATATAACCTAGACTAGATAACTTAACATATGTCATATATATTATACTAGTTTTGATGTATTTGTGCGATGTACGGCTAATAATAACTTAGATTAAACATTATACATATATTTTATAATTTATGTCAAAAACTTAAAATTAAAACTTAAAATAGAAAAATAAAAACTTACATTAAAAATCAAAAATGGAGAATTTATAAGTAAAACATCGATCGAGTATTAAGTTAGATACACCACTTTAACTTTCACATAGAGAGATGTATAATTTACTTACTCGAGCATATATAATTAAATAGAGTTCTTTCCAAAAACAATAGGCATTTTGATTTACCCATACTCATCATAAGTTACCCATTAAATAACTTGCTAGACTCGTATATTTTGTCGTTTTGCAATCTAGTTTGACCCCATTTATATATTCCGCCTAATTTAGATTCAAATAGCGATGAGTGATAGATTAATAGAGACTATCAAATATATCAAAATGAATATTCATACCACTTACAATTCAACTAAAACTGATCCTTCCATAGAACTATTGAGTGTCATATTAGTTGCTCTCTAACGAAATTGTGCATGATTATGATCCATATATATTTTTTCCCGTTAGTTGATAATAGGATTATCACACTCCGTCTAAAGCGGAAATGACATGGTACAACAATGATAGGATCACAACACATCAATATATAGAAGTCTAAATGAAATTTATAATTCAATGCGTTGTGATGTCTTTAACACGAATGACGGTTCGTGCTATAACATACACATCAACCAAGAAACCAAACAGTACACTCAATAAATGAATCCCATATCACTAAGACAAAACACGCCTATCCAAAATCAACAATTAATAATTCAAAACCACTTGTTTCAATTGTCTTGTAATAGTCCTTAATGCAACCTAAAAAGTCCACTAAACTTTCTTGTCCTCAGCCTTAGTACCACTAGTGCTACCTGAAAAGATATGCTCAAAACGTATGTTGGTGAGTTTCGCAGGTTTATAAATGACTCAAGTTAAAGAGATTTGCCGTGATAATATGTGAGTTAGGACAATGAAATGAAAAGGCACACACAAAGGTAAACAATGTAAATGATTACATCCATGTAAATATTGTCACTACCCGTACAGAGTATGACCAACGAAATATGATTCCCCACACGATAAGTAGTCACTACTCACGCAGAGTATAACCAAATGATAATATGATTCCCCATTATGATACGTAGTCACTACTCACGCAGAGTATGACCAAATGATAATATAATTCCCCATATATGATAATCAGCACAAATTCCACATAGTGTCACACAAATCATTCATATGTCCACAAGAAATGAAAACATATTCACAGCATGAAAAACGATTGAAAAAAAACATGTAGGGCATACTTTTCCCCCAATGGAAAATGAGTAATGAAAACGGGGCCACGAAAACTCACCTTGAATAACTAAGCAAGCTTTTTCCCCAAACAAGTCCGCACGTTAGTCCACAACACCTATACACATATTTGTTGGTTACTAATTTTAGATGAGGCGAATAGCCCTTCCATCTAATCTCACTCGATGTACCATTATCAAACTTCTAAGTCTCCCATAAACCTTATTTCGTATGTTAAATCTAATATAAGTCCTTTCGTATAAATTGAGTATGGTTTACACCAATAATTTAAATTTATATTTTCTATCCAGATTCTTAGTGTCACTTTAGCGACCTTAAATCATGACCAAACGAATTTATTAGACTTTCAAAATTTAACCACAGACTCTTTGATGTATCTAGAACTTAAAATAATTTTATCAAAATTTATATCAGTGTCTAACTATTTTTTAAAAATTCCCCAAATTAAATTGTGCAAAGCAAATGCGTTTTCTGACACCTCAAATCTTTTATAAAACTTAAAATACTTAAAAACTTTCAAAAATTACAATATTTTTACACAACTCATCTAACTCAGTGTAGTTGTTCCAGTAAAATTTTCAAAAATTAATTCAATGCTTAAAGTATGTTTTCATAACCCACAACTTTACCAAAAACTATAAACTGAAAACTCATAATAGACCACATTAACTTAACTAACACACTCCTTTTTAATGAAACAAATAAATTCAACTTAAGATTTTAAAAATATATATTTTTATAGAAAAAAATCTAATCTTTAACATACTTTAAAATTTTCAAAGTGTTTAGAAAATAGTTTGTCAATCCAATATAAGTTTACCAAAGTTTTCTGAAAATTCGTAACCCACAGCAGCAGTTTACTAAACAATTTGGTGCGTTTTAGAGGCCGAAACCTTGCGTGTTTATATAAAACATCGAGATCTACAACTTTCTAGTTTTAACCGAAACCTGAAAACGAACGTAAGTGGGTCAAATCGACCTCTCTTTTGGACTGAAAATTCGGGACAGAATCTGAGATCAACGGGTATATAATCTTTCGACTTTCAAAACACATTAAACTCAACATATCCATTCCCCAAACATATTAATCCACCCAAATATATGTCTATCTCAGAAAATTAATAAGAAAACTATTGGTTAAGGTTTATGAATATACCTATACGAGCACACGGAACAAGAAGCACACGTAATACACGGAGCAAAATACGAGCTCGATTCTTGATCTCTTCTTGGTGTTCAGCCGATGACTCACACACAAGCACATGGACGATTTTTTTGTGATAAAAAAGTGTTAGGGTTAGGTTTTAGGTTTGTATTTATAGGTGTAGGATTACTTGGACCCCAAGTCAAGGTTATTTGGGTTGGGCAGGCCGAATAGGTCCACCAAGGGGAGGTTTTGGGTCGGTTGTCACAAGGATCTTTAATTCGTGTACATGGATAAAGGTTAATTTAAATATTTTAAATCATATATATTATTATATGTTGTGATGTGTTGTGGAACCGTGAATTAAATTAGGGAATCTTATTAAACAAACAAATAATGGCTAAATACAATACTTTTTTATTTAGTTTGTTTGTAGAAACTTAAGGATTTACATGTTCAAATTTTTGTATGCACACGTTTAAATAAATGATAATTAAATAAATTATCTATCGTGGCTATTTTGTAGGAAGGATAATAGGTAGTCACTATGGTTTCAATTTGAGTGACACGTAAGATTTTTTGGAAAATGTGATGATGACAAGTAGGATTTTTACGTATTTGTCAAAGAGATAGAACTTCCACATAGAAAAGAGACTATCTTCTATTATATATATAATTATATAATAATAATAAGATTTGAGATCAAAGGGGCATGACCCTTAGAGAGGGCAACGAGGGCAAGAAAATCTGGACCATTCATTCATTCATCAATGGTTCAGATCATGCCATGTCACGAGTTCTAATTTGCAATTCTTTTTGAGCGGAGGGACTAAGTTGAAATTTATATTAAATAAGATAAGGGGACAGATTTTTGATCACCGTCCCCTTCTCTCTCTTCACAAAAACACACACATACACATACTCTCTAACACTCTCTCAATCTCTCTCTCTTCACAAAACACACACAAACACTCACACTAACAAACCACCACCACCACCATCCACCACCTCCTTCACCATTCACCACCGCCACCACCGTCGCTGCACCGCCGCCACCACAACTCCACCGCCACCACCACCGTCACCGTCGTCGTGACCGAAGAAAATATGCGGAGAAAACTACGGGGGATTTTGTGGCCGAAGAGTTGAAATGCGAACTACCACCGTTGGTAAACCGGCCTTCGCCGGACGTAACCAACCGTGATCATTTCTCCATCTTCTGCCGCCGCTCCACCGCCACCACCACTTACATCATCATCTTGACAGCACCATCACTTTGTAAAAACACTTAGATCTAAGAGAAAATAGATCTAGAAATTAGTGAAACTATATCTAAAAAGTATATCTGAAAAGTAGATATCTACTTTTCAGATCAAGATCTACTTTTTAGATCTGGAAAAAATTAACTGCATCATGCATCTTACATTACTACATCTTAAATGCAATTGATATATATTTGTTCTAGTACTTTGTTTACTATATCTTGTATATGTTAGTTACTGCATCTTATGATTTTTTTATTATTTTTTATGTTTGTCTGACAGTTTTGATTTTATTTTTGAAATCGAAAAATTACTACTACCTTTCTACCGCATCTTGTATATATTTACTGCATCTTATATTTTTTCAGATTTTACGTGTTAGAATAAAAAAAACCACTTATAATTATTTTACTGCATCTTATTTATTTGGTTTTATTCTTAAATTTTTTTAAAAAATACTATTATATATTTACTGAATCCTTTATATTTGTTATTGCATCTTACGTTCTTTATCTTTTTTTACTGAATCTTGCATATTAAAAAAGTTTTTTGATTGAACAAATTTTTGAAAAATTTTAATTTATTTTTCTGGCAATTTTTTCGAACAGATCCATAACTTTGTTAAAATTGTAAAATAGTCCTTACTCCTTTGCCCCTTGCTCCTCTTATTCGTTCTCTAATAATATAATAATATTAATATTAATATTAATATGCTTGCCCGGTTGACAATGGCTTCATGATTGAGACATCGGATATGAGCCGTAGTTATTGATTTATAAATCAAACTTCATGCTTGTCACATTACATAGTATTCTTTATATTTTATTTTTACTTTTTGTTTGTTTTGATTTATTTAATAATATAATTAAATTAGTTATTTATAATTCTTTTATTAAAATTGAAAAGTTTAAGATGTCTACTTATTATAATTATGTGAAATTGAGAGATCTAAATGACTAATTAAAAATTCTTAATTGATGACATCATTAATGAGTTTTCTATATATAATTTAAGATAATAATATTTAATTTAAAATCCATATCTTCTATATTCTCTTCTAATCTAATATTAATATAAATTAATTGACTAATTATTATTATTTAATTAATATTTATTGATACATAGTTTTAAAATACTAAATAGTGAAAAGTTCATCATAGTACAACATTTTTTAAGAGAATGAGAGTACCAATGAGAATCCTTCACGTGTACAAAAACTCATTTACCCCTAGGATCTTAAAAATTAATTATCTCACAAACGAAAAATTAAAAAATTATGAAAATTGCACCATAAAATTCAGCATTTTCTCCTCTTCGATTAGACATCTCACAAGATATACTTTCGATGAGTTTTTTTCTTTGTTGGTTTTACAAATTATTAACACATGTGTTAGTATTTAGTTGTACATTTAATTTAGGGTTACGGTTAGGGGTTAGGGTTTAGGGTTTAGAGTTTAGGGTTTAGTAGAATTTAGGGTTTAGGATTTTGTAAAGGGTTTAGGGTCTGGGGTTTGAGGTTTGAGGTTTGAGATTTGAGGTTTAGGGTTTAGAGTTTGGGGTTTAACTTAAGATAAATTGATGAATTGTATTAAATATCTTTCAAGCATATGATTGTGAATGTTTCAAAATTAAAAATCTTAATATTATCTTAAATACTATAGGAAGCGGGGTTATGATGTTTTCATTCTACAAAATTTATTAATTGGTATTTTAATTTTAAATGAAATAATAATAATAACTAACCTTTCAAAAATTATGTTAATTATTTATCTTCTCGAAGGAGAAAAGAAATATATATTTAATAATCCGTGTGTATACACCGGTTTCAAGTCTAGTATATATATATATATATATATATATATATATATATATATATAGGGTGTGGATCCCTGATAACCCATAACCTGTGAGAACCGTGAGAACCACACCGTCGCGCTAAAATTAATTATAACCGGTAAGGGGTAAAATAGTAATTGACCAAACAAAATAATAAATTACATATATTAAGCGTTAACTGTCGATTCACTGTTCGTCCCCAAATTAGTTTCAATAATCGCGATTAAATCCAAAATTGTTATCTGAAATCACTCCGCAAACTCATTCGGATCTGTAACGAAGTTATAAATAGACGAAGAATGGAAACTCATTCGAATCCTGAAGTAATCTCTATTAATTCGGACGATTCTTGAGAAATTCAAGGAGCCGTTAGCTATGAAGTTGAATCGCAAGGTTATTAAGTTTACTAATTTGAATACTGCACTTTTAATTTTGAATTTGCACCATGCACCTGTTATATGTATATACCACTGTTGTTTGATTGATCTTAGATAAGAATATATGATATTAACAAAATAGATCATTATATGATTTTTGCACCTTGCGTCTATCAATTATTGATTATTTAAACTTCATGTATCATTATGGATTTGTTTTGTGTTTAATGTGGTTTAATGATACACTTGTATTTGAGTTGCACCTAAAGTTTAATCTGCACCCATACACCTAGTAGATGTGATTTTTTAAATTATAATGACTTTAGATTTTGAATTACACCTTTATGTTAAAACTGGATTGTACCTGTAGTAAAAAAAAACTATACTTCGTAGCTATTGCACCATGCACATGTGTTAAGTAATCTATGTACCTAGTTGTGCACCTATGTTATAACCTTAATATAGATATTGCACCCTGCACCTGTATAGTTTTTTGTGTATTACATTATGCACCTAGGTTTGCACCTGTAATTTTATGACTGTAATGTGTGCATCTAGGTATGCACCAATAATTGTGTATTGCACTATGAACCTAAACAAATTGTGAAAATATTTAAGCTTAGTTATAATTATGCACCTGTTTTAAAATGAATTATGCACCTGTAGTTGTTTCATAAGACTTCAGTTACTCAGAAAGAGTAAGAAACTGGATTATGACCTTAGATTTTGAATTGTATTTCATATATGTTAATGTCATGGACTAGGTACATATCATTTAACTAACAAACTAGGTGCATATCAACCTAGTTCATATATCATGGACTAGGTGCATCTCATTACATTAACACTAAAAACACATTGGGTGTGTAATGCTACACTAGGTGCAATATGCTTTGACTCTATACACAGTAACTAATTTGTCAAGTTATTTAATATATATGATTTAAAGTACTTTTACTCTATACAGTAGGTGCATTATATACCCAATTATTTATTTATGTATAAAGTTGTGTGATGTTTTATGAGGTGATTGTTCAATCTGACTCGAGACATGTTTGACCAAGACCCGTTTAAACACATCCTATTAAATGAGTGAAAGTAAAATGATATTTCATTATGCACCCGTGTAATATGATTTTGCACCTGTGTGATTATGCATATATTGTTTTGATTTAGGTATATATTGAATTACATGTGCATAATAACATTATATACATTAACAAATTAGGTGCATAATAATATAAGTTGTAAAAAAGTTGTATAGTTACCTGATCATATTAGGTGCAAAACTTGTGTCAGGTGCATAATGAAAACTAACAAAAAAATGATGTAAAACAAAACAAGCTTTACTGAAAACAACTACTTACTATCTCCATCTTTATCAATAACTTCGAAAATCTTCGTCATCAGCTTCAGAAATAGTGAAATCACAACTCTGTTCGTCATCACCAATTAAGATTGTTTCAGTTAAATTATGTTCATCAGTATCTCCGATTGTTATCGTATTACATGAATTCAGTTCATCATTATCATCAATTGACATTGAATTATGTAAAATGAGTTCGTCCGTATCTTCAATCAACGTCATATTGCGTAATTGAGTAATAATCGATGAAAAGAACAAATGATCACGATAATGATCAATTAAAAATAAAAAATTGATACGAAATTGTAACGTAATCGAATTGTTAATTTGCCACATAATGATGTACGAGTTATCTCGAAGGATAATCGCTCATATAAATCCTAATTAATTGTTATATAATCTTGCGACGTAATTGTATTATCTGGGTTTACATTTAGACGAAAATCCTAATTAATTGTTATATAATCTTGCGATGTAATTGTATTATCTGGGTTTACATTTAGACGAAAATACCCTGATCGTTGTTATCTGCCCGCGTCAAAAAAATAGTTTGAAACGAAGGTTCTCATAGTTCTCATTAAAAAAAAGTTCTCACTGGATCATTTTACTTTATATATATATATATATATATATATATATATATATATATATATAATATTCTTATTCAAGGATTCAAAACATTCAATTCTAGATATAAAACAATTTTATTTGCTAGATTACAAATGGTTTTAGGTATTTGAAACGTAACTGCAAAGTTGGAGTACCGTTTTTTTTTTTATTTAATTATTTACCTATACCTATATATATGAGAAAAATTCAATTCAAATAAAAATAGTAAAAAATTAAAAAATGAAAGAACCAATAAGATTGTACCATTTTAAATACTCACTTCACATTTTTTTAAAAAATTAAATATCTCACAAACCGTACATCAATAAATTATAAAAATTACACCGTTATATTCAGCGTCATTTTATCTTTAATTAGAGATTTCACATGATATACCTTTGATATTTTTTTTTATTTTTTACTAAGTTTTAAAATTTTGTAATGTTAAATAAAATGTGATTTAACACTAAATTTTAATCACACTAACTTATATTTCAAATCAAACTTTAAATTCAAGTAATTGATGATTTAAAAAGATTAAACATACACAACTAAG
Source organism: Gnaphalium uliginosum (assembly GCA_963930675.1). Classification (NCBI taxonomy): domain Eukaryota; kingdom Viridiplantae; phylum Streptophyta; class Magnoliopsida; order Asterales; family Asteraceae; genus Gnaphalium; species Gnaphalium uliginosum. Next base: position 6,533,624 of record OZ005681.1, on the reverse strand, counting down.
TTGTAACCACATGCGATTGAACATCAAAGTATCAATTACACGAGATTAAAGAGTAATCAAATATGAATTTCAAATCATTGACAATAATTATGCAATTAAATAAAAATCAAGTTGAAATCATATATGAATTATCATATATCGATAAATTGCTCATCAAATATCAAATTTTAATTGAAAATCATATGTGATTATATACCAAATCACAAGTGATTAAATATAAAACTTGTAATCACATGTAATTTTTGATAAAAACAAATGCAATTTTAAAATTTAATATATAATTCTTAAGTGAATGAATACTAACTTGTAATCACGCGTTAATTAAATAAATATACATGAATGAATAAATAATCATATACAAATTTGAACTTTTATTATTTTTTAATCATATATCACATGTGATTATATTTTTAAGATTCAGAAAAAAAATTGTCAGAAGTATAGCTTGTATGATCTCTAATTAAAAATACAAGAATGATGATTTTGAATGTAATTTATATGATTTATTGACGTATTATTTGTGAGATATTCAATTTTAAAAGTGAAAGTGAAATTGAGTTTTGTATGAAATGGAGCAATCCTATTAGTTATTTCATTCTTTAATATTTTAGTATTTTTATTTGAATTCACCTTCAACATCTATTTATTATTATTATTTCAAAAATGTTAAACATAGCCCTTAGGTTTATGAATAAAAAATTCAGACATATATAAATTGTTTGCTCTCAACAAACTTAATGTACAATCAAATTTTGCACAAATTAATCATTAAATGTAGCTTTTAAGACTACAAATAACAAAATCCTTATTATTTATATATTTCAAGATCTTCAAAATAATCATAATTTTGCTTTACACCGGATTATTTCAAATATAGATTCAAAAATTTGCTATAATTTAAAAGCATCAACTCGGGGAGCACCACGTAAACATAATTCGCGACTATTCATCGATTAGAGCGAATTTTATTTAATAATGATAATAATAATTTATAATCTTAAATATAATATATTATTCAAAAGTGTTTCTTTTATTATATTTAAGAATATTTAAGATATGTTTTATGTTATTTTATTGTATAACAGATAAAGTAGGTTTAGTGTTGTATGAAGATTAACATTTAGTATACGGATCAATATTCATTTATATTTATGGAGATAGAATCGTTACAGTACAATAATCGTCTAAAATATGGGAGAACCAATAAGATTGTGCCATGTGTAAAAAAATTCATTACCTCCATCTTTTTTAAAATTAATTATCTCACAAACGTCAAATCGAAAAATTATGAAAATTGCACCATAAAATTATGCATTTTCTCCTTTTCGATTAGACATCTCACAAGGTATACTTTCGACGAGTTTTTTTTTTCTTTTCATTTTTTGGTGGTTATACAAAATACTAACACATGTGTTAACATGTTGCGTTTAGGGTTTAGGGTTTAGGGTTTAAAGTTTTAGGTTTTTTTGCAAAACTTTAGACCCTAAACCCTAAACGTTTTACAAAACCCTAAACCCCTATATCCTACTAAAATCTCAACCCTAAACCCTTGCTAAATTCTAAACCCTGCTAAACCTTAAACCCTAAACCCTTGCTAAATTCTTAACCCTAAACCCTGCTAAACTTTAAACCCTAAACTCTAACCGTAACCCTAAATCAAATGTACAACCAAACACTAATACATGTGTTACTAATTTGTAAGACTACCAAAAAATGAAAAAAAAATTCGTCGAAAATATACCTTGTGAGATGTCTAATCGAAGAAGAGAAAACGCTAAATTTTATGGTGCAATTTTCATAATTTTTCAATTTGCCGTTTGTGAGATAATTAAATTTTAAGATCTTGAGGCAAATGAATTTTTGAATTTTTTACATGTGACACATTTTCATTATTTATAATAATGATCTTTTTTTCTATATTTATATATATGGTAATTTTTTATAATTTTTTTACCACGTACGTAATTATTTGATAAATCATTGCCGTAAATAGATGGTTCGGTCTAGTTTTATAAACCGACCGGATCTTTTAACAAACTTGAAAAACCCTTAAACCATCGCCGGTGTACCTCCGTCGCTGCCGCATCTCCGGACACCGGCGAACTCTGTAAACAACAATTAACAATAACTATCACAGTAAACCTACCAATGGAAATCGATGAAAACGAACAAGAAGACATCAACAACAAAACCACAACTACAAAAACAAATCGAAATAAAATCAACGACGACGAAGATGACGTCATCGACACATCATCGAATAAGAGAAACATTAAAGGAATTGTATTATCTATTACGAAGCCTTCGTATACTTTACAAAGAGGTATTGGTAGTGATTTACGGAGTTTACGGTGTGAACACCGGAATAGACTCCGGTACCTTCTCCGGCAACTTGTCCGGCGACAGAATTGGAGTGAAGCTTCCGGCGTGTTGAGCGTGTTGTTGAAAGGAACACAGAGAGAGAGCGGGTTTTCAACCAATCGGAGTAAATATTGGGTATTATTTTGTGATATCGAATTTAATTAATTATTAATTATTTAATTATAATTCATTATAATAATAATAATAATGTTTCATTTTGGAATTAAAAAATACATATTAAAGGAATGAGAAGTTGTAATTTATCTGCTCTTTATGACCTTATCAGTGAATTTATGATATTGTGTAGTGAATTTATTGATTTTAAGTGGAGCGTGAGCTGAAAATTGCAGTGCCTATATTCTTATAGGAAGCCGACTAGAGACGTTTGACTAATGTTGTGGTTATGTAATTTCTATGTAGGCTACATTGGAGATTTTAGAACATATGGGAGCTGCAAAAGTTAAACTAAGAAAAATTCAGCAGGTCTATGAAATATGGATGAAAAAAAGTTTCGCGATTACAAAAAATAAGCGGTTGGCCAAGGTATTTTATCTTGATACATACGCTTTATATGATATGTAAATTTAGCCTTTAGATTATCAGTCACGCATGTTCACTCATCTGGTAGTGGTACTTTAACGTGTTGTCAAAGATTTTCTTTACCAGAAAATATCCTAGGCAGTCTAGGCTTCATGATATGTTTGCATTATGGGCGATTGTTTGACTTATGGGCAAAAGAGCTTAAGTTATTGACATTTTAAATCTGGAATTTCATTCTATGACAAACTGACGTGATTGAGTGATTTTTCTTTCCGTGGTTAGTCTTGTGTATAAAGAAGAAAATCTATGTTTACTTTATCATGGAACACTGAGAAATTCTTCGTTTGAGGTGTCTAGTACCTTCTATTATGACTCACATGACTATAACATGCAAATTAGGAGTTGAATCTCTATTGAAGTTTGAATATTTGGCAGGGTAGGTTTGATGTGCAGTTAGAATACCTTCTTTTCTGTATTGCACAAGGCAACACTGATGGTGCATACCAGGCTGTTATCAGGTATGCATATTAGCTCCATTTGTTGTTTTATTTACTTGGTTTAGGAACGTGTTACATGCAGTTGATTTGCATTCATGCCTTATGCCAGTATAGGTGGCGCTAATATCCTAGTATCATACTATATAACTTGTTGTTTTGAAGCTTGCTGTTATCACATGATTTGTTTGTTAGCAGTTAGATCTAAGAAACATGTTCAAAGTAATTTGGAACATATGGTTACTTAAACTTCTGGTGTGCTTTAATGTAATAAAATTAAATTGTGCTCTATCAGCCTTCAGCAAGAAAGTGACTTCACGAGTGACCCTATAGCAAATTTGGTTGTGGGGCTGTCCTTTTCTCATCTATGGTACAATGCTATCCAAAAAGAAATGCACTTAGATGATTCACGCGAGTCTAGTACTTCGGCCCAGTCAGGGATGTCAGGCATGTCGGGGCCTCAACAGATCATATCCGTCGATCACGTTATTGGACAAAGTGCTGTTGAAGTTCAAGTTTCCAATTCGTCTCAACAGGAGTCAAACACCTCCATTAGAATTGGTAAAGCATTTGATCCTGAAGAAGTTGTTGATCTAGTAGTTCCAATGGAGGTTGACCATGTCCTGAAGAAAGAAGTACTAGAGTATGATGAACTTCATATGAATTCTGTTGAGAGTGATCAAAGTGGCAACCCTTCCCAGTTTCCCCATACTGGTGACAAACGATATGGTTCTATATTTTACGCTCGTGGTGAGTTTTGAAGTTTATGTTTTACAATGGGCAAAATTTGTCAATGTGGGGTATATACTAATATCTCTTCTCCAAACAGAAAGAATTCAATTTTTGCATAGAAAGGAGTCTGAGTTCATTTTTAAAAACTATTAGCGAATTTTGTTATGATAATCAACTTTTTTTGAATTCTTAATTGAACTTTTACTCCTTTTTTTTTGGTAAAATTTGAATTTTCCACTACTATGTGTGTTAAAAATTAAATTCACTCCTTTTCCGGAAAATTTGAATTCTGCGCTCCTTTTCAGGAAATAGAAATGAGTATACACCCCACATTGACATATCTTAGATTTTAAGTTACCTTTCTTAGCAGTTTACCTTTCACAATCTACCTATCAGTCATGTATTATGGGAGCTCTTATCTGAATTTGACTGTTTTTGCTACAGATCTAGAAAGTTTGTTGATGCCTTTAAGATTTCCCAGCACAAATACCTTTGAGGATTTCATCTTTTTTCAAAAGAGAATACAAAATGATCATTATAAGGCTGCAGTGAAGCATTTACGGGCTGCTCTTCATTCTACTGCACCAGCTTTTGAAGCTTTACTACCTCTAATACAGGCAAGAAACATTTTTGATCTTTCTAATTCATGTCAAAAGACTTATATGTGGTTTAAGCTTTGTAATTCTGCTAAGGTTACAATGTTTAAATTTCAATAGATGCTGTTGGTTGGAGATCAAGTAAAGGAAGCTATAGAAGAAGTCGAAAGTGCTGTTCAAAATTCTGATGCCACACTTCCTTTTAGGTAATCCTTATTATCTCTTTGTGAAAGTGGAGACCTTGATTTTTCTTTTTTGTTCTTGAAGTTTTAATTAACCGTTTCTTGTTTGAACTCTTTTATTGATGAAGATTAAGAGCTAGTCTTCTGGAACATTTTTCCAATGAGGATCTTAACAAAATGTGCATCTGCTTTGAAGACACATTAAATAAGGATCCAACTTGTAGCCGCTCACTATTAAAGCTAATCAACTTGCACCATGATGGTATGTTATCATTTTGAACATCATCATTTGGATGTGTATACCATATTTTTCTATAGTTTGTGGTTTCCCTGCATAGTGTGTGTATAATTATGCATGTTTAAACAATATAATTCTCACAAACGAAACAATCTTCTACTAGGGCCAAGGTTTTTCCTAGTTCTTTTCTAGCTTACGCTGTTTAAAACTCATTGTCACCAACAAGAAAACTTAACCATTTTGTAGGAGCCTTTTGTAGCTTGTTGAGGTGGCAGTCTTGACCCATTTATTTATGAATGGATCAATTTGGGTTATGTTTATCTCTAATGATTAAAATAACAAAATGAATATAAATGAGAACACATTAAATGGGTCGAACAGGACAAACGGGTGAAACCAAACTGTTTTTTATTAAACATTAATCTTTGAAAATTATCTTATTCAAATAATATGACTTTTGTACTCATAGTCGACACACTAATTTATAATAAAAAAAAATGCTGTGGACAAAAAGTGTTTGTTGGATCAAACAACCCGACCCGACCCGTTTTGGCTCCTACAAAAGAATTACCCGTTTTGATCTGTTACCTGAGCAGCCTATTTTGCCACCTCCTCTGAATTGCTATCCTAAGTTAATAAAAAAACGAAGATTGTCTTTGCATATTTTTGGTTATGCATGAAATATCTAACCGTCAAGTGCTCTCTCGGTGTTAAATTTACGGTTCCTTATTTATTATGTGTCCACCTTTCTGTGTTACAGGGTATTACAGCATAGAAAAATTGGTAGAAATGGTTGCTTTGCATTTAGATGCTACATATGCAGGCTATCATATTTGGAAAGAGTTTGCTTCTTGCTTTATAAGGCTTTCTCAATGTGATGAGGACAGAATGTCGAGTTGTGCTGTCAGCTACGGTGATAGCTGCACAAAGCGTTCCACTAATGTTCCTGATATGTTTAAAGATTATGAATCAAGTAACAGCTGGAAATTACGTTGTCGATGGTGGCGGACACGTCATTTCACCCAAACTATGCTTGCATCAGAAATTGCCTCAGGTAGTTTTTTCTTCGATTCACTTTTTTATTGAGTGATATTTTTGAACCTCAAGATTAGTTGTGAATTGGGTGGGTTGGATAATCGTTCAAAATGGGCAATTTTGGGTTGGGTACTTGGGTTGACTCAAAACAATGTATTTGAAGCAAAAAAAATATAAATACTTAGGCTGCGTTTGATAAAACTGAATAGTTTAGCAATGAATGATTTAGAGTTATGAATAGTTCAAAGTCTCTGGATCAATATGGTTCTGAATGAAAATTCACTGATTGATAAGTATTCTGAATCAACACTCTGAATGATATAAAATTACTATTTTATCCTTCTGTATGATTTAGCACTGAATAAATTAAATTTGTTTGATTTTTTCTGAACTGAATTATCTGGGTATACTTTACAAATAAAGACACGTTAAATAAAATATAACAATACAAATAAGTAACTTTCAATAAATAAACACCAACATCCATTAAAATTTGCAAAATAATAATATCTAAATATTCATAGAAATTCGAAAAACAAAGCTAATGGCATCTAGTTGTTAATCTGAATCTGAATCATTTGAAAAGAGTTGATTAGCAATTTGATCACATAGATTATTCATAAATACATTGCCTTGAGAACCCCATTCAATTCCGTGCATAGCTTGTTCCTCATTTTCTTCGGGTTGTTCACTCATATTAGACTCATTATCCTCAAATTCAGGGAACACTTCATCGTAGATATTATATTTCCTAATAAAATTATGAATCGCGAAACACGCGATCACAACGTCTCTTTGTATCGGAAACGGATAAGGAGCCATATCCTTTAGGATTCGGAATCTTTTCTTCAGAGCACCATAGGCACGCTCAATAACATTTCTAAGTTGTGCATGAACATGATTAAACTTTTCTTCTTTAGTTATGGCACGTCGACGTTGAAAATCCGCTAACCAATATCTTATACTACGATACGGAGTCATAAATCCGCGAGTGTTGGTGTACGCGACATCACAAAGATAATATTTATCTATAATGTTTATGAATATATTGTTACATATATAGGATATATATACTAGAATAATAAAAAGTCAAATTAATGTTAAAGAAGACCAAGTGTACCTGGTGGAAGGAAATGGAAATCCAGACGTTGGGTTATATGCAACTTCTCTCAAAACTCTAGCTATGCCCTCCCATCCAGCCCAAACAAATGTAAATATCATATCAAATCACATATTGCTAAGACATTTTGATAACATTCACCTTTTCCTCTTCCCCTATAACGAGTTTGTTGATCATGTGGCACAACCGCATGTACAAGGGTTCCATCCAATGCACCTATTGCCCCCTTTATTAAAGATAGAAAACGTAAGAAGTTATTTATATATATTTAAGGTTCTAAAAATAAAGGCATACTGGAAGTTTTTCTCTTAGGTTCCTGTTGCGTTGTGACATATTCGTTGTTGCCTCAAAGGATGATGGCACTATGATTTCCCTTGCGAATTTCATCATTGCACGTCGTACTTCATGGAAACATTTATGAATAGTTTGTGTGAGTGTTGGAATCTCCGTTTAATCGCTCTAGAACTTTCATTGTGACCTAAAGTTATCAAAAACATTGCCATCTTCTCTTCAACACTTATAGTCCTGCTATTTGTCAACCAACTTTTTTGGTTAAAATGGTTGCACAGCAATATATATGCATCACGAGAAAGTCGCATCATTTCATGACATTGTGTATTCGAGCCAGTTAATAATTCTTGAGTATACGCATGTCCACTCAATGAGAAGTGTTATCTCTAATCCTTTCAATTCTTTGTGAATCATTTATCATCCAATACCAACATATAATGAGCATAAGCACAATCTCATCCTCCAAATCCATTTACAGCCTGTCATAAATTTAGTATACAAAAATGATCATGATGAGTACAATCAAATATTGTATGTTTATATAATACATAAGATAAAATGGATACAATTAGAAATGGTAATTTTACAGTCCAAGAAATGCAAATAACACCCCAAGATAAAACAAGCGTTTTTAACTTATAGACAAAACAAGATCGGAAACATGAGATAACATAACAAACATTTTTAGACTGCCCAACAATCCTAAGGATAATTACTAGAACACCATAGAATTCATCTAATCAAACCAACAATCCAAACTTACTTCCAGCATTCCTAATCCAACTCTCACAACTCGCCGGCTTTAGTACCAACCAAAGTTTCCTAAAATCGGCACTTTCACCAAAAAGTAAAAGTGCAGTTTCGTACATTGGATTGTCTGGTTCCCACCCAAGTTTCTCCAATTTTTCAATGCAAGCACTCGTGTCATCTCCTTTATGTTTCTCCATCATCATTCTTGCAATGTTGGAAATATCTTCAGCAACAGCCATAATGTTAGGATTACTTATTTGCCTTTTTCTTTTTTTGCTTTGAGTTTGAGAACGAGAGGAACACTCTTGTGATGAAGCATGTGGTTCCTTTGCTGAAGACAGGGGTTCTTTTACTTTGTGACTATCAACATCTTCATTTAGTTCGAGATCATCACGAGCTTCTTGTGGGTGAGATAGGGTAGATGCTGGTCCCCAACCATCAAGCCCGGTAGCTGTTGCTCCATCAAATAGTTGCGCACAAAGATCGGGATACAACAATGGTGCATTCTTTAGTGGTTCCGCATACTTGTTGAACTGTTTAAAAACATATATTTATATATATAAGTATATATGTATAATCTAGGAAACCAATTCATAAATATATACTACAAAATTTTAACCTTTATCTCTATTTCCCATTCTTCTTCTGTTAGATTGAACTTCTTAGCTACTGGATCATACACATTTCCTGTTTTTTTCTGTAACTTTGTCTACACGTTAAATTTTCCTTTAATATAGTCAAAACGATTCTTCATTTGTCGTTGATCCGCAATAAAAGAATGTTCTTCTTTAAGCTTTTCTGCAACGTTTTTCCATGAACGCAGTATTTCCTTCTCGTCCATACTGATTGATCTCATGTATACATGCTTCAAGAAACGTTTTCTCTAAACCTTCTTGTTTCCAATTTAGTCTACCCTTTTTTGGTTTGGACGAATCACCAACTTGATCCATACCTAAAGATATAAAGCAACATTTACTTATTAATAAATGATCAAACTCTATAGTCAAAACTAATGGAGCTAATCTCATAACTATTTTCAACTTCAAATTTTGACACTCAAAACCTACTGGACCACCTCTATACAAGATCATGGTAAATAGCACTTCAAAACTAAACTACAAAGTTATAAAACACGAACACTAGCAAATAAATACTGCTACCTTGCTAAAGGTATTTGAGATAAATAAAAATAATAGAGATCTTAAAGCCCTAAATAACATCAAAGTAATATCTTTAACAAGTGAAATTCCAAAAACCACAGAGGCTAAATTTTTATTATTATTATTATTATTAATTATTATTATAGGTTATCCTTAGAATCATGTAATCAAATATATAGTGTCACGGAAGATCGAGTATTTACGATCATTGATATTGGTAGAAGAATAATATACATATGACTGTGTGTGTACAAAATATGTGTGTGTATATACATACATGGTAGAAGAAGAGAAAATAAAAATTAGGGTTTTAAGTTAGAGATTATTGAGGATGAAAGATGAATTTACCTGGTGAAATTGATCAATCAATTGTGGAAGAAAAATCTCCTGGAGCAGATACGTGAAGAGGAGATGAAAGGGTAATAGGGGAAATAATAATGTACTGAATGGTTTAGAGAGTATTAGAAGGTGAACGGTTCAGCACCCTTTTTTTCTCGTTCAGCACCAACCCCTCATTCAGAGACACAAAACAAACGCGCTGAATGCTGACCGATTCAGCACTCAGCGCTGCTGAATCATTCAATTAAGAGGCAAACAAACCCAGCCTTAGAATTTAAATGATTACAGAAATTGTTGTATATGAATAAAAATTAAGCTCTAGTATTTTAACAGGGCGGTGAAGTTTCGATCCATTTTCATTTTAGCTGTATCGATGATATCTGTGTAGTTTTTGGTAGCTCATTCTTCATGGTACATTGTTGACAGGGAATATGGAGCTTGTGGCTTACAAAGCAGCCTCTGCATGCCATCTTTATGGTCCGGAGTTCACGTACGTTGTGAAGGCTTATGCATACTTGAAGAAAGAAAAGAATCAAGTAAGGTCTATCTTGAAAATGCACATGGAGAACGCCATTGGTTTAAACACCTTATAAAATAAGAATAGGAGGTTTTCTTGGCCAGAATTAAATGCGCTGGCCTTGTCTCCGTTTCCATTTTTATTTATTACTCGTATTCCAAAGTTTTGACAAAACTCGGGCTATATATACTACGTTCAAATGTTGGGCATTTGTTTTGGTAAATATTAAATTAGCCTCCATTCTTTTTGCTGCAACTACTGTGTCTTTTGTTATCTGTGTGTAATTAGTTCATTTAATTAACTCTGTTTAGTTTAGCGGTTTAATATCGGGTCTGACCCCTTGAGTTTTGCTTAGAAGACCCTTTATATATGTTGTTACATAGGTGAGTTGTGGTCTAATGACAAAAGCTTAAGATGGCTTAGACGTCAAAATGTGAAAGGTTTTCTTAGTCACATAAATCTCCTGCTCCCAATTTAATTATTCACCTTATTATTTTTATTCTATCACAAAGAAATTGTCTATCTATAAAATATAACTATTAAAAATCTTTATTATCTTCGATCATTTATCAATTAAAAAAATTCTATCAAACTTGTAATGTAAGGGTAAATTGATATTTATTCAAAAAAATGTAAAAATAAAAGTTGAACGGAGGAAGATAACAAAATAGTTATAGTCTCGATTCTTTTGCAATATGACAAAAGCATATTTTTCGTCATATTCTTACCTGTATAATAACAACCTTACGTGATGCCCCCTTCTAGTTCTAGAGTAACAGGAAAGGGGATTTGGCGATTTATATGAAGGGCATGCTTTGAATAATTACCTTGATTACTAACACATCCATATCGATATCGATATCACTCTAGAAAAATCGTAATTTAAAAAATCGAATCGAATACTCTTTACTATATGTAAGATCCGTACATTCAACTAAATGAACATTTTTCACGTAATTTTTCTATGACTACACATCAAATATTATTATTTGATTTGATTGTCAAAATATAAATTTTGTTTTCCATAATATATAAAGTACACAAAAAAACATTAAACATAAATATATATTTAAATATTTGTCTCCAACCTCGATACGCGTCGCCGTTTATTTCCTTTTACCTGAATCACGGATACTCCTGATCGCTTTTACTGATAAAAGTCAAAAACTTAGTTTTAAGTGATTCCAATAAAATTGTGATTGCGATTTGCATTTCATCTGATGGCGGCGTATAGAGGTGACGATGACTACGACTATTTATTCAAAGTGGTTCTGATCGGTGATTCGGGTGTTGGTAAATCAAATCTGCTATCGAGATTCACTAAAAATGAATTTAGTCTTGAATCAAAGTCAACAATTGGTGTTGAATTCGCTACCAGAAGTATTCGTGTTGATGAGAAAGTCATCAAGGCTCAGATTTGGGACACTGCTGGTCAAGAAAGGTTCTTTTTCATTTTGATTTCTGAAATATAATGTATTTATGTATTTACTTTTCAGTTACTTGAATGATGTAATGTTGTATCTATTTGCTGTTTTTAGTTTGATAGTATCATTTGTTTTTTTCTGTCTCTGTATGAGATATGTTTTTCTAGGGTTTATAGTAAAATTGATATTGATTCTACTATGTATTTGGTCAAATTGCATCTATGGATTTTGAATTTTAGGTGAAATGAGGTTTACTTATTCTAGGGTTTATCTTGGATTTTGCATCCAAGATTGCTCTGCTTATATTTCAACGGGGTAGCTGTTTATTTTTAGCAGTAAATGGCATAGACCATAGATGTGTACCCAATTTTACCAAATTTCTCATTTCGAGTACTATTGTTGATCAAGATACGGTATTTTAAGTTTCTTTTACCACCAAAAAATGGATCTTTTTCATCAATTAGAAACTATAAAGTGTTTTAGTTTATGCTAAAAGAGGGATTCTTTTTGGTGTGGATGGTAAAAAAATCTCTTGTGTTTGTAAAATTCAGAAAATGTAGTCTCGCAACCATCCGAAAAGCATTCCTTTTACCGTCGTAATGCTTCAAAAGGTTAAAAAAAAATCCGTTCTTGTTTTAAACAATCTTAGTACTTGAAATGATAGTTTTGGTAAAGTTGGGACCTTTTTGTACCATTTACCCTTTGTTTTGATTGCATATATATTCCAAATTAAGTTGATAAACAATTTTTAAAGGTAGTTAGCCCCAATAATTAAATATAGGTTTAAAGCTCGAGTAGTTAGACTTGCTACATTTTTTTTTCTTTTGAACGGAAAAGCCACAGTCACACACACTCCTGACTCACATGTTATTTACAAATTTACACATTACTTGCATATTTTTCCTCTAATGAGACTCAAAACCTCAACATCTTGGTTGATGGGTTACTCTAATACCACTTGGTCAAATGCCCTTTAGTAGAGTTACTACATTTTGTTCATCAATTTGAGAGATTTCTAGTATATCTTTATACTTATTATTGTATAAGGTTATACTAATTACTGTATAAGTCGTTAGTGTTTTTAGTTTTAAATTGAATGGATTTTGTTTTTATTATGAAAGTTTATTGCTAATAGTTCCTCATCATTGTAGATGGTAGATATAGTAAGTTTGACTGCAGTAGTCTACTGATAATTTAGAAACTCGTGGAGTAGTTAGTAATAGCTTATAGGTTTGTTATGATTAGTTGTGAAATTCATCAATTGTAGCTTTCATAAATTGCCACGTTGGCACAGTGAAGTGAATTATGACAACTTAATTGTGATGGCAGAGCTTTAAAGGGTTGTGAAGTTTAAAGTTAATTAAATATTTTAAAATATATTGTTATAATTTATAGTTGATTTCTTGAATCAAAGTTGATAGTAGTGAAATTATTTGGGCCTAATTTTGTGGGTATACTAATTTTTGGCCACAGGTACCGTGCAATCACAAGTGCATACTACAGAGGAGCTGTGGGTGCATTACTTGTTTACGACACAACACGCCATGTCACCTTTGAAAACGTCGAGAGATGGTTGAAAGAGCTCAGAGACCACAGTGACTCGAACATTGTGATTATGCTAGTAGGAAACAAGGCAGATTTGCGTCACTTACGTGCAGTTTCCACGGAGGATGCAAAGACTTACGCTGAAAAGGAAAACACCTACTTTATGGAGACCTCAGCTCTCGAGTCCCTGAATGTCGAGAACGCTTTCACCGAGGTTCTTACCCAAATATACCATGTGGTAAGCCGAAAAGCACTTGACATTGGGAACGATCCTGGAGCATTGCCCAAGGGTCAGACCATTAACGTTGGGTCAAAAGATGATGTTTCTGCCATGAAGAAAGTTGGTTGCTGTTCTACTTAACAATACTAGAAGATCGAGATTTTTTTAAGTTTCAGCTGTTTCTAGGGCTTGGAGCAGATATGAAAGTCTTTAACAAGAACAAATTTTCCTGGTCATTATGTATTATTTAATTTGTTAACTGCAGTGGATTATTATGTATTATATATTTGGATGCTTGTTATTTTAGGATTTTAAGCAATTTTCTATTTTGACATTATATTGAAGTAAATTGAGATGTTGGTTTTTGATCATGTTTTCAAGCATCAAAATTCACATGCAAAGTCGATCTATAATTTCAAGTTCGGTATTTCATAAGCTTGCTCTTTTACTATGTCGCTAAAGATGGGAAATGGGCGGGTCAGGTTGGGTAAGGTAAGTAACAGGTTGAAATAGGTGGTTATTAGAAATTTAGAATGGATAGTATACGGATCAAAGCGGGTGGATTGGGTTGACCTATTAACAATTTTTGTTCTTTTTCCTATGAATTTTATGTATAACTAATATAACTAATGTATTAACGTATGATTTCGAAAGTATATAATTAAGATATTTATCCAGTTTTTTTTAAAAAAAGGTGATTTAAAAGTTTGTAAGCATTCAAAAAGAGCTTTTGGTGTCAAAACTCGTGGTTAGAGAAGTTACTTTTTGGTGGTATACAAAACTAAATTACCTTTAATTGATATAAAAAAAATATTAAATTGCAAAATGACAAATTTGGTAAAATTGAATATCAATTTGTATCATTTATCTTTTTTCAAAACGTTAAACAGACTATAGGCGTTAAAGGGCAATAGAAAAGGTTTTAAAACTTTCTTGTTATTATTATTTTTTTAATGTAAATAAGATCATTTTCAAATAATAAAAGTTGGAATTATAATATGAGGGTCGAAAAAATAACTGAAATAACACAAAATTAATCAAAACTGGCAATTTTAACCGTCAGGCGCATGGAAAAACAGGTTTCAGAAACGGATCAAATGGCAGGTATAAACACAGATCAACAGCCGAAATTGGCCATACATGCCAAAACCATCAGCACCATATCAAGCAAAAACACAAAAAAATCCAATGAATGTTCAACCTGATATTAACATTCATAAGTACATACCACCCTGGACAGATCATCCATCATCCACTGAGTGAACCAACAGGAGAAAAAAGGTCTGTACAAAAAGGTTTAACGGAGGAGATTACGTTCTTTTAACAGTTGTTGACTGTCGCATCTCACAAGAAACAAAAAACAAGTCCCCATATTTACCATAATTTATAAGAGATTTTACACCCTCTTTACTTATATATATTTATATATATCAGATCAGAAGAGAAGCATGATGCCTAAATTATTTCAAGGCTTCATGATTCTGTTCCTATTTCTTCTTTGATTCTTACGACCCTTTCGCTTGTGCAGCAAGTCCTGTGGATTTGCAAACTGGGCAGGTGTTCTTCACGATCAACCACTTTTTTACACATTCGACGTGATACTCATGCCCACAATCTATCACCCCGATTTGTTCTTGATCATCATAATTGGTCTGTACAACAGAAATCATCAGTAAATAACAACAGTATGTGAATCATAACTGATAAAAATATAGTCATGATTTTGTTAGTTATGAGCAGCTCTTATAACAATCTTTTCGGACTATCTTATATGAATTAACAAAAGGGAAAGCGAATTACGCCCAGTAACCATATATTTCATTGTCAATGCATGATAATAAAAATTCGAGAGAAAACACAGTAACATGGCAAGTTGCATAAAAGATAACTGGACAAAGTTCTATTTTACGTGTCAGCTTTTTTGGCACAAAAAAAAAATTAAACTTCAACATTATGAAACCCTCAAACTTCAATATTTTCGATCTAAGGTAACAGATTGCCTGGCCACGATGGTAACACGCTGACTTACATCTTAGCAGCTCTGACCAACTTAACTTTTTCTTTTTCTAGCATGGCACTAATGTGACACCTGGAAATCTTCCAACTTGAAAGAGTTTGCCGATCTATTCAAATTTTATTGTAATTTCTACCTAAAAAAGTTGGATACTCATATAACGTTTCCCAGAGAAAAGTATTCCCAAGTTAACTGTTTTTTGATAGTG
Organism: Gnaphalium uliginosum; assembly: GCA_963930675.1. Lineage (NCBI taxonomy): Eukaryota > Viridiplantae > Streptophyta > Magnoliopsida > Asterales > Asteraceae > Gnaphalium > Gnaphalium uliginosum. The sequence goes on along the minus strand of OZ005681.1, from coordinate 6,517,858 downwards.
TTATAGCACAAAGATAATATCTTATATAAATGACAAGATATATTAGTGGTGATAAAAGTGGCTATAAGCATCTGTCGAATGGAATGGAGCAAGCAAGTAGGAATTAACATTGCAAAAAGTTGTATGCTAAACACTTGACTGAAGTCAGACTATAATTCATAAAATACCTGGCAAATCACACAAGAGTTAGTTTCTTGATCAGCAGAAGATGCATCTTCAGGTTCATAAGAAGATTTATATGAAGCAAATACTCTTGTTTTTAGATGTTCTAGAATAAAATCATCTGACAAGCCTGAGCCCACACTGCCGATCTGTTCACCAAGAGCAAGAAGCTCCTGCATAGAATAAGAAAGGTTGCAAGAATCACATGACGATGGTATATTAATTATTATATATATATATCATCTATCTATATGTATATATGACTATATGTATACGGGAAAGAAATATATGATGCGAGCAGCACATATCTTATGTGCTGCCAAAAGTAAAAACATGCTATTTTATGTACAAACAGTAAATTGGTCAACTTTTTAGCCTTAGCAGAACCCATCATGTGTGCTTCTAGCTGCACACATGATAATCCCTGTGTTAAATGTAGCAAAAGTAACCTTTTAGGGCATTTTTTAAGAGTATTAAAAGTAAACATTCTTTTTAAAAAATGTCGTTCTTTTAAATGGAGCAAAAGTAAACCTTTTTTTTTCTCTTTCTTGGAAAAAAAAAAAAAATATGGTTGCTAAAGTATTCTTTAAAACTTGCCTCATAAGACATGTGATCTATGTCCAAACGCATATCTCTGTGATGATCGACCGAATGTCCTACTTCATGATAACCAGAGATATCAAGGATTGCAACGCCCTACATTTCACAAACATGTAAAATAGTAACTTAACGGAAAATATGAAACCACTTGGTGAGATTTGCATGAGAGAAAAGAGGTGTACATCTTCAGGGAGAACTCTCAAGTGGGGAAAGCTCCTATGCCTTGCAGTTGCATCAACAATCATGTCACGTCGATGAGGCCGAAAAACTCTTAAACCAGTTGATGGCGTGGAACCTACAAATCTAGGTCCTGGCTCTATCCCATTCTGAAAAGGATTTGTTGGAAGTCTTCGTGAAGTAGATGGCAATTGGGAATGGAAGTCCATATTGTGGCCTTGCATTGACGGCATAGGTGGAGGTGGTGCATGGTGAAGATTGTGGGGGCCCTGATGAGGCGTAATAGCAGGCGGGTGAATGAAAGCCGCAGGGTTTCTATTGTTGGCCGTGACTTGGTATCCATGTAACCCAACGTCCATAGCACTCCCATTGATAGGTCCTGCAATAACACAAGACGTAGATCAAACAAATTAGTTTGGAATGTTTAACTAATCAAGTAGTTTATCCGTTCTGTACAACTTATAGCCCAAAAAAAAAAATTGGTTCTTTTTATGACAACGATAGGCAAGCAATTAATTCTAAATTCTAAGGATGTCACTAAAATGGAAATGTTGCAGTTTCCATAGGACATCCGTAGAATATAATTGTTGTGTATCTCATGGAACTAAGGGTAGAATAAAAGCACATATTTATCGGGTGTAGAGACACTTATTTCCGTTTCACAAACCATCTCTACTTTTTTCACAAGAATGTCAATTTCATCATTTTATCAATCAATTTCTTATTTCTTATATATTCCGAACTTGCCAAACATTCAAACAACTTAATACAGTATTATAAACACTACAAACAGAAAAAGCACATCCACACACTATTTTCTACCACCTGTTTTATTACAGCTGATTATCTGATTACAACATTCATATCATATAATCACTTCCAAATACTACATCCAAACAACACTATCTCCTCACCTAATTATGATTCTTCCAGTTCCAATAATCACTTCGCAAAAAAGAAAAAGAAAAAAGTCCCCTCGATGGCAACACAATCAAAATTACTATCAAAATAAGGTATATATATATCATTGGATAATGGAAACCACTAAAGCCACCACTATGTTATATTCTTCAATAAGGGTGAGTTAAGTAATTATCATTGATTTATTCACCTTGGAGATAAGGTATACCGGGACCATGGTTCCATGAAAATGCAGCGGCATCACCACCATTACCACAAAATTGCTGATCCAACCATGGGTTAGGTACTGCTTGAAGTGGCTGACCACCATAGTTTCCAGGCATCAACTGGCTACTACTATGAGCCAAAACCGGGTCAACCCCAATAGCACCCGAACCTCTGTTTCTAGAACTTCTGTGGGCTGCTGCAGGATCCATAACCAACGATGGACCATCCATCATTGTTCCCTCTGTATTCATAGGTATGGCAACAGAAGAACTCGAGCCAGGTGCCGGATAAAAGTACTGAATGTTTCCCGGGAATCCTTCAGCATTCTTTCCCTTAAATCCATCCAAAAACTGACCATTTTCGAAGCCTCCACGGATGCTAGAAAACGGCAACTGATCTTGCATCCCATGATTAATTGTAACAGGAAAAACTCGGGCGCCAGGAGAAGGTGTCATATATACGTTGTTAGCAGGAAGATGATCAAGACCGTTGTATTGAGTAATTCCATGTGACAAAGGTCCGTGATTTTCTGGGAGGTGTTGAGGATTGAAAGTAGTTCGGGTTCCAGGAGGTGGTAATATCGTGTGATTATTAGTAGGTTGAGGGAAACTTGGTATCCCACCATAAGGTACGATACACGGTTCAGGTTGAAGATGGCCATGTTCGGTTTCGATCATTGGGCCCGTATACAGCATATTTCGTTGCCCCATGTTACTGGATGATGAGTTGCAAAAAGATCCTGATTAATCATGAAAGATTTAGCATTAATAGAAGGGGAGGGGAGGGGGGGTGGGGAATCTACTAATTGTAGAGATTATATACCAAACAAGCATCAAGATTATATAGACTTACATTCAATATGACCTTTTTTCTAACATGGAAAAAAAATAATACATATAACATAAGAAAGCCAGGTATTATGTTCTGCAAAACTTCAATACTTCATGACAGACCCAAGAAACCTTAAACATGACTACATGATACAATAGTTTGTTTTCTGTCACAATTTACCTCTGGATTTTAATAATTCATATATAAATATAATTTGGAACGACCCAAATGGGAGCATAAATTAAGATAGAGCATCCAATAGGTAAAGCAACTTGAACCCTTCAACCAAATAATAATATTGTTCGGATTAGTGTCTATAAACATCACTTCAACATTCTCATGGTATGTAAAATATATCCACCAAAGATGCTCTAAAGCTAAAACCACATTATCAACAAAGTTTTGTACAATGCACCTTTCGGTTCTCAGATAACCTAAGTCAAATAACATGACAAAGGACACAGATGGGCAACATATTACATATGATACTTGCAATAGCTCATAAATTTACGGGTTTAGTCAACTAATATGGCGAACGCCGAGTTCCCACTTGAATGTGCATTAAATCGATTAATGTAACTACCATCTATTGCTCTTTTCCTCTTTCAGGTTAATGCTGAAAAAGGAAACTGATATGGGTACCATCCCTGTATCACATTCTAGGCTGCTAGGCATTTTTAGAAAACGTGTATTGGATGAAAGAAAACGTATTTCCTGTCATTTAAAATGCAATTATAAAATCATAAATGTTTATTAGCGCCAACGCAGAGATGCGTGAAAGTTTTTTCGACTGTGAGACTAGATTATCAACAAGACGTAGAAACGGAAGCCATGGCAGAAAGGGAAGAAGCGGAACTTCTAAAGATTTTAACAGCCTTATAGATGTAGGAAATCCATCAATTGCAGCTAAATGTAGTTCAAGCAGAAAGACAATGCTGCAGATGCCATTTAATCGTACTGATCACCCACAAATCAAATGTATATGATAATCCAGAATAGCATGTACCCATTCAAGTTCATGATAAACAACAGAATACACACACTCATTCTCCCTAATCAAGAAAGAGATCTCCGTAATTTTCTGTTCCAAAAGAAATTTTATTCATGGACCCAACTCACCAACGTTGCAGCCTTTCTTGTTTACTTATGAAATTTGTGTCATACAAAATTTAATCGAAGAATTAAAAGTAACCCTACATAAATCTCCTTTGTTTCTTTACGGAAACTCAAACGCCATCGGTTCAAACCCTAGAACAACTATATTGCCCTAATTTATTGACAGGAGTTAAACAATAATCAATCATTGCCCTTAATTTCCATACCTTTTTCAATACTAATTAAGAACAACCAACATTAGTAAAGTACAATTAGCAATATTACAACCAACAATTGGCTAAAGCAGGTACCTTTTGGGGGCTTAATTTAATTTTGGTATTTAGCAATCCCCAATTAGGCAAAGAATGTGCATTTGATGGGTATATTTCAATTTTTTTATTTTAATTCAATTTCAATCTTGCTAATACAAATTTCCAACTTTCATTTATCAAACCCATATGAAGAAACAAAAATCAACAAACTCTATCAACCAAAAAAAAAAAAAATTCCCAAAACAAGTCAGCAGAAAACACAATTTTCTACAAAACCCACTTCCTAAAATCAAAATTATATCATAAATCATCATAAAGTTTGTACCTTTTTATCATCAACAGACTCCAGAGCTTGAATTAAGTTACCAATTGAGCGGTGTTAAAAAAGCCCTAACAAAAAAGATGATGATCATCAACACATTTATAAAATTAAACAAAACCCTAATCTCTCAAGCAATGATGATCGATGAATGTTAAAAAGCCATCAACTTTATGATTTTTATCTACTCAAATTACTTTAAATCGACAAACTATTAAGGAATTAGGGTAAATTGGGACAAATTGATGAAGAGCATACCCTAATCAGGGTTGATCGGAGCCTTGAAATTGGGTAAATTTGATCCAATTTTTTGGCAATTAAACGAGAAGATAAATTACTATTTTTTTGGGGGAAAAAAAGGATTGTGATGAATATGAAAACCCTATTGTTGTCTACTTATTTATTTGTTTAATTTTGGCTTTAACCGCAACTTTGTTTGTTCTGGTTTCCCGTATTTATTTACAAATTCCCATTCTTATGTAAATTATTACATACTTATATGCTGTCCATGTGCTTTTTCCTTTTTCTTTAGCGTTTTAAATTTCTAATTTAATAATTTGTGTATCTTTAGTTTATTTATTTTAATGGAATGGTAGACAATTAGAGGGGTAGACTTCAAATGTGAATGTAAAAGGATTGATCAAATTTAATGCATTTTAGTGACAAATTTGTATTCAAATTTATAGGTGTAAAATGCAATGATATTAAAATGTAATATGTTAAAAATATAGGCGTTAGTAAGATACAATGATTCTTGACGACAAATTTGTTCCTTAAAATGTAGTAACTTTGCCCCTCGTTTGAGATCTGCCTCTCATAATCTTATCTTTACTCTAGTTTAATTCAATTTTAGTATAATATTTTTATGTAATCTAGATACTTATTCAAGATCTTAAATGGATATTATTTCCTAAATTACATGAATCCACATTTAATGTTTTATAATTTTTATTTCATAGTGTATATCATTGCAAAAAAGCTTAAACACCTTGTTACTAAATTATGTTGTTAATTCATAATACAATAGTACCTATGATGGAATTTGATAATCATCGTCGTAAGTGTAATGGTTTAGCATACTATAAATAAAAGTGTAAGGTTTTAAGGATAATGTTACATTTAAAGCGAATGAGGAGAATGCAGTTTTTACTGAATTTTATAACAAAATTGTAATGATTAAAATGCATTGATGTTAAAATGCAGTGAAATTTATAGGTATAAAATGTAGTGTTATTAAAATGCAATGTTGTTAAAATGTAGTAGTTGTCATAAATCATAAAAAAAAAAAAGTTGTAAAGGTCTTCGGATCCTCCACCTAAATAAAATGTGATATTTAATAAACATGTATAATTGAAAATTGATGAGTTTATAATTGAATAACTTTGTGTTATAATTAGGAAGTTTGTGTGCATTTAATGAAGCTTAACCTATGCCCATAGGGCATAAGTTAGTCAAACTCTAAAAATATATAACTCATTTTTCATGTTTCGAATAATATTATCATATATTTATAAAAATTTAAGACGTATTCATAGAAAGTCTAGAGTTTAATAATAACAAAATTGTAAACTTAACCATAGCACTAATCAAAACCCTAGAATCATAGATACAACATTTGTTTTATATCATGTAGAAAGGAACTCTCTCCGAGTCTCCGTCTCATTTTTATTGTTCACATTAATATTTTTGATTGTCTTAAAATAATTGTATACTTGTAAAAAAATAACCATTAAAAATCATTAAACTTCTCAATTTACCTTCATATATTACTTTCAATCATTTATTTCATACTTTTTTTTGTCAAACTTGCCTTGAATATAAGGTCAAAATTGACATTCATCTAACTTATATTAAATTCAATAAAAATTTCTACATAACAATAAAAATGGGATGGGTGAAGTATACTATAAGAATATTACTTATATAAAAATGTTTTCGAAAACTTAGCCTCAAATAGATAAGAAAATGTAGTACTCCGTATTAAATTTTGATAAATTTTATTTGTGTTTAAAAACTTCATAACATATACATATACATAAGTATTAAAAAATTTATTATGGTTACGTGTTTCATACATAACTATACAGCATACTAAGTTTTGATTGTATTTAAAAACTTTATATACATAAGTATTAAATTTATTATGGTTACATGTTTCCTGCGTTTTTTTTTCTTGAAAATAATGATTAAAGTAATAAAAAAAGATAATCTATACATAATCATTCTATTTTGAAAAGGAATATATTATATATTATTTTAATTATCAAAATAATAATGAAATTATATATTAAATTTAAATATAAACATTAAAATACATTTACTTTTATAAGATGCACGCTTTATCACAAAAAAGTGTCACAATATTTTAGGTAAACTTTGTTCAACAAATCATGTCTAAAACATGACAATCGGTAATACATCAAACTTACTACAAGCTAGTATCACGTTGATTATCATAATGAACAAACCACTCCTTGTAGTTTCAACGATGAAGAATAAAATAAAAATATGCATGCTAAAAAAGGTTTAATTTAGCATCATAGTCTATAACAACTCCACTACGTTGACCACTCCGTGATAATATGTCGGCGTGGAGTCTATAACTCCACCGCCACTTGACAATGGAGCCTATGACACCGCCATCAATTGACCACTCCCTATACAACATAATATACGCCTATTTAACAAGAAAATCATGTTTATGATAGAATTCAATTTCGATTCTAAATGAGTAGGAAAAATAATACCCGGAGTATATTTTTTTTACTTTCAAGTTTCAACCCACTAATTAAGTTAAGTTTGATACGAGTCTAATTTTCTTAAGTTTTGCAAAGCTCCACATGGCATGTAATCTTTATGTCCTTTTGCTTTAGAGTTAAAATATTAAAATTGTTCTTTTGTAAGTTTTTGACAGTGTTGGGTTTATGCCAAAAATAAAATGAAAGCAACACAAGGGATGTTTATGGTGGTTCATCTGTAGGTTAACTTGCAAGTTAGAGTCTAAATTGGGCCAACCACAATATTCAAATCTTCAAGGGACGGGACTACTAGTTTGCCATGAAAACTACCCCTAATTCATACATATATATAAATATAATACTTTAATTTAGTACATATGCTACATTATAATCTAACAAACATATAAATAACTATCACATAAAATAAAATAGTGAACACATTCTTGTACAAGATATAACATAAATACGCGAAAAGAACAAATGCTTAATTTTCATCCCATTCTTATTGTTGAAACATTAGGTAATTTTAGTGACACACTTTATAATTCTTTTGTTGGTTTTATTTAACGGGAGTAATTATATATAGGTTATTTTTTTCACATAAAAAGACTAGGTGTGATGTATCAAATCGACTGAGGATAAAGGTGCAAGGAACCTTACACATACTTTGCACAGAGCCACTACGTATGCTTGATAATTGCATGTGAATTGGTATTTAATACTCGTATTTATAATTCATTCAATTGACAAATAAAACAATGCTCTTATTTCTTCCATAATGTATTATATTTATAAATATAAATAAATATGTATTTTCATTAGTTTTCCACATATGTATGTGTGTGTGTGTGTATGTGTATATATATGTATATGTATATATATATATATATATATATATATATATATATATATATATATATATATATATATATATATGGGAAGGTTCAAATGAAAACCAACTAAAAAGTTGAAAACTTGTGAGAACTACTAGTTTACGTATTTGTTCATATGTGATTAACTTCATTCATATGTGAATATTGATATACGTTTAATTGATAAATAAAAAAGTAAAAAAAAATCCTAAAATTATATCGAAAAACACAAAAATACAAATACGTGTTCTCATGTGAACAAATCGGTTCAAATGTGTTTTACGACGTGATTTTTAGAGTTTTTAACATTTTTTTCTTTCTAAATCTATCATATATCAATGTTCACATATAAATAGCATGAATCACATGTGAACAAATACGTTATCTAGTAGTTCTCACAAGTTCTCAATTTTATGTGGTTCTCATTTGAACCTCTCACTATATATATATATATATATATATATATATATATATATATATATATATATATATAATATATATGTATGTATGGTGCCTGTGAGAACTAAAAATGGGTGAAAACTGTGAGAACTACCCATTTTCTTCTCCTGACTTTGCTCGCTTCCTCCTCCAGACCTCCAATTTTTAAAAAATTACGCTAAATCGTTCAATTTAAAACTACTTTAAGATGAAACATAATTTAATCAACCAAATTAGGTAGTTGCAAAACCTCAACTAGGTGCAAAACTGCAGGTAGGTACGAAACTGCAGGTAGGTGTGAAACCGTATGTAGGTGCAGAACCGTATGTAGGTGCAAAACCTTTGGTCGTTGTTATAACTTTAGGTAGGTGGAAAACCGTAGGTAGGTGGAAACTCATTGGTTGATGCTAAAATCATCCTCATCGATCCTTAAAAAAAATTGGGTTATTTACCGATTGGCCATCTTTACATCACCAATTTCACCAACCGTCACAACTATACTCGTCTTGTCGTTCAATTTTTCACTTACTGATGATAAATTAATAATTTTACAATATTAATTAAAAAAATATAAGTCATACTATAAATCAAAGTTGAAAACCAATTTAAAAACTATTAGGCAACTCACATGAATCAATTTCATAACATGTATTTATATATAACTGCCTTCTTGTCGATATTTTTAGCTTCAAATTAGAGCAAATTAGAGTAATGTCATCAATAATTTTACGGTGTCAATGGTGATGTTCAACATTGGGTATGTTATCCAAGTCGATTAATCGGTAAATTGTGATGTGTTCGATCTTTCGCAATAGCAGCCATTTGAAATTTAAAGGTTAATGAGTGATAAGAAATAAGACCGATGGTGATTTGAGAATGAGGGTGAAATATTTAGGGCTAGAAGGGAAATTGGAAGAACCGCAAAACATAAATTGTTAAGTTGGGCCATCAATTGTAAAAGCCCATAAAAAAAATTCAACCGCGATTCTCATAGTTCTCTCTGTAAAATTAGTTCTCACTGGATCCTTTAACTATATATATATATATATATATATATATATATATATATATATATATATATATATTAGTTTAAATAAGGTTGTCAAGATCGGGATCCTACGTATGATCGTTTTCGTCTTTGCAATATCAGGATCGAGATCGTAAGATCCTATCAAAATATCATTTTTTTTATCTAAATAGATATTTAAATTGATGTTGAAAACAAAAAATTAGAGAAATCAATGTAACATTTAACACTTTATATTACAAAAATGATGCAATTTGTCAACAATTTTAGTTAGATGATAAACATACTAAAACAAAAAGATAGTAGCAATGTAGCTAGTTCAATTGCACCACTAGTCATAATAAGTTTAAGAGCATACAAACAAAAATTACTAATCTAAGATATCAATTGGAACTTCAAACATCGTCTGGGGGTTTAGGCCTTTTTTTCCTTCTTAAATGGTGACGAACTAATTGATTAAATATGAAAAACAAAGGCGTACGGGGATTTTTGAGCAAAGATTAGACTTTGGACCATGGCTAATTGGCTATGTGCCATATAAAGATTTAGCCTAATTGTAATAAAAAAAAAAAAAAAAAAAAAAAAAAAAAAAAAAAAGTTAGCCCATTTGTAGGATCGGATCGTTCACCGATTCTATGATCTTACGTGCGATCCTACGATCCTACTACGATCTTACCTCTTGAGCGATCCTACTCCAATTCTGCACGTTTTCACTTGGTAGGATCGTAGGATCGTGCGATCCTATAATCAGATCGCGATCTTGACAACCTTGAGTTTAATACTTTGTACTTATGAAAATGGGATATGGTGGCAAGGATAAAATCAGTACACACAAGTCTAAAATGTAGGTTAATCATCAAAGAGTGACAAATCACATGTCTAGTTTTATATTTAATATGAATCCAATAAAACATGTATAAATAAATTAAATTTATAGAATGGTCCTTGTACATAAAGAAGAGTAGACAATCTAATAATAAATGCCTGGGATTAAGACTCTCTCTTTCTAATAGCAATGTGATTGATTACTTGTGTGGTTGGCCAAGGGGTTTTGGTCAATTACGAGGGCTCATATTATTTTCTTTAATGACTTAAATGTTACGAATAATTGCCAAATTTACTGATAGCTATTAACCTAAAAATACTGATTTGATAAAGGAAGAATTGCTATTCTTCGAGTGTGTCTAAAGGAGGAGGATTCTAGAGGTTTATAAGAGATTGAGAAATTTTAATAATTTACGGCCCTTATGAATTATAAATTTTATTTGGTAAAATGAAAAAGATATGACTTGTTAGAAAAAGAATCTCATATAATTCCCTAAAATATTAACTTTTTCAAGTAATTTATGTAAAGAATTCTCCGCCACAATCTCTATCTTCAATCATAATATTTAGCTCAAGCTAATTTGTTATCAAACATACCCTTCGAGTGTTTTTCAATCAAAGTAAGTTTTCATCATGATTTTGATGAAGATATAAAGTCTAAGACAGTAAACAAGTTACAAGAATCACATTAAAAAACAAATGTATGGAAAATAAAAGTTTAGGCTTGATCGAAAATAATTTGATTAAATATCTTAGATAAAATGATTACTCCGTATCTATCATCTCAAGAAAGTAATACTTTATTATTATTACTAGATTTTAAATCCGTATATACACACGAGGCTGCTGAATGTGTATTTGATTTTTTTTAAGTATACAAATGATGTATATGATAAAGTTCTAACATTTTATATGAGTTGAATAATAAACATGAAATTTAAAACTAAATTATTTACAATAGTATGTGCATTCATCATCTAGTTGTTGTCACATTAATGTTATTTTAGTATAAGATTTTGGTCGTGTAAATAGTAATAATTTGGTAATTAGAAGTATTTGAAATATATATAGTTATGATCGAATCTAGTTATTCATGACGAAATCAAAGTATAAAGAAATTTAAAAAGCTAGCAATCAAAAACGTTGAAATTGTAATATATAGCAACAATTACTTTGTAATACATCTTTGTACACCATATTTGTCATCTTATTAATTTTTCTGACGGTCATATGTCTCACAAAGAAGAACCTTTAACCCGTCTTTGCTTTTAACATGTGAGACAACAACATACAATTGTCCAAGTCAATCATACGGTTAGGCAATGAGACTCTAATTTCAAATTGAGAATAGATAGTAGTTGATTCTCTTCACAACTTCATATCTACATCGATTTATGTCAAGAAGTCCATATATGTGTTAATGAATATTTGATTCAATTTAGAAACTATATTGTTAGATTAGTTCATTTCAAAATCAAATAAAAAACAACTTAATAGAACGTCACTCATATAAACACATAAGTTATTGATTGAAGAAAAGAATTAAGAGTTTAAGGCCCTCACAGTTGTGCTTCAAATTTGATAATGATTAGAGGAACACGATAAAATTAAAACCACATGTAAAAATTATTGAAAATTTATTAAAGCTTCGAACTAAGTTTGGAATTAATTGTGAGAAAATGTCGGATTGAAGAGTTCGTTGTCGTTGACGATTAATGTTTGAAAAAAATAGAGAAAAACCTTTATGAACATAATTAATCAAAAATCAAAAAGAGCATATTTGTTCTAATAAAAAAAATATTCATTACTATATTATTATTGTTATATTTTTATGTTTTCCATTTGCACATAATTGAAAGAAAATCTAGCTACCTAATTTGATAGTTATTATTAACAATGTAGAAGACTAAATACAATCCTTATCTATTCATAATAAAAAATGTATCAGAGTTTAAAAAAAAAATTAGAGATTGTTTAGTGTAAAAATTATTAACACACAAATAGGTAACAAAAGTGTAAAAAAATTGACAAACTACCCGTGGTATTTTTATTTAAATTTTATCATCAAAATTGAGATATTTTAGGAGTTTTATTTTAAAATTATATGAAACTGAGGGAATAAACTGATTTATTAAAAATTATATAATTGATGAGATAAAGATTAATCTTATATTATATTTAAGATTATTGTTATTATTGTTATTATTAATTATTAATTATAAATTATAAATTATAATTATTACAAATAACAAGTTGGTATATATAAACTTCGAAATAAATAAATATAAGATATAAGATATCCATTAAATTTACTATTAAAATTGCAAATCGTTTTTCCTTATGAAAGTAAGATGTTGTAAAATACGTGACTGCCTAAAATTTATATTGAACAAGCGAATAAATCTTCTATCATATCTCCATAGACTCGTGACTCATGATTATAATTTTTAACTTGTGCCAGGCTTGATTTTTAACTTACGACTAGACTAGTAAGAATCGATAGTTTACAATATATATATATATATATATTATATTTTCTTCTTGATTCCTACCATATATATATATGGAGGAATCAAGAAGGAAATAGAAACACTAACCATTCATTAGCGATGAATGATAATCAAACGTAAAAGATATTTTTTTGTCAAAAAATATTATTAAAAACGATGTTATACATAGTAATATTCATAGATAAACTACTTTTTGTAATTTATAATATCTATGATGAATATTAAGAGAATTTTCTAACATTCATCATTAATGAATGTTAACCGAAATAGATATTATCAGTCTTTTTGAAAAATTATTCATATACATTCGTCCACAATGAATGATAATCAAAACGTATAAAGACACATTTTTACTAATAATTATTAATCAAAACCGTTGTTATAACTATTAATATTCATCAATAAACTATTTTTTATAACCTATAATATGATGATATTAAGAGATTTTGCCATTCATCAACGATGAATGTGTAACTTCTCTGCTTTTCTCAGAAAATAGTGTTTCCCTCTGGATTCAGATCTTATATATATATATATATATATATATATATATATATATATATTATTGTTTAAGATTTTTATTCTTAAAAGAAGTAAAACATGACGAGAGTCGATAATTAAATTGTTGACCGACAATCAACCCAAATGCTTAATTTAAAATATATTATAGTCATTCGTTTTTCTATTTTGTCATTTTATCTTTTTTATTATATATTACACCAAAAGTTTGTTTGATTTTTTAACTCGTAAGAGTCAAAATCATTTAAAAGTCGGGGTCCGAGTTGCTTTATTTTTTGAATTTTTAACTCGAATAATGAATCATAAGAATCTAACAACTAATTTTTTCGTCTATATTATTAGTTCAATTTCTTAAATCTTGAATTAGTGGCTTTAAATGTCACATACTATTAGTCAAATTAAATTAGCTATAGCTTTTAATAGTATAAATAAATAATATAAATAAATAAATATATTCAATAAATATAGTATTTGATAAACATATTCATTAATTTTAATTATCATCTTTTAAAAAAATAATAATAAAGAAAAATCCATTGCTTGTTTCAAATTTAAAGAGAAACAAAAGAAATACTCTGGAGATGGAATTACAAAAGGGGCCTAAAAGGCTAAAACCTAAAAACAGGGTAAAACATATAAGAAAGCGGCCGGAGCTCTGAACAAAAATATTGAATTCTTTTTCCCGATGAAACATCCAAAGCAGCTCAATCCCAACTGGGCTCAGCTCTGTCAAGTATTATAGTTCCACTTTCTTTAAACCCACCAATCACACACACAACACCCCATAGTTTGACTTGATATATTTTGTGTATTTTGTTGTTTGCAGAAATTAGGTATTAAGTCTGAGCTATCATCAAAGAAACCAGGGTCAGAGAACCAAGCAACCATTTTAGGTTTGTAAATTTTGTTAAACATAGTTGTTAAATTTAATGCATACTTTGTTTTTACATATTTTTGTTTCATAAATTTTGCTGGGAAAGTTTAGAATTTATATAAATGTTGAAATTGAAAGTACCCATTTAGTTTCAAAGTCAAAGTTTGAATCTTTAATGGGAAGGGTAGATCATAGTACTGAAATTTTAGTTTGTTATTTTTTTTTTTGTGATGATGAGTGTAAGAATGTGCAAAATTTTGTAGGAAAGAGGAAAGAGAGGTCTGATGATGGGGAGGACAATGAATGTCAGATTAATGTTCTTACTCCTACTTCATCAGATTCAAGGTACACAGTCAGTTTAAGCCTTCCCTTTTTTTGGCTCACTCACACATATATGTATCGCAAGATTTTATATGCATTATTGTATAGTTGTATTTACAAGAAGATAAGCTTCTTGTAGAGTTTGAACTTATAAGTAGAACGAGATTTATGGTGGGGGTGAGCCAAACACACTTCTTCATATTTGGATGTGCATCTTCAAAGTCATTACTGCAACTTGAAGAATCAGAGTCAACATTTTTTTTCTGTTTGATGGTTAAAGTTATGGATGATCAAGTCATTTACTGCTTATATCAGTTTTGTTATAGCTACTTCTTACTGCTTAGTTAAGTCTTATTATGTCTACGTAATCAGAAATTCAGAATTATAGTAACTTTTTCCACATACTCAAAAGTCAAAAGTGAATTAGCAGTAATTACCTTTAGATACACATCCAAACACCCCCTTACACGGTTTAATGTTACAGTTCTTCGTTATCCATATAAATTGAAGAACAGTCTGGAAACCATTTATCAGACCATTCTTTTCTGTCATTCCAACCTTAATGCTTTGTGTTTTTTAGTCGATATGTTATTGTGATATACTATAACTAAGTAGCAATGTGACAGTATTACAGATGCAATAGCCATGGATTGTGAAATGGTTGGCGTCAGCCCTCTAGGAAACAAAAGCGCTCTTGGAAGAGTCACATTGGTAATTAGATTTCATATTGGTCTTATGTAATTATCATTATATGTAGTTTTGTCATTACTTATTCTGGTAGATTTTCAACGAACTGGCTCACGGATTGAGTAAGGCGGTACACTCCCTAAGTTGTTTGATTAATCCATTAAGGAATAATCTAAAATGGATACACGTGCAAGTAAAATGTGATGTTTTTATTTACAGGTAAACAAATGGGGAAACATTATATATGATGAGCATGTTCGTCCAGTTGAACGTGTGGTTGACTTCCGTACTCAAATAAGTGGCATTCGACCGCGTGACTTAAAGAAAGGTGTTGTTTTTTTCTCTATTCAAGCCAGGTTTTTCTTGCAAATTATTCTTTCTTATCAAATTTTTCGTCAAACGTTCTTGTAAGTTATACTGTAGCATATCTGGGATTTGCATCTGTAATTAGTTTGTTTTACACAAATTTATATTGCTGATTGCTACCTTCAGCGAAAGATTTCCGTGTTGTTCAGAAGGAAGTGGCAGAATTGCTCAAAGGGAAGGTACTTGTTGGCCATGCATTGCGCAACGATCTTAAGGTGAGTATGCAATTCCTATCAAGGGGCCAAAGTCAACACAATACAGGTTACAAAATGGGCGGATCGGGCAGGTTGTGTAATGAATGAAGATGGGTTTGGGCCAAAACGAGTAATCGGTATTTTTTGTATGGCCCTAAACAGGTTGGCCTGGGTTGGAGCCAAAAAAAACTTTTTGTCCAAACTTCAAAACTTTTCTATAAATACTTTCTGTGTTAAAGAGGATTGCAATAAATCAAGTTTCACAATAATAATCTTATTTTTGAGTAATGTAAGTGAGTAGTTTGTATGCATAAAAAATGCTCAGTGGGCAACTTTGGACCTGTTTAATATCTTTTTTTAGCTCTTAACATATTTTACGCATTTGATGTATTAGAAATATAACACACCAGACTCAGCCTGTTTATAGGTATACAGGTTGTTGAAATTGCTACCTCTAAACACAACTATGCATAAAAAGCACATGAAAATGATTCAAAATGTTTCTTGCTGGGAATTCACAGATTATTAAACCAATTAAATGTACTAGCACTTTATAAATATAATATATCGGGGCTTAGGCTAAGTTAAGTGGCTGGTGGCATAGCCAAGTCAACTATCTAAATGAAGTTCTAAGTACACGTTTTTGTTTATACAGGCCTTGTTATTAAGTCATCCGAAGAAGGATATACGAGATACCGCAGAATATCAACCCTTTCTTAAGTATTGCCTTTTAACTTCGTTTTAAATTTCTATTCGTTCTATTGTTTGCTATAATTTATATCCAAATGTGGGAAATAGTTTTAATTGCTGAAACTAATACAATAGACCTCCTATATGATGATGCAGGGAAGGGCGTAGCAAAGCACTTAGACACCTTGCAGCGGAAGTCCTTAACGTTAAGATCCAAAACGGCGAGCATTGTCCTGTGAGTTCCATTTCAAAATTGATTTTCTGTTTTGAGATTTTCTAGAAATCTATATTTATTTTCTAAAGGAAACATTTTAAGAGCAATTGGATTACCTTGCCGACAGATAGAAGATGCCCGTGCTGCCATGATGCTTTACCTGAAGAAAAAGCGTGAGTGGGAAAGAAGTGTTAAAGATTTAGTCAAGATGAAACTAAAGCAGAAGAAACGTAAGCCGAAGAAACATAAAAAAGAAGGTTCTCCTGCATCATAGAATCACTGCTTTCTTCACAAGAACAAATTCGAGCTGAAAGTTATTGCGTTGGCTTTATGCAACTGTAACTATCCACATTTCTGAATGAAATTGATATCTTATGAAAAATGGTGGTTAATCCTCCATTGGTCAAGAATTTCGATTAATGGCAAGTCTGTAACCATTTATCATTGGGGGGGGGGGGGGGGGGGGGGGGGGGGGGGGTTGTAAAAGGCTGATGTGAGCCAAAATTTTGTAGGGTTCAGGTGCAGAAAAGAAACATTGGAACTTTTGAAACTGGACAGCTTCGAGGGCAAAGGTGATTGTGTAATTGTTTTATTATTTTACAAATTAATGGATAACACTCTTTCTTGTAATCCTTCATGGTTTTCCGCATGTAATTCCATATCAGTTTTCATAGATTTAAACTGGTCATGTGGTACCTTTTTGACACTGTCTTCTAACAGACAAGGAACAGTCATTTACTGTTCAAATACGATAACAAATTTTTTACAACGAATCTTGTCAAGCAATCTTCTGACACATTAACATAGTATGTGCACTCATTATGCAAGGAAATGCCAAAAATATTTGGCTTTAAACCATGTCCGACTCTCATGAGATCTAGGTTGAGAACTTGAGTCGTAAAGAGCTTATTTGGGTTACATAGACCAACTTTTTAGAACCATTGATATCTCATTCGACGATCTATCTTATCATTGTTTCATTGATCTAACCGGGGTTTGCAAATGTATGACCCTCAATTGTACCGGACTATTGGTACTGAAATTTGGAAAAGTGTATTACCGAATGTGCATTACAAATAATCGAACGTCACATTTTCTCTCTCCAATTACGAAAACATATAATTCTACACAAGACATATACAGAGTATTAACATATTTAAAGCATATACAAACACTCTTTATCTCACGCGAATATCATGACATAGTTATAACAAAACTCAACATAACATATAGTAATATTCGATGAAGACATTTGGTAACATCTGTGATAAACAAAAAGAGATAAAAAAAAAAATCCATTTTCCCTGAGTTACATGATAAATGGATTAAGTTGATTTCAGGTTAATAAGTAATAAGTTTAAGTTCATGTATCATTACATGTAGGATAACCATTTTTATAGCTATGGCAAATAAAATAGAAAATAGAAAGATAAAATCACCTAATGACCAAACAAAAAGTTGGGGGACTGTTTTTGGCATACACTAAAAGCAACAAGTGCGAAAGAAAAAGCTACAAAATTGCGTAGAACGACAAGTTTAACCCGAACCGAGAAAAACGCTCATCACATCAGTTGCCCTTACTTTCTTCTGATCAATAAAAAATGTTCCCCAAATTTCCCCTGTTTTCAAACTCCACCACCTTCACTTGATGCGTATTACGGTTTTAAACCGAATTGTAGCAATTCTATTCTGAAGCCAGCGATTATTATTTACAGGTTTAGCATTAGAAAAAAGGAAAATAACTGAACATAATCGAATCAAATGGGAAGACCTCCCAGTAATGGAGGTCCTACGTTCCGCTTTACTCAGGCTGAGGTCATTATTATCTCCTCTTTCTTTTCGATTAATTATGTTTTTCGAAATTGTTTTTTTTGGTTTGTTGTTGATTTATTTTTTAATACCTAAAATCGAATGTTACAAATCAGTGAGCATTTTTGTGTAAGGTAATTATAGCTGTAGGATTTGTGATATTTCTAATTTCTAAGTTGTAAAATATAACGTTTGCTAAAATCATGAAGTGTTACTTGTAGAAATTCTGAGGTGGTTAATATGTACAATACGATTGATTGGAATTCACTTTCTAACCCTAGCTTAGTAAGGTTTATGAACAAATATGGTGATAGCTGATTATAAATTTTATATACATCGCTTTTGCATATATGTATGTGCTAATCATGATATAATGTAATTTTTTACGTAATGAAAGTGATCTTGTATATTTGTGCGGTATATAAAGTATATGTATGCAACAAGGATGCTTAATTTTTATGATGTTCACTAGCAAGTTGGTATGATAACTATTTTATTAATGTGAAGATTGCGGAAATGGAGTCGATATTGCAAGCACACAAAGTGGCGATGCCGGAACGTCAAGTTCTTGTTTCCCTAGCTGAAAAATTCAGGTATGTATATGATATAATGTATCTTGCATAGAATTTTCTTGATTTAAGCTAAAAAATGTAGGAAATCTGTTTATCACTATTGTTAGTTGTCGGATTCTGAAACGGGATTTCTCTGTGTAGTAATTCTGAAGAACGAGCGGGAAAGATTGAAGTTCAAATGAAACAAGTGTGGAATTGGTTCCAGAATCGACGATATGCAATCAGGGCCAAAGCAGCTAAATCACCAGGAAAGTTAGATATTACACAAATGGCCCGAGATGATTCTGGTATGGTAAAAGTTGCACCTCAGCCTACACAGCCGCTTGCTGCTTCTTCAGGTGAGTAACTTGTTGTACTTTTTGCTGTATTTGTTTTACAGAACTTACATGCATTCTTGATATTGCAGCAGCTGTTAAAACCATGCCTCAAGCACCACAGCACCCAACTGTTCCTTCAGGTAGAATCAACCTCACTTTATTTTGAACTTTTAGTTGTATCTATTGCCTAATCTGGATTCTTGATCAACTCAGCTTCCGTTAGAACTTTCCCACAAGCACCGCAGCATCCACCAACTTATTCAGGTAGAAATTAGAAATTACATGTAAAGAGTATCAATGATTTGGGTTAAAGTGCGGGTTGTGCAAATTTAGAGTTCTAAATAATGAATTTGGAACAGTTCAAAGTGCAGGAAGGGTCACAGATAACTCTCAGATGGAGTATGAAGCTAAATCTGCAAGGGATGGTGCATGGTTAGTAGCTAAGGATGCTTACTTAACATTTGAAATTAATAAAAGTTTGTTAACAAGATTTAATCTTTCTTGAAATTCTTCATAGGTATGATGTTTCAATGTTTCTATCACATAGGGGTCTTGATTCGGGTGATCCGGTAATTATGGAACCAATCAATACTTTTTATCTGCCCGGTTTCCATGATTTTATTTTGGGTGATCTAATTATGTTATCCTGTTATTGTATCAGGAAGTTCTGGTTCGATTTGCTGGTTTTGGAGCTGAAGAGGATGAATGGGTGAATATCCGTAAGAATGTGAGACAAAGGTCTCTTCCATGTGAATCCTCTGAATGTGTAGCTGTTCTCCCTGCTGATCTCATACTTTGTTTTCAGGTCAGATTATTGTCTTTTATTTTACTCGAAAAACAAGAATCCTTATCTAAAAAGCAGTTGTGAGTTTACAGGAAGGAAAAGAGCAAGCTCTTTACTTTGATGCCCATGTCCTAGATGCACAAAGGAGGCGGCATGATGTAAGAGGTTGCCGTTGTAGGTTTCTTGTGCGTTATGATCATGATCAGTCTGAGGTGTGCTACCATATACATCAATTTTTAATATTCTTTTCTGTAAATGGTTGTTTTTTTATACATTTTATTCCTTATATCAGGAAATTGTGGCTCTTAGGAAGATTTGTCGCAGACCTGAAACTGATTATAGGCTGCAGCAACTTCATGCCGTGAGCGAGTCCTCAGCTAACCAACACAAAAATGGTGCTACTAATAATATTCACACAGTTAACACTTTAAGAGTCTATCCTCCAGCTGAAGTTCAACCAAAGCAACATAAAGTAGAACCACCTTCTCCAGCCGAAACACCGCAAAAGCGCCAGAGACTAGATGCACCTGTTCTTGCACCTCAACCAGAAGGATCTCAAAGGCAGTTAAAAGTAGAACCGGGTATACCGGCTGTTCCTCCAGGTTATGTACCCCAAAATCAGCAAAGTGTACAACCTGCAGTACCTGCACCGTCAACTCAACCAATTGCTGAACCGCAAAAATTGGAACCCGTTGCTCCTCTATCTGACCAAGCACTGGTAGAGCCAAAACAGGTGAAACCAATGGAATCAGTTTCTTCAGCCCAAGGTTCAGCAGGGTCTCAAAGTGCCGTATCTGTAGCGCCCACCCGTTCAGATGAAGTACCACTTGAGTTGCAGAAAGTACAACCTGTGATGCCTGACTCTTCAACTGAATCAAAAACTGTCGTACCTTCTTTGGATGAAGCAAAACCGGAGCTGCAAACGGTGGAAGCTACTGTTACTGTTTCTTTGCCAGAAGCATCGGACGAACATAATAAAGCCGAACTTGGTCCTTCTGCTGAAGCACCTGGAGAGTCACTAGAAGTGGGACCCGTGGCTACTCCGTCAACTGAAATGTCAGTGGAACCACGTGAAGGGGAACCCAAGATAGCTGAGCCACAGAAAGAAGCTGCGGTGTCTGGTTCTTCAGTCGAAGTATGCGCAGAAATCCATGAGGTACAATCTGCAGTGCCTGATCAACTTCATACAAGTTCACTTGAGACTAAAACCGAGGAACCCATGGAGCCTGTTTCTGCTAATGACCCTACTTTGGTTGAGGAGGCAATAGAGACTAAAACTGAGGAACCCGTGGTGCCTGTTTCTGCTAATGACCCTACTGTGGTTGAGGAGGCAATAGAGACTAAAACAGCGGAACCCATGGTGCCTGTTTCTGATAATGATCCTATTGTGGTTGAGAAGGCAATAGAGACTAAAATCCAGGAACCCATGGTGCCTGCTTCTACTAATGAACCTAATGTGGTTGAGGTTGCAATAGAGGCTAAAACCGAGGAACCCATGAAGCCTGTTTCTACTAATGAGCCTAATGTGGTTGAGGTTGCAATAGAGGCTAAAACTGAGGAATCTGTAGTGGCTGTTTCTGGTAATGACCCTAAGGTGGTTGAGGAGGCAATAGAGACTAAAACCGAGGAACATGTTCCTACTAGTGATCCTAATGTGACTGAGGCCATATAATTGAGCAGCCAAAGCTTTCAGAGACTATGGAAGTTAATGAGGAAGGGCATGCAGAGAACGTGAACAACGATAAGGTAGAAAAGTCTGAGCTCGCACCAGAAAATGAGGCTGTGGCTATGGAAGAAGGATGAATATAGAAGGCAGTAGCATTATATAGTAGGATACTAGGATCGAGTACTTGATGTTTGTGTCATCTAAGTTTTTTACTTTATTTCCATGGATCAGGTAGAGTGGTTTTACGACGATTGGAAAGATTATGGGTTCAAATCCTGTCTATTTCTTTACTATTAAATAGGAATGTTATGAAGAGAAACGTTGTTTTCCGCTTATTTCTATCGTCTCAAGATGTTTGCTGTTAAAACCTATGGCATACGTTCAGGACAATAGTAAATCATATGATCTATGATATAATTGCTGTAGATCATGGAAAAGTTGCTTATTTTCCAATTGTTTTGCAGCCATGCACATTGAAATTACATTAATTCTTGTAAAATTTTTAAGGGAATTGAAGTATCTGTTTAAACATATAATTAAAAACACGGTGAGCAATGTTTACATTTTTATTTTTCGATATCGGAGGTTAGTACTCTCCAATTCGAACTGAGATGATTATTAGGAAATTGGCCCAAAATAAATTAAAATAAAATATTTGAGATTGAGTTCGAGTAACTCGATGTTAATCGAACCGGAGTTCGAAACTAGTTGGTTACTAGGACTTTAATTATCAGTCTACTTGTTTATGAGCTCAAACTCGATACATACTATACTTGTTATTTATTCAAAACCAATTTATTATATTTATATTTATTTTCAGTTTAAAATTACAAACATTTAGTAGAAACAAAATAAAACAAACAATTATCTTTAACTATGGCCATAATTCATAAACCAAAACTACTCATTTGGGAAATAATTTGAAAGATTTATAAATCTGAAAATAAAAATGAAACCTGAAAATAGATGCAGTCACAATGGACCTTAACATTAACATCCTCTGCGGATACAAACGGAGACACGTCCACCGCCACTCACCACCTCCTTCCACCACTCTCACTTACTAATCAATCACTCCATAATTAATTAATTTCTGTCTTCTTTTTTCTAATTAATTTATTTTACACAAAATTCTGATCGGTCATCGACTCATCGTAAACAATTTCACGATGCGTTCGTTATTACGATTTAGACAACTCAAAATTTCAACAGGTAATAATTCAATCGAATTGTGTTATTCTTCAAATAGGTTAGCGTTCGGTATTAGAAGTATCGTCACTACGTGTAGAGCGGTGCTGTTACCGCGGTTCGGTGGCGCTGATGTCCTTCAACTACGTGATGACGTCCGTGTTCCTGATCTTAAATCGAATGAGGTTCTCGTTCGTGTTCGCGCCGTTTCCGTTAATCCTCTCGATACTAGGGTTAGTGTGTCTTTAATTTCTGTTCCATTTCATTATTTATATTATTGTCAGTTTTGTTGATGTGGAAGTTTAGACCAAAATTAACAGTACTGTTTATTAGTTTAGTTAGGCTGTTGAAACTAGACATGATTAATTAATTGAAATTTTTAAATGTTTAAGTTGAGGAATATGTATTCCTGGATTTTAGTCCACTTCATTGAATTTACGCCAACAAATATGCGTGGAAGGTTTGGGTAACTGGTGCTATGACGAGAGAATATGGTTGTATTTTGAATGTGTTGAGTGCTTGCAATTGTTATTTATGTCAAATATGTATCTTTTTGGGTTGATCAGTTTCATACATGGATTATTGGTTAATTGTTGCATTCTGAACTAGAGATTGAGTGATGAGTCACTGACTCACTGGCATACTTTTTATAGTTACTAGGCTGTAGGTCAATAGTCGATTGCGAGTGTTTTTTCTTTTTAGATGAATTGGATTGACATCTAGCTTAGTTTCACTAGACACTATCGAATCAGAATATCATATACGTGCTATGCTAGTAGTGGCATGTGTTTCTGTAAGCTTATTAACAACGGGGATAAATTAAAATCATACTGATGCAGAAGATACTGTATCGATTTGTTTTTACTTTCAATATGAAAATAGTTTCGGTGCCATTGAAATTGTATGTCTTATCTTTTCCTGAGAAAGGCGTGAAAGCAGCGGTTTATCTATTATTTTACAGGGTCAAGATTAGTAATTCCACCACCATGAATCTTCTTGTGGCATGCCTTTTACTCTGCTATGCGCTTACATTCTTTGTATTCATGAAGCTTGGAAAGTGTAACTTGCCATCTCTTAGGTCCATTTTGTATGACATCCACGATGACATTTGTAAGCTATAAATGTTACCTTTCTTTTTTCAGATGCGAGCAGGCTATGGTCGTTCTCTTTTCGAGTCACTTCTTCCACTGGTTTTGGGCCGTGATGTTAGTGGTGAAATTGCAGCAGTTGGAGAGTCTGTTCAGACATTTAATGTTGGGCAGGAGGTTTTTGGTGCGCTGCATCCAACGGCTGTGAGAGGTACTTATGCTGATTATGCTATTCTCGCAGAAGATCAGCTTGCACCAAAACCATCTACAATCTCACACGTGGTACGTATTGTGATATTTGACATCAGGAAACTGTGTATGTGTATATATGTGATAAATTGCTTACCAGGCCTGAGAAGGCGATTTCAAGATTGCGAATTTTACCAATGTCAAATGTGCTTTCATGCTTGCTTTCCAAATATGTAGAGAAGTATTTGATATTTTTGGCATCATCAATTAGAAGAAGTCATGAGTCATATGTTTTGATTAATTGCATATTTTTCTCATTTTCCGGGTAATGGCTTTGGTGTCTAAATATATGTTTACTTTTGTGATCCTGCAGGAAGCAACTGCAATTCCTTTTGCTGCCCTGACAGCGTGGCGTGCTCTTAAATCTACTGCCAGGATAACTGAGGGGTATGTTTATGGTTCTTATTGGCCAAAATTTTGATAGGTGGAAATGTTTGACGTGAAAATATAACAGATGGTACTTTTCTATAGTTATTGTCTCATAATGGGAATGGTCATTTCACTTCAACTGTATACTATTATTGATGTCTATGACTATCCCCATGAATCACTACAACATACTTTTTTTTAATCATTCATTAGTGGTATCAGCAATTTTGTGTGTTTATACTTTTCTAGAGGCGAGGTGTAAAGTTTTACCTAAATTTGTGAGATCAGTATGCATATTTGAGTTTAAAGCCTTTATCTACAACTCATGCTTCATCTCATAAGCCTAAAGTATTCCTAGACTTGTTAACTTTTTTTAACAAGTAAGCATTCGTCATGTTTAGAACAAATTGTGTTTGTTTAGTTCAATACTTAAGAACTTTGAAAACAAAAGGAGTAAATGAGGAAAGAAAAAAACATGTATCGGTCTCTTTCAGAAAATTTTACCAAATATTATTGTTCTATACGTTTATGATTAATATGTCCGCAGACAGAGGGTATTAGTGGTGGGAGGAGGAGGCGCTGTAGGTTTCTCTGCAGTTCAGCTAGCTGTTGCTGCTGGCTGTGCAGTTTCAGCTACATGTGAAAGGGAAAGTATAGAACGTTTATTAGCAGCTGGTGCCGAACAGGCACTTGACTATACTGCTGAGGTGATTTCATTTTATGGAGTATCTTTTCTGATTTAATAACATTTTGAGGGGTGTTATAGAACTGATCCAATCTGTCTCCGCCAACACAATTCTGATTATGACAAATTACTCATTTTTTACTCACATTTTGGTTTTTTATTTTATTTTATTTTTTAAATAATCTTTTTAAATAACTAAAGATCGTATTTATTTGGTGATTAAAAAAAAGTGAAAAGAATATTTTAGCAAATTATTTGTATCTGGTAAAAATAATTTGTATTATCTTAAACTCGAATATTTCAACAATGCAGAACTATATAAGACAGTGATTATCTGATTATACAACTTCAAGTAGCATAGGCACATCCCAAATGTTATCTCCTACATGTATTATTACAACTTGTTATCTGATTGTGATTATACAATATCATATGATCAGATGCAAAACGCACATCCAAACACCCCTTATGTCTTGCTGTTTGATTAGTCAGGGTAAAGGTGCCGTTAGGTTGTACTCGTATGTTTACTAGTTTATGTCAACAGGATCTGGAAGTAACCTTGAAAGGGAAATACAATGCAGTCTTGGACACAATTGGCATACAACAGACAGAACGACTGGGCATTAATTTATTAAAAAGAGGTGGACATTATATGACACTACAGGTACTATACGGCAACTTCTTACAACTATTTTTAAATGTATTTTAGAATTATTGTTTCTGCAGGTGTTGGTAGTGGTACTTCTTGATTCTTGACATGTGTTCATTTTTGCTTTAGGGGGAGTCTGCTTCATTGACTGATAGATATGGTCTGGCTATTGGCCTTCCTATTGCGACAGCCATTATGTTAAAGAAACAGCTTCAATATCGATTATCTCATGGAATAGGTAAAAAATTTTATACTCGGATGAGCTTAGTTTTATAAGATCAAGTCTGAACAAAGACACTCACTTACATTGGCTTCTTCACAAGCGTTGCACTCATAATACGACATTTAGTGTGTCCGTTGTAGCTATTTGCACGCCCAGATATCTATTTGAACAATCTCTAGGTGGCAAGTTCAATTCCTTTTGCATGGAAACAAGCCAGTGTGGTTTATATTTTATTTGTATCCCAGGGTCACTAGCTTTTTGATAGTTCTTTGGATGTATGAGACTGAACGCAAAGCTATTTAAGCTGTCAGTATTTTGTTCCAGCTATAGTATTTACTGATCTGATATTATGATGCCCGTTTTTGCAGAATATTGGTGGACTTACATGAGGACAGATGCAGAAGGTTTAGATGAGATTCGTAGGTTGGCCGAGGCTGGGAAGCTCAAAGTACCTGTCGAAAAGACATTCCCAATTACACACGTTCGTGAGGCACACGATGCTAAAGATAAGAGGATAATTCCTGGTAAAGTTGTTCTTGAAGTTGACTGATATACTAGCGTTCTAAATGAATTTGTTTTTTCTGTCCTCAAATGCAAAATGAAACCATTTTTGTTCATTTCCTTTTTGTTTTGTTCCAATCTTTGCAATAATTACAAGCCTTTTTGTTGTAAGAATCCTGTCATTTAATGATACATGAGTAGAATAGCATGCGAAAGCCGCCAAGGTAGGTTTTCATTGAACGGTCAAAGGTCATTTCGTTAAACGATGATCAATTTAGGTCCTATTACTTTTTTTAGGATCAATTAAAATTTGCTTGTTGAAATTGATTTGTATCTGCAGAAGTACGCTAGATAGCAACCTTGGGAAACATAGACAACAAGATCTTGAAGAAAGACCATAACCCTTGACCTAATGTGCTAATCAACAAAATGGACCTTGATTACCAGATTAAATAGCAAATGCTACAAAACGACGCCAAAAACCCCTACATTAATGAATTCGGGAAAAGATTAGGAGTCACAGTCACTGGTCACTTTATTTAGGCGAAAGATAGTAAGTAGTAATTCATTTAAGAGAAAGAAAAATAAAATACAGTACCAATTAACAAAAAATTAAGATATTCTGTGTAAAAGTCCCAAAATATGCAGACGATACAAGTGATTGACTTCATCAACAACCGGCAATTAAAAGGTGACACTTTATTGATACATTTACGTTGGTTTCAACCATAATAAATCCAAATGTAAATAATTCTGGTTGCCCCTAAATAACTACAGTAGTACGATTACGTTGATTGTACCACCAATCATTTTAAAAACTCACATGATTGCAACAGTTATAACTTCAAAGATTGCTACCCATCCCTGTAAATAAATCAAATAATGCATACTTTTAATTCATTTTTGCACGCCATGTACTTTAAACCTGTATTTGATTGATAATTACATTATTTTTTTATATTATATTATATATTTAATGATATGATATTGGCTTGTAAATGGAACTACGTATATCTTTGTTTATGTAATGGTACGGAAGTTTTAATCTTAAAAAACCGGAAAAATAAGCCAATAAAAATTAAATTTGTTGGTTTTAATACTACGGTTGGATACATGTCCCAGTGTCTGAGCCAGCAAGGCTTTTTGAGTTAGGGTTGGTCCACTCGAGTTGTAAGCACGTGTCACGTTTGTGTATAGTGGTAGGAGAAGAAGGTGTTGTAAACGCGCGTTTGAAGACCGTGGAGACTATGGGTGTCATTCAATCGGTATGTCACGTGCCTTCTTGGATTCTATATGGTGTCCCTATTCCAAGACTGCCCATGTGAGCGAGTATACACGAATAGACCTTACCCCTGCTTATCACTTTAATAGCGATAATGCCACTATCATCTTGGGGGTTTTTGGGATTAATTTTTCAACGTACATTATGCGTTTTGAATAATTAGAATTATACGTTTTGAATAATTAGAATCAAATAATCACTTGTAACACGAATAATTAGAATCAAAGAATCAAATAATACACGAATAGACCTTACCCCTGCTTATCACTTTAATAGCGATAATGCCACTATCATCTTAGGGGTGTTTGGGATTGATTTTTCAAAATAGATTATGCGTTTTGAATAATTAGAATCAAATAATCACTTGTAACAGAACGCGTTATAGGAATTGAGTGTTTGGATTTGATTATGTTGTTTGATATCGGAATAATCAAATAATCACATTTTTAGTGTTTGACAAATTGATAATCAAATTACTTAAACATGTAAAAAGACAAAAAGGTACATACTTTTGTAACATGAAATTAATAATTATTAAAATGTAATGGACATCATTTGTCGTTTATGTTTTATACAGTAACTTATAACTTGTTAATAGAAAGAATTTATCAATGTGTAATTAAAAAAACTAAACATATAATTTTAACAATAAGGTTTTTTTTCAGATAAGTTATAACGTTCAAGCTATATGATCTAAATAAAAACTAGTAATTAATTATTAGTCCAACGTGAAACTTTGGAACAGTGTAAAGTGTGCAGACTTTCTCCCCCGAAGCAATGAAAGTCACAAGAAAGTAAAAATTAAATTTAAAGGGTAATCGTGTAAATATAACATGAAAGCGAAATGGTGTTTTGGTGCAGTAAGTCCGGTGGTGTTTTTTCAAAATAGCGTTTTCGGTGAGTCTAAACGTAGATAATCAATTTTCAATTATTACTTACCAAACACCAAAAACAGATTATTTGCGTTTTATAATCGTAATAATCTGAAAATCACTAGCAAAACGCAATCCCAAACAACCCCTGCTCACCTAGATACTCACTTTTTGTCCCTCTCAGAGAGACCTTTTTCATACTTTGAAAAGAGAAATATTTCATCCGATGGGAAGGAGAGGAGAAGATCATTGTATTTTAAAATAAATTTTATGATTTACGATAATTATTGTATTTTAATAATATTATATTTTATTGCATTTTAATAACATCGCATTTATACCTATAAATTTTATTACATTTTAACACCACTAAATTTTAATCTTTACAATTTTATCCTAAAATGCGTAAAAAGATCTTCTCATTTCTCTCAGACGAGACATTTTTCTCATAAGCTTACTCTTAAAATTTACTTATCGTTACAAAAGAATTTTAGTATTTATTAATAAATTATAAAACTTTATGAAATTCATTCAACCGAAAATTGATCGATTAGCCTTTATATAAAAATTTTGCATCACCGAGCCTTGTCAAGTTCATTACATGAGTGATGATGATTCTAAGTTATAACATATACGAGTACAAAATACAAATTTATTCACAAAAAATTTACTGGTAAGTTAACATGTGTTACCTCATATAAGTGGTATTTTATTCTTTGATTTCCTAGTTTAGTCAATTAAACCAATCTAGTTATTATAATTTCAAAAAAGAAGAAAAAAACTTTAGAAAGACGATAAGAGCAGACATAATACATAAAGGTTTTTCGGTGTGTAACCTCATTAACGACGGTTGATAACTCACAGTGACATTAATGACTGGTATTAAAGTCTGATGTTAAACTTTTAACGACGTGTTGAAGGTGTTAAATGTATTTTTTCTTCTTTCAATTTCATTGGTCTCGTTAAAACTAAATGTAACACCATACCACTTATTGTACTATAACTCACACATAACCACCACAAATATAAATAAGACATAAAAATTGATGTTGAATGCATAGAGAAACAAAATAGCTTTAAGATTTTGTAAAACTTCGTACTCCCTATAATTCAGCAAAATAATTCAGAAGAATTGTGATATTAGTTTCATTTCCAATTGTTAAGCTTAGTTTCCAACAAATATTTTCCATTTTTGTTTAATGACATAACAATAACAAAGCTAATATAATCAAAAACCTATCATATACTTTGTCGTTTTCTATGAGTAACCATTAACCAAAAGATTTAACCCATGTTACCCTTTGCCAATTATTTTGTCTGACGTAGATAAAATATAAAAACCAGCTATCATCTACAATTCTACTCTATACAAAGTATCAAACACAAACGAATCATGTGAACCCAACAAGGGTAATTTCGTTATTTTGATCTCCCTAGTCTACAAACTTCATATCGTCACCCTAATCACCCATTCTCTGCTCTCTGCAGAACTACAACTAACCATTTACCAATCCACCATATGACCACCGGATAACCACCCTACACAACAACCACATTGTATTCCAACTACGTACAAACCTCATCATGAGGATCTCATCTAAATCAATCTTGAGCCCGGGTCGAGCCGGAGTCCGGGACCCACCAAACTCACTCTCAACCTCACTTAGCCGGAGGCTTAGAAACAGTGGCAGCATTAAAGGCGGCGCTTCGCCGGCGATGTTTCCGACCACCGCTAAGAAAAGAGGCAGTTTTGAAAACCCAGAACCATCTTCACCTAAAGTTACTTGCATTGGTCAAGTTAGAGTTAAAAGCAAGAAAAAGCAAGCAAAAAAGCTTCGAACTTTATCAAGAAGACATAGCACTGGTGAGGTTAGTTTCAGGAAATTAGATCACCCACTTAATGGGTTTCCTTCAAATAGTCAAAATATTAAAGAAAGTTTGAATCTTGGGTCAAAGGGTGGTCACAATCAATGTTATAATCAAAGTCAAGATCAAGAATCTTGTTCAAGGAGCTGGGTTCATTTTCCAGTGACTATTTGTGATGCTTTAAGAGCATTTGGATCTGAGTTTAGTTGTTTGTTTCCTTGCCGGAAAGAAGAGAAAATGGCGGCGGCTGAAAATGGTGGCCGTCAAGGTTCTTGTGGTGCGGTGTTTGCACGGTGGTTGGTGGCGGTGCAGGATGGAAATGGTGGTGTTCAAAGAGACATTGAGTTGGTTGTTGGAGATGAGGATGAAGAAGATGATGAAAGTTCTGTTAGGAAAACAAGAAGACATGTGTTTGAAGATCTAGAGATTGTAAATGATAGAATTGAAGGCCATAAAGATGAAGCAAGAGTCAGCATTTGTATTCCACCAAAAAATGCTTTGTTGTTAATGAGATGTAGATCTGACCCTGTGAGAATTGAAGCTTTGACTAATAGATCTTGGGAACCAAGTTTTGATAAAAATGATGAAGAAATTGTTGATCTTGAAGATTTCAAGGAATCTCAAGAAGAGTTTGAAGTGGGTCAGCAGCAAGTTATGAACTTTAATCAAGATCAAGAAAACGTACAACAAGTTGAAGCTAATCAAGCCCATAAACTTGAGAATGTACAAGAAAGTGATGTGGGTCAAGATCAAGAAGATGGAAATGTGCAAGGAAATGAATTGGGTCAAGCACAAGAACTTGAAAATATGCAAGAAAATGAAGTGGCTCAGGCTCAAGAACATGTAAATGTGCTTGAAAATGAAGTGGGTCAAGTGGAAGAGCATGAAGAAATAGAAGATGAAGAAGAAAGTTTGTATCTTGATACATTATTTGAAGAAATCTTGGATCAAGATTATGATACTCAAGAACAAGATGACTCAACAATGGTGACTAGTTTAGCCAAGATGTTTGAGACCCCTGAAGAGGAAATGGTCAACGAGTCAAAGGAAGGTGACGATGAAGTAATAGAGAAAGAAAGTGAAAAAATGTTGCCACAGTGTTTATTGATGATGATGTATGAGCCTAAGTTATCAATGGAAGTATCAAGGGAGACATGGGTTTGTAGTACAGATTTCAAGCGCCATTCCAGTAGGAAAAAACCTCCGCCGGCACCGGTAACAGCGGCGGTCAAACCTGACGACGGAGATGAGTCAAGTGTAAGTGGTGGTGGTAATGTTAATGATGTGATGAGGTTGGCCGACGGTGGGTTTCCGGGGGTGTTACAGCAGCCGGGGAGGTCATCATGTTCATTACCGGCGGCGCCATCAATGGCGGTGGTGTTGGGGCAGAAGTTAGCGGATGCGGTGGGGTACGAGCCGTTTGTGTTGACTAGGTGTAAGTCGGAGCCGATGAAGACGGCGGCGGCTAAGCTATTACCGGAGAGTTGTGTTTGGGAAAATAGGAAGGTGGAGCGGCTGAGCCGGGTTACCTTCGGCTCGGCTAGATTAGGGTTTTGAGCTAGTGCTTAGCATGGTTGTACATTGTTTTCTGATTTACTGTACTTATTTAGTGGCCATTATATTGGTAGTACGGTACAACTATGGAATGGAAGTAGGAAATGAGATTGTACAAGTATGTGATGCATGCATGCACGATGTGTGTTTAGACATTTTTTTTTCTTGAATTGTAACCTGGACGATTGATTGTTATTGTGATTGTGGGATTACTTTTTGCATTAACAATTGGTGACTAAATTACTACAAAAAGTTTCACTTTGGAATTTGGATGACGCTCTCACTAAACAAATCAGGGTGTGTTTGGTCAGTGAGTTTGATACGTGAGAATGAGTACGTGAACGAAAGGAAATGATTTAAGGTGTTTGTTTTAAGGGGTTGAATTTTAAAAATAGGAAATAAAACTCTTAAAATGATAATTTTCTCAAACCCAAATAACTAGTTGGGTTTAGTCAATAAAACTCTTAAAATGATAATTTTCTCAAACCCAAATAACTAGTTGGGTTTAGTCAATAGTCACAATACTCATTCTACTATGCTAATAATATCATACTTATAGTGATTTTTTCAAACAAACCAAACGCACCTTCAATATTGTTTGTTAATCCAAAGAGTACCAAGAGTGATGACACTGAATTTGGGAAGGGGAGAGTTTTCAATGTTTTCAAAATTATTACTATACTATTTCTTTTATAAAAAAGTCAATAATCAATATTTAAAGTTTGAAAAGAAAAAGAAAAAACATTAAAAGACAACATCTCGAGCCGGACGCTGTTCTCAAACTTGAACGGCAACGAAAACGACTTCCACTCTCCATGTGGGTATGAGATTATTGATTTTCTTACCCAAAACCCGTTTGGTCCTAAAATATGTTTTTATTAAGAGCGAAGGGTTAGTTTGGGACCTAAAGTGCCTGATCTATCAATCGACATTGATAATACATCATGTTGATTCATAAACAACAATGCTATCAAAATTTATTCTATCTACTAAAGGACAATTCCGCTGACATCATAAAACTGATTTGGCGTCTTCTTAGATAGGTTCTGAAACTGATGTGGCGTGATGTGGTGCTTCTGCTAATGTCATAAATAATAATTTAAAATAAGTTATTATTAAAAAAATTAGTTAATAAATAATACAAATTTTTAATTTTAAGAATTAAAAGTTTCTAGATATGAGTTCCTTGCAATAATTACATCGTATTATGGTATTATGTTTGGCGTATGATATTCAACTTCTTCTGTACGCACGAATAAAATGTCAAAATTCAAGATTTGAATTTAAATTCAAATATGATCTCTCCTTGCTTCATCCTCATCCTCATCCTATATTTCTTCAAAATCCCCATTAATTTATATTTATAACTTTCGACCTTCTAAAATCTTTTACTTCATAAACTCTATTGATTTATTATCTCTCGAATCTTCAGCCAGGCAGCCACCAACTCCGACGGTCCGCCTCCGACTACCGTTCCTCCTGTATGTATAGTTTTTACTTTGATATACGTGTTTGTTAGTTATGAGCGACTTTTAATCCTATCACCTCTACTAATTTTATATTTTGGTTATATGGGTTATAGATTATAGGTTATGGTTTCATCGATTTGATTTACAAAGCATCGATTGTGAGCTCATCTTGAAACAGGAAGAAGAGGATTATGCAAGTATCATTCTTTAATAGGAAAAAGCCATTTAAATTGCTTTAAGGAAATAAAAATCCAGGTTCGTAATCATTATACTTTTGTTACTATGACTACCCTTTTTACTGTTACTTACTCTGATCAGTTTTTTTGTAGCCCTAAATTTATTGTGTAAATCATGGATGAATAAGTGTTAATTGTTGTTGGTTATTTACTTAAAATTTTGCAAAAAGTGGCTTTAGCAATTGGGTTAGGTTATTTGCATTATATAGCTATAGCCCCCGTGAAAATGTGTCTTGGATTAATGAAAAGGGTGTTTCATGCTGCTAATAAATTTTGGGGTATGGTTTGGTAACTAATAATGGGTTATTGAGATTACATAGTTTGACCCTTTCTGTTAGACCATTGTGTTTGATGAAAGGTTTGATTTCAGTTTTTAATCCACATTTGTTCTAATCTTGATGGAAGGTTTTATCCACTTGCTTATTGTTGATGGATCTCTGTTCCAAGATAAAGTATTCATAATGTAACTTTGCTCGACCCTAGAATAATGACTAGCTTACAGCATGAGGTTGTATCGGAAGAGCATTCCACATAAATCGTGTGTGCCTTTGAACAAAATGTGTTGCTGTTTTTATTGCTGAAGGAGGTCCATCGAGCATAAGGTTTTGGTGATAAATCATTGTTGATGGTTTCTACCAATTGTTCACATATTTTGTTTCTTGATTATTTTTTTTATTTGCATATTCAATGAACTGTTATTGATTCGTTCTTGGTGTTATTGATTGTTTCTTGATTGATTTTGTGACCTGATTACAGTTCTCTGATTTGGCAAGTTTTGAAGCAAGTTCATATGCTGACGTGTCACGATTATGCTAAATTGCGGATGTCATTAATGTGCAATCTTTTAAGGTTAAAAAATGGGTTACAAATATAGTATAAATATGCTGATGTTTTACATCATTAACATGTATTAGTTCTTTTTTTTTTTTGGTATTTCCTGAGCTTCCATGCAAATGGTAATAATTACAAGAGCTCATGCTTTTCCTTGGTCTTGATGCCTGCTGCATGCCATCTTTATTATGTTTCATAAGGTGGTAATTTGAATGGTTAGTTTCTTCTTATTATAAATATAGTAGTAGCATTTCATGGATCACCACCTCATTCCAACTATCAACATATTCTTCTTTTCTTTGTGCTATTCTATTTCTACTAGAATGGAGAACGAGATTTATGATTTCATTGCAGATGTTGACACTGTTAAGGATTCCTTGAAACTAAAAGTTCGGGTTCTTAGTTTGTGGAAGTCAAGTTTCCAACTTGATATGATTGTTATGGATGAAAGGGTAATCTCTCCAATGAATACCTTTATTCATAATTTAGTATGTGTTTATATTTCTGTTTTAATTTTTTGTTACTAAATGTTACTAAATGTTTTTAATAAATATCATACAGCGAGATAAGATTCATGCTACTGTCAAGAAGGTTTTAATTCCAGTGTTTGAAAATGTATTGCAAGAAGGTGTTGTTGTAATGCTTAGTAAATTTGGTGTTGGAGCAAACAATGACAAGTATCCTGTTTTGAGGCACACATACAAGCTCAAATTCTATCGATCTACTTATGTTAAGAGAGTTTTGGCATTTGATGGTCCCATGCATGATTTTCAGTTTTTACCTTTTAGTGATGTTTTTGACAATTTGGGAGATGTGGACCTACCAGTTGGTACGTATTCCTTCTTCAAAATCCTTTTTTAAAAACAATTATAGGTACCTCTATTTTGTTATCATCAAGTTGTTTTCTTACATTTTATATTTTAGATAGGTACCCTATCGATAAATCGTTATCATTCAAGATCACGAGAAAGCAGTTTCCTATTTCAATGTGTTTTGCAATGACTATTAATAAAAGTCAAGGTCAGTCACTATCTCATGTCGGTTTCTTTTTACCCCGTCCCGTTTTCACTCATGGTCAACTTTATGTCGCTATTTCGAGAGTAACAAATAAGAAGGGATTAAAGGTACTTATATGTGACCCTGATATGAATGTTGGTATTACCACAAAAAATGTAGTCTTTAAGGAAGTGCTTCAGAGGTTGTAATAGTTTGATCATGATATTAATGTAGTTGCAACCTTTGTTTTTATTATGTTAATATTATTGTCTTTCTTTGCATTTAAATGGTAATGTATATATTGTTTATAAGCTTTCTTCTATTACAAAATATTGTTGCAACAGAGTTTATGATACAGGTGTACTATAATCGTCAATCAGTTTGAAACTGTCATACTTATTAAAAATTGAAAACAATCACCTTTAAAATTCTTAACTATTAATAATGCATAAGACAGTATTATTTAGCCTACATTCAACATAATGGGCCATTGTTCCAGTGGGCTTAATAACATTTTTGTTTGTTACATACTTAGTAATAAAATACTTTGATAAATGTATGTGATCAACTTTTTAGTTTTAGCCGTAAAGGTTTATTTTATTTAGCAACAAAATATTACGGATTCTTTGTTTTATTAATGTTAAACCAAATCATTTAAATTATAATTATTAATCATTTAAAGTTTGTTATATTTTATTCTTTGATTTAGTAGTAACAAACTTTATGTATAATAGTTTTTTTCTTCCAATCATGCATGTACCTTGAAGATCATATCTTCATATTTTGATCTATTAATTACTTATATTTGTTTTTAATATTTTTTTCCCTACAACAAAAACTAACACATATTATTTCCCCATGACACGATTGTATTTGTTGTTTACAATCATTAGTCGTTTACAGTCCTTTATAATTTATAAAATCTTAAGCAAAATAATATATGTTTCAAAATTTTAATCATAATAATAAATGTTAACCTTTTTGAATAATAAATTAAAACTTAATAGTACCAAACTTTATCTATAATAGTTGTTTTTATACTTATTATATATATAAATTATAAACTAACTGATAATGATTTAATCATTTTATGAACAGTACCCGTGTTTTCACGGGTCATAAAACTAGTGAATGATATATATGATGAATTTTTTGTAGTATGCTACAAACAGGATTCACACATTGAAATCTGCTTTTTGAAGTCATGTTTCTCATCTACATCACTATTGTTTGCTACTTGAATCTTGCTCTCTATCACTGCTGTTTATTTCGGACTCATTGGAGTTCAGTTGCGTTTCATCTTTGTTCTGGATCATGTCACTAGGCGAATCTCCCAGATCTCCCATTATCGAGTTAAGTGCAAGTTGACCCGAGTAGAGTATTAGCCCTAAAGAGTTGATGCCAAAAACAAACGTCGCAAGGTAGCAGATCCCATTTATAATAGTCCTACATCCAACAAATGCGAAAATCTTTTCAGCATTTTTAATCATCTTTAAAGTTAACTCATGGGCACATATCAGATGAGAAAAAACATAAAACAGGATGCGTGATATGAGTCACTTACCTTATTGTTATTGTGATCTGCCGAACCTGCAAAGCAAAAGATACCCAAAGATTTGTTATATAAAGTTGAGTAGAAAGATGAGAATAAGCACAAATTTAAAGGCAACACCTTATCGGCATAGGGCAACTTGCAACTATACATTACTAAAAACCAATGCTCACATTAGTGTCATAAACAATGTCAATGATGCCAAAACAATTATTAAACATAAACCCTACATTAAAGTACTGTTTTTCTTGATGGTAATTGTTAACAAGATTATGATCCTGAGCTCAATTTTGCAGAATCCATTACAATATACAAGAAGCAATTGAGCAGCATTCAAATTTCCACATTTTGACCTTATTAACTTCAAACAATACTAAAAAAATAATAAAGCGGTGACTGATCGATTCACAGAAACATGTAAACCCTAGATTGCAGACAACATGATAAGCTAATAAGATTGAGCACTATTTTAATTTTTACAGATCATATACAAAGCAAAACCAATTAAGCAGCATTAAAATTTCCGATATTTCCACCTTAACAACTTCAAACAACATATATGAGGACTTGATTCGTATAAAACGTACCGAGAAATTATCCGAAATGGTTTGCCGATTCAAAGAGGCTTCAATGGTGGTAGTGAACTTATATAAAATAAGCGCAATAACGCCTGCAGACAAACCTCCTAACAACGCTTGAACAGCTGACGGAGGAGCATTTTCCTCAATTGGAGTCATTGCTTTCAAACTATCAATTGCTTCTTCTTTTAGCGACTTTTTTGTAGCACCTGTTGACCTAAATTTCTACACAAAAATCCCCAATTCAATTACTACCAATACAATACTTGCACATCATAACTTCAATACACACCTGTATATATATAGAGAAAGAATGAGAATGAGAGATAAACCAGTTCTTTCGCGCGTTTCGCGCGGCGGCGGAGGGCGCGAAAGAGGAAGACGGAGACGGCGCCGGTGAGGAGGACGCTGGTGGCGACTTGGAGAGTGGAAGGGTCATCGTCGGTGGAGATGAATGAGGGAAAAGAGAAGGGGAGTTCGACGGGACCGTCTGCCGGAAAATCGGAATCGGAAAGTTGAGCTAGTAACGGAGATAAATGAGGTCTGGCCGGAAATTGTTGTGATGACAGAAAGTAGGTTGGTTTGGTGGATGTTTTGAGAAAATGGAAATTGGAAATGTGAGGGAAGAGAAGGGTGGTGGAGGGGGTGGTGGAAGGGAGGAGGTGTGGTGGCGAATGCAACATCGGTGGTTGCCGGTGGTGGTGGACGAAGATTGAAGTTGTGATATCTAAATTTTGGATAAATTTAATAAATATCTTTTCTTTTCTACTTGAAAGATTGGTAGGTTCTTTTTTTTTTTCATACAATTTTTACAAAATAAATTTATAAACTTTTGTAGAACAGTAACGTTAAAAGAGATAAGAGAGAAAATTTAAAATATTATGATTGGATCAGTTATCATGTCGCATTATTTTGTGAATTTTATTTTGTGAATTTTATTTTGTAAACTTTGAGTGAACGTAACATTCTTTTTACTTTTATTTTTATTTTTTCTGTATGTTACAAAGTAAACAAATATATTTTTATTATTATGTTAAAAAACACAGCCATTCTCATAAATGTTATTTTTTTCCGAATCAAACTCGATTCCAACGAGCCCATATATATATATATATATACAAGCATCTTAAACTTAAAAGTTGTTATTAGATCACGCCAAAAAATGAATTAGCGAAATATATTTTATTTTTTCTAATGTAATGATTAAAAAAGCTGGTACAGCATAACTTAATCACACAATTAACGAATATTGTTATTTAATAGCTCGGCCCTTTTTAAATAAATAAAAATTGATTAATAATATATAAAAATCCACATTTTCGATGCATACAAATGAATCCCCATGTTATATAGACGAAAAACATCGTAGCATTACCACTTTTAGTCAACCCTTTAACTACTTTCTCTTCAACCCACTCCTACTACCGTCAACAACCATGCTACCATCACCGGATCTCCCACCACCACCACCGTTCTACTGGGGTGACACACCGGAAGAAGAATACTACAAATCACAAGGCGTCCGTAACTCCAAATCATACTTCCAAACCCCTTATGACTCCAAAATTTTCACTCAATCATGGCTTCCTTTAGACCCAAATCAAACCATCAAAGCCACCGTTTTCATGACCCACGGTTATGGAGCTGACTCCAGCTGGTGTTTCCAGAAAGCTGGCATCGCGTACGCGAATTGGGGTTACGCTGTTTTTGCAGCCGACCTCATTGGTCATGGCCTCTCAGATGGTCTTCATGGTTATATCGGTGACATGGATAGAG
This sequence comes from Gnaphalium uliginosum, assembly GCA_963930675.1. Classification (NCBI taxonomy): domain Eukaryota; kingdom Viridiplantae; phylum Streptophyta; class Magnoliopsida; order Asterales; family Asteraceae; genus Gnaphalium; species Gnaphalium uliginosum. The sequence goes on along the minus strand of OZ005681.1, from coordinate 6,477,887 downwards.
CAGCTGCCATGTCATTATCGTACTTTGTTAGTGTTCGATGTAGCGAAACGTACCGTACTCTCCCAGCTTTCCTGTTTGGAGAATCAATGGGTGCAGTGATCACTATGCTTATGTACTTTCAGTCAGATCATGACATGTGGACCGGCTTAATCTTCTCGTCTCCTGCTTTTGCCATACCTCAAGGAAGGATTCCTTCTAAAGTAAGGTTCCAATACCTTGTAAAATAATTAGATATTGTACATCAATATTACAAACTATAGGGTTTATATCGATGAAAATTGCTATTTGGGCTCTGCTTGAAAATGGACCGATTATAAAAATCACTATACGATTGGCATGTGGCGTTAGACCGACTTTTCAGGTCTAAATATCATTTCTATATATTTATATAAATTTTTGTTTTGATCTATTGAAGTTGCATTTGACTATATATGGACTACTTTGTGGATTCGCGGATACATGGGCAGCGATGCCAGATCCTCCAATGGTGGTTAACGCTATTAAAGATATGGAGAAACTAAAGATAATAATGGCAAACCCGAAAGGATATGCTGGGAAGGCGAGGGTGGGGACGATGAGAGAGGCTGTGAGGGTGACAAATTACTTGCAGAATAACTTTGAGAAGGTTAAGGTGGCTTTTTATGTGGCGCATGGGAAGTCAGATGGGCTGGCTTGTTATAGTGGGCCGGAGATGCTGTATGAGAAGGCTGCAACTGTGAAAGAGGACAAGGAATTGAACTTGTATGAAGGAATGTATCATTTGTTGATTCAAGGAGAACCTGATGATGCTGTTGAGATTGTGTTGGCGGATATGAAAATTTGGATTGATGAGAAAGCTATAAAGTTTGGTCCTAAATGTAATGGTAACTTATAATGCTGATGTTGTTCGCTAATGCATGTGAATGAATTCATTTATTGTGTTACTGTAATTGCTGTGTCATTGATACTTGATACGTGTGTGGTAGCAACGTTGTAACATAAGGGTCGATGTTCGGTTTGAATGTCGTAATTTGGTATTAATGATTTGATTGAATGAATCTTAGTTTCACTTCACTGAATTACAAGTTATAGAGTTTGATACAATTAACTAAGTTTCTATTGCATAATAGTTGCCCCTCTTTTCTCACCATTCCAACCAAAAAAGAAAAATGTACAATAAATCAATAATCTAAAGGTCCATTAATTAATTTTGTAGTTCATTCAAACATCTAAAATCTGAAAGGCCAACATATACATCCATTAATTAATCTAAACAAAGTTTTAGATACCTTATTTTTCATGATACATATAACTTATTCACTCGAAACTTATTCTGATTTCAATAAACTTACTATCATGATCATGAACACTCCTGGCGCACGTTAGAAGCCACAACTCTAGCCCAAAACTTGATATGTGCCTTCATGTCTTCTGATGAATTCTTATCAATTAATCCTCCTGGAATCACAGGAGCACCACTACCACCTTTACTTTTTATGTTTTTGCTTTTGTTTCTTTCCATCTTTCTCATATCACTAATCTTTTCTTGATCAACTTCAGGTTTCTTTAGCATGTTTTCTGTCATCGGCTGCCAAACAGGATTCTAGTTATATATAATTATGCATACTTATAAATCTTGATCTTTGAAACAATAGTATGTCGAAAAGCTAGATATGTAGATGTGTACCTTAGGTGGATTCGTTGCATGTGAATAGTTCATGGATGCTTGCCTTATCAGTCTCCCTAAAGTAAACTCACTTTCTTGATCTTCTTCTTCATCTTCTTGATCACTTTCATCTATAGAAGTTGACATGGATGATGTTGGGGTCCAATTAGGACTTGGGTTCAACTTTTTTGTGGAAACATACTGTGTGTCTTTTGGATTTGGCAAAGATGGTGTTCGGGTTAGACTTGATGGAGCAACGGGCGGTTGCTTTCTTGAAGAAAAATTTGAGCTTTTTTGCTCATTCTTGACCATGGCATCTTGTTGATCACTTCCAACTGCAAAACTACGCATCAAATTAGGACACATTTTGGGCTTATCCATTAGAAAGGATTGTGTTTTGATTGATGTTGGCATAGATGGTGTCCGAGTTAGACTTATAGGAGAAACAAGGGGTTGCTTCCTTGAAGAAAAGCTCGAATTTTTTCGCTCATTATTGATAACGTGGTCTTGAGTTGAGCACAAGGAAGGGTGACGATAAGGACAAGAATAAGAAGCAAGATCAGAATAACATCTAGAGATAGTTCTTGGTTTCGTGTCAAGCAAATTTCCAAAAAACCAACTGTCTTCCAAAAGATCTCCAGTTTCTTCCATACACACACACTTGATGAATTCTTATGGATTTTGATCTTGAATGAAATATCTGTTATGATGGTGGACTAAGGTGTGAATGAAGATGGTTATAATTGGTGCAGGTGAAGTGGGATTGACTCATATGATTTTGAGATTGATGCAATATATATATATATATATATATATATATATATATATATATATATATATATATATATATATATAAAAGTATTCAGGTTCTGTCAAATGAGTGTAGTTTAATACAAATATAACCAATGAACGTAAGAAGAAAAGCGACATTATTTTGGGTTACATGACAATGTGCATGAATATAAGGAAGGTGGGATTGTTAAATTATTAACTGAGAGAGATTGGGAGGTTGGGGAATGAATAAGGACATGGCTATTGCCAGCAACTACCCATGTGCAACTTCTTTGTTTATGGACTACTACAGTACCACATTTTATTTTATTTATTATATATTATATATATTTTATACAAAATACAATTTAATTAAATAGCTTCATTTGGGTTTTCCCATATACGTACAAGTGTATAACACATGAAAAGAAAAAAAAAAAAAAAGGTTTGCTGTCAAAAGGGTAGGCTAATGCAAGGGGTTGTTTGGGATTGCGTTTTGCTAGTGATTTTCAGATTATTACGATTATAAAACGCAAATAATCTGTTTTTGGTGTTTGGCAAATAATAACTGAAAATTGATTATCTACGTTTAGACTTACTGAAAACGCTATTTTGAAAAAGCACCACCGGACTTAGTGCACCAAAACACAATTTCTCTTTCATGTTATATTTACACGATTACCCTTTAATTTAAATTTTACTTTCTTGTGACTTTCATTGCTTCGGGGAGAAAGTCTACACACTTTACACTGTTCCAAAGTTCCACGTTGGACTAATAATTAATTACAAGTTTTTATTTAGATCATATAGCTTGAACGTTATAACTTATCTGAAAAAAAACCTTATTGTTAAAATTATATGTTTAGTTTTTTTAATTACACATTGATAAATTCTTTCTATTAACAAGTTATAAGTTACTGTATAAAACATAAACGACAAACGATGTCCATTACATTTTAATAATTACTAATTTCATGTTACAAAAGTATGTACATTTTTGTCTTTTTACATGTTTAAGTAATTTGATTATCAATTTGTCAAACACTAAAAATGTGATTATTTGATTATTCCGATATCAAACAACATAATCAAATCCAAACACTCAATTCCTATAACGCGTTCTGTTACAAGTGATTATTTGATTCTAATTATTCAAAACGCATAATCTATTTTGAAAAATCAATCCCAAACACCCCCTAGGTATGACATATTCCGTAACTGGTTTATGAATTTTTCATACTACAAGCCCATGTTGCTACAAAGATTTTGAAAAATGTAATAAAGCTACTGATTTAGTCGTTGATTGGTCAGCTGCACCGTAACATCCTATCCCAGGGGAAAAAACACATACATATCCATGTTTAGTTAGGGCACTCTCTATATGTTTTAAAATGCAGTGCAGTTAGATAGGTCCAAAACATCCGAGTTTTCTTGAAATTTTGTTACAATCCTCCAAAAACGGCAATTTGTTCTTGCAACAAACGTGTATCATCTTCATGTTAGTATGCCTTGTAAAGTTCACAACAAGACACAACAAAAGTACCCCACATGAACATAAAAAGACCCATTTCATCTTTATACATCCAAGAAACTATAATCAAGATTAAAGGGGCTACTCATGTGTGTTTTCAATCAGAATCTTCTGCTTCAGAATCCTCTGTGAAATCCTCTATGATATTAGGCCGGGCAGTTTGCTGATTCATAGCACGTGATTCCTCAATTTCGACGCGTAACAAGGGGTCACATACCACTGTTTCTGCCATCACGAATTTAGGACACCCTGAAAGAAAAGTGAACAAGGTGAGGAATGGAGCAGCCATATCATATTTATAACAGAAGATATCTTAAATGTACCTGTCACTGGACATTCAGATTGCCCATGCTTGGACTTGATGTATTGCATGATAGCCTTCCTCTCGTATATATGCTTGCAGTCCTTACTGTAAAAGCGTATTACAGGGAGATCAATAATCAATCATAATCTGCAGTATAATGGAGATAAAGCTTAAGCATAGTTTTAGGTTATTTGACAATTCAAATTTTTTCGTTCTATCTTATTATATCGTTTGAGAAAAACTGCATATTTTGTTCTGGGTCCTGGAATATAGATAATTTAGGTGAATGGTATACAAAAGGTCAAGTTTATTACCTATGTCTTTCACATTTTCGATTGAATAAATAACAAAATTGCAGGTAGGATATTAGAAATTAAAAAGGTACAAGTATGAGCATCAATTATTTATGCAAAAACAAATGCAAGCTAGACAAAATGTTGGCAGAGTTTTTTGATGAAAGGCAATACGTTTTCAGAGCAAATGAAATGTTAGAACGAACGAGATGGGCAGATGGGGCCAAGGGCAGGCTAGGCATAAAGCCAAAACGATTTCAGGTTGAAACGGGTTATTTTAAGCGACCTGCGGGCACATTTTTGACCATCTTTAAAATTTCTTTATAAATACCAAATGATTTAATTATATGACTACAAAAACGATATGAATCTAACTCTTTAAATTAAGGAATTTGAGACGTCCTATCCATTACCATAGTCGATATAGATATCCTAAAATGAACTGAAAACCCACATATTATCTTGCATTCTTGTAGTATCTGAAGGTCACAGAAAGTAAGATAATGTGTAATTGTGTAATGCTTTAAACCTATTTGGAAAGTTGATATATAGTTATATACTCATTGTTAAAATATCTATCACGTTTATCAAAATCGCTAGAGGTGAAGAAAGTGACAGAGATCAAACCTGCGAACAGGTTCCGAGAGTTCAATAACAGGTTTTCCACTTAGCGGGCAAAGTATATTTAAAAGGTTGCTTTGTGTACTAGTCATCACAATATCTTCCTGTTCTTCACCAGGCATGGGTTGTCCACGATTATGCACATTCTGTGTGAAGCAAAAGACAACTTCATTCAATTAAACTTCAGGATACTGAAACACGAAGAAAAAAAGTATGTATCAACTTGATACATAACTTGCCATTTATACAACTGTGTCTTGATTAGTACCATTATTACTCATCTGACCTCATCAATCATGATTCAAAGGTAAGCACTAGACAGGGTTAAGTTACATACTTACATGAGTATAAAGTTCAACACTATTTAAGACATCCTTAAGGACCATAGCTCTTAATGCAGAGTATAAATATATCCCTTGAGAGTTTAAATCTCGTGCAAACAGCAAAAAAACTTAGTAATTATCTCATTGACCCATGAATGCAATATACAATATTAATATAATGGGCTCCTTTGTGAGCTTGGATTCTGTTGTTCTGTTTTCTTTTCTAATGGTAATGCTTGTCTGATGCTTCCAAAAAAAACACTAATATAATAGGATATTCAGATACACATATACAATGCAGAAAAACTTACCCAGATAGCTTCTTTGAATTGGCGTAACAACTGATTAACTTGTGCAGCAGATGATGAACGACAGTTTGTCTTTGCCATCTCGGTGTCTATCAGCTTCTTAAAATCAGTCAGCTGCATTTTATAGCAATCAGTAACAAACTAACAATTGTAACAAGATTTAACAAAAAAGAAGCAATTAAATAGTGAAAAAGCATTTATAAAACCTGTTCACCAGGCCGATATGTGTTCCCAACAGAATCAATGGCACTAGAAAGATTAGCGCAATTCTCATAAGTTTTCAGTAACTCCATAAATTCATTTTCAAGCTCTTTAACCTATAACACAACCAAATTAAAAAGATATTACATACATAAATATATAAATACATCAATAATTTGTATAAGGGTGGGTTCATTTGATATAGAAAGAGGATCAAATAAAACTTAAATATTACTAGTAAGAATCGTGTGAACAACTCAAAAATAACAAATTGAATAGTAAAAATTCACAAACTTGAAAAGCGAATATCTCGATTAGTCAATTGAAGTGTTTAAATTTGCACAGTTTCAAAACACTGTCAAGCACTTTAATTGATATACAAATGTCAAGTTCTATGATTCATATTGTGATCATGTAATTAGCTTTACGACTCATATATTATTCATATTCATATATAACAAAACCTAATGTTACACTATTAGCATAATGTAAATAATTAAAAAATTAAAACTGAAACCCTAGAAAAAAAATTGAAGTACCTTTTGTGTTTTATTTTGTCTCTCAAGACTAACCCCAATATCCTTCATGGTAACCATAGCTTTTCGAATATCCTGAACACAAACAGTCAACGAATTAAACAATTATTGGATGTATGATTTTTTATGAATAATGAAAAGATGGAATATATTTACAGCAAGGAGTGTTTGGTTATCGTAAGAAAGTGTTGAAGCAGCGGATCTCATTCTCGATGAACCTACATCGGTTCGGAGAGCTGATGTGGATGCCATATCACCGGTTTTGGTTTACCGATCGACGCCGTGAAGTGGGCGGAGATACGTCAGCAATGGCAGTCTCCGGGCGGGAAATTAAGGAGGGAAAAAATTGGGGGTTTTTTATGGGGAATATTTGCTTGTCATCTATTGAGATGTACTTAATTTTTTTTTTTTTTTTTATTTACTGAAAATTAAATATAAAAAAAAAAATCACAAAGGTAAAAACTAAAAAGGATAGACTTATGATGAAACTCATCTAAATCGAAAAACATAATAATAAATAAATAAATAAATAATGTATGTTATTTTCTATTGTTTTATTACATAACCTCATGGTCAACAAAGGTCAATTTCAACATCTCCTTAACAGGATCATATCACAATTTCATAAATAATAAATAAAGTATATCAAAGTAAATGTTTATGGGCTCACTCGTTTTAAGATCTGATCTTGGTTTCTTTCATGATTCGAAAGATTTCTATCTCATGTAAGGTCAAAGTGCTACGAGCCACTACCATAAACAAGTGTGATTGGTAACAAATCAGAACCGGTCTAGAAAATATGGCTAAGTATGTGATATATATACGTAGAATATTCGAATAACGGGTGACAAAAATAGTGATTTACAGTTATATACCGATGATTATGATACTACATCGTAAAAAACATGTTTTTATTATTGGCCAACAAATTTCAAGAAGGATATTGAACGCCGCCGATGGCCATGACCAACGAGCAAGTTGGCTTGCAAAACTTGAACCAAGACCACCTGCAATCACTTTCAACTCGCTACAAAGTCATGTAGGCTCCAAATTTTGTCTTCATTATTGCCCATACTTGTACATTTTCTTAGTTAAGCTACTATGAACATATGTTACGATTCACGTCCTTAGGATTATCATCTTTAACTTTTGAGTCCGTGATGTACGTAAATTACATTCGATTGAGTATATATATAGAATTCGAATAACAGACGAAGAATAACGAATAAGTTGTTTGGTATCGGGTTGGCATTGAGCTCGATCTCTACACATAAATGGACAAATGGTTGTCTAGTAACTCTAAAAATGTTTTAAATTTCATAAGTTACTAGTAGTTTTAGATTTAATAGAAATATCATACGATAAGTTAGGGTCAAAACATGATTCTTTAAAAATGGAAGCAGTTTTATGTCAATTGTCACGAGTGAGAGGGACCCATGCTTGTCGGTTAGAACCCTACAAAAAAGTAATAAAAGATTAATAGTCAAAAACCAAACATATAACGTACGTAATGGATAGGAGAGTTATTATAGAATTATCCTTTATTAAAAATGATATTTTTCATTTATAATTTTATTATGTATATTTTTTATAAAATAAGTAATACTAATATTATTAGAATTATATTCTTTTAAATATAAAATTGATTTATATATATATATATATATATATATATATATATATATATATATATATATATATATATATGATACACATGTTTAATCACAAATTTTTGGTGTAATACTATAATATACATTAAATTTTTTATAATGTGTATCGCATTTTAAAAAAAAAAATTATTTCATCTTAAACATCATAAAATTCTAATAACTTTGACATAATTTTTTTATAAAAAGATGTAATCTTAAAATTAAAAATAAAATATGCGTTGTTACCGTTCCCACCATAAGAAGTGTTCATATTTGAATCTTTCTTATGTAATGTAATACTCAAATTTTTTTGGATTAAACGTAAATTATTAAAACTTATAATATAATAGTATAATAATAATAATATTACTTTAAATGGTGTGATACGTTATGTATTTATTCACATCAGAATCATTATAACTAATGTTCACTTCAATCTGACCATCATTTCTTCTGTTTTGAATTTTGAACACTTGTTCTTGTTTCAATTGGGTATTAAAAAATATAAAAAGTAAATGTGCATGTTTTAATCTGAAATATTTTAAATATCTATATTATTTAAGTTGTATTCAAGTCTAGTTTTTTTTTTTATTAAAATAATTTTTTTTTTTATATTATTTTAGATTAAAGAAAAGGTGTTACTTTTAATCTAATCGGAGGGTGGGAATTGTGAGCTGGATTATATATTTACGTGAGACATGTCGATCAATTAATATTATTATCACTTCAAAGTTCAAACAACTACTAACCAAATTATATATATTGGTTTTAATGATCAAGTTATCGATCAGAGCTATCCTGTGAATTTACTACAACATCATCTACATATCGTTATTGTTTCATATCATACTAGCTTACTGCCCGCACGATGTAGCACGACAAAAATTTACATTTTTTAAATTATTTATCTAACATATCTTCGTATAATTGAGAACATAGTAGTATGTAGTATATCATTTTCTTACTATTCGCAATGACGATCTCGTCACGACTTGAAACTCGATACGAGACCAACAAGTAAATAAACTGGTTATGGTGGCACATCTAACCCGTCAACCTGTTAAGTTAGAACAACCAGTGCATTTAGCTTTTCTAGTCGGGTTAGGTCAAGGTCTGGGTTACTGGTTCAATCCGTTATTCTGAGAAAAAAATAAGTTTGTTTTTGTAATAAAATTTTTAACTCGTCAATCGAAACTCCAGCTATATTTTCACTTATATATATCAAATCAATCGTAACCGACATTTTAATATTCATCATTATAACATTCTTAAAAAGAATTAAATAATTATGAGGTTATATCTCTTGTAACTGAAACTAATTATGATATGTTAACTTTTAATTAATTGTATTTGACCTTAATTTTTATGGTTTATATTTAATAAGATGTAAAATGGTATAATAATCTCCCTTTTAAGAGTTTGTTTCAAATCAACAGTAGTATAGATATATATAGAGAGAAACATCGACATAACGAGCCCCCTTAAAAATTGGGTCATGCCCCTTAGACCGGACTTGCATCAAGGTGATAAGTATCTTGTTACAAGATCACATAGCTTATAATTATAATTATGATTAATATTACATCGTCCTGTCATTTCGTCATAAGAAATTACAATATATACCAAGTTGTTAAAAAAAATCATAAGAAATTACAAAAAGTAAAGAGTAAAAATCATATTAATAACATCTCTACACCAGTTTATATCAAGTTAATAGTCCTGACCAAACATGACGGATTATTATATATTCAAAGTCAAACAACATGCATGAACATTGACTTTGTCTACTTGATGATTGCAACGTTACAATTGAGTGTCGTTATCATTCGCATTTCTGTAGTTAATTACGAATTTGATCTACGATTATTCCCAGAAAAAAACAATTATTTTACTTTATTACCAAGACAAGAAGAAACGAAAGATAGCTTATATGTGCCAAATATCAAGCTTATTTATACAAAAAGACCGAACCATTTATTGTCACAAGCAATCAAGCAACAAAAAAACACAACTATATTCAACCCTTCGACACGAAAACATCGCATTCTTTGGTCCCATTCGCGATGGCTTTCAAGACTTGGCTACATCACCTAATTACGTGTGACCACCAAATAACTAGATACAACTTATAACTACAATAAATACCATTTAAGAGATGATTAATTAGTATGGTAGGTCTTACGTATAGTATGTACAGTATGATGACAATTAATTTTCATAAAACTAGTATCAACGATAAGATTTCAAGTTCGAGCACATTTGCATTGCAAACACAAGAATTTAAGTTAAATAATGTTACTATAATAAAGTTTTATATTCATATGATGATGCAACTATATATAACATGCAAGATTAAATTGAATGCAATAAAATTAAACTAATTCGTAAACCTTGAAATATATATCTAAAATAAGTTTTTCGTCGCCCCTAAAACTCCCAAATCAGAACCCATCATACAAGCAGCAGCATACATCTCCTCGACTTCGAAAACTTGTTGCCCATAACAATATAAATTGTTCACGTCCTCCTCTAAGCTTCTTGATGAACTTCCAACTTCCTCACCACATCTAGAGAGCGAATTAGAATCCATTGGATGTTGATGACCGTTGTTGTAATACTTATTGTGTCTTGCTTGTTCCCCATGTACCTTATCGAGCTCTGCTCTAAGTTGTTCAACTTCTTTTTGGAGGTGTCTAGTTTCCATTAAGGTGGCCTCCAATTGGAGTTGGAGCATGTTGTAGTCATGCTCTAAGCTCTGGTTTTTCCATCTGGCCCGTTTGTTTTGGTACCAGATGGCTATTTGTCTTGGAGGTATCCCAAGCCGGTGTGAAAGCTGTTGTTTTCGCTCCGGATCAAGTTTTTTGCTAGAGTCAAAACAAGACTCCAGTAATCGTACTTGATCTTCAGTTAGTCTTTTGGTAGTGTGCTTATGCGGTTTTAGCGAGTCTTTTTGGTTATGGAAACTTGAGGGATTCATGATTGAGAGCTAGTATGACTATTTTGATTATAGAGAATTGAAGAAGGGTAGGGTTGAGGTGATTGTGGATATGAGTGTGTGAGAGTTGTTTCTATATAAGGAAAGGGTAGGGTCCTACACATGCAAGTATTTGGTGGCTTTTGGTACCCAATGAAAATCATGCCAATATAGAAGGGGAAAAAAAGACAATGCATAAGTATTAATTGTTGCTAGATTAATCTCAAACAAAATGGGGTAGTCAAATATGATATTTTATATCTTAAGTTATCTAGAAATAGACCATGTTATTATTCATGGTTATCTTTATGTTTACTTTAACATTTATAAATTATATCTAGAAAGAGATCATAAGCCTGCATACAATGGATACTTATTTTTATTGTATTATTAATAATAAATATGTTAGCTTGATACTCATATTTTATGTGATTTGGATCGAAAGATTAAAAAAATACCAATTTGTGTATCAGAAAATGTCACAAGTTTTAGCTTGAAGTAGGTTTCATATTTTATCAAGAAAGACGTCGAATGTGACGCTAATTACATCATTAATCTAACCTGTTAATATGCTTGTTTTTCGATCGTATGACTAAGCTAGCTAGTAGATTAACTGAAACTTTAAAGATTTCAAATTTTAGGTACCAATTAAATTAAACTGTAGATTATAATAATAAGTTTAATTATAACAAGGTCAACCCAAAATCTATCACCATCAAGCGTTCAAAGACGGTACAATTGAAGGCTGCTGAGCATAATATTACTGTACCGTTTTGTAATTAAAAGCCAAATTTTATTGTTGAATATCCGAAACAGAAGTCAAATATTATCATTTATTAATTACTGTAAAATATCTATAACATATCTAAATCATGAATATTTTATAATAACCACAGGTAACGTATTCACCTTTCACTTTTTGACGTGCAATAGTCATAACACAATTAATTGTTAATTAATGACTTGTTTGTTTAGAATATTCTGTAGTGTTCTAATATAAATATGATGCTAAGTCTACGGTTAATTACTCGTTCCGTCTCATTTTTAATTTTCATTTTACTATTTTTATTTGTTTTAAAAAAAAATTACGTGTAAAAAGTAACTGTTAAAAATCATTAAACTCCTCATTTTACTTTCATTTATTATTCTCACATCTTTCCGTTTACCTTTATCGATTGTCTTGTCATTTCGTCATATACACAACAACAATAACACTACACAATCTCGCCGAAGGCAAAGTATAGAAAATATAAAATGTAGACAGTTATACATATATCAAAGGTAAAGAGATCGCTTCTAAACTCTCATTTCACCGTAATAAATCTCAATTTACATTTATCAAGTGAAAGATGTTTTTAATTTTTTTTTTTTTTTTTTAATAAAAGAGAGTGATCGAGTATTGTAAGTTTGAGTTAGAGTATGGTGTTCACGTGGAAATGACCCTACACGTATCTTAATTAATTAAATTAAATTATAAATACTTGAGACTTCAATCCTTATCCAATTCATTGATTAATAAATCTACTTATAATAAGTCCTAACAAAACGATAACTTATATATAAAAAGGATCATATGAACTTAGACGTCCACATTTTTATTTCGTATCTCAACCGCTGTCTTTAATATTATTAACCCATGTCGCTGATCAGAATTAAATTATATATTTATATTTATATATTTCAGAAGATATATTAATTAAGTTAGAGGTTTAGAGGTGACAATTTCAAGTATACATTTAATTACTTCTATAGGTTCATCTAAATAAGACTCCATTTTTGGCAGAGCTAAGTAGGTAAATGTTGTAATTGGCCTAATATGTTGAAATTACTAAGTGTGCAACAAACCTTTTTTTTAGTAGCAAAACAACACGTAGTTATAAAGATTAATAATGCGCGCTTATACGGCCTTCCAGGGTGTGTGTTATACCCTCATGTGGTTAGTGTGGAATTGGAGGAACCGAACATTACATGCTCAGAATGATCTTGTGGACAACATTACTCGGGCTGAGGATATGTTTCTAAAGTTGCAGTCGATGGCTAAGTTTCGGATCTTGGTTAGGGGAAAGAGGCAAAGTTGGGATTAAGATAAATGGGTATTTGATCCTATAAGAGTCATTAAAAATTAAGGGATTAGGGTTTTTTTTTTGCTATATATTATTTGCTCTTGATCAACATCTCACATTTATATATGTATATATTTATACATAGTATATGTTAATGTTAACTAAAGGAAGGTGTCAATTTGGAGGGGTGCAGACCAGGGTCCCCGGGTTTAGCTAATGTAGTACTCCATCTCTGTGCATGCATCTCATATCTCATTTCATTTCATAAATATTAAATATAAATATAGATATAAATATAATAATATAATATAAATATTTATAAAAAAAGGGAGAAAAAAAAACTCATAACAATTACTCCCTAACAATTTCTAGTACATGCTACATAGTAATGCTCTACATTCCTATGAAACAACTACAGCATACAAATTAAAGATTGCGTCTGCAAGACGTGTAAGCAGTGTTGTTTACCGAACAGAAATATTATACGAGTAATCTACAATAACACAACAGAACAAAAAAAGAAAAACATAAATAAATATATTGTTGATAATGGATGATCAGCAAGGTATGAAATCAATAAACCATAGAACGACATCAACAGGAAGCTTCACAAGGTATACTGCAAGAGGCGGGAGTAAAGCACAGCATATACAACAAGGACATACACACGTAATCGCTATCCTGCATCCATCCACACGTTAATCAATCAACATACGTTATAATCCTACGTTGTTTCGTAATATCACGGTATATGTCAGTATGTCACTAAAATGTTGCAAGCAGTACAATTAAAACATCACAAAGACGTTCGATTGCACAAAAAGCTATGTGAAAGAAGTTTTTGAGACGTACAATTTGAGAAATAGAATATGATTTTAGGGGGCCGATATGATACCAATTTTACGCTTAGATTGAAATGCTAACGAAATTTTCATTATTTTCGGATCTACGGATTACAAACACGTTTTAATTTCCTATGTAAATATATATGTATGATGATTAGGAAACAATAAAACTTTCAAACAATGTGGATTGAACATGATCAAGAATTAAATTATAATGAAATCAAGGAAGAGAAGAAATTAAATAATATGAAGTATGAACGTACCCAATGACATAAAGAATGCCACCGATGATGGACAGAATAGAGGCAACCAAAGCGAAGGGTAAACTGATCAAAAAGGCCAACGGCCTGCAAGTGCTACCCATCGTTAATTGGGTGAATCTGGTTTTTTTCCATTTTGAATTTTGTCCACCGCCAAATTAGCTTACCCCTTTTCATTCTAAAGGATGACCGATCTTTACGGTATTTCTACTTAGAAAAATAATTTGTAGACCTAAACTTGTAGACTTAAATATAGGTCTAAGAATTTAATTGGTAAATGTGAAAAATTGATTGGATGAAATTAAAAGAAAGAAAAAATTCAAACAAATGAGAGTACTTTTAGATATATATGTAATTAGGTCGATATAATATTATTTAAATTTTTTATGATTCATTGTAATTAGATCAGACCACTCTATATGTGGCCTTACTTACAGTGTATCATTAATTTCAATAATAGCATACTGAACAAAGAAAATGCGAATTTTTTTAAAAAAAAATCAACTCAACAGTATTAATATATGACATTTTTTGTCGAGATTTTCTTTTCGAAATGGATTTATTGGTATCGGATATTTTAATCGTATTTCAATATATATTTCTTAATTCTTAATTCTTAATGGTTAATTGTATTTACTACATCAATTATTTTGATTTATAAAAGAAATTTAAACAAAATGGTCCATGGTTCTAATCCGAATAATTCCAATGATAGGTCTGGTCAAGAGCCCATAAAGGCCCATTTAATTATCCAAATATAGCACTGGAAGACGAAAAGAGTCAGGCTATGAAAAGGTTCCAAATATGGTATTTTTTGGCGTAAACAATATTCATCAAATTAAATACTCCAATATGCACTCAACAACTAACAAGTAACAACGATCAACATTTTGAAACCCTAATACCTCACAGTCAAATCTGCTTTTCCAATGGCCACCAACACTAACTCAAAATTTCAAGGATCATCATCAACAGAATCTGGTCCGGTTAAACCCGGTCTACGAAAACCGGTTTTTATTACGATTGATAGCCTTAAACCGGGAACCACCGGTCTAACACTGGTAGTTAAGATTCTTAGTTCCGAAATTGTGTTGCAGAAAGGACGTAACGTTCGCATTGCTGAATGTCTTGTTGGTGATCAAACCGGCACTATTTTGTTCACTGCTCGTAACGATCAAGGTATACTTTTTTAGTTTTTTTTATTAGTATTTTTGTTTTTTGAAATCATACAAATTAAAATAGAAAAATAAAGATGAGATCATGTAGTGTAAAATGTTACTACTACTTGTACATATTTGTTCCACTAAAGTTACAAAATTGGGGATTATGCTATGATTATTAAAATGATCTTTAAATTTTACATGTTAAGTCCTCTAAATATTCTACATATACACGATAATCCTTTAATTTAGTCTCACTACAAGTAAGGTTATATGTAGTTTGATGCGCGGATGGCTTACAAAAATTGGTTACTTTCGGATTTTTTGGTAATCTATATTTCTTTTCTTATCATAGTTAAATGTTAATGTTACTTCTACTGTAAGTGAAACTTGCAAAAAATTTGTCACCAAATAGTTCCATTACGTAATTCGGTCTTGACTGGCTATGACTATTTCACAACAATGAAAAACTATTGAAACTCTGGTGGTTTCATAGTTGAAAAAAGGGGTGTGAGACTTTACTACTTTAGTGAAACAGTGTTGAAACTTGGATTCTAATCAATTACTAACTTTTTCGCTTTTTGTAGATTTAAAATTGAGAATAAATAAACCATGTATGTTAAAACATTCTTGTTTATTCTGTTCAGTTGATCTTATGAAACCTGGTGCTAGTGTCATTATTCGAAATGGAAAGATTGACATGTATAAGGGATCAATGAGGCTTGTGGTGGACAGGTGGGGACGGATTGAGGTAACAGTTCCGGTTACGATTGAAGTCAAAGAGGACAGCAATCTGTCTCTTGTGGAGTATGAGCTGGTGAATGTTGCAGAGTAGGTAACTGGATAGATGGTGTTTTTGAATGTTTAATCATGTTTTTTATTATGTTGATAACTTGATGTACTACAGGTGTGGATCGGATTTGAAAACAGTGGTCTTATTATGAATGGTGATTTACTGATTTATGCTGGTGGGATTTTGATTGGCCGAATGTTTTGATGTTCTGTTTATATATCATGATTATTATTATTACGGAGTAGATCTTTTTTGTTAGTGTTTTAGTTTACTGCTTTCGATGTTAACTTGATTGAAACTATATAAAAGATTATCACATAAACGGCTCTAGCAGAAGTGCTATAAATAAACTTGTAACACACAATTAAAAGCCAATGGTGCTTACTATGCCTATAATTAACAGAATAGTACTGTATGAAGTTTGAACAGCAGTTAACTGTCATGTACCTTCTTTATTTTTTTGGCTAGCTATACAGTAAGAAAGATGTATTGCTTGAATTACTATAGATTTATTCGAACCTTTGGTTGATATGAATGTCTTTGGTAAAATAACTTGACTCTGTCAAGTGCTTCTTCAAGAGAAGATGGTTCTGCAGCAAAAGTTATACGAACCCAGTTTTTTAGACCCACTGTAAGCCCTGCAAAACAGAAACCATATGCATATTTGTAAGTTCAATGTACATATAGTTTAAGGTGTCACAAATAGAGTTTTTAAATATGATTTTTTTATTACCTGGAAGAAGGATTACGGATTCTTCTTTGGCTAGTTTGAAACAGAAGTCAATATCATCGCTAATATCTTTTAGTAAGGAGACGTTCAGTTTCACCTACATAAAAATAACACAAACAAAGGAAATGAGTTATCATCATGTTGAAATGTATCATAAAATTTGAACCAAATGAGTCAAGTCCTTACCATCACGGCCATAGCTCCCTGAGGTTTTTGTGGGCATGATAAACAAGGGATCTCTTTAATTTTCTTCAAACAAATATCTGATGTCTGCTTCAGTATGCCTAGCGTTCTTGTAAAGAACACCTCTTTTGTTTCCTCAAGGATACGAGGAATGGCTGCCTGAAACACCAAACGTGTTTAATGAATCTTGTGCTTTATGAAGAGGTACTTTTTGTTTGTTTTAAATTTAGAATTCTTTTGAAAATGGACAGGTGACTTCTTATCACGCACCATGTGCAGGCTATACTATTCATTATGTCTAATTCGTATGGCCATTAAATATAAAAATTACTATGTTAAAGTAGGACCTGTATAAAGGTTGCTGGACCACCACATATATCGAAATACTTTTTCAGGCGCTCAACGTTCTGAAAAATGATAAAGTATTGAATCATCATTCGATATATATATGTTCTTAGTGATTCGAACAATTTACAATCTTTTTCTCTCATATGCTTGCTTACCTTTGTATTCTTGAAGATACCATTAGGATCAGTTGTGACAAACCACCCGAGCCTCCAACCAGGCACTAACCATCTCTTTGACAATGAACCAAGTGTGAGAACAGGAACCATTGACCCAAAAACACCCATAGGCACAAATGGGGTCTCCCCAAATGCTAAATGTCCATAAACTTCGTCTGCTATTACAAGAATCTTGTGCTTCTTTGCAGTTTCAGCAATCTAACAATAACCTCAAACTCAGTACTTTCACAGTTCATCAAATCACTGTAAGAAGAATGTACACATATTACCTTCTTTAGATGTTGATAACTATAGACATTGCCACAAGGATTCCCCGGGTTTATGATTACAATGGCAACAGTATTTTGATCTGTCAATGCATCAATGGCTTCCAAGTCAACCTCCCATCCCTTGTCGGGAAGAAGGTCAAAATGTCGGATTTCTACATTCCTAAAAGCGGCACAAAGCTCATAAATTGGGAATCCTGGTTTTGGAACCAATATGTTTGCATTAGGTGTAGCTAGAATTGATATAGCAACCTCTATAGCTTGTGTACAGCCTGCTGTTATATATACATCATCTGGGGATAGCTGGTATGGAAGATTCATGGATAAATATTCAGATATTGCCCTGATAATACCATAAATAAAGAACAAATGTAAGTGTCAATTCACTTGGTTAAAGTCACCTTTTCATCTCAAAATTCCTGCACTTCACTTCTTGAAGTACAATATTGACATTGAATTTTTTTCGACATTCTTAGTTCTGGAACTTAAACTAAAGGAATGTATATGGTATAATTCTATACGGTTAGTAAATTCGCATCAATTTTGAAGTTCAAGAGTAATCTGTTTGACTCTAATTTCATTGAATCAACTAAACCCATACAGAAATCACAAAAATTTGTGGAAAGAAACATACTTTCTTGTTTGAGGGAGACCAACAGTAGGTGCATAGCCATTGAATTTCTGGGATTCAAGAGTTTTAACCACAGAATCTTGAACAACATGAGTGGTAGTAAAGCAAGCATAAGCAGTTGGGTCACCCATCCCCAAAGAGATAACCCTTTTCTTCTTCTCTTCATCAATACTTGCCATCAAAATACCAAGAATACCCTTTATGGTAACATTTGTTGGTGTCTCCATTTTCAGAGAGATAGGAGCACGCTTGTTTCTGCAACAGCACTATGTATGCAATATGCATGGATAAGCAAAGGCAAATGTAAATGCACCTAATTGGGCTCTCAAATATGAGCTGCTTGGTTAGTGGGTTATAGGGTTAGGTCAATATTGGGACCCAGAAAAGTGTTTACTCATCTTCTTAAATTTGGGAAGGATGGTCCTTTAGTACTCTCTTCTGTGTAGAGTTCCCCACACAATAATAAACATGTTTTGCGCTATTTTATCGACTTAAAACGTGTAGATGTTTGGTTTACTGGTCTATAACATCTATATGTGTGATTTAATCATATTATATACTCGCTCTATCACAAAATAAATTTCTACGTTTTTGTTTGAACTTGTCTCAAAAATATTGCTCCGTATTCATATACAAAAGATACTTGAAAGTTTTCTACATTACTTTTAGTTAGTCACACATTTTTCAAAAGTGCATTCTTATAAATTTGTGTACTTTTTAAGGGCAAGGCGTTAAATATTTAAAACTACAATAATTGTACATTTTTAAAATTATGTGTAATTTGTTTAGTTAACACTTACTTATTTTGAAACGAATGAATTATATAATATAATCATAACCATGCCATAATATCTATCATATGTATCTACCCATAACATGTTTGTATTGACTTTTTGGAGAATTTTCAACGTAAATCATGCAAAAGGCGTGATGGCACGTGCTTCTCGGCAAACATGTGAAATAGGTACGTACTTGAAGAATGCCAAAACAATGTGATATACACAAATGATGAACTATGTTATCGTTTCACATGAAGCAAAATACAAAATTCCTACATTTTTGTTTGCTTAAAACTATCAACGTACCAAGTTCATACGCATGCTATAAAGAAAGAGAGGAAATTGGAGCATACCTTATAAAGTAGGAAATTACTAATTTGCCCTTCGACACAGTCCTTCTACAAGAACAAAGTGTGATTTCTTATGTATTTGTGTTGGATTGGATTGGATTGGATGATTTGTATATATAAAGGGGTAGCTAGGTTTTAATATTTGTTGAAGATAAACTCCACGACATTTGGGGTTTGAAGGATTGGGATAACGTTTGATTTTGATCCCTCCAAATCAACCATGATGACTCACCACAGCTATCCTTCACGTCTCTCCTATAGTCCTATACATAATTCATTCATTTTTTTATTTTTATTTTTAATATGTGACACGAGTTTTTAATGGACTAACAAGCACTTGCGATATACTCCGTAGGAACGATTTCTTATTTAATGGAACCATATTTGATATGATGATCTTCCATTTGACTTAATTCACGATTTCATAGTTCTTGCAGTTGCTCGTTCGTTTCTAGAATGATATTTAGAGATCTTGTTTCTCAATTTAAAAGTTCATGTAAAATGGTAGAAGAAAAAAGGACCATTATATCATGAGAAGATGAGTATTTGAATGAAACGATAAAATATCATGATAAATTGCACTTTTAGTTGGTCAATTGAATATAAGGAATAATGTTAGATTCAAGACAGCTTTTTTCTCGTTCTAACTTAAGGTTTCAATATATGGGCAACGGCCAAAATTCTGTTCATTTAAATTGATCATTTAGGTTTTGACAAGTTAAGTTGGGTTTTGTTTTTCTCATTAGGATACGTGTACACCTTTAATTGTTTTATCGTTTCTTTTAGATTTGGGATCAAAGGGGTAAAGGGTTTAGATAGAGAAGGAGAGGCAAAAAATCCCAACTCTTAATTTTTTTGATTTAGAGTCCAGATTTACTGTATCATAACTCCACTGCATCTTACTCTTAAAATTTTGAATGCATCATAAATTTTTACTGAATATTGTCCCTCTGAACCATATCCTTTCTTTTATCTTTCTTGTTTTTATTTTTTTAGTGTTTAGTGTGGTAACCAAATTTCTTTCTTTTATCTTTCTTGTTTTTATTTTTTTAGTGTTTAGTGTGGTAACCAAATTTCTGTTCATTTAAATTGATTGTTTATTTGTTCCTTTTCTTGTTAGAATCCGTGTACATCTTTTTATTATGTTCGTTTTTTGGTTTGGTGGTGGTGATGGTGCAATGGGTGGTTATCGACAAAGAAGCCAATGTGTTCCTGACCAAAGAAAATACGGCATCATTATGGCGTATCTTTGTATCCAACTGAATAGGTGCGTGTTTTGGGCTTTTTAAATGGCCACCACTAGTTACTAGTTAGCCCATGAAGATGTAAAAGAAACTTGGACTAAAAGCCCAACATCTAAGCTTACATTGTGAGACAAGCTATACATGTATGAAACCAATGATGGCAAAGATTGTAAATATTAACAATTTAACATAACACGTGTATGTGGAATGTTACGATAATTTTAAAAATATGAAAAGATTGAAAGAATAAAAGTGTTTTAAATAGTTTAATTTTGGTTTTTGTATGTTGAAAACCATAGTGACCCGACCGGACCTGACCTACAACACATAAATATTAACGATAATGGTATTACAGAAATATATTTGTATGTCAACGTTAACTTAATAATATCAGTATAGTTGTACTTTGCTTTTTTGTCTTTTTTTCGTAATTTCATTTATTATAAAATCGAGCAGTTGTAGCATTGATTTCCAAAAGTACACCATAACCTGAAAATCAATTAAACCAGAAAGTAAAGGTGTAACATTTTTATCTATTTTATCAGTGCCTTTTAAAAAAGTTGAGAAAAATGAAATTGTTTTAAGAGCGAAAATGGAAACACGAGAGAGTGCAGATGCAGGGTTAACCAATGGTTCACGCCAGGGGAAAAATTATTAACCGGATCGATTTGTGGGCCGTAAAGCATGTGACCACTGGCTACCTGCCTGGCTAATAGTAACAGTAACGCGCCGTAGCATAGCGGCGGAGGTGACTTCAGGTAGTCGTCATCCACCACATAGAAAAAAGGATCCTCTACATTTCACCCCTACAATCGTTAATGTGATCTCTTTGGCCGTTGTGCCTTCCCCCCACTAATCATACACAATATTTTGCAGCCTTTTTCTTGTTATTTTTTCCTCTTTCTTTTTAGTTTTACTTTGAGAGTTGAAAAAAAATTAACCATAGTAAATGGTTAAAAATACTTATTTAGGCCTTTTTCTAGTGTTTAATTTGACAATATAAAACTTTTTATTACACCTACTGATACATCAAAAGGTTAACTTAAAGTTCGATTATGAACCCATCTACTCTTTAACCACACTGACAATATAAAAATAACTTTAACAATGAACCCATCTACCCTTTAACCATAATCAAACGAATGAACAATTAACTCAAAGTTCGATTATGAAGGCGAATTAAGGTCATAACCGCCCCCAACCTCCTCACACTAAACCCTACTGAATGGAGTATATATTAATCAAGTTTGATGATTTGCATTTTTAAGATAACATGGAGAATATAGAAAGAAATTGTTACAAACGTAAAAGGGTTAAAAGTTGTGAGCGAGAACAGAAGGTACCTTAGTTTGACATCCATGAATTCTGTAAGGACTGCGTTGTAAATGGCCTTAAACTTGGTAATTTTGAAACATAAATGGCACGTTACATTTCTGATATATGAGTTCATGAATATTCGAATGACATGTTTTTACAGAGCATATATGCGAAATATCACGAGTAATAATTAAAGATCTTTCCCTATGCATTGTACAATATGCATGTTGGTTTTAAATTTTAACTACTACTACATTTTTCGGATTGATTGAACTTATATATAAATTGATTAGGTCAAAACAACTATCAGAGTTACATGTGATGGTTGCAACTTGCAAGATGTCAATCAGAATGCAACAATTGATAAAGATTCTAAAGACATTGAGATACAAATTGACAATAAATTGATCATTAAGCAGACAAAACAAAGAGCTCCATCAAGTTGTATGCCGATTGACGTCATAATTTTGAAACCAAAGGAGAGTAGTAAAACGCCACAGACTTCTTTTAGATTGTATCCGACTCACGGAACACTTACAACATAGATTAAAGCGAACACCCAATAAAAAGAAATTGATATCTCCAATGTTAACGCTTAGCACTAAAATAGTGTGGTATATTGTACTTTTTTAGTGTAAAATGAGAATATTTATGGGATATGATTGTACTAAAAATAAGTTAACTCCGATGTATTCCACTAAATCTATACATGCATTAAATCTTTTTTATATTTGATTTTGTACTTGTTTAGGTAAACAAAGATTAGAAAAAAGAGAGTAGTTAGAATAAGATTGCATGAAAGGAGATTGATGAAAAGACTTGTCAATTGTATGCAATCTTGTGGTTTGGTAGCCTAATGAATGTTTTAGGGAAGGCTAGACCAGTTTTTATTATTATTTTATTTCCAAATCAACATTGACTTTATTTACAAAAATCTTTTAAAAATACAGGGTAGATAGTAGTACAAAAACATGTGAATAGATTTTATATATATAGACTGTAAGGTAGCTACCTATATATTTTCAAACAACTCTCCCTATACTATAATGTACTTGTAATCATGTTTTTTAGTGATACATCTAATCTAATTAACCCATCATATTTTCAATAATCTCATCCTAAATATTATCCGTTTACATATAAAAAAACATCATTTACCTCATAGATTCCGTTTTAAAGTTAGTTAAATAAGATCTAAATAAAAAGTACTCCTTAACTTTTTCATACAATATGTTTATGTTAATAGTCGGGTGACTATGTTTTATGTACTTAAATTTATAAAGAATAAATGATAAAAGTGTTCCATGTGTTATATCACAATTTTCAATTTCATGCTCTTGGTCATACAATTTTTTTCTACACAATCGGTCTCTCATTCACGACTAAAATACGTGTTGACATTTATTTTTCGTATGTTTAGTCCATAGGAGGGACTGATCGTATAACAAACATGTCTTTTAGAGATTGAAACTAAAATAAATGATATAACACATGGAATCATTTTCTTAATTATCCGTAAGCCTATTTAGATGGACCTGAATTAGGCCTACCGACGTGAATATGAGAAATGAGTTGCGTATGATTATCGTGATCGTAATTTAGGGTGTAAAATGGGAGTAATAAAAGAATTGAAAGAAGAAAAGAGTGTAAAAGGTGGAGTGGAGAGATGGAGTTTAGGGTGTCCCTGTCGAGAGGATTATTTAATCTTTTGTACTCTGCTGACAACGAAGATATCATTCAGCTTTATGCATTAACATCCAAACTCCCTTTGCCATTTTTTAATAATATAAGCCATACTTTCCTTCCTACCCACAAATATTTTTTTATTGTTGTACTGTAGCTTTTTTTTTTTATCATATATATATATATATATGATTGTAAGTTTCTATACAAGTATTTTGTGATATGTAACAAACAATGATTGTAGCAATCAACTTACGAAACTATACTATTGGACTACTTTCTACTAATATATTCTTTATTTTTATTACAAGTATTATTATATATTATTATTCTCATTTTTTAAGGGCTTAGTTAATCGGATAATATTGTTGAAATGAGAAGTTAAAAACGCACCTCTAGCTCAATCACAAACTGCGTACAAAGAGGACGATTGATGTTTCAAGGTTCAATGACGAATGAATGACGAAAGCACACATTCGGTTATATTCCTTGTTTTGTCTCACCTTTCTTTAGGTACTCAAAACTATTTTAAGAGACGGATTTACAATCGGGCGGAGAGAGGGAAAGCTCTAATTTCAAATCATGTAAACAAATAATTTTGAAGATATTGATATTCGTTTAATGATAATAATAATGACTTTTTAATTTAAAGATAAATTTTTACCATGTAAATTTAGATATCCTGACCCCATTCCGAATATTTTACTTAGTTTTACTAACTATATATCACGACTCATTTCAAGTTGGAATACATTTTTTCACATCTCACTTCGTTCGTCGGGTGAGCTAAGTGATCATGATAAATACGTAGTATAAGATAAAATCAGTTGTACTAAACTCTCACACATAACCCTTGGAAAATTATTTTGGTTGCATTACTACATTGAATCTCCTTCTATATGTCACGAATACTATAGAGTCGGGTTTAACACTTTCAAATGTTATAGTAATCAACATATATAACTATGATTTAAGTTAACGCGCAAACACCTACTCTTGTTAAATAATTATGTTACAATCATTCTTCTAATCCTATATAATATAATGAAGTTATAAAGTGGTAAAGTATTTTGTTATCTAGATTAACTCCGTATAATATATATATATATAATTACAATTATAATTTAATCATAAAAGAAGTTGGAAATATGTAAAGTAAAACAAGAAAAGTCCTTAGGACTCGTACACATACAAATGTAAACTACTTTCTGTTCCTATCCCCATCTATCTATCTCTCATATTTTCATCACTGACATGGTAATACCCTGCACACTTCTTCACGCACGCACGCATACTTTCTTTCCTTACCTTAGGTAGGCCCGGGCCCCACCTTCTTACAAATCCATGCATCATCCTCTCTATTTTCACTAGACTCCCACACACGACAACCATAACAATACCATACAATTATCACCCCCTATTTAATCCCACCTCATTTATTCCAATCTAAATCCCAAATCCCACAACACTCAAATATTACAATCTCTTTCTTACTTTGCTTTCCATGGAGTATTTTACCACTCAACACTTTAACAACAATAACAATGGTGACTCACTCTTGCCACCTGGCTTCCGGTTCCACCCTACTGATGAAGAACTCATTAATTGTTACCTTCTTCGGAAAGTTCTCGATGCTTCCTTCACTTGCCGTGCCATCGCTGAAGTTGATCTCAACAAATGCGAACCTTGGGAACTTCCTCGTAAGTTTCCTTTTTATTTATTTATTCCGGTCACTTGAACACAATTGTAATGTTGGTGTTTTTGGTTAAATAGAAAGGGCGAAAATGGGGGAGAAAGAGTGGTACTTTTTCAGTCTACGAGACCGGAAGTACCCAACCGGTTTGAGAACAAACCGGGCGACGGAGGCCGGTTACTGGAAAGCAACCGGGAAAGATAGGGAGATAATAAGTTCCAAGACTTCATCTTTGGTGGGAATGAAGAAAACACTTGTGTTTTACAGGGGTAGGGCTCCTAAAGGTGAAAAAAGCAATTGGGTTATGCATGAATACCGTCTTGAAGGCAAATTTGCTTACCATTTTCTCTCCAAAAGCTCCAAGGTACTATACACATTATTGAACTAAATTTCTAAATTATTGCTTGCATTTAATAGCACTCTATTTTAGCTTTTGTTTCATTCTAGTCTAGTATATGTTAATGTAGTACATTTTAACTTCAATTACTAAAAAAAATGTACCACATTTTATTATTTGATTGGTTTTCCTTTCTTCCTTTTTGAAGGTCACTAGATTTATGGCCTTTTTTATTTTATTTTATGAAACTACCCTAATAAGTCCATAATACGTCAAATGTGATGATAGTACGGACTGTAACTTGCAATGAACGAAAACCTTTTAGGGGTATTGCGGTCATTTTTTGTTAAAAAAATATTGATTTGATGTTGCATGCAACATTTCCACAGTTTCTTTTCCTTACATTTGATTTTAATAAAAATTATTATTTTTGTTTATTCAGGACGAATGGGTTATTTCTCGGGTATTCCAAAAGTCCATCTCCGGCATTACCGGGGGTACTACCACCGTCACCGGAGGAGTAAAACGTCCCTCCTCCGGCGGAGTAACATCCTACCAAGAAGCAAACTCATCAACATCTGTTTCCCTCCCACCACTTCTTGACTCGCCCTACGCATCTGCCACGTCAGCTTACACCGCCGATCACGATACTTACTCGTACGACAGCAACGCTGCTTCAAAAGAGCACGTGCCCTGTTTCTCCAATGTCTCAGCAACCAACTTTGACTCCCAGTCCATCTTTGACTTTACCCCGCCTCCACTATCCACTCCCACATTCGCCGCCGGCTCCATGGATTACTCGAAGAATGTCGGCGTGTCAGCGTTTCCTAGTTTGAGGACACTTCAAGAGAATCTTCAGCTTCCGTTTTTTTACTCGTCGTTAGCGCCGCCGCAGCCGCCGATACACGGTGACGGCGGAATGTGTAGTTATGGGAATTCGGCCGGTGGAAACTGGTTTCCGGCTGTTTCTTCGGTGAATGAGACTCAGAAGCCGGGTCCCACTGAACTGGATTGTATCTGGAGCTTTTGATCGAACATCATGGCGGCTGGCTTTTAAGTTTTAACTTAATTTTTAGCAGGCTAATGTGTTAGTTTAATTTAATCTATTTCATGAGACGTTGTAACATGCTAATGTGTTTGTAATTAACTCTATGCAAAAAATCACATTATATTGTGATGATTATGATTATATAACTTAGTACTTTATTTTACAAATGTTTAGTAAGTTCCTTCCATTTTTAAGATAGACAGTTGCATATTTGACATTCGCATCACGTGCTATTGAGTATATGTTATGTAGTACTCCGTTACAATTTTATTGGACTACAAGATTTTGCAATATTTAAGGCAAGTATGTATGCCCATACCCAAATGGACAACATGTCAACGAACAATTTTCCCCCTCGAATATTTGGATCACCGATAAATATATCGATATTGGTAATGCACACAAAACTATAGTCGGTATAACACTAAATTAGAGTTGATTTAAAATAGAGCAAATTGTACGGATCATCTCTGTATTATGTTAAAAATGCATGAATTATCCTACTTAAATTAAATGGCACAAGACATTCTTTGTTTGTATTTTTTGACATTGGTCATCCTTTAGCACTTAAAATGTCTAAAATACTCTTAAATTTTTATTTTTTCTATTTAATTTGATTTTACATATTATATTTTCAAATTAGTGTTAATCTAATCTAATGTTTATATATTAATTAGAACTTCCAATCAAGTTATTATATTATTGTCTAATTCAAACCAACAACTACCGTATCTTCTACAAGAGCTAAGCACCCATTATATTTGCCGTAAAAAACTTACCACCAAAGCAGAAAGATGAAAAGAGTGAGAGTTGTTATTATCTAGAGTTGTGAGTTTATTTTGAGAAGCTAGGATATTATTTGGAGAAGATGAAGTGGGTGGTGGGGGGGAGATTTAGGGGAAATAATTATTAAAAAGAAATAATAAGAAGATGAAGTGGGTGGCATTTTAGTCATGTTAAGTGCTAAAGGATGACCCATGTCAAAAAAAATATAAATACATGGATGTTCTATGCTATTTATTTTTTTGAAGGATGATCAATGCATATTTAATGCAATTTGCTCTTTCAAATAATATATATGTTTTTTCGTATGGCGAGTGATGTTTCGTAACTTTCGTTAAGAAACCGTACTAACGAGAAGCTAGAGTTCACATAATAAAGATAGCGCCAACTTTATTTTCAACTAACCTATAAGGTTCCATCTTAAGATATTTAAATGTTTCTCCAGGGTGCATGAAACATTAATAAGTTGATGACAAAATACCCCAAATGGACCATTGAACCATAGTCGGTAGTAGCTGGAAAATGTAGCTAATAGTGCATCACAAAGATTGATTGGTTATACTATAGGCTACATGATACCGTTTACATTTATATATTATTGTTATTGTTATTGTTATGTTATAACTTACACATGTTACATGTATGTGTTTCAACTATTTTCCTGTTCATTGGTTATACATACTATACGTAATGTTTTGTAATTTGTCGAGTATATATATAGGATACGTGAATATCAGGACATAAATTTAAGAGGTAGTTGTGGAAGGTTTACAAAAAAACAAAGAAGAAGGGTACATTTGGAGAGGACGTATGTATTTAATATAGGAAGTCACAATCGGCCCATATTAACCTACTGGGTAACGTTACTACCCTTGTTACCAACCCATATCTTATTTTTATTTTTATTTATTTATTTCCATCTTTCACTCTTCCAACTTATTATTTGTTTAATAATATCAATTTTTTAACCAAATCAAAAATATTACTTCGTATAGTATCACTTTTCAAAAATATACCAAATAATATTTGGTAACCATAATAGATACAATTATTTGAGGCCCAAACTGTGTATTTCAAAGTCCATCAAGTTTACGATTAATATGGGCCTCGATGCCCAAAACATCATTTTCTACCGAAACAATCACCACTTTCTTTGTATGTTAGCAGGATCACGTCTTTATTGAACACTATTTGTTTCTTTTAACGTACGAAAAACATTTTAGTTTCATATTCTTAATAGAATAGTGTTATTTCACATCACCAATATTTACAGTTTTAATGCTCATTGTGCATTGTTTGGTCCAAAAAGTGAAAGTTGACCTCTTTAATCTTTATGAAGACATTTTGTGCTGTCTCGTACCAATTCATTTGTTTATGAACAGACCACTGTCTTCTTGTTATATTAGATTGACATTTGTTTAAAAATATAAAATGTAAAATGTTAGAAATACTTGATGATGGATAACGCTTTGAGTTAGACTAATTTGAGATGTTATGGGACTCACATGATTACTTAACGCTTATTTTTTAAATTTAAAATTAAAAAATATTAACTATTTATGTTCTAAAATGACTAGAAAAAGATGATCGTTATAACATCACAAAAGATTCTTTCATACTTCACCAGTTCACCGTAACATATATTCTACCATAAAGTTTAATCGGTGATTATTTTAAAAATTGAGATTAAAAGTTTTATGAATATGGGTTATTTATAATTTACTAATTGGGCTTATTCGAGAAGATAGAGTACCATTCGATCTTTACCGCTAAGAAACAAAAGAAAAAGAAAAGAAAATTTAAAATTAAAATCTACAACTTTTACCGTATCCTCGATAGGAATTGAAATATTTGAATATTCGATTCGATTAGATTTTTATGATATGACATTGTTGCATGTTATGTTGAAATTTGTTGTTATGGTCGAAAGAAAAAATAAACCGTTATTGACTTGCAATTTCAACTAATCTATCACCACAAATGCAAGTATTTGTTACGGACTAAAATTAAAGGGATACCATAGTATATTGTTAAGAACATAAATGTCAGGTTTTTGAAAGTATATTTCTAGAAAATATTTACACTTGATAGTCCTACTCGTTCTAATATTTTCACAATTAATTTATTCTTTTAACCTAAAAGTAGATAATCATCTTATATTATTAACGGCACATAAGATTTTACCTTAGATCGTATAGAGTGGGGGAATTTTTATCGCCGTTCTCGATCAAGAACACTATCTGACGGCGTTTTCTCACTACATGACATTGTTATAGAGTAGCGTCCAGCGCCGGACGCTATTAATTTATTTTGCTTTTTTTGTTTTCCGACATACATTGATTTAAAATATTAAAAATAAATTTTGATAACACATTAAACTCAATATTTTCCACTCCGTCACTTTTTGAGCATCAGTGTTCTCAAAAACACTATAAATATAATGCCACAACTTCTCGTCCTCTTATAATTAAGTATGAGAGATGAATTATAGCCCTCTTAAAACATGTGTTTTATTATTAGATACTAAAAATATGACAAATAAATTATACTGTTGAGTGCACAATTCAATAGTACGTCCGTCATTCTTTTTCAAAAATCACATCTTTTACATTTGTGATCCTCCAACTATTTTATATATACACAATGATTTCTCTAATAATACTAACATCACACTTTAATTTGTGCAATTCAACATAATAAAATATATCACTAAAGTTTCAAACAATACAAAATCAGTTATTTACAAAAAAAGAAAAAAAGAATATTATTATTGAAATGAAAATCTTATTGTAGATTAACCTTATAGATAAGATAGACTCCCATTGCAAAATCCTGCACTTCAAACAACCAACAACAATGGCGATAGCAACACCACAATGTCTCTATCTTTCTTGTAGCTTTCAATCTCTCTCACTCTCTTCATCTTCATCAACTTCTCGGCCGTACGCCGCTTCATTCAAGCCTCTCAGCTCCTCCGCCAACATATCATCCATCTCCTTCGCAACTGGTACGTATTCTTCATAATTTATAGGCAATTAAATGTATCTATAGGTTTTAATTTTTTTATAATAGCAAAAGCCTCGGTTAATTTATAGGATAATAAAGTGAATTGATTGAATTTACAGGATTAGTATCTGTAAACCCTAGGCGAGCTACTCGGTCTGTTTCAATTGTGTGTGAAGCTACTAAGAAACCTGATTCTGCTGCCAAAAGAGCTCGCCAATCTGAAAAGAGACGTCTATATAATAAAGCGCGTAAATCGGAAGTTAGAACTCGAATGAAGAAGGTGAATACTGATTTGTTATTTTGATACATTTTTGAATAATTAGCTACAGTGACATTCAGTAGATGTATAAGTGTTACAGTACATTAGTACATATGAACAATGTTGTAACAAAATCCATATTTTGTGTTTCTATAAGACTGTAACACTTGACTAAGCTTGGTTAAATTGTAAAGATATCGAATATGATTTTGTTATGAGAAATTTAATTTTTATACGTTTGTGCAACTTATGGTGGTACATAGGTTTTGGAAGAATTGGAAGTACTGAGGAAGAAGACTGATGCACAACCTGAGGAAGTTATTGGTATCGAGAAGCTGATTGCAGAGGCGTATTCAGTTATTGACAAAGCAATTCAAGTGGGAACATTGCACAGGAACACTGGAGCTAGGAGGAAATCTCGGCTTGCTAGAAGAAAGAAAGCTGTAGAGATTCACCATGGCTGGTATGCACCTGAACCTACTCCCGCAATCGCTGTTTGAGGTTATTACCGTTTGTAGATTATGTATTTGGAGGAAATATTGAGCCCAATTTTCGTACTCATTGTTCCAGCTTTTATACCATGTAGTTTCTTTTATCATTTCATGTTATCTACTTAAAGGAATTATAACTAGTTTGATGGTTGCTATTGATGTTATATAGTTTCTTCTGCATTTATGTTTTGAGCATAGAATCTGAAGTTGTGTTTATAGTGTTATGTACTTACGTCTTACTGAAAAATAGATACTTTGTCTGAGAATGTGTTTGTTTACAAAATTTTGTACAAGCGGATTATGAAACTGGCAGCTTGAGTTTAGTGTTTTCATTGTTAACAAACTTGGTTTACTGTATACTGCCTATTATACTTAAACCTATGGGGCACTTCTTTTGTAGTTTCATACTTTCATGTGTATCTTATTTTATTGAAAGAATAAAAGGTTTTGTCTAAAGTGTTCTAATTTTGTTGTCAAATAGCACCCATCACTCTTTCAACATACAAAACAGAGTAACGTGTGAGAAATAGCAACACGGTTTGCTTTTATGCCGTGTCATAGCAACTTAGTTACATTGAATAAATTGACTGTTGATGTGATCACATGGGATAGCTATTTATAACAGATTATAGCTTAGGGAACAAGCTACATAATCTTAATCCTAAAAACCTAATGGACCCTAAACCCGCAATTCGGTTTGGGCCAACTAACCTAGCCCTCTAATACTCTCCCACAGTTTGAACGGAGGCTTCCGGACGAACAAACTAGAACGAATGTTGAAGCCTCTTTTTCTTTTGCTTTTCTTTTCTTCTTTTGATTTGGTAAGCTTCTTTCTTTTTGTTGTTGACACGGAGATAAAGCTGTATTCGGCAGCAAAGTTGTATACTGCTTGACGACTTCCTTCTTTCTATAACGTTTTTTTACGTCATGGCTTGCTTTGCCTAGGTAGGAGTGACAATTTTTGATCAACTATTTGCGAAGACAACAATGATCTCCGGTGTTAAAACAAAGAGTTATGTTGATGAGACAATATTAGTTGATTAATGGCTAAATCAACATTGACGGCTATGGTTTTGTAGGCTAGGGTTTATGAGATAAAAGAAAAGACTATTTTAAAAGAAAACAATAAAGCGACAGAAAATAAATAGATTGGATTCCCTCTGAATCACCGGTAAGTATCCGACGATCGAAGGATAACAAATTTATGGTGATTTGGAAGGTTTTAATGTTTTTATTCAATATGAAAATTCGTGAAGCACCTGTGAAAAGTACAAACTCATGTCCAAACAAAACAGAAGGAAAAGTTTAAGAAGTGGATGCAGTAAAAAAAATAAAAAATAAAATAAAATAAAATAAAAAGATAATCGAAGTTTAGGTGTACGTGCTCCTTGTGTTGATCTACGAGCTCTCTTTTGTTTTCGTTGAAAAGACGACTACGATTGCAATTTGAACAAAAAAAGAAGAAAACTATTACTTGCAAAGAGAAAAAGAAAGTAATATCCCTCCGAACCGTTGACTAAACGCCAACAACCGGAGGATGCCAACTTTACAATCGCCTTTGTTTAGATCTCTAGCTCTGATAACATGTTGAACTACGAATAATAATATATTGATTGTATTCTCATTGTGATTACATATGATAGCTATTTATAACAGATTATAGCTTAGGGAACAAGCTACATAATCTTAACTCTAAAAACCTAATGGACCCTGAATCCACAATTCGATTTGGGCCAACTAACCTGGCCCTCTAATAATTTCTTTGTAATAAAAACGGGTCTTCATGTTTTTTTTAATAATAATGTACTATGATAAAAGAAAATGATTGAAACAAAGTAAGTTCAATTGATACAGCAAAATCATTCTTTCTTTCTCCAGTGCAGTTTATATTATTTTGATTTGACCCATTTGAATATAACACAGACGTTTCTTCCCCCAACTTTTCTTGCTTCTTCCCCCAACTTTTCTCGCTTTTGAGGTATGATTTGTATGAACCGTAAGGCTGCTTCAATTGCTACACATATAGTATATGGCGAACCTACATAAATGTGTTTCTTCACATTGCAACAGCTATGGTGGTTAATGCAAGTATAAAATCTTATAATATAGTGATGCACTTATGAAATTTGAGCTGCAATCTGCCCTATCAGTACTTGATTGGATTTGATTGCTCAAGCGTAAGGATGGTAAAATGGGCGGTTGGTAACGGTTCAAACTTCAAACCATTAGATGCACAACTTAAGTTTTTGGTATTGACTATTGAGCAACTGGTGTAAACTTAAAATTTTAATCTTCTCCATATTTTGACTTGCTAACGCATTATATTTGAACCATACATTGAATTGCAGTAAAAAGCCAAATGAAGCATGGTCTCCTCACTATAAAAAGTGTTCTTTCGTTTAATTGCTATGTTTGTGGTTGCAACATTTCTCTAATTGGATTATTGGGATAAACCAACTTTCTACAATCTCTATCCTTCTACTAGCTGACTTGGACTCGTGATTGGTCAACAAAAGGTTGATTAAAAGGCCAATTAAGCAACATGCAAATTGAAGTATCCAGAGCGGCTCAAGGTCTTTAGGAGCCTAAAGCGAAAATAAAATTTGAGACTTTATCAATTTGATATAATTAACTATTTTTCTACCCCTATTACGTGAATTCGATAAAATTTATTCGGTAAATTCTGTATAATTTTTTTTTTCTAAATTAAAAAAGGCATTTCATCATTTCACTGGTGATATAATTCGAAATTGTATGTTTTCATAGCAAAGAAAAAAAAAACTACTAAAGCAACTGTAATTTAAATTTGAAAATAGATTGAGTAATCGACTAGTTACAGACTTAGAGATTCACATTTTTTGCTCTTGATTTATATACAGATTTTATCGATGTTTTTTGCTTGGGATATATAATAAACACTAATCTATTATAATATTATCCATAAAATTACCTCATCTTTTTTTCTTAAAGAACATTACATGATATATTAACGTCAAATTTTATGTGGCATTTAACGACCATATACTAAGTAAAATATTAGATAAAACTCATTATGCAATTCAAAATTAATTCATCCACGAGTCATGTTTCAATGATTAAGCTGGTAATTAGAGTAATATGATAAATGATAATACACAAAAAGAATGACTGGAGAAATTCATTGTAAAACAAAAAGATTACGATAAATTACTTTTTGATAGGGACATCAAAGTTAGAACGTTGAAACCTTTTTAACGCAAATAGTTAGAACTAAGTGACAAAATGGGCCTAATGCTTTTATCACTTAAATGAGCTTAATATTTAACGAATTAAATTATTTGAGGCCTTATAATGACGGTATTTTCACATAAAGTGCGTTTAATAATCTCTTAAAGGTTATATATTCTATGAGGCCTTAGAAGACTAATATTAATATATGATATGAAAAATTTAGAGCCTTACGACTTCGGGCGTCTAAAGCGTTATCTCTACCCGAAATTTGCGCACCCCTAATTTCAACAAACTAACTAGAGAAAGAAAATGAAGTAACTAGTATTCGGTTTTACTACAATTTAGTCGAAAATAACTGCATTGATACGTTCTAATTCTAAGTATATTATATAATCTTCCGTTCCAATTTATTTGTCCACCTTTCTATTTTGGTATGTCCCAAAATAATTGTTCTCTTTCAAAATCAAGCAATCAAAATGTTTGAAAATGATAAAGATGAAATTATATTGGTGGTCAACATTAATAAATGCAATTTTATTAAACTGTGTGTTTTCTGGTGACAATAATCTAATGTTTGAAAATGATAAAGATGAAATTCTATTGGTGGTCAATATTAATAAATGCACTTTTATTAATTTTTATTAAACTGTGTGTTTTCTGGGTACAATAATTTTAGGACGGAAGGAGTATTAAACTATACCGTTCTCTTTATACGTTATAAGAAACCGAAACGATACGTTACATAATGATAGTGTGTATTACAAAGTGGACGATAGGTTAAATTGAAAAAATAAATAATAAATAAATAAATTCTCTCCGATCATTATCGCTCAAAAAGTACGTCCTTAGTGAAAAAGTGAATCATTTGACGTACATACGTATCGTTCGAAAGTATTTTGCCACAAATATTCCTTTTGTCGAAAGTGAGAGAGAAACAAAGCGATTGAAGCATTTATTCGAATTTAGATCCAAAGTAGAGGTATGATCAACTTCAAAATTTCGATTTTTATGTTTGTTATTTAGGGTTTTATTTATGTTTAAGGTTTCACAACATGGTGGTTCCTGTTGTGTTTCAAATTTTGCTTTGATTATGGTGGAAAACTAGTTACATATTATTAACATCTTCCTAGAAAACTATTCATAAAATATTGTGTTGGAATTTGAAACTTAAATTGTAAAAAAAATGGTAGCAGATCCATATAGGGATTAGGGTTTAACGTTACTTTAATCCTTTTGCTAAGTAATTGTATTTGACAGTATTTTGAGAGTTTTGTTACATTTTGGTCTTACAAAATTTATTTTGATGAAGTTATCTTGTCGAGATCATATACATTTTCCTGTTTTGCGAGACGAGAAAGTTCATAAGGCTTATATTAGGGTTATTCAATGTCAATGCATACTTTTCATTTTGCTGTCCAAAATAGGACAACTTACTGTTTTTCTGTATCACACCAGGCCAGTGTAACATAAAATCATGTCTCATTTGAGTCATTTATATTGACGAAAACTAGTATTTTGTCCCATTTGGCCATTTGTGACAAGATTTGAATGTTTTAAAGTTAAAATGAATGCTTGATGACTGATGTCTATACTATGCTGAACAATTATTTCAATTGTTTGATGTCTGTAAGAATTTATTACTTGTATATAATATGAAAATGCTTAAACATGTATTATCAATATGAATAAGTGGACTAGTGGAGTCTTAGGATATGAGTAAGGGTCTGTATTGGTATCATGGGAAGGCTGTAAACATACTTGTCACGACTATTCGAAAGGAGTAAACTCATTAGGCTGAATATTTGGGAGTAGAAGTATGAGAAGGATAATGTAGATACAGACGATTAAAAAAGACGTGTCAATTAAACTGACTCATGGTTTTTGAGATATTGGTTATGCAAATACTTCCTAGATTGAAGTATGAATACATGTGATAACCAGTTCCTTCCTTGCACAAAATTTGATCATTAAGACCCCGAACTTTTAATTTTCCCCAACTTTCTTTACTACATATCTTTTAATGCAATTCGTGGGGATTATGAATTTTTTACGGATTTTGATATGTAGATGTTTTTGAACCTGCCTGAAGGGACAGGCTGTGTGACTTAAAGACTATTCAAAATTATATACATTTCTCATAGCATATAGTACATAGCTGATGGTATCAGATTTCTTATGGTAATCTATCGTATAGTAAAATGATTTAAATGAAAAACGAAAGTTAAGTGTAAGAGGGAATTAAACGAAGGAAGGAATTTGTTCACACGTCAAATGAGTAAAATTTAGAATGTTGAAAGTCTATAAACAAGTTGATTCATGAAAGTATGAAACCATTTGTATTAAGTAATAATTTTTGTAGGCTTTTTACCATTGTGGTTTTGAAGTTTTGTTTCTCTTGTTTACTGCCATCAATCATTGTTTCATGTTAACTATTTTTGTTCCTGAATTCCATTTTGATTATTAAATTTCATATAGTGATCAGGTTTAGGGATGGATAAGTCACAAGTCATGAGTTCTGACACCAAGGCTGTGAAAGTTGTGCTCAATGAAACTGTAGGACTTATTACATTCAATGAGGATCCAGTGTTATCTCTTGCCAGGGCTCATGGCTGGTATCTGATGACCAGGTGCTCTGTTCATGTTTGTAACTCTAGAGACATGTTTGTCGAGTATCACCCAATGCATGGTCATGAGGTGATTTTGGACCACGGTGATCATGTTGATGTACTAGGGATCGGTACAGTGAAGCTTCAATTGACCACAGGCAGAGTTTTGACTCTTACAAATGTTTTTCATATGCCTGCAATTAGGAAGTGTTGTGTATCTGTTGGCAAACTTATGGAGATGGGATTGAGCTTATCTTTTGGAAAAGAAATCGGTACAGTGAAGCTTCAATTAGGAAGTTTGACTGGTGATTGAAGGAATGGACAAATCACATGCCGCTAATTTTGCTCTGTGCGAAGACGTGAACTCTGACAGTGAGAATGAAAAAGTTGTGCTCAATGAAACAATAGGATTTATGACTGTCGATGAGGACCCGGTGTTAGCTCTTGCAACGGCTGAAAGCTGGTACCTGATGTCTAGGTGCACGGTTCACGTTTGTAATAATAGGGACATGTTTATTGAGTACCACCCAATGAATGGTCATGAGGTGATTTTGGACTTCGGTACTCGTGCTGATGTACTTGGGATCGGTACTGTGAAGCTTCAACTAACTACAGGCAAGGTTCTGACTCTTACAAATGTTTTTCATATGCCTGCAATTAGGAAGTGCTGTTTATCCGTTGGCAGACTTATTGAGATGGGATTTGAGTTGATTCTTGGGGAAAAGGTTATCCTTAAGAAGGGTGACCAGATTGTGGCAGGAGGATACATATGTCGATGAGAACAGTAACACAAGGACTTGAGATTGGTACCTGAATTCTACAACCAAAATGCACATGTGTAACTCTAGGGACATGTATCTGGACTACCACCCTGTGACTGGTCAAAATGTGACTATGGACGACGATGTTCGTGCTGATGTGGTTGGGATGGGTACTGTGATGGTTCGGTTGACCACAGGCAAGGTTTTGACTCTTGTAGATGTTCTTCATGTGCCAAAGATGAACAAGTCTGTTGTGTCTGTCGGTAAGCTTGATGATAATGGGTTCGGTTTGTCTTTTGGAGGAGGGGAAGTCGTCATTCTGAAGGGTCAGGAGATTTTTGGGAAAGGATACAAGGAGTGTGGATTGTATCGGTTGAGCATTATGGAAGGACCGGTTGGGCAGGCTTGAAACGACACGTGTGATGGGTTATAAATATGTTGGTTTTCGTCTGTAAGATCGACCTTGATTGCTGCATACTTGCATGTTGGTTATCTGTTTATATCTTTCTTCGTTTGTTTTGTTTTTAATCAATTTGACTATATAAATATCTGTTATCAAATTGTGTATATTAATCTCAAATTTGTTCAACAATTTTTCTTTGCAAGGATATATATACGAGTATCAGATAGAATCAATTCTAATACATTTCTTTTTTAATTTTAGGGACTTAAATTGAAAATAATTACAAACTTTAAGGATTAAAATTGTGAGAAGCAAACGGTGTAATGGTCATTCAAAAAAAGTTTAACAACGAATTTTTAAGGTTTAATGGATGACGTCTGTTTTTGTAACGAAATCTCACATTATAAATTAACATACCGAAATATAGTTTAGTACAAACAAAAACTAGAAATTAAAAATAAAAAATTTAAGAGCTGTTTTAGTTACGGAAAACTTTTACATTTTGTTCCCAGTTTTTTTAGAATGAATAGTCTTTTACTTTTATAGAAAATCATTAAAAATTTAGAACGCGTTCAAATGTGTGGGATAAAGTTTTCATTTTTCAAGAAAGAGTAGAAATGAAAAACTTAGGGTGCATTTAGTTCTAGAAAATTTTTTTCATTTTCTAGAGAAGTGTTTTATTTATCTAGAAAATTAATAAAAATTCAGAAAATGCGTTCAGATATCAGATGGAGTTTCCTTTTCTGAGAAAGAGTATGGATGGAAAATTTAGAAAAATATAAAAGGTAATTTTCAACCTTTCAAGAATGCTTTTTTAATCTTCTTAAATAAATTTTCTGAAAAAATAAAAGAGTTTTTCGCAACTAAACGCATTAAGTGGTTTCAACGTTTTAGTTATGAAAAGGAAAATAAGAATTTTTCTTTTCTTAGAATTTTTTTTAATTCGAATTTGAACATATTTTTTTATTTTTCTTAAAAAAGTTTTATTCATAACTAAAAAATTCTTTAAATTTCTTTATTAATTCTTTTGTGAAGAAAGAAAAGTTTTACCAAATGACGTGTCGTGTAAAATGGATAGTAAATTAAATATTAAATATTTAAATTAATTTAATCAAAAAAATAAATTAAAAAATCTCCGATCATTTTGTAAAAAAGTGCATCATTTATCGTATAATTATCGTTCAAAAGTATCTTGCATTTTCTTGTAGCAAAAGCGAGAGAGAAACGAAGCGATTGAAGCGATTGAAGCGTTTGAGTTTAGGTTCATCGTCTTCAAAGAAGAGGTAAATGATCAACTTCAATATTTCAAAATTTATGTTTGATATTTAGTAAATGTATGTTTGATAGTACTTACATTATAAATTAAACAAAAGCGGTTAGGTTTTCAGGTTTTGCGTTGATTTAGTGGAGTACTTGTTACGAGTATTATAAACGTATTACGGAGTATAAAACTATTCATTTAATAGAGTGTTGGAAATCGAAACTTAAAGGTAGCAGATTGATGTATGATTTAGGGTTTAATGTTATTTTATGCCTTTTGTTTTCCTAAAGTTTTTATAATTCATGTTTTTGACCTCATTTTGAGAATATTGTTACATTTTGGTCTTACAAAGTGTCAGTCAATCTAGTAGGACTTTATTAAGGTATATAGTTAATATTATGTTGATGAAGGTATCTTGTTAAGATGAAATATAGTTGTAGAAGTACTATTATGTAATCGTGGTTGACCAAGTGAGCCGGTCAACATGTGTATTTTGCAATATCGTGCCTACGTGTCAATATAAAGATGTTGGCCCATTTGGGACAAAAATGAAAAATACATTGACTAACATGGGCCAAACATTTAAAGTTCAACAATTATTGACCGGCTCATTGGTCAACTGGTTACATAATTGACTCAAATAGGACAAGATTTCAAAGTAGGATATTCTACTGGAGAAAAAAAATAGTAAGGTGTCTCGTTGGGGACAAATTAGAAAGTATATTGATATTGTATGTGATCAATTGAAATGCATGCTTGATAACTGATGTCTATACTATGCTGAATAATTATTCGAATCGTTTGTATTCATGGTTGATTATTTCAAGTTTGAAGAGTCCACAGGAACAATGAACACTGATCATGTCGAAAAGTGGCCTCGTGAATATGTTTTATTCCCTTTATACTTTATAATTGATAGTTTTGAATGCATGAATTGCATGTGATACCTATAACTGTAAATGCAGTTTTTATAAATAATTGAATATTTATGACGCATGTAAGAATTTCTTACTCTGTATATGTACGAAGATATGAAATTGTGGCATAATTACAGTCTTAGAATGGAAGTAAGGTCAACATTGGTATTATGGGAAGGGTGTAAACATACTTGTCACGACTACACGAAAGGAATAAACGGATTAGGCTGAATGCCTAAATTGTAGCAGTAGAGATATGGGAAGGGTGTAAACATACTTGTCGGTCAATGTCAATCTTTTGGCATAACTTTTGAGATATTCTTTAGCCAAATAATTCCACGTTTGAAGTATGCATACATGGAGAAAGGTGGTGTGTCACCATGTATGTGCAAACTAGTTCTTGCACAAAGTATGTTCATTAAGACTTCAGAATTTAATTTGCCCTAATTAACTAATTTTCTTTTACTGTTTTATTTTTTTAAGCAAGTCGGGTGAAATTTGAATGTTCTTTCTAGTTTAGATAGATGAGTCATTGATATAAGACAGGCTTTATGACTTAAAGACTAATCGAAAATATATAAATTTCTCATAGCATATTTTGTTATTGTATACAGTTGATGGTATGAGACTTCTTACGGTAATGTACATGTAAAGGACAGAACATGATGGTTTGAAAAATGAAAATCCAATAACATTGTATACTAATGTCAAAACTGTTGACCATTGTCTCTTGAAACCCTCCAAGATACAAGACATTTATTGATGAAACCATTTTAATGATGTGTTGATTCTGTATGCATTTTACTATATTTTTTTGTCTTTTTTACTGCCGTCAATCAATGTTTCATGTAAACTGTTTGTGTTTCTGAATTTCATTTTATTTATTGGATTTTATAGTTTTCTTGTAGTAATTAGGTCTGACTGGTGATCGCAGGGATGGGCAAGTCACATGTCACGAGTTCTGCACAGAAGCTTTAAAGCTTAAGAACACAGAGAAGTGTCACGAAGACGTAAAATCAAACACTGAG
Source organism: Gnaphalium uliginosum (assembly GCA_963930675.1). Lineage (NCBI taxonomy): Eukaryota > Viridiplantae > Streptophyta > Magnoliopsida > Asterales > Asteraceae > Gnaphalium > Gnaphalium uliginosum. The sequence goes on along the minus strand of OZ005681.1, from coordinate 6,436,100 downwards.
AATGTGAAAGTTGTGCTCAATGAAACAGTAGGATTTATGACTGTCAATGAGAACCCTGTGTTAGCTCTGGCAAGGGCTGAAAGCTGGTATCTGATGACTAGGTGCTCCGTTCATGTTTGTAATAATAGGGACATGTTTGTTGAGTACCACCCAATGAATGGTCATGAGGTGATTTTGGACTTCGGTAGCCGTGCTGATGTACTTGGGATTGGTAAAGTGAAGCTTCAACTGACCACAGGGAAGGTTTTGACTCTCACAAATGTTTTTCATATGCCTGCAATTAAGAAGTGTTGTGTGTCAGTTGGCAAACTTACGGAGATGGGATTAAATTTAGTTTTTGGGAACAAAAAAGCTGTCATTAAGAAGGGTGACCAGATTGTTGGAGGATGATACATGGAGGGAGGACTCTATTAATTGGCTGCTGTGACATATGTTGATGAGGAGAGTAACACAAGGACTCGAGATTGGTACCTGAATTCTAGAACCAAAATGCAAATGTGTAACTCTAGGGACACGTATCTGGACTACCACCCTGTGACTGGTCAAAGTGTGATTATGGATAACGATAGGCGTGCTGATGTGGTTGGGATGGTTAGTGTGATGGTTCGGTTGACCACTGGCAAGGTTTTGACTCTAGTAGATGTTCTTCATGTGCCAACGATGAACAAGTGTTTTGTATCTGTCGGTAAACTTGATGATAATGGGTTCAGTTTGTCTTTTGGGTGCGGGGAAGTTGTCATTAAGAAGGATCTGGAGATTTTTGGAAAAGGATACAAGGAGCACGGGTAGTATCGGTTGAGCATCATGGAAGGACCAGTCGGGCAGGCTTGAGAAGTCAGTGAGTGATGGCTTAGATCTTGGCATGTTGGCTAGTAATAGTAGCGTTGGTTTTTGCCATTAGACTGTTTTATGGTTGCATGTTGGTTATCTTTTAGAATACTTATGGTTTACTAAAGTGGGGTTTATAATCACTTAAGGTTCTGCAAAACTACTTGCATAGTTAGTCGAGATTGATAGTTTTGGAATTTGGCCATAAGACTCTTATGGTTTATATGGAAATTAAGGTACTTGAAGTTATCTTTTAGCTAGCAGACTTTGAAGTTTGAACCTGTGATTTACTAAAGTTGTGTTTATGGAGTATCATTTAGGTTTCTGCAAATTGCTTGCTTACAAAGTTTTTGTTAAATGGAATTGTGAGCTTGATTTTTGTGTGTTTTGGACTTTGGTTAAGTTGGTTCCAGATAGTGAAAGTCAGATGTAAATTTAAAGAAAAAAATAATAATATTATAATTTATTTCTAAGTGTAGTATGAAAAATGAATTTCCACGTCAGCACAGTACCACACACAAACACATCCGTTACATACACAAGACCTTATCATAAACCATTTTCATGGCGTTTCAAATTGAACAACCTGCAACTTTTAAAATCAAGCAATGTTATCAACTTCCTTCTCAACCACCGCCGCCACCGGTCCAACCACAAACCCCCAACCTCCTCACTCACCTGAAACACTCGCATTACTGATTACAAACTCCAAAAGCATCAACCAACTCACCCAAATCCACGCAGCTGCAATTCGCCTTGAACTTGATAACCACCCAACTGTAAACTTTAAACTTCAACGCTCATATTCTTCATTTAACCGCCTTCATTCGTCTCTCACACTTTTCAATCGGACTCATAATCCCAACGTGTATTATTACACTTCAATTATTCACTCTCACGCTGCCCATAATCATTATCTTAAAGGAATTAAGTTATACATACAAATGATATCGAATAATATCGAACCGAATGAGTTTACGTTTTCAGCTGTTTTAAAAGGGTGCCCGTTAGAACCCGGGAAGTTAATTCACGATCACGTGATTAAGCTCGGGTTTTTATGCAATATGCATGTGAAGACAGCTTTAGTGGATGTTTACTCGAATGGTGGGGATTTGGTTTCTGCTCGGCAACTGTTTGATAAAATGCCTGAACGAAGTTTGGTTTCGTTGACATCAATGATAACAGGGTATGCTAAGAATGGAGAGCTCGTGAAAGCACGAGCGTTGTTTGACGGAATGGTGGAGAGGGATGTGGTGTGTTGGAATGTGATGATTGGTGGGTATGTTAAGTACGGTAAACCAAATGATGCTTTGACACTTTTTAGGGAAATGTTGCGTAACAAAATGAAGGTTAATGAAGTTACATTGGTTACAATTCTCTCTGCGTGTGGACAGATTGGCGCGTTGGAATCTGGAAGATGGATTCATTCGTATATGGAAATCAATGGAACGAACATGAATGTTCATTTGGGTACTGCCTTAATCGATATGTATAGCAAATGTGGCAGTTTAGAAGACGCTCGAATAATCTTTGATAAGCTTAAGAATAAAGACGTTATTGCTTACAATTCGATGATTACTGGTTATGCTATGCATGGGCATTTCCAAGAAGTATTCTTCTTGTTTAAAAACATGTTTAGGATGCACATACGACCAACAGATATCTCGTTCATAGGAATATTGAGCGCTTGTGCTCATTCAGGTTTAGTTGCTATCGGAAAGGGTATATTTCTATCAATGAATACTAAACACGGAATTGAACCAACAATTGAGCATTATGGATGTATGGTTAACCTTCTTGGTCGAGCCGGTTATCTTGAACAAGCGTATGAGCTTGTTAGAAACATGAAGGTTCACCCTGATCCGGTCGTATGGGGGACTTTACTTGACTCTTGTACACTTCATAAAAACATTGCTTTAGCAGAAGAGATTGTTAAGTTTTTGGTAAATCATAATCTTGCAAATTCAGGAACATACATTCTTCTTTCTAACTTATATGCTGCAACTTCAAATTGGGCTGGGGTTGCCCGAATGAGGACCATGATGAAGGACCACGGTGTGCAAAAAGAGCCCGGTTGTAGCTCAATTGAAGTACATAACAAGGTGCATGAGTTTGTTGCAGGGGACATGAAACACCCAAATAGTGAACAAATTTATATGATGTTGGAGGAGGTGAATGGATGGCTTAAAGGTCATGGTTACGCTCCACAAACTGATATCGTGCTACATGATGTTGGGAAGAAGGAAAGAGCGCGATCGTTAGAAGTTCATAGTGAGAAACTTGCTATTGCATTTGGGCTTGTTAGTACTGAGCCTGGAAGTAGTATAAAGATTGTGAAGAATTTGAGGGTTTGTTTGGATTGTCACGAGGTAACGAAATTGATCTCAAAGATCACTAGACGAACGATAGTTGTTAGAGATCGAAATCGGTTTCATCATTTTGTAGATGGTTTGTGCTCTTGCGGGGATTATTGGTGATTTAAAAACTTGTACAATGACTTGTCATAAACTCAGAACTCTACACATTGTGTATTATTCAGCCTCTTAGCAACATGGTTGTTGGTCTTTATAATTTGACCTAAAAATAAATGAGGATGAAGCTTATGTTATTTATGTATAATCAAACAATGTTAAAAACATAAACTCATAGAAAACACAACTTTAAACGTTTATAAATTACGTTTCAAAACAATTACGAGTGATAACATGACTCCCAACTCGTGACTGAGACTGACTGGTCAGTCTGTACCAATTCAGTGAAAAATTACTACTTACCCAAACTGACTAAAACTGATTAATAACTAACTAAACAGGTCAACAATAACACCGTCACTTCAATTTCTGGCTTCCACGTTTATCAGTATACCTATATTCTTATACACTAAAATTCTTATACACTGCAAAAACGAAAACAAAAAAAATGTTTTTCTAATGCATTTGGCCCTACCACCTCATCACTTCGTCGACAAACCGAAACTTCAGTCCGTCACTTTTCATGGTGGAAAGGACGTCACTTCAACTTAACCTAGTCACTTTCCAAACCGACGAGAGTGGTCTAAGTTAACACACTTTTAAAAATGTTCATTAACTGCTCTATTTTTTTTAATAAAATAATTATAGTTAGGTAATAAAATATCTATTAATTTGTTAAAATATAAAATTAACCTATTTTGAGACAGCTAACAATTATGGACACGAGACACATTAGGTAAAATATTTCCTTAAATAAATCCAACTGAAATCAACTACTCAATCCACAAAAATGGCGTTCTCTGCGAACCCATTAGCTCTGAGCGTCCCCGATCCCACCTTCGAATCCTGGCTCCGTGACAGCGGCTACCTTGAAATCCTCGACCAACGTACCAGCGACCTCCACCGTATCTCCACTACTACAACCACCGCAACCAACAACAACCCCAATTCCAATTCCAACTCCAACTCCACAACCGATCCACCCTCCGCCGCGGTCTCTACTAACACCTTATTCCTCTCAACTATATTAAACAACACCGGAACCCTCCTCTCTCTATTAACCCTAAATCCCTTCTCAAAACTCACTAACGAAGATTTCTCCGTCGACACTCCTCCGTGGACCCTAGGGTTTATCGGTTACTCCGATTCGTATTCGTTTCCGTCTTCTCGTTCGCAAGCTCGTATGAGAGTTACTGAAAATAATAAACGATATTGCCGGAATTATGCTACTTTATTCATCCTGTTTTTTGCTTGCTCTTTGTATGTGTACTTTTCATTCTATAACATTATTTAGATAAATGTATAATTATCTGCAACTGTTTTTGTATCTAGTTTAATTGAGTATTGTTGTTGTTAATGTGTAGGTATCAGATACCTATTGCACTTGTTGGTTTGGTAACAAGTTTGGCACTTTGGGATTTGTTCAAGTATTGTGGTAATCGTTGGGACTTGGATGATTATCCTGTTATTCGAGAGGTCTTGCTTCGTTTGTTACAATGCGGTTAGTTTCCGTATTGAGATTAAAAATGTGAACACTGTCTATATAGAGTATTATTTTTGTTAAAAAAAGGATTTAGAAGGCAATGTAATGAGATAATGACATTTGGGCAAATTGGATTTTTATGCTGTTTTTGCATGCCTAAGGAATTTATTAGTCTCTAATGAAATATGTAATTCGATACTTGCAGTCACTGTGGTTATAATATATGTGTGCAATGTTCAAATGGCGGTGTTATATGCTCTTGGAGTTAGTTATGCAGGTAAGTTGATCCAACATTCTCTTGATTACTTGTGAGTGTACTAGAGGTGGCAGAATGTGTTGGTTGGGTATATGGTCGAAACACAGAATTTAGGATGGGCCGGGTCATCTCAAGTCGGGCTGAAATGTAGACACTGTTTATCTTCAGCTCTACAAATAGCTATGCTTGAAATATGATTAGAACTGTATTACAATTTTAATCTAATTTTGAATCATAACGATATAGGCCTTGTTCATCTTGAATATGCTTTCGGCAACCTTTAACCCGTCACAATATCTGCCAACTTGTTAGATATTGCCTGTTTGACTTGATATAGGCAAAAATTCAAATCGTATATAAGCCTGTTTTCCCATAATGTGTGGAATTGCAACCTCTACACTGTACTTTCCTTTTATTGGTTATATTATGCTTTTTTAACCTACAAACTTATTGCAGTGATGATGTTACATGCTTCATTCCGGAAGTTGACTCCTGTCAAACAACCTACAAAAGGGAAACTGAAATAGATTATTTGCAACTAAGGTACAAGGTCAAACCCATACTGGATGTTTTCTGATCAATAGTTAGGGTTGAACCGCTGGTTCACATATCACATATGCAGAGTCTGTTGAGGCAGGTCCCATTGTTCTGGTCATGTAATGAATTTTGATTAATTTATGTACACCACATAGGTCAGACAATGTTTCTGCTTATCTGAGTTCAGTTCTTATAACTACTTTGAGGTAACTTCTATGGTAATTTTGTATAAAATGTACAAGTTTGAGGAATATATCATATTAATCATATATCGTGAGGTATATTTGTATGCGTTCATATTATCATACTTAAGTTTTTAATATAATTATTCCTAAACATAAATCAACTTCTAGAACTATAGATAGTTGAGTAGTTCCCCCTTAACTGAAGATTGGTTCTGTTAGGGTCATTACGTCTCAGTCTCAGTTAATGAGACGGTTCAACAAGAAAACGACTATGATAAGGAACTACAATGTGGTGATATGTGTTTTCATGACTATATTGCTACAAAAGTTCTAAATAAGTTTAAGGTGGAGTCATAGCATGCACAAGGTGGCTGCAATGACTCTACAACAATTGCTCAATTGAACAAATCAACAATTACAAGAAATTAAAGTTACTTTGACATAAAAGTAAGATTCAGAAGTCTTTATGTAATAATTAAATATCTTTATTTCCTCAAGGAGTCCGAATGTAAATTTGTCACTACTCAAATTTCATTTTGTAACAAAAACTTTTTGGCCATTTATAAAGCTAAGGAATCAGAGTGAATTTGGGATGTCCTTGCAGTTTGCAGGAGACCATCCTATCCTTTGCATTTCATTGTCATAAATGATGATTTTGTCAAGGAATGATATGTCTGCAAATACCAAGTAAAAAATGCAACTTTAGAATGCATACACATAATATGCAGAAATGATAATTAAGCTGGACTAATTTGTCTCTCTAAGCTTTTTTTTACCTCCAATTAAATTAATGGTTGGTACGCCGATTTCTTCGCTACTCAATATCCCAAGGCAAGCATGTCCATGTTTCTGCAACAATGCACACAAATATGAAATATTAAACAACATATGAAATAAATTGTTATTCTGGAGTAGAGGACTTAATTCTTACATTAATGATTAGATATGCTTCAGGTTCCAACTCCAACCATATATTCTGTGAATTTTCAAAGTTCAAAATTATCGGCTTGAATATGCTTTTGACATCTTTAATGGACTGAAAAGGTTCCGAACCTTCCCAACATAATGGGAAGTTTTCATCATTTGCGGCATTGTAAATCTCCTGGCCTTCTAAGATGTTCTCAAGCTGTAAACCATAGTTTGCATATTACATGAAAATAAAGTATGATTACTGTCTATCAACCCGATCGAAGGTGTGAACTTTATCTGGATCTTGTAGAGAAAGTGTTCGAGTGGATATCGACAGAAATTAGATATACAATTATTTAGCGAAGAAGGTCATGAATTATTTCCTCACCTCTGTAACTAGAGCTTTGTAAGCTTGAGGAGCAAAGTAAGTGTAGGTAGATGCACTATCAAATATTATGCGAAGATCTGTTATCTCAGTTTTTATGCCACCAACAATGAGCTCGGCTAGTCCCAAGAAATATCGTTTTCTGAAAATAGCACGTCCAAAAGTCCATCATAATTTTCGACAATTTATAATAATCGTCGAAAAATCGTATATGCAAAATAAATAAAAACAAAATCTCACGTGAATTCAGTTGTATGTACAATGGGTGTCCACACGATACTTGAAGGGATAAATTCATCACCAATACACAAATATCCATCTCCTTGTCTGCTTAAACAATGGCCCACTACGTTTCTTACTGCACCAAGTTCGTGCAGTTGGCTTACAATGCTTTCTTTGCTAAAGCCAAGACCAAGAATCCCATCAACGTTAGGTCGATGGGCTGGTTGTGGATGTGATTGATGGTAACCACATCTAAGTGTATGAAACCAAGACACTATGAGTCATCTATGCGTTAAATCAGTTCATTAACTTTAAAATTTTCAAAACTGTTTTAAAAAGATGAACAAAAGTAGGCTCACCCAAATGCAAGATGAGGTTTGATTATAGTTCCATTGGTGTACTGTAAGGGAAACGGGTCCCTTATCAATACACCAAGAGACGATCCACCATCGACATATTTTACATAGTAGTCACACTGCTCGTCTGGAGACGCACAATGTATTTGTGGCCAGTGAACAGGTTCACACAATGGATCCGAGCATATCACAAGCTCATTAGTAACAGGTTTATAAGGCGGGTGAGGAGCCTGCACAACCAAAAAAAATAAAAAATGAAAGTTCATGTTACATGTTCCATGATCTGTGTATAATACTAAACACTGTTTATATCAATAGACATTTGGCTAATTAATTGTGCATAGATTAAATTTTTGATAATTACCGGGAGGCATTTTTGGCAAGGTGCATCACATTGAATCCAAGTAAGGTGACTACCAGTATCAATGTCTAGAAAATAAGGTTTTGGTGGATCCCCTAGATTCAGTGTCACATAATAGTACCTGCAGTACATACATACAACAAGTGGATATAATAATTCATTAATAAAAATAAATATACTTTATAAGATTCAGTGCCAAGTTTTTTTTTTTTTGTTTTTTTTTTAAATTTTTTTTTAATGATAACTAATGTAATAAATGCCATTCTAAAACTTACAATTTATCACTATAAATAATAAATTGTAGCATCAAAAGTTTTAAATTAATTAATCTACTGTATATGCATGGTAATCTAATGGGTCAAAGAAATTAAATATTTACAACCCAAAATTATCTATTCTATAAATTAAAGTATTATTCAAAAATAATATTCTTTTGTAGTATATATAGTACTTTAATTTAATAATTAATACTAAATACTAAATACTAATACTAATACAAATACTAACACTATACTTGTTATGTTTTGTTATTTATTAACTTATGAAATGTGACTTTTAGCTTTTTCCCATTTGGACTCGTTTCGATATTTAAAATCAAAATTAAAATGTTAACGAAAGATGCTCACAAAATGTTGTTCATTTGTGCCAAAACCTATAGAATTTATTCAAATAAACAGAAAAAATAGAAGGAATATATATATATATATATATATATATATATATATATATATATATATATATATATATATATATATATATATATATATATACCCATGAGGATAAACATTTCCGGTGACTTGAAGAAGGATAGAGGATGATTTAGTTAAAGTCTTGACAGCCCTATGCTGAGTTGCATTTGCATAACATCTTCGAAATGTCGAAAAAAGAATTAAAGAATACAAGAATGTTTTGATGAACTGCATTATGCTGAATGAATACTGTAGTTTGATGAAATATATAGTGTTTAAAGTCTTTGTAATTGTCTTGAAACAGGCTTTTTATACTAGTTATAACAATCAATATATTATAATAGTTAATTAGTATATTTATTATTTAATATGTTGATATAATATAATAATAATTACATATTAATATGAATGTTACCATATAAAATGACTTTTAATACTATCCATATGTGCGTATGCTACAATTTCTATTTAGAGTATTTCATTCTATTAATTTTGACCTTAATTACCTTTATTAGTCAAACAATGTCCTACCAATAAAGTAAAATAAATTATAAAATATAAAAAGGTCTCAGTTGCTTTGTAAGTTAATTAGAAATTCAATTAATATTAAGTATATTTAATCAGTCAAACCCATATATACAACACATAAGTTAATTTACACATCATCAAAACATTACCAAAATACATTAAAACGCTATTTTTGAAAGTTTGATGCATTAAAAATAACAAATTTAAGTTAGGTATACACAATAAATATCGGGTACAAGTTAGTTGCATTCCCAGGTACTAAATCTAAGCACTTCTGGGAAAGAACTTTATAGCATAAAGCTTGATCATATATACTACATAACTCGTCATAAGTTTCTGCACAATAATACTTGACAACGTACATGTCGTACAATCGATAATCATATGTACAATCGATAATCGTGACGTGATTGAAAGAGAACTCATAAATTGTACAAAACGAGTGAACAATCGGATTTTCATTTTAGTTGGTTAAACTCGAGGGATTAGAAATAGAAATTTATGTTATCAGAAAGTTCTTTCAACAATTTCTTAATGTTTATCTAAATCTGATTTGGTCCAAAATACCTTTCAAAAAGATCACTTTTGCTGCCCATCCAAACACCCATGCCCTATGTATGTAACGTAAGAACGACAAACTTATCTAACCAAGATGACACAAACAAAATTATCTAATCAACCAACTACTTGTATGTCTAACAACGGGTCCAATACGCTTATATAAACCACACAAACACAAATCATGATCAACACCCCAACCCAAGTATACAACAATATTTCACTACAAAATGGAAATGTACGCTAAACTCGGCCAAAAAATTGACAAAAGTGACCCAAAAAATATAAGTTACTATCTTCTCTCATGTTATTTACAGTTGAATAAATTAATAATGAACAGAAAATCCACCAAATGGCGTAACTATAATCAACAACACGATCCCTCTCTACGTTGAGTTGAGATCTCGCGAAGCCTGGCCTTGCCATCTGCACCATAAAAGAAAAGTCGAGGTTCATCAGTAAAGAAATCTTGTGGACAACAAATCAACGCAACAGTAGATTGCAAGAGGATAAGTGCTCTCACATTGAGTATTTGGCAAATACAATGATATTTTAGAGCCCACACAATAATCGATAATCACGCGTCTTATGTTGAAAATGAACAAAGGGTGACAATAATATCAAGAAGTGGTAAAATGACACACCTTGAAAGCAAGAACCTTGCAAGCGGGCTTAAGTTCGCATTAGACTGGGCCTCTTTCTCCTCTTGCTTCTTTTTGCTCTCGGCTTCTGCATTTGCATTTGCATTTTCTGGCTCAATTACCTTTTTACCCTTGGAGAATCCACGTACTGCCACCTCTTGCAGATCCTTCAATGATGGTTCCTTTGAACTGGAAAGGGAGTTAAAAAAAAATATACGATAAAAAGGATAACCAAACAAGAGCATGAGGTTCACGTAAGTACCTTGCTAATCGGTGAAGCATTCTGGTCACAAGAAACTCACAAGACCCAGGCTTAGTGTATTCCATATCCATTAAAGAATTTATAACTGAACGAACCACAGATGCCTCTAAATCATCCGCAACCGCCTACATTACATTAGTATGCACAGAAAAACCACTCATTTGTCATGATCCTAAATCTGATTATTTGTTACATATGGATTTCACCTAGTGGTTTCCAAGTTATAGATACTATCTGACCCTTCAATATAAAATATATATTTGAACTGACCTCTTTTAATGAAGGGACTATCAGAATAGACAGTGGAGCAGATGCTGATGATGCAGAGGTTCTGGCACCGTCTTCTTCATCACTACTTGCTTGGCGAGGTTTTGGAAATGCTTTTATTGCATCATAATAGTCGCTTGAATGCCTGAATTCGGGATTACAATAGTTTGAGGAAATCAAATGTCGATACTCCTAGTGATGCAATAAAACTCGAATTCATTACCTTGAAGAATCTGTGCTATTTGTTGATTTTTCTGCTCTTCTACTTTCTTGGACACCTTTGTTGACCTTGCTTACAGCAGGCCTATCTTTGGCATGTCCTTTCTTCATTCCTCCTAGAATTGCAGCCTTCGCCTGATAACACACAACCAAACAAGTAAATAATCTCAAAGACTTGAACAAATATCTAATGATATTAATACCTCACAATATAAAATTGAGAATAAGAAACAACCTCTGCGAGGTTTGATGCACTATCCTCATGTGAAGCACTTGATGTTTTCTCTTGAATTCCCAGTCTTGACTTTGGGGTACGAGGAGAATCTGATTCATCATGTGGACTACGGTAGACAAAAGTGCCACTAATGGAAGCATCTTCAACAGAACTATAGGTACTACTCGACTGGGCCGCCATAAAAAAAAACCCATTCATATCAATAACAAAAAAAAAAACAGTTTTATTTTTCCATCTAGAATCTAAGCTTACCATGGTACTTTGATCACTGAAAAGCGACGATGTTTGAGCTCTTGGAGATCGCACAACAACGGTTCCCGTGCCATCCACAGACATATCTTCCTCACCTTTGTAATACTCTTGTTTTTTGTCTTGATCTGACTCTCTAGAATCTCGTCTGGAAGCTTCTGAAAAGCGCCTGGTACCAGTTTCCATATTCCTCTTTTGGGTCGCTTGAGTGTCGGTTTTCCGGTCTCTGATTTGAGGTGGTCTTACAGCACTTCTAACTGTTCCCGTACTCCCTGACCCACCAATGCTGAAATCCCATCCAGCACTTCTCATAGTTTTGCCTTGCCCACTGTAATTAAAGTGTGGTCAGCTCACACTTTAACAAGAAAAGGATTATAATTCACATCATAGTTATCAATCAAATTCCACCTGGCTCGAACAGTTTCTTCAACTCTTGGTTCCCTGGTAACCTTCACGGTATTAGAGCCTTCCCCAAAGGCTTGTGTACCATTTCTAGGTGATTCCTCATCCTCCTTGATTTGGAACTTTGGTCGTTCTCTGTGAAGAAATAGAAGGATATTAACGTGGAGGTATTACAATATACAAATCTATCAAGTATTAATAGAAAGAAGAAGAAAAAAAGTAAGTGAAACTGTGAAATTTGCAATAACGAAAATGCTTTAAAAATATAGAAAAGCACCTGATTCTTTCCAGGAGTCTCGGATTCTTCCTAGCATTCCTAATAAAGCGGTGTTTCAGAAGTTCCTTTGCACTTGGTCTCTTTAGTACAGAATTAAAAAAAAAAAAGAGGGGAAAAATTTCAGGTATCACACAAGGAGATTCTTTTGTTGGGACAAAAGGAGTAATGCTAATGATAGCATTAGTCGCAGTAACAACAAAAACCGCAATAGTATATAACCAAAGAACACTGCACAAGAAACAGACACACACACAGAGAATGTTAATAACGTACCTCAGCCGGCGCTTTCTTTAAACACAATGACACAAATTCTTTCATAGGCCGTGAAAAATGCTCATCTAGCTGCAAGAGAACCAGGAAAATGTTACAATCCTAATCGAAGCTAAATTAAACAAAATGAATGAATGTCTAAACTATAAAGTAACCGCTTTAATGTTTAGTAATAACTATATATGAAAAACATATGACCTGGGGTGGGTTTTCTCTAGGTATGATGAAAAGAACTCTCATTGGGTGAAGATCGGCATGTGGAGGCTCCCCTTTGGCCATCTCAATTGCAGTTATTCCTAACGACCAAATATCTGCCTGCATCAACCAAAGTGAGACAACATAGTAATAAGTTTGCAGAAAAATAAACAAAAAAACAAGGAAACTGCATAATGTAAAATACAAGTGGAACCTTCTCATTATATCCATCCGAATTCTGAATCACTTCCGGTGCCATCCAAAATGGAGTTCCTACAAAAGTCTGCTACCAGTAATCATATCAGTGACTGACAATTTGCCAATTTCAAACATAAAAAATGAAAAAGAAAAACACAAATATGTTGTCTCAGAACCCTAAAGTACCTTTCTTCTAGATATAGTGCGGGTTAGTTGTGCAGACACACCAAAGTCGGCAACCTGTAAAAAAGTCCGATTATGAGCTTGAAAAATATCAATTTTATATGCAATAGATGTTGCACAGGTTATAGTAATCGCAGTTGATACAACTGAATATAAACATACCTTAACATCACCATTGGCGGTCAACAAAATGTTTGCAGCTGTCAAAATGTCATAACACCGCCACATTAAGAAGAATGCTATATTATTTTTATTATTATAATAATAATAATAATAAATAATAATAATAATAATAATAATAATAATAATAACAATAATAATAATAGGTTATTTACAAAATATTATTTTACATTCCTTTTTAGTATAAGAAAGTACATAAAATAAATTATACACTTTTATACTGTTTTAACATAAAATACAATTACACTATCACGCAGATATCCAATAAAAATTCCAGTTAAAGAAAGAACCTTTAATATCTCTGTGGATCTTCCCTTCAGTATGGAGATATTCAATGGCATGCAGCAAGTCACGTAAAATGCAAGCAATAGACATTTCATCCAATGGTTGATTTGGTTGAATCTGTAGAAGGAAAGTTCAGTAACTGTTCTTCTCGTTAAACATGAGACAGAAATACGTATTTCCATTTTAATTAAAACTAAATACAGTGCACACCATGTGAGGTAACTACTAAAAGTTGATAAGAATAACTTACTAAATCAGCAACTGAGCCACCAGCCATGTACTCCATTATTATCCAGAGTTTTGTTTGGTGAAGATATGACCCATAGTATTCTGTGATATATTGAGATCGACATTGCTGTAGAACTGCTATTTCCTGAAAAGGTATGTCAGTAAAGGGAACAAACTACTTAATATCTACGAATTTATTAGACAGGTGATAGTATTTGCATAGACATAGATACCTTCTGAATGTCTTCAATTTCATCCTCTCTGTAGAAAATTGAAAACAAAACGTTACTTATAATAATATAAGTGTTCCAACTACAATCCAGAATAACCATGAGTGGAGAGCTGGGTTATATAAAGATGGAAAAAGTTCAAAATACAGAAACTCACGATTCTTCCAAATCGATAACTTTAATAGCAACCTCCTTGTTGATTTCCTTATCAAATCTGCAAATCAAGGAAACTAATATGTCAAATAACTGAATTTCTGAATGAACTAGTAAAAATCAAATTGCAAAGATAAATTAGCTTAAAGTTTCAGAAATGGTTGTTTATAAATTTAAGAGGATAGGTAAGTAAATGTATGCTTTGAAGGATATGGAAGAGAAGAGAGAACATTTCAGATCAGTGCCAACTGGTGATAGCACAACGCTTGTCAGAGAATGATACGTAACTTATTCGAATATGGAATTCAAAGGAATCACTGGATCTGTTCCACGGGAGTACCCTCATAAAAGGGTTGATATCATAAAGTGAGAACTACTGTTAGTTAACATTGATAACATAACTAAGAAGGTAGAATGCATGTTTATCCAATGAGAAACATTTTTTAAATATCTTGGGAAAAAAACTCATATCCAGTATATCTGTCGCAATGGCCAAATCTACCTTCAAAATTAACGAAACTTCATGCAAAAGATACATAAAATCAAATTCTCATAATTATACTTATTTTAAATTGTGAGTTTCTTCTTGATGTCACTAGTGTCTATATGAAGAGGAAACCCCTCTGTTCCCAAAAACCTAATAGTTGTAGGCAACCAGCCACAATTACAGATCTCACACAAAGGTGTAACTTATATAATTTATCGACTTAAGTAATTAAGTTTTTACGGCTTTACAACCAGGCAAAGATTTGTGTAAGTAATTGAATAAATCAAGTTTCTAGGGGCTTGCAAAGAAATACTAGGGCTTTTAGGCATCGCACCAAACATAGCTTAGGCGTATTTCAGCTATTGTGATTGTTGCAGAAAGAAAAAGAACAAAAAAAAAAAGAAAAAAGAGGACCTGGGTTTTAATATCAAGATCGAACTATTCAGTTCAATCAGGGCTATAAGTGTTGCTATAACAAAATGAAAGCCTGATAATATTTAGGGTAACAAGGAAAGCACTAAAAGTGAAAGACCCCTAACTATCGTTACCAATTCGAAACAGCATCAGTGCGGAAAAATTACCAAAAGTGATACTACATTGGTTTCACCTAACTAAATACTATATTGAATGCCATAGCATCCTGATATATTTAACCTTTGCCCTAATCTTATGATCCCATCAAATATGCCATTCATACAAAGGGAACCGCAAAACATCAATCATGTTTTAAATCTACGGATTATCTTGAAATTCACCACACTATTGTTACTTCTGACTTCAATTTTAACCTTCAAATTTATACGTCTCATGCTCGTAACTCGCTAAAATCAAATTCTTTTCAGAAGTAATGCATGATATGTCTGGTCCAACTTCATCATTAAAAAAGTATTCACAGCATTAATTCGATGGAAACTTTATATCAATTGTCTTAAATAAAGATTTCACAATTATGACAATCTTTTTATGCAATTCTATCCAAATTGTCTTGCAAGAACTTATCAGATTTATCTCTACATCATGGTAATTGCTAATCATGTTAATAGTAATTGATTCTATATGGTAGTATCTATTTGTTTAACATCAAGCTTGTGAGGGAATCATAATAGATACCTGATACCATCATACGTAGCTGCATTTGGCACCTAATCATGTATATGCAAAAGGTCACCATAACCAGTCATTAAATCACAAGTCTATCTAATGTCCCCAATTTCAAAATGCAATCGACTATTGTTCCTTAACACAGTTTTATACAAGTCATATAGAGATGAAACATCAATACATTATATATACATAACATAAGCATATGACAATTGTAATTAAGTACTGCTAGCAAATTAATTTTCCAGAAAATTACCCCTTATAAACATCACCAAACGATCCTCTTCCAATGAGTTCCAAATCGCTAAATCGAGATCCGGCAGCCTCCATAATAGCTGCTGCATCTGCCATCTTCACTAAAACAGTACAATCCTTCCTTCCTCAAATAATCATAAGCATATCATTGACATTATAAATCTATAACTCCTCGATTACAACTTCAACTCAACAATGCTTATAAATAATAAGTCTCAATTCACTGCTACTTAAAATCTGAAACACGAAAACAAAAAATCGGCGTAACGATCAGTGAAATCAAACAGTAATAATACAATAAGCGTAAACAAGTTCATGAAATATAATCGCAATGTGCCAAGTAGAGCGATTGATTGAATTATTTAGAAATTGTTTTAAAATGGAATTGTAATTGTAATTGAAATTGAAAGCAAAAGAGTACCTGGTGGTGTTGCGAAATCAGTTAGGGCTTTTGATAGATAGAATTAAGAAATTTTAGGGTTTGTGAAACGGAATTAAACAGTGTGTGTGTAAGGGTGTGAAATACAAAGGGTTGAAGAAAAGAAAGGGGGATCAAGGGATTGAAGAAAGAAAAACAACAAATCAGAAAAAAAGTAAAAATAATTATATATTACAATAATTACTGCGTATGATTTTGGCAGAATTTGTGTTAAAAAGCCGTTATTTTAGGGTACTACGAGGAAGGAAGGATGGTAAAAACTAAACTCGCACATCCTCACTCACACATACTCCAACATTGATAAACACCTTTTTCTTATTTTATTTCTCATTTTTGTTGAATAGATAGAGTAAAAGTAGGGCTGTCCATGGTTTCATCGTTTGGCAATTTTTTAGTGTACTCGGTGCGAGACGAACCATATTCAAAAAAAAAAAAAAAATGGAACGAACCAAAATTACTATATATATTCTTTAATTATATCATATCAATTCCTTATATGTCGTAAGAAAAATAACATATCATCATAATCTTTGTTACCTATTAATACTAACAATTTTTTTCCAACTAACCATCAAATAATACAATTAATCAGTTATAAGCATCTATTCTTGTGTAAATATTTTCCTTGTTAACATATTGTGAGTGTGACATGTTGGACTTTTCCTTATAGTCAAACTATTATCGAATGTGTCCAAAATGATGTTATTGTGTCATCCAATAGTTAATGTGAGGATAGGTTTGATTTTTCTGAGTCATTTATGGATATGCAATCTTGTTATTAATTGGTCTTTTAGTCTTAATGAATGAATTTTGACAAATCAACGATAGTTCTTTGAATAAGTTAACAGTGTGATAGTGCTTAATTCAAATCAGCTTAGATGATATTTAATATTATAAGTCTAGATCAAGATTTGCAGTTATACAAAAATTCATATATAGCTCAACTTAAAGATCATACATTTTCATCATCTTGTAAACTCATATTTTTCAACTACAATAAAAAGTTATGCATGAATCTTCAACTAATGACCTCAAATTTGTGTAAAACCAACAAAAGAACCATGTTTAAATAACAATCATCTCGGTTCGGTTCTTTTGAGAGAACCGATCAGAACCGTACCAGAACCGACCCGAACCAAAATGATGATACGTGGTCCGGTCCTCGGTCCCCAAATCTAGTGCAATTCGAGATTCGGTCCTGTCTGGTCCTGAGCCGGTTTGATCCGGTCCTGGACCATGCACATGCCTAGTAAAAAGTATAATTAACTGTCCAAATATAAATATTAATTACCGGAAACAATAAACACACAAACATAATTTAATTATATTACGTTCTTGATAACCTTTGAAGTCATAAAAATCGTATTTGCTCCTTGAATAGAGATTTTACGACGCAAAATGTATATTTGTTTCCTCATATTTGATCTACTTCCAAGTTAACGACTTTTAATAGCTTCAATTGTGGTTCAATATGGGGTGAACCCAAAAGATCTGTTATGGAGTATACCATAATGTTTTATCGCTTGAGGTGACGATCGCAAGTGTTGGGTGTGTTTACACTACGGGTGTACATCGATTCGGTTTACGGTTTCCTCAGTTTATTCGGTTCAGGTTGTTCGGTTTTGAATTTTTTTTAGTAAAATCGAAAACCGAACCGAAAACCGAATTCAAAATGAAAACGAACCAAAAACCGAATTCAAATTCGGTTCGGTTTCGGTTAAAACCGAAAAACTTAACTTTTTTTCAAAAACACCTTTCAACATACAAAACTAAGAAATATGCACGATTATACGATACCAATTATATAAATCTAACTATTAATAATTGTTATGTGTTAGCCAAATTCGAGTTTATAAAACATAAAATTGTCAATGTATGTGAATTTTTATGCCCAAACAAAACATTTATTTTTCACAAACACATGATAGCTAAAAAATTTAAGTTTTCAAAATGTTAAACTCTTCAAGTCTTCAATCGAATTCGAAAAATCACATATATATATATATTAATATATAAACAATAATATATTTATTAAATCGAATTCGGTTTTGAATTCGGTTTTCGGTTTAACCGAATTCGAAAAATTCAAAACCGAAAACAAAATTCGAATTCGGTTTTCGGTTTAACCGAATTCGAAAAATAAAAAACCGAAAACCGAATTCAAATTCGGTTCGGTTTTCGGATTAAACGGTTTTAAACCAAATATTGAACACCCCTAGTTTACACGTATGAATGCATCATGTGTGCTACTATAGTACTATATGCATCTTTGAAACGCCCCAATTTTTATTTTTTATTTTTTATTTTTTTTACAATTCCTTCAATATTACGCGATCCTAGAAATTCCCTGGGATCACGTACTTGTACATAAAATCGTACCAGAAAGTTTCATTCACTGTTACGCGATCCTAGCAACTCTCCGGGATCGCGTACTTGTGAATGAATTTATATCAGAAACTTTTCTTTTATATTACGCGATCCTAGCAATCTTCTGGGATCGCGTATTTGTGCTTGGACCCAAAACTCAGCAAAACTCAAGTTTTTGACCCAATTTCAAATGCGCATAACTTTCGACTCGTTTAAAATCTCGACACGAAATTTTGTAGACACGTTTCATATAACATAATAAAAGTTTCTCAATTGGCACTTTTTTTTAAGAAAAAATTCACACTAATGACATTTTTGAACTTGAATCCGAAATGTGACTATTTAACCGAAACGACCCATTTTGACACTTAGCGCATTAAACCAAATAACAACTAAAATTCTCCAACTTACATTATAATGTGCATAAAATCTTTAATGTCACAAGTTTCTCCATAATTGTACTCCAAATACATCATGACTCAAATTTACATTAACTTGTTTAACCCACAACATCAACGATATATCAAACTTTAATCACAAAATATGATCATACTCAAACGATCATTAGTCTTTACAAAATGGGACTTCAACATTTGTATCTAGAGCATGATTTCAACAAAATACAAAGGGATTCCACTTACTAACTCGTTAGCAAGTCCACCTTTAGTCGAGCTTTGGTTATTTGCCCGAATTACCCCTTGACCCATTAGTACCTACATTAACACAACAACCACAAATATAGAGGTAAGCATAAAAGCTTAGTAAGTAGTGGAAAGAAGAAAGGAAATAACAATTACAACAATGTAACTTGGTGATCATACTCTTTGATTCTCCAACTACAATATTAAGGATCCTTAATCTACAATTTGTTCAAACACTATGAACACTACAATTGTGTCAAGACATGAACAATGGGATTTCTCAAGCCCCAAGGTCACTCTTAAATCCCCCATAGTAGGCTACATAATGGCATACTCTAATGTCATACATACAACAATCTCCCTCCACTAGTTAATACTCATTTGATCATCACTCAAGAATCACAAATGAGATTAACTGGTGGTTTCCCCATCCCCATTACTTACCTTTGCAAATGGTGTTTGATTCACTAAGTCAATAAGTTTCAATTTAGCTCTTAACTCCACCTAAACATACAAATCACAATGTAATGGTTATTCACTACTCAAAGTGGTAACTCATGATTCATCAACTTCTCATTTTACTCTTCATAATTTCAAAACATTTTCTTGTCAACTCTTTGTTCACAATCCAAGAACACAAAAATTCTCAATACAATTTTAAATCATCATTTTTCTTAAAAATAACATGCATCTAACCAACAAGCTCTTATTTTAACAATAGCACCATAACAACATCAGTTTATCATCTACTTCTTCATCATCAAATTCTCTACCTCACTAAATTTATATAAAAATAGCAAAGATAACTTGACATTCTTTTCATTCATTTCTAACACCATAAACAAGCTCACCTATACTACAATATCATCATCTAACATTCTCACACCCAAAAATAAACTTCCACCCAAAACCCAATTTAGGGTTCATCTTCAAATTCATGAAATAACTCAAATTAAGGTAAATGGTTGAGTGTTCTTACCTTAGTGATGATGAATTAGACGATTACAAGCTTCAATTTCACCAAATATTGCACACTAGAAATTTGGCTCTCCCTCCCTTCTCCTCTCTTAGCCGTAGACACACCCACACACATGCACACACTCTTTTTAATTTTGATTCTTCCAGATTTTTACAAAGGGGATTAAATTAACAAAATTTTCATTTTCTACCCTCAAGTTCCTTTCTTCTATTTTGGCCACCATTTCATTTATCTCAAGTTTTAATAATTCTATTTTTTTTGCCACTAACTTATTTCTTGCTAAATTTTCCATCTTGTTAAATACTAATACTAATACAAATAATAATAATAATAATAATAATAATAATAATAATAATAATAATAATATTTTAACTCTTAAAATGGCTCTTAAAAATAAAAACGCAAACTTACAAATTTTGGGGTGTTACAATCTTGCAGCTATTTAGTACAATGTTTCGGTATTCTTTTAAATGAAGGTTCATATAGAAACACTTCTTATGGTGAGAATGGTAGGAACGTATATTTTTATATTTAATTAAGATTACTTAATATTTTTGAAAAAAGTTATTTCAAAATTATTATAATTTTATGTTGTTTAATATGAGATATTTTTTTTAAAAACATGTGATATACATTATAAAAAATTAGTATGTATCACACCAAAAAGTTGTGATACACAACTTTAAATTGTATATTATAAATATTATTTTTTATATATAAATCAATTTAATATTTAAAAGAATAAAATTTTAATAATATTGGTATTATTTATTTTGCAAAAAGTGTACATATAATGAAATTAAAAATGAAAAAGATCGTTCATACGGTTGCTAACATAAGAGGCCTCCTAACGGCATAGTCACTTTCTCGTCGGTTGGAACCGACGGAGCCGATGCCGATGGCACGGTCCATTGGTTTGATATTTTCGGTTCAATCCGTCGGATTTTTGACGTTGCATCGATTCTTTTGTGTGGGGCCATCTTTATATTTAATTGTTTTCTTGTTTTTGTTTAGTGTATAGAAATAAAGGTAAATTGGTAATGTGAAAACCAAAAATTAAAGTGACGGTGTCACTGATGGCAGGGGTCCGTCAGTTTCAGTCAGTTTTGAAAAAAGCTGACGTGACGCTGACGTGGCCCGTTGGTTTCTGTCAATTTCTATCACGGTTGGGAGGAATCTAAGGAATGATTTTACAATAACCTTCCCAACTACATATATAGGCATATAGCGCAATACTTGCATAACTTTGTATGTCGATTTTACGAACAAATAATAATTTTACATTATTGTTGGGAAAAACAATGATCAAACGCATGTTATAAATCCGAGGAGTCAAAATCTAACTTAGTTGTATTCAGAAAAAAACTTAGTGATTTCCTGAGTCTGTGTTTCTGAGTATGTGCTTCACAGACTGAAGAAATCTCACGGACCGAAAGCCGTGCTCTACTTGAAGACTTATGAATTCATCATCTGAAGAATGAAGATTGAAGACAGAAGACTTCACAGATTGAAGATCACAGACTGATGATCACAGATTGAAGATCACAGACTGATGAGCACAGACTGAAGAGCACATATTGAAGAACAAAAGTACATCGTACAAACGAAGTTCTTCGTTCCTTTAGGCTACGATACAACTGAAGAGATGTTTGAGCAAAGTCAAACATCGAAGAAAGGTTTTCTTCTCAGCAAAGAAACCTTTTACCTTTTGCTTTTTCTATTTCCAAGAAAAGCAAAAAAAAAGGGAAGAGTGCAAAGTTGCCCAAGATGAATTTGTTATTCCTTGGATAACTGACTGAGCTGGATAAAAGAGTTGATACTCAACTCTTTAAATAGCAGCTCAAAAGCACTTCAAAACAATCCAAGACAATTAGTATACAAGACCTTTAAGCTTAGGCTAAAAGCATTACCACACTTACTGTTAAGTTTGTAGTGATAATTGTATCATAGTATACTACTTGGATCGTATTCAAACAATCTGTGTGTGTTTGAATACTCTGTCTTATTTGCAAGACAAACCATTTATTGTGAATAAAACTTTAATTCATAATTTATTCTGTGCTTTAATTAATCTTGTATTCCGCCTTGATTAATTAACCTGTTTGATATAACTTAGATATAAACTAATATATTAAATACTTGTTATTTAATCTGTATCTAAGTTTTAGGACCTTCAAGACCTAACAACTGGTATCAGAGCAAATAAATATTTAATTATTAATTATATCTTTAACGATCAAAAGGAACCCAGTTTTATCAAACTATCTTCAAAACCCATTTTCTCTACATTTTCTTCTTTGAAAAATGACTTCTTCTATTGCTATGGAATTCCAATATTCAATGGTGTAAATTTTACCCACTGAAAATTGAAAGCTGAATGGTTTCTTGCTAGCATTCATGATGAAATGCTTAGAGTCATTCAGGATGGATCCATTATTCCTGGCAGAATAGTTCCTGCAATTTTAGATGCAAATGGTATTATTGTAACACCTGAAAAATTTGTTGAGGCTGCCAAAAATACCTGGACTGATCTAGACCGGTAACTATATGCATTAGATTTTAAGGCCAAATCCATTCTGGGCAATGCAGTTACTGAGCCTATCTTTACTAAGATATCTGGCTGTAAAACTGCTAAAGCCATATGGGATATGCTAACTGACCAATATGATGGTATAAGTTTAGTACAATCCCAAAAGAAGAAGAATCTCATAAGAAATTATGAGAACTTCTCTGCTGGTCAAGAGGAGTCATTAACTGATATTCATACCAGATTTCAGATCTTAATCAATGATCTTGAAAGGTATGTTATCATCAAAGGACAGTTTGAAATTTGTACAAAATTTGTTGATGTCATTCCAAACACTTTTTCTGAAGTCATTACTTCATTAGTTGTAAGTGAAAAATTGGAGACATATGATCTATCTGGCTTGTTTGGACTTTTATTAAATTTTGAAGAAACCAAAGCCAGAAAAGATCTAAATGCCAAAAGGATTGCAAAAGATCCATCTGCTGCCCTTGTTGCAACAACAAGGAAAAATAGAGAACTATTCTCTAGAGAAGATTACCATCTAACTCCTACAGACTCAGAATCAGATGATGATACTGAGTCTCTAGAAGCTGAAATGGCATTACTAGCCCAAAGGTTAGAAAAGGCAAGATTCAAAGGTTCAAAAGGAAGGCCAACTATTGATCCTAAGAAAGCTACTTGCTATAAATGTGGGCAAATTGGTCATATTTCTGCTAACTGCAGAGTGAAGATTGCAGAATATTCAAATTCTAATAAGTGGGAGGAAAAGGCCAAGAAGTACAAAAGAAAGTACTTCAACTCCAAGAAAATTGGAGAGAAACAGCAACAAAAGAAACTAGAGAAAGCTTTGGTTGTTGAACAGTGGATTGATGAAGAATCCTCATCATCTGAGGATGATGAGGATATGTGCTTAATGGCTATCACAGAAAGCCAGTTTGACAAAGATGTCAAATTTGCAGAAAGAGCATGTGTTCATTCAGATTGGGACAGAGGATCTGCTTACAATGTAAATCATTTTAAACTTTACTATAGTGATGCAGAAAAACAGAAAATGTTTGAACACATCTATGTAGACTTTTTGAAAAGGCTTGAGTAAATACAAGAGTTAAAAACTAAACTCAATCTGGTTCAAAAAGATCTACAGTCAAAAGTGAATGAAATAACCCAAAATAAACAGTATAAACATGAGCTTGATGCTCAATATGATATTCTCAAAAGGATCAGTCTGGAAAAAGAAGCTTATAAAAACAAAGTTGATCATTATGAGAAGATCTGTAGATCTTGGTGTATTTCATCACTTAAAAATGTGGACTGTTTATCCAAACAGATTCCAGCTCAGATACAAGCGGTCATTGGTGATGAGTTTGATCTTAAAATCCATTTACTTTCAGAAATAAACTCGAAACCTACTATATTTGTACCTGAAATTTTACCTCATACTTTTAGTCATACTGTGGGAGATAAGATTATATTGACAAATGCCTTTGTAAGACCAAAAATAGTTGCTAAAGAACTAGTATATGAGACAGAGCCAGACTCTGAAGACACAGACTCAGAAATCTCAGTCTGTGAAACTTCTCAATCTGAATTGCCTGAACTTATAATCACTAATGAATCTTTAGAAACTATAGAACTTGAAAAGAAAAGATTTGTAAAAGGCAAAGTTAGTATTCCCAAAGTACAATCTTCAAATAAACAAAAAGAGGTAAAAGGAATTATGGATAAACAGAAAGGTTGGAATATGTTTGAACCTTCCACATCTCAGTCTGTAGCTGGTCCAGACAAAAATATGCCAAAGGATAAATTTAAAGGCATACAACCAGCAACAAGGGAGTTAAAAAGATCTCAGTCTGTGAGATCTAACTGTCAGTCTGGAAAAATCAATTTTCAGTCTGGTAAACTTAACTCCAAATGTGTGTGTGTTAACTCTCAGTCTGACTGTCAAAAGTATACTTTTAACAACCATACTGAGACTATTAAGCTACTTAGTGAAAACTTAATGAAGTTAACCACAGATTTTAAAACATTTGTTGAGACAAAGCAGGATTTTAACAGAGGATCTAGAGCAAATAATAACCCAAAATCCAAAAGGACCATTATGCTGGACAGAAAATGTTACAACTGTGGAAATCTGGGACATGAGGGTATTAAATGCACAAAGTCCATTTTTAAACAACCAAAGGTTGCTTTGACTAAACAAATGTTAACTACAAACGACAAAGTCAAAAATAGAGAAGTTAAAAGTCAACTTTACACGCTTGGTTCCAACAAAGCGGTTAAAGAATTGACTTCAACCAACTCTAAAGAACCCATCAAAAGATGGGATCCCAAAAGTAACTAATTGATTTTGTTTGTCTTGTGCAGGGTAACAAAAAGTGGTACCTAGACAGTGGATGCTCAAGACACAAGACAGGTTCTTTGGAGAATTTGTCAGAGTTTGTAGAAGAAGAAGGACCTTCTGTCAAATATGGTGACAATTTTGTTGCCAAGACAAAAGGTTATGGTGTGGTGAAGGCTGACAACATCAGAATATCAAAGGTAGCCTATGTTGAGGGATTAAAGCATAACCTGCTTAGTGCAAGCCAAATTTGTGATGATGACAGTGAAATCAGAATCAGAAAGAAGGCTGCTGTTATCTATAATTCCAAAAGCAAACCTGTGTTAGTTGCCAAAAGAGAAAGAGATATTTATCTCTTGGATCTTTCTTCTGCAGACACAAATGTAGAGACATGTCTCTATACTCAGTCTGTGCCAGAACTAAGCTCGCTATGGCATAGGAGGTTATCCCACCTGAACTTCAAAAACATTAACCTCCTGTCAAAGAAGAAACTGATTAGAGGTCTGCCTGATGTTACATTTGCAAAAGACAAACTTTGTCCAACATGTACACTAGGGAAACAGACCAAGAACCATTTTCCATCCAAATTGTTAGCTACAATTGATCAACCACTGCATATGCTCCATATGGATCTATTTGGACCCATGAGCATTGGCAGTTTGGGTGGAAAGAAGTATACACTTGTGGTTGTGGATGAATACACAAGGTATACTTGGGTTATTATTATTAAGGCAAAAAGTGATGCTCCTGATGAGATTATTAATCTAATCAAGAGGGAAGAATTGCAGAAAGATGCACATGTCAACCAACTCAGGAGTGATCATGGTACAGAATTTAAGAATTCTACTCTCATTGAATTCTGTACTGACAAAGGCATTATTCAAAACTTTGCCTCTCTCAGAACTCCTCAACAAATGGTGTTGCTGAGAGAAGAAATCGTATACTCATAGAAGCTGCAAGAACCATGTTATGCCATGGTCAAATGAAGATTTATTTTTGGGCAGAAGCAGTTAACACTGCCTGTTATACCCAAAATAGATCTATTTTGGTCAAAAGGCATGGCAAAACTGCATATGAGTTGTATCATAAGAAGGTTCCAACCATCCATTATTTCCAGACCTTTGGAAGTAAATGTTATATTCTCAATCAAAGGGATCAATTAGCAAAGATGGAACCTAAGTCTGATGAAGGAATTTTTGTTGGCTATTCATCTATCTCAAAGGCTTACAGAGTCTACAACAACAGAAGGAATAAAATTGAAGAAACCATCAATGTCACCTTTGATGTTTCGTCTGCTAATAATGAACATGTTTCTCAGTCTGATGTTCATTCTTTAGAAGAATTATCTGTTGTGGGATCTGAATCTCAAATCCCAGTTGTTGTTCTCGAACAACAAGACTCTGAAAGTGATAATGAAGATGCTCAACCTGATCATTTAATGACAGTACCTTCATCAACTGAAGATGAATCTGTGTCCAGAGATTCAAGATCTTCTTATACAAGTGTTCAGTCTGGTAGTCTTCAGTCTGAGAACTCTACAGACTCAGACTTGCCCCCTGTTGAAGATAATGCAGAACTCTGTCCTCTTACTCTTCCACTAAATGAATATGATTTATCATCCAATGGTGAATCATTTCTAGGCATCAAAGAACACAGGTATCATCCAATTGAAGAAATAATTGGAGATTATGTTTCTGGTGTACAAACAAGAGCTCAAGTGTCAAACTTATCTACTTCAAATTTTCTAGTTTCTACACAAACTTCCTGTCAATCATTGAACCAAAGAAAGCTGAAGAAGCATTGAAAAATGATGATTGGGTTGAAGCAATGCAGGAAAAGTTAACAGAATTTGAAAGAAACAATGTTTGGACCCTAGTTCCTGCTCCAAAAGGCAAAACCATTATTTGAACTAAATGGGTTTACAAAAACAAAATGGACAAGGATGGAGTGATAATCAGGAACAAGGCAAGGTTAGTTGCTCAAGGTTACAAGCAGGAAGAAGGCATTGATTATGATGAAACATTTGCCCCTGTAGCCAGAATTGAAGCAATAAGGTTATTCTTGGCATATGTTGCATTCAAGGACTTCAAAGTTTATCAAATGGATGTCAAGAGTGTATTTCTGAATGGTAACTTACAGGAGGAAGTCTATGTGAAACAACCTCCAGGTTTTGTAAGTTCAACTTTTCCAAATCATGTCTATAAATTGAAGAAAGCACTGTATGGACTAAAACAAGCTCCAAGAGCTTGGTATGACACTTTATCATCTTATCTTCTGAGTAATAACTTTACTAGAGGATCAATTGATAAAACTTTATTCTTCAAAAGGAACAAGGCAGATGTCATACTAGTCCAAATATATGTTGATGATATCATATTTGGGTCTACTGATGTAAAATTATGCAAATGGTTTTCAAATTTAATGTCAAAACAGTACCAAATGAGTATGATGGGTGAATTAACATACTTTCTTGGTCTACAAGTACATCAGAAACCTGATGGAATCTTCATAAACCAAGGCAAATATGTTAATGACCTACTCACTAAAAATTCTTTAAAAGACTGTTCAACAATGAAAACACCAATGAGCATTGCAGATAAGTTGGATAATGATCAGTCTGGCAAGTCAGTCTGTCAAATCACTTATAGAGGTATGATAGGATCCTTATTATATCTCACTGCATGTAGACCAGATATCATGTTCTCAACATGTTTATGTGCTAGATATCAATCTGAACCTAAAGAATCACATCTCAAAGCTGTCAAAAGGATTTTTAGGTACCTTAAAGGTACTCCTAACCTGGGTCTTTGGTATCCCAAAGACTCTGGTTTTGATCTAATTGGTTATACAGATGCAGATTATGCAGGTTGCAAATTAGACAGGAAAAGCACCTCTGGTGGATGTCAACTACTAGGTGGAAAACTAGTCAGTTGGTCAAGCAAGAAACAGAACTCTGTTGCTACATCCACTGCAGAATCAGAATATGTAGATGCTGGTAGTTGCTGTGCCCAATTGCTGTGGATGCAACAACAACTAGCAGACTATGATTTGGCGTTTACAAGAACTCCAATCATGTGTGATAACCAAAGTGCCATTGCCATCACTGAGAATCCTGTATTTCACTCCAGGACAAAGCATATTGAGATCAGACATCACTTTATCAGAGATTGTGCTAAGAAAGGTAAAGTGATTCTCAAATATGTGCCCACAAACGACCAACTAGCAGATATCTTCACTAAACCTTTGAATGAAAATAGATTTTTGTATCTGCTTGGTCAACTAGGAATGCTCAACCCCTAGTAAGACTCTTGAATCTGTGTGATTCAACTCTCAGTCTGTGCCTGCTTTTCAATATGTATATTTGTATCTTCAGTTACATACAACCAAAAAGCACAGACTAAGAGATATTTTGTAAATATCTTATAGAAAATACCAAAAAGATTTTACAATTCTGTTACTTTCCCTCAGTCTGTCTGCTATATGGTTCAGTCTGTGTGACGTCATCCAGACTCACTACACAGACTAACAATATACATTCAGACTGAGCTCCTTTTCTTTTTATTTTTAATTTATTTTATTTTCATTTTTTTTTTCATTTTTTTTTTCATTTTTACTTTTATTTTATTAATAAAAATAAATAAACAACAATATCTTTGCATTTAATGCTAAAACCATTTTTATGGTAATAATCATTGAAAGTTTTGACGCTTATTCTCTATTTATCTGCTCAATACAAAAAGTGCACGTGCCTTAGCCTTACTGTTACAGGAAAAGGGATAAACCGTCAAATGGGTCCCATTTAACGGAAATTCAAATACCCATTTCTATTTTCCCCCTTTTCTTTCACTTTTAGTTGCACACCAAAAATACACAGAGTTTGTAAGCCCTAACCTAAATCGCTCAACCATTTTCAAACTCAATCTCAAGAAATCATCATTAAAAATGGCTGATCAATGGGTTTACACGGCACCTGCCAACATCGCTGCGGCTAAACCCTTTAAACAGGGTAAACAGGTAAAACTCTGTATAAATAATCAAGTTGCTACCATTTTCATCCCTGATTCTAAAAAGAACCAAGGATTTGAAGAATTAACAAATTTTATGTCTGCTCATCCTTTAAGGGGAGCATTTTTCAACACTCTTCCTCAAATATATCCTGATTTTCTTATAGAATGGTGGTATACTTGCTCTTCAAATAGTACCAATACTGCAATTACTGGTATTATTGATCATGGTAAACGGGCGGTTACCATTGTTCAAGAGAAACGGGCAGTTACCATTGATCAAGAAGCAGCAAGGGCTTCTCTTACTTTGGTTGGATATACCAAAGAAAAAGGCACAATTTTGATGTCAAGATTCACCCCCAAATAGAAATTTTTAATTTCTGGCATCATTAGAAGTCTAGGAGGTAAATGTGGTAGCACATGGGAGCTAAATGAGTTTGAAACTCAACTGTTGAGCTCATTCATCACTGGTTTAAACATCAACTTTGCAGAGTTGTATTTTCAAGAATTATTAAAACTGGTGAATGAGTCAAACAGAATTTTTAATGTACCTTTTATAAGGCTACTCTCCTTGTGCATCCAATCCAGATTAACTGGGTCTGTATATATGTCATTTAATAATAAAGTGGCAGATATACCTGTCCCTGTGCTCACCTATAAAGTGTTTAACCATCCGGTTCCACTTTCTGGAGCACCTATCACTGCTGCTATGCAGCAATGGATTGATCACCCATATGTTGCTTCTGCATCTATGGAGGGTGATGATTCAGGTGATAGTGAGGGTATTGAGACCCAGACTGTTGAAGATCGTGTGGCTGAAGGAGAGCACACAGACTCCATGAACACAGACTCAACTCAGTCTGTGCACTTGGATGCAGACTCAAACATTGCTGAGTCTGTTCCATCTTCAACAGAAGATGAAGGCAGTAATTCTTCTTCACCTAAGGAGATGGATATAGATAAACCGTCTTATCCTGTGACACCCGACACTTTAGGTTAATTATAAACCTAGCTAGAAACTCTAATTACTTGTATTTAGTTGGTATTAGGCTATATATCTCTAATTACTTGTATATTTGAATATACACTTACGTGATTATGTGTTTATCTGTAATTACGCGAAACAACCGGACGAGGTCCGACAATCTATACGGTGTTGGTGATCAACTTTCGTAAATAATGTAAGCCTATTTTATAAATTAAATAGTAATTATTTACCCTATAGAATTGTTATTAAATAATAATACACGAAAAACCTAGACGTTTTGCTTAAAACGTAACAAACGCAACGAAAACGCGCGAATCGCGCCCGATACCCGAACGAAACCGACAAATATTTTAAAAAAGGATCAATAAAGTATTTTTAAATATATTGGTCAAATTAAAATAGTGATTTTGTATCAGAAATTAAACACAAAATTTTAACGTTAAAGATTTAATGTTTACGCGCGCAAATAACGATTAACCGATCAAATAACGTAACGCGGGCTTGAGAAAACAAATGTGCAAGCCCAAGGACCCAATTAGGCCGCCCCAACCGGGCCCAAGGTCCGCCCTAGGAGGCCCAAATCGGCCCAAGAAGGCAGCCCAAGCCCACCATATTTAATCCTCATCTTCCCCTTTCTTCCTCATTTTTACACACACAACTCCACCAATTTTCTCTCTACTCTCTCTCTCTCTCTCTCTCTCTCTCTCTCAAGAAAAATCTGCTATTTTAACACCACCACCACCAGAAATCCGGCCACCATCACCACCATCATCATTCACCATACTTTCAAGAAGAAATCAAGCCGAAAACGCAAGAAAACGAGCTCTCAACGTCCATCTCTTTGTACTTCATCCTCCTCTTTGTAAGAACTTTAAAACCCTTCTAAAATACTTCCATGAACATTTTAAAAGGTTCATATAACAAAGAAATGTCCAAAATATATCATAAAAACGTTTTTCATGGCTTAAAATGTTCAAGAACAAAACATGCATTTTCGGGCAGAAAAGTAGCTCGACTTTGAGGGGCTGTTTCTCCCTCAAAACTTGACCAAAATGGACGATTCAAAAGGCAAAAATTAAGTTTAAGAAGTTAGCTTTCATTTCCAAGTGGTTTCATAATTTTTGGAGCCCGTTTGATACCCGAAATGTTTTTACAAAAACGTGTGTCCGGGCTGTCAAAAAGGACAGAAATTTCACCTCTCTTGTTTTAATCATAACTCGAGATATACACCCCCAAATGACCTGAAACAACCGCCAAAAGTTCACAAATTTTGTTAGGTACAAATGTCGTTTAGATAACTTTTTCTGGAAATTTGTAGATTTTGCCCAGAAATCCGATCTTGTTGCATGTATCCGGATTGGTCACTTTCTGACCTTAGTGAACAAACGGAATTTTTAAAAATACTTAGAAGTACCCAAAAATTATGGAAAAATTAATTTAGAAAGCTAACATACTAAGGAACAACATATATTTTTCTTGAATTTTTATTTGAACATTTGGAACCCGAAATAAAATGCACAAAACCCGACCTGTTACAGGCCCTGTGTCGCAGAAGCCCAGAAGTCTGCGACACAAGCCTTTTGTGTCGCTATAAACCGAATCGTCACATTAGCGACACAAGCTTTTGTGTCGCCATAAACCGAATCGTCACATTAGCGACACAAGCTTTTGTGTCGCCATAAACCGAATCGTCACATTAGCGACACAAGCTTTTGTGTCGCCATAAACCGAATCGTCACATTAGCGACACAAGCTTTTGTGTCGCTATAAACCGAATCGTCACATTAGCGACACAAGCTTTTGTGTCGCTATAAATCGAATCGTCACATTAGCGACACAAGCCTTTTGTGTCGCTATAAACCGAAACGTCGCATTAGCGACACAAGCCTTTGTGTCGCATAAACCCTTAGTGTCGCATAATACCCTAGTGTCGCACAATGGCGACACTAGCCCAGTGTCGCTAAAAACACAAAAATCGATACGTTTTCCTTAAAGCAATATAAGCATAAATAAAAATTTTCCAAGCTGACCTGGCAGCTCGACCCCAGCCAGGGGCTCTGCCCCTTTGACCCCGCCAGGGGTTGCCACCCCTTGGACCCCGCTACCAGGGGCGCTGCCCCCGGACCCCCGTCATTAATGGGCTTCGCCCCTTGCCACACTGATTAATTACCCATAACTGGAAAGTAGAAATACGCGTAACATAATTAATCAAAAGCTGTGTTTTCACAAAATATCACCAACGACCTGTACATGTTTTCTAAGCAAACGATAACTGAACAATTGGACATTTCTAATTGTGAGAACCTATTTAGGTGGACATTAACCCTCCACCTACACGATTAGCTTAGGTGGACATTAACCCTCCACCTACATGATTGGCTTAAGTGGACATTAACCCCCACTTATACAATCACTATAGATGGTCCTTTGAGACATCTACTTACACAACCTTATACGTTTAGGACGTTAGAAGGTTGCAAACTTGGAACACATTGCTTGCTATTTGATTATTGCTTGCTACTAATCTCAGGTGAGTTTCATAGCCCCTTTTTACTGTTTCTAACTGGGGTGAGAATACATACAACTGCTTTCATACCGCTATTTTTATGTGAACACAAGTACAAAACTCGATATATTGGTTGCATGAGTTATTTTACTAATCCTGAAAGTCCCCCACATCATAGTTTGTTAGTATCGTTATAGCGTGAATGTTAATGAATAGTACTATTTGGGATTGACTCCCCCCGTCCGGGTTAGTAGCGCTAACTTGTCAAACGGACGCATTACCATTTGTTCTTACGAGTGTTGGATTAGGCACTCGCTGGGAGGCACCCCGATCGTGGCACTTGATTGTGACCCGACACCACAGTTAAGCTCGAACTATGAGCTCATGGCAACAATATACACTATCTTTACACTTTTGTAACACATTACCTATCATTGTTGAATGATACAAACGAAAATCTTGTGTTCCTTACAATGTTATATCAACTGTTTTCAAACCTATGAACTCACCAACTTTATGCTGACCTTTTAGTATGTATTTCTCAGGGAACCAACCACAGTAGGCTTGCTCTTGGAGGGAGATAGCTCGAGTCGCATACTTTTCACAAATATCAGAGATTAGCTTGCATTATATTATGTTGAAATCTTGTACTAGATGCGTACTCTACTTTTGGCAAAACTCATGTAAACATTTTAACTATGTAATGTAATGATTTTTGAAACGTCTCATATAGAGGTCGTTTGTTGTAATTCTTGTGTTGTGATATTTGATTTGGTCGGCGCCCCCAACGCAACACCCTACCTTCCGCTGCCACGTGTCTTGGGGGTGCGACATATCCTAGCTCATCCTCACCCACAAAAGAGAGTCACAAACAAACCAACCCAGATGAGTCACTACTCACTCTGGAGGAATCACCAGACTCAACCCCTAAAAGTATAGCACAAATGGAATCATCATCCATGGAATTGGATGTCAATAGAACACCTTCCAGTTCTGTAGACCATTCCATTACAGCTCTACTTGAGTCTGTAGTGCCCATGGCTACCCAACCTGAACCTATATTAGTCAGCTTGGATACCCACATTACTGCTACTACACTGACCCCTGTAGTATGCATTAAAGAAGATGCTCCAATCCTGAGCACTACCACCCCCCTCCTTACCCCACTCACAATGGCTAAACCTATAATGACCACTAGTCCTGTACTAGTTCACATTCTAGTGAGTCTTTCCTTACACCCCTCTGCACAGATCGACAATGCCTCAGTCATGTCACAGACTGAGGTACAGATCTCAACCTCTTTGCTCCATGATCTACCATCTTATCACCGGATGGTCAGTGAGGGCATACAAACTTCAACATCAGTTGCCAGTGATACTGTTCTATTACACTAGGAACTGTTTGAGGCAACAGGTGCTACACAATCAATTCCCAGTGATGTCTTATCCTATCACCGGATTCGATCTGAGGGAAACACAACTACACCACTCAATGCCTATGATCGCTTTTCCATGCACAGGACACAGAGTGAGGCAAAGAGTGCAACACCAAAAGATTCCAGTGATCTAGCTCAGTTTCAACATGAGTCAAGTGAGGAACATATTCCATCACCCAATTCTAACCCTTCCAACCAGACCCAGTCTGTGCCTTCTAGTACACTTAATGATGTGCTTTCTGCCATCACCAAGTTGTCTGAATGGGTACAGACTGAGTTCGATAATAATAAGAAAGAGCTAGAGAAGATGAAGCATCTAGTCTCTACCATGGTGGATAAAGTGGATATGCTGGAGCAAAAGGTATCCAATAGGTTAGATAAAATGCAGACCACCCTCTCAAGCTTAGTTGCTGATGTCAAAAAGGGGGAGAAGATGAAGTCTGGGTCTGCAGAAGCTAAAACCCCAAAAGATAATTCTTTAAATAATAAATCCTTAGATTTAGGGGGAGATAGCAGTGAGGGAGATGATGGACCCGAAAGTGCTAGGGTGAAGTCTCAGACTGAAGCTCAGTCTGTGACACAGACTAAAAACATGAGTGCACAGACTGAGGGGGGGTCAGAAGGATTGCAGGTAGGTGAACACATTGAGATGGTTGCACAGACTCAGGGGGAGTCAACTATTGTCTTACACATAGACCCAATAGCAACTATCTCAGGCCTAGGTCAGATGGAGTTAAAAAGACCAAGGGAAGAAGAAGATGAAGATATTCAACCTCTGTGAATCAAAAGAGCCAGGAAAATAAAAAGAATGGCCAGGAGGATTCCTGAATGGGATATCTTTGATTCCCAACCAAAGATGAAGGGGATCAAGACCTGAGATCAATTTGTGAAGCTAGCAGAAAAACAGGAAGTTGATGATGATATTGATGATGCCATCAATCCTGATTGCAGTTCTGAGTCTGAAGTATTTAGAAGATTAGATGATGATGAAGATGATGCTACTTTTGGAGGTGTAGATGAAGGTGCCTCAAAAGTCAAGACTGGAGAGTCTAAGTCTGTGCCCTCTGAACCTGCACAGACTGAGACACAACATTCATCACAGACTCAGAGCTCAAAGCAACAAGCATCAAGCATTGATGCTCCAATCATCAGTGCTGAAGCCATCCAAGCTGAAGCCAACCCTGCAAGACCAACTACAACAACCAGAATACTGCCTCCATGTAGAAGTGAACTTGAAGACATAATGCAATGGAGAAGTGCTCATCTGATAAGCACATATCCTGGGTCGAGTTCTACTCTGGAAGAAGTTGATAGAGTTAAGGGTAAGGGCAAGGAGATTGCCTTATCCAAGCAGGAAAGGTTAAGCAAGATCAAGAAGATGGTGGATGATCATGCTGCTGGAACAAGAAATCCTGAACTGTCAAATCTACAGGATGAACTTTTGCAACAAGAAGCTACTGCTCAAGGTATGTCTTTAACTGAATACTTAAATGTATTAACTGAAGAAGAGCAGAAGCTGAAGGAAGCAAGATTTGTTGACATGCTCTCCAAAGAATTAGAAGATGAAGCTTGTTCACAGACTCAATCCAGAAGGAGTCAAGTTGAGCAACAGATCAAAGAAGATGAAGAGCTGTCAAGAAAATTACAGAAGATAAAGAGCCTAAAAGCTAAGCTACAATCCACTTTCAGAAAGTCAAAGCTCAAGCAGAAGATTAAAAACTGTCATCTGAATAAGATTGGACAAAAATTGAGGTTGGAGTTGACTTTGACCAAGAGCTCAAAAATGGTATGGGTGGATGACCTGTACACTCTAGGACTTAAAGAATGGCAATCCATTGCTAATCTTTTGAAGAGTGAAGCTGACAAAGATTTGAAGAATGAAGTTCTGGATGAGCTATCTTACCTGATTGAGTTAGTTCTCAGTCTGGGGCTTATCTCAGAAGAAGAATACAAGTTGTTCTGCATAGCAAACAACTTTGTAATAAAGAAGAAGTCAGCTGGGTTATCTATAGAGAATGAGCAGAGAAGGGAGCATCCTCTACCTAAAGGTATCGTTTTTATCGACAAATCCTATGTCCAGACTGACAAAGTTGAAGGTCTGTGCTACAGAGATATCAATGGGATAGAGTGCTTCCAGGATCAAAACAGACTGTATGGAGAATCTCTGCTACATTGCATTGTCCTGCTGAAGGAATGCAAACATTCTCAGGCCAAGCCATTTAGAAGAAGACTAATTAGCTGGTTATTCAACAACCTTTCCAAGATCAGGATGATGATTGGATTTGAAGACATCTGCAAGAAGATCATCCTGGAGTATCAAGAATTCGAAGAAAAATCTGATAAGGAAATGGAAGTATTGTTGAAGTGGAAAGTGGAAAAGATCAAAGAGATCAGGGCTCAGAGAAAAGATTGAAGATTGTTAGATTTATACTATTTACAATCTCATGTAATAACTGTAATATTTTTGTAAACTGACTATCATTTTGACTTTATGTATATAAGTCTTGATTCAGATGTTATGTTTCATTTTAATATTTATTATTTCTCTATTATCTTTTGTAAATAGATTTTGACATCATCAGATAGGGGGAGATTGTTGGGAAAAACAATGATCAAACCCATGTTATAAATCTGAGGAGTCAAAATCTAACTTAGTTGTATTCAGGAAAAAACTTAGTGATTTCCTGAGTCTGTGTTTCTGAGTCTGTGCTTCACAGACTGAAGAAATCTCACAGACCGAAAGTCGTGCTCTACTTGAAGACTTATGAATTCATCATCTGAAGAATGAAGACTGAATATCACAGACTGATCATCACAGATTGAAGATCACAGACTGATGAGCACAGACTGAAGAGCACAGATTGAAGAACAAAAGTACATCATACAAACGAAGTTCTTCGTTCCTTTAGGCTACGATACAACTGAAGAGATGTTTGAGCAAAGTCAAACATCGAAGAAAGGTTTTCTTCTCAGCAAAGAAACCTTTTACCTTTTGCTTTTTTTATTTCCAAGAAAAGCAAAAAAAAAAAAAATGAAGAGTGCAAAGTTGCCCAAGATGAATTTGTTATTCCTTGGACAACTGACTGAGCTGGATAAAAGAGTTGATACTCAACTCTTTAAATAGCAGCTCAAAAGCACTTCAAAACAATCCAAGACAATTAGTATACAAGACCTTTAAGCTTAGGCTAAAAGCATTACCACACTTACTGTTAAGTTTGTAGTGATAATTGTATCATAGTATACTACTTGGATCGTATTCAAACAATCTGTGTGTGTTTGAATACTCTGTCTTATTTGCAAGACAAACCATTTATTGTGAATAAAACTTTAATTCATAATATATTCTGTGCTTTAATTAATCTTCTATTCTGCCTTGATTAATTAACCTGTTTGATATAACTTAGATATAAACTAATATATTAAATACTTGTTATTTAATCTGTATCTAAGTTTTGGGACCTTCAAGACCTAACAATTATGCATAATAAGTATATACAATAGTAGTTCCTATGAAAATATTTAATTTGGCATAACTCGTATTCGGCGAGCAAGTATTGTTTATTGGGTTAATTACATATAAACCCAACTTAACTTTGTTCGTGGTACAGTAAATCTATATTTTGAGTATCGCCTTTTTTTTTATGGAAATTATTATTATTTTTATTATTTTTATTATATTATATTCATATGTTATAAGGGGTAATTTGGGAACTTACTATTATAGAAAATAAATTCTAAAAGAATTGAATGTAAAATGGGTAAATATAAAAGTTTTTGTGTTTAAAGTGGGTAAATATGATATTATCAAGATTAGTTGGGTAAATATGTTTTTTTGAAAAAAAAAAGTTGGGTAAATAAAAAGGTTGTAAAAGGTTCAAATAGTATCATTTCTTATGGTGGTAACGGTAGAAATATATATTTTTATTTTTAATTTTAAGATTACTTAATTTTTTTGATAAAAAATTATATCAAAATTATTAGAAATTTTTAGTTGTTTAAGATGATATAATTTTTTTAAAAAAAAATGTAATCCACATTATAAAAAATTTAGTGTGTATCATATATAAAAAAATTGTGATACACAACTTAAGTTGTGTATCATATATATAATTTTTATATATAAATTAGTTTCATATTTAGAGTAATAAAATTTTAATAATATTAATATTATTTATTTTACAAAAAGTGTACATAAAATGAAATTAAAAATAAAAAGATCATAATACAGTTACTAGCATAAGGAATGATTCAATAACACTATCCTGACAAGGTTAAATCTTAAATATAATATAAGAAATACTTTTATGATGTCATCAATTATTTAATTTTTAATAAATCAATTTAGTCTCTCAATTTTATTTAATTTAGAAATAAAACCCTTACAATACCTCAAATTTGATGATAGAACATAATAAGCAATACTACGGGTCGTTGGCAAAAAATTTAGGACTTTTTGTTACCTATTTATGTGATAAGGATTCTTACATTAAACAAACCCTAACTTAAATATACAACAATATTTTGCTCCTATATTTGTATCTCTTTTCATCCCCATTCGTATTTTAATTTTTCATCCCTTGATAATGTTATCAAAATTTCAATTTGAAAATCAAATTGTTTGATTTTATCGAATTCACTAAAATTTAATACAAGATCACATCATGAATAATTGTTAATAATTTAATAAAATTTAAATGAGACTAACGAATTTGAATTTTCATATATCTCAAATTTATTACTCTTTTTTCCTTCTAAGTTTTCCTTTTCTTTCATAGTTATTTATTCTATTTTATTTTTGGTGGATTTACTAACTAATTTGTAGTTCGATTACAATTTTAGATTACACAAACATATGCCACAAATTTAAAATTATTTTTTTAATAGGTAATCGCATAATCTAGCTAAATGACTTTGACATAAATTTACATAAATTGACATTACTATATCATGTTTTATGTTCCTAACATGTTATAGTTAACTTGCAGTTAAAATTAAAAATAACTTGAAATATCTTTTTATTTTATTTTTATAAAATTATTGAACTATCGTAATAAATGAAATATGAATTATTGTATTTAATACTTCTTATGTGTTAAAATAAATATCCACATTAATTTATATTTGTCCCAAATTAATTCTCCACATGCAAAAAATAACTATTAAAAAATATTAAACTCCTAATTTACCCCAATATATTACTTTCAATCATTTATTACTTAAATAAATCTGTCAAACTTGCCTCCAATATAAAGGTAAAATTGATATTTACCCAAATTATCTTAATTACAACAAAAAAAAGTTGTGAGACAATTTTTGTGAGACAAACGGAGTAGTTACTATAAAAGCCAATCATTTTCTTTTGCGAATTAAACTTGCAATCATGTAGGTTTGTTTACAACCATTTTACATATGAGTTATATTAACCAATTAAAAAATCTTATTTTTTATTTTTATCTAAATCTTTTACAATTTATTTGCAACACCAAATACATTGATCTTTTCGATCACTAAATTACATTTAAGATCTCTTACTTTTTGTTACCAAAATTAAAAAATCAGATGAAATCACTAAATTGTTAGCTTCATAAATGTCAAGAATCATCATATTCGTATCCATAACGGTATACACTATCGACAAAGTCTTAACTAATTAAAAAGAAGTCTTATAGCTTTTAATTAACCAATTGAAAATCTTATTTTCCTTCAAATTATATTTTTGATTTATTAGTAAATAAATAATAGGAGACTTCATCTTTGAAGTTTAAACAAACCACTCATATATCATGTAGGAGTTAGAATTCTTGTACAAGTGATAAAATCATTTAGTTTAGATATTTTTACTTTTTTTCACGATCATAATAAACCAAAAATATATACAATGTACATCTTAAAAAAGACAACTAAATTTTATAAGAATAACTATTTTACTTTGCATAACCCGTGTATATATACGGGTTCAAGGGCTAGTTAGAAATATACTAGATTAACCCTTGTTTATTTTGTCATTCGACTTAAAAAGTATGGGCCTCCAATTGGGCTTGGGCTATTAAAACATCAACAGGCTATTACTTGCATTTCGTCTCTCTCATATTGTCATGGGGACTTGGGCTAATAATCTATTTATACGAGAGTAATGACGTATCATCATACTCGTTGACCTACTAATCCTCCTTGTACCGGAGTATAATTATTTCATTATATAACTTTACTTTATCTCCTTATTTTATTTTATTTGTTAAGTTTGACATATGTAAGGAATTATTATGATTGAAAAAATAGAAGGATATATGAACATATCATTAGAGAATTCATGTAGCAATTCAACTTCATCCACCACCCACTACCACATTAACTCCATATCAACACAATTTATCTACCACACAACTCACCAAAAATACATCTAGAGATAAGTAATCACCACTCATAAAAAATCGTCTATAAAAAATCGTCTATTGTATGCATCTACCACCACCGTGATGCAACCACCACTCAACTCATAACCTAAGATATGGTAACTCAAGTGATGAGTTGAAATACGAACACGGTAACATAATCATAATGAGCACACTTTAAGTTGAAAAGTTAAAGTGATTAATCAAACATATATTAGAGAATCGAGTTAACCATCCAAGTTTCACATTTTAAAATTAATTTTAGAGTGTATAGTTTGAAAAGGGTTAACAATGGTTTAATCTTCAAAGTTTTATTTTTTATTCCGTTTTAACCATCCAAATTTTTTTTCTAATGATTTCATTCTTATTGTATGGTTAAAAAGAATTGTACGCATTTAGTTTCACAATCTCTTATTGGATGGTTAAAAACGATTTTACTATTGTATGCATCCAATTATAGAATCTCTTATTGTATTTATTCAAATTATAAAAAAGTATATTGTACGTTTTCGACCACATAAATTAACAGTTTTTTGTAGGATATATACATAACACGAGTAATTTATATACATACAATGGTAAGTTAATTGAATATGATAGACGGTTTTAAAACTCGAATGTTTACAATAGAAGGTTTCAAAATTAGTTGCGTACAATAATAAAAATTGTAAAGTTTGATACCCTCTCACATTATAGCGGTTACATTCTCAAAAAAAAGATGGTAATACAAGATTAACGGGATAATGTATGTAAATGTACATTACCATTCTTGATATACAATGAAACTTTATAATGAAAGATTATACTGTATAATATACACTACGTAATTTTAGTTCACTTATTAAAAGTGATGACGTTATTAACCGTTGTGAAAGT
This sequence comes from Gnaphalium uliginosum, assembly GCA_963930675.1. NCBI lineage: Eukaryota > Viridiplantae > Streptophyta > Magnoliopsida > Asterales > Asteraceae > Gnaphalium > Gnaphalium uliginosum. The sequence goes on along the minus strand of OZ005681.1, from coordinate 6,394,523 downwards.
ATACTCCACAAAATATGTGAAATATTTTACTAAACGGACAGCTTTGATACATGAACCGTTATATTGGAAAGCGAGCTGAAAAATTTTCAGGGAGAAAGATTATTTAGAGAAACAGAGAGGGACCCGCAAAGATACGTTGGTGGGGTCCATAACCGGTCAAACCGGAGCCGATGAGATTTTGACCCAAGCGCCCACAGCATTCCTCTGCTAAGTTATTGCTCACCAATGGTTGGTGAATTACACGGCGCGTTATCTATATTGTCCAAGGACAAGAGACGCAATGTGTCCCCGCAATTTGTGCAAGTGCAACTGACTTTCTTTATGCACCGACGCACGGCCATGGCACGTGTGCACGTGATCTCCTTAATCTCCATAGAGTTTTTTAATTCATCACAAGTTAACCAATTGTACAAATATTTTGTTAAGCGTAACTCGTGGGGCTACATTTAACAACTGAAAATCCACAGTTGATTGATGAAACGTGGTTAAGAAAATAAACTTAGTTGGCTAATTTTGTTGGTTAAGTGTAGTTGACTGAAAGTTTCATGATAGGTAACGATCTTTAATGGAGGTAAGCGATTTTTTATAGCGGTTACGATCTTAAACATAGCCTTAAAGACTAAATTGTACTATGAAGTATGATATAATTGTAGGTATGAATAATCAAACCTATCATCAAAAACCCAAACAAAGTTTAGCTTTGGATGCAAATTAAGCAAAAAACCGAAAGATATATTCGTATTTTTAGTCAACATAACGTCAATCATTGAAACGTAGTAAATGAGGATACGTTAGATAGATACGTTTTATATACAATTAATCTCGCATGTTTCACGTTTGCTTACCACATATGATAGATTTAGCAATTACGTCTAAACAAAATATATAATAATATCAGTAAGTGAATTTATCAAACCATCGCCAAGATTTAGTGGTTGGCGTCCTGATATCTTAGATTTAAACTTCATTTGGCCATGAAAATGGTTAGAAACATTCACGGGATACCCTGTTAGGTCACGTATATCTGAATAAAAAAATTCGCTATTTTCGAATAACTTGAACATGAAAAAACCTCCTCCGTTGTTCAGTAAGTGAATTTGTCAATAAAACTTGATCAATAAGTATTAATCTCGGATCTTTAAGGTATATTTTTCATACTTACCTTTAACAAATATACTTTTTGTACTATAATATCTTTTAAACTTAAGGTTTATGCAATATAATAAAAAAGCCATTAATAAATTAATTATTAGTATTCATAATGTACTATTTGAACCAAACTCTAATAAATTAGCAATCCAAATCTAACCTTCAAAAGCCCCTCATGCTTTTTGACCAGTAAAGATTCTATTTTGCCAAACCCACAGTGTCCTTAACAAACATTCAACCATACCATTTTGGAGGTGTGTTTGGTCATGGATTGTGACCTTGCTAAGGTCACTTCTCCCCTATCCAAACAACCCTAAATTACTACCATTTCGAGTCCTTACTTGCCACCCTTTTTGCTGATGCAAAAGTTGGAATTTTCATATTGCACAAAATGGAAAGAAATCGGGTACATTTGATCGCAACACAGGAGAAAACACCCACAACGAAGAAAAAAAAATTCGTAAGATACAAATCAAATACAAATGAATGACATGTACTTGTGTTAAGGAGATAAAAATCTACGTTAAAATGGCTGATATAACATGCAATGAATTTACACAAGTATGATCATTCAATTGTATCAATTAATATATAGTTGAAAATAGATTGTATAACTTAATAATATTGAAACACTTTTAATATAATTTATTACATAAATGAGGTGAAGCATCACCATTTATATATATTCAGAATTTGGTGGATTAATCAATGAATTTATAACCCACAAAATAAATAAAGGGTTTAAGACAAGGAGTAGTTAAAGTTAAAAGGTGAACCAAACACTTTTTAGTTTTTACAACCAAATAAACCTGCAAACTAAAAACTCTCACCGCCTTCTTCTCTTTAGTAAATCCTAGCTACCAACCATGGCATAAGAAGCAACAAAATCATCCATTTTTACACTCTTTTTTATCAAGATATTTCGTGGGTTTTAACTAACGATTCCATTAGTTTTCTTCCCTTTGTGAATCTTGAAAAATAGAAGATCAAAAGTGCTACAAAAGTAAAGATAAAAAAGAAGTAGGTATAGAAATATGGTGGGCTCAGGAACAACAGATAGAAACAAAGATGCAGTTGGAATGTTGGCACTTCATGAAGCTTTAAGAAGTGTTTGTCTTAATTCTGACTGGACTTACTCTGTTTTCTGGACCATTCGTCCTCGCCCGTAAATTTCTCATCATATTTCTTATAAATTAAGTCAAACCCATTAAATAATCTTTACTCAAATGGTTTTTGATTTTTATACATTTTTTTCAGGCGAGTTAGAGGTGGTAATGGCTGCAAAGTTGGAGATGATATTGGTAGCTTGTAAGTTGATTTTTTATATATAAAAAAACAGGGGATATTGTGAGATATGTTATATTTTTATGTGATTTTTTATTATAAAAATGATTTTTTTTGCAGGATGTTGATGTGGGAAGATGGATATTGCAGAGGAAGAATGGATTGCCTAGAAGAAATGGATGCAGGGGAAGATGCTGTTAGAAAAGCTTTCAGCAAAATGTCAATTCAGCTGTATAATTATGGAGAAGGGTGGGTACTTGGTAGGTGTTTATTTTTAATTTTTGGATTTATAACCTGTGACCAAATGAGAACAGCATATTTTTATAATTACTAATATAGTGTCAAAACAGTTTTTTTCTTTTTCTTTATTTGTTCTGATAATGGTTGATTTTTATCATTTTATTTGTGGTGGTGCAGACTGATGGGGAAAGTTGCTTCTGATAAGTGTCACAAATGGGTATTCAAAGAACCAACAGAATGTGATCAGAGCATATCTAACTATTGGCAAAGTTCTTTTGATGCTGTATGCCTTGTATCTCGAGAACACACCTACACCTTTAAACACACACTTCACTGTTTAAATTCAATAATTGGACTCATAAATTTCTTTAACAAAACCTACTTCACTGTTCACTTGATCATTTTTCAATAATTAGAACCTTATAAATTTTCTAATTTGCAGCTTCCAACAGAATGGAATGAACAGTTTGATTCTGGAATTCAGGTGAATTTTTTTTTATATCTAAATTTGCAAAGTTCCCTTCTTTTTTATTATTTGAGTATACCCTTCTGAACTCTGCCTTCAAATTTAATTTTACTAGACTATAGCTGTAATTCAAGCTGGCCATGGCCTCTTACAACTTGGTTCTTGCAAGATTGTAAGTACACTTTTTAGAGTTTTTCATATGTTTTAGGTTAAGTATCTAAAACGTATCAAACTTTGCTTAAAGTTCTATTGAAGTGTGTATTTTTGACACTTAACCCTTTTGCTCGGCTTGTTAAGTTTAACTTCAAGCTGAAGTGGTTAAATATAGTGCAAAAGACTCATTAAATGTGTTTATGTGGTTGATTAGGTACCCGAAGACCTTCATTTTGTACTTAGAATGAGACATACCTTTGAATCACTTGGCTACCAATCTGGTTTCTATCTATCCCAATTATTCGCATCAACATCATCACCTTCTTCAACCGGGATACCGTTAAAGCAACCAACTGGCCCAATCCACCCACCTCCCACTTTCAACTGGGCTGCACAGACCCGAATGCAATCACCACATTTCCAAAATCCTACTAGACTCGGGTTTGGGCCTAAAGATGAGACACACATGTTCCTCCATCCTCATCCAACCGAACCACAAATGGGAAACATGATGGGTCATGATCATGTTGAAACTGATATCAAATGGCCTAATGGTTTATCCTTCTTCAATGCACTTACAGAAGGTATAGGTGGCAAGCCTGATGGCGGTCAGAACTTGAATCATGATAAACATGAGGCGGGCATGTACACTGATGTCATGGAAAATTTCTTGGAGTGATCAAATGGTTAAGTTATCAGTTTGTAACGAATCTTGAAAAGAAACACTTAGTGGTCTTTATTTTCTTTTTTGCAATATTTTGTAGTTGTTTTTGATCTTTTACATGTTAATGTATCTTGAATGTTATAAATTAGTAAACTTTTTGACAAAAATACAGAATCCCAGCATCAAATTAACAAAATTAGATGGAAAAAAGTTATGAAACATAGAAATTGAGCACACTCTAAAACACTTTCTTGGACGGCTCCATAGCATGACATTCTTTGCATGATGATACAAGCCACTTGAAAAATCTCCTGTAGTACCCTTTTTGCCTATTGCATTTCTTATTTTCCGGTGTCCCTCTTCGCTTCTCGTCTTGACCTTTCCTTTTTGGGGAAGTCCTGCGATTGAGAACAGGAACCGGTGCCATAAACTGCCACCTCTGAGCAGGAACATAATAATTGTTACTATCATGAACTGGGCTCAGGCGTCCCTTTTCATTTAAGATAGTGGTTTTCATGGTAGATGCCTCACTAGTACTCGTTCTTGCGCTGCTGCAACTGCTACTGCTACTGCTGCTTCGACTATTTGTACTATTGCTCCGAGAAGACACGAGTGAATCTTTACTACTAGCACTATATGTTCTTGAAAAAGTACAACTTGTTAAGCTTCTTGGTTGAAGTGGGAAAGTATGGAGGAGAAATTTTCCATTTGAGAACAAATGATCAGCTAATTCGGAGTCCATTTCGATGTCTGGTGACATTGATGGGAATGAGAAAGAAGAATTGCTTTTGTGCCTGCAATGAGTAGTCTCCATGGTAGTTTATGTATTTGTAGTTTGAATTGTGAGATATTCATGAAGTATATATATGATCAGAAAGTTTGTGAAGTGGATGGTATGGGACCAATTTGAGGTTGTTATTTCTCCTAAAGGAAGGCCATATGGGGACATATGTTTTGCCACATTCATAAGCTTCAACGTGGCCAACTTCTTAGATTTTGTGATCAAAATGTGAGTTTTAAAAGATACAAAAATGTCATATATATCTAACAAGCTAGAAGTTTTCATTGTCTATCCATTGATGCATATGAGCTGTTTAATTTTGTAGGTGACATTTAGTTTCTATAAAGTAGGTGTATATTAATAACAGAAATATATTAAACCTCACACGCATTTTGCTAGTGTATGTGTTAGCAAAACGATATCAGGTCAGGTCTATGGATGGATCCAGATCTACGGACAGGCCAGCCCCGGTGCTAACTCTTACTTAAACAGCTTCGCTTCCTTCCCCAGATGCATGAGATGAAGGAAAGTGAGAGCGAAAGGATCCGGTGCCCAACTACCGACTCCTCCCGGAATTGCGTTATCGGAGCGGCGGCGGTTTCCCAGAGAAGAGGGGACAACTTCTTTCTTCTTTGCATTGCTCAATCTTCCTTTGAATCGTTTTGTGGCAGGATAAGTTGTGATCTTATTCTTAACTCGGGATAAGATTATTCTACTGTACATATTAAATTTTTAAATATTATTTATTATGTATGTATCTTAACTTCTATAATGTGTAACTGATGATGTGACATTGTTTTTGACGATGTGGCATGTGATGTGACATCACATATGGCTAATATGCGGTTCAGAAATTCAAGTATAAACAATGGCAAATTAAATACATAGAAATGATATTTAGTAAAGTTTTTATACAATTCGATTTTGATGAATTTGCGATTTTCTTTATATTCTTACACTACTTAAAAGGGTAAGTTCACCACTAAGTCGCATATGAATTATAGCAAGTATTACAAGTAACTACCATTTTATATTCTTACACGACTTAAAAGAGTTAAAACCATAAACAGAGTCCCACCATTACAGTTCAAGCAGTCGTTACTCATTTGTTAGGATACTTTTCAATTGTCTATGATTCACAAGTGATATGGAAAGAACTGCCATATAAGTGTGTGTTACAAGTGCAAAGTTTATAAGTATACATGTCAATTGATAAAAGCAAATCCACTGAAAACTACAAAAACATGAACCTGGTTTTCACATTATGAGAAATGAGAAAGTAAACTTCTAAAGGTAGTAAAGAGCTGAAGTTTACTGTAATTGATTAGGCATAAAGTGTCATGAAATGTAAATCATAAATGTCACAAAGTACCTTTGAAAGTAAAAGTAAAAGTAAAAGTAAATCTTAATTCTATAAATAATATTGATATGTGCTTGTAAAGTTATAAATAATAAATAATTAATTAAATAATATTACATAAAGCAAAAAAGGGGACTAAAAAACAGTGCAAAAGGATAATGCAACTTGGATGGATGGCCACAATTTGATGGGCTTTTTTGGGCTCCCACAACACCAAGTAATGATGGGTTCAACTCAACTTTTTCAAGTTGTCATCAAGCAAATGCATAATTGTACAAGATTAACAATTAGATAATCACGTGTCGATGCCACAATATTAAGAAAATAAAATTTTGATTTATTTTACTTATCAAAAATTTGAATATCACAAATAAAAACTGTGTAACTTTTACTCTCTCCGTTCCATTTATATTTGTCATCTAAAAAATTTATTAGAGTTTAAATAGGTTAGATTAATGTCAATATTGCTTTTGTATTCAAGACAAATTTGACTAAAAAATTTTATTAAATAAATGCTTGAAAGTAATAAATGAGGATAAATATAAGAGTTCAATGATTTTAATAATTATTTTTTATGAATAAACAATATTTTTGAAACAGACAAAAATAATAAGATGGACAATAAAAATGAAACAGATGGAGTATCATTTTTAAAAAATGCACCATTAATTACTAGCACATTGCCCGCGCAATGCGGCGATGACAACTAACTAATCTATCTTCATTACGTATGATACTATTTTCGTTAGATAACATTTCATCCTTTCATGATAATCAAAATATTTTAATTTTTGATAATTATTCAATAAAAAAACACATAATATACTAAAATGGAAGGAAGTAATATCTGAATAAAGACTTTCCTATTTGAAGTAACGTTCATTTAATAGGGGTAAATTAGTAGAAAAAAATTAAGATGTTAAGACTCAACGTTGGAGATGCTTTATATATTAGTATAGATTATTTTATTTAAAAAGTGACCTAACATAATTTTTCAAAATTAACTTTTAGAATTTATGAACAAAGTTGTACGCTCAAGTTCTTATTTTATTTATGGAGTAAATGTTATAAATGGTACGTGTGATTTATATCGATTTGCCAAAATTATCCCTATACTTTATTTTTCACTTTTTAGTACAATAAGTTTACGGTTTGCTCGAGAATAGTCCACCATCCACCTAAAATGACTAAAATACCATCTGAGCAGTTAGATCTTTACTATCCGTAAATGACAAGAGAAATTGTACTTTAATAATTTTAGGTGGAGAAGTGACCATTTTCGAGCAAAACATAAACTTGTTGGACTCAAAAGGTAAAAAATAAAATACATGGACGATTTTCATAAATCGTTGTAAACCACAATGACCCTTTAAAGAATTTTCTCAAATCTATGGCTTTAAATAATAACGTAATGGTTTTTTGAGGTATACAAAGTTTGAACGTGATAGTAAATGGTGAACATCAACTTGCAAACCTATTCCGATTGTTATTCAATAATTACAAAAAAGTTTAAATATTTCAGACCGGTCAACGCTAGACCGATTTAGACCTATCACATAAGAGGTCAATTACGCTCACTTAGCGGCCCACTCAGATGGTGGCCCAACTAACTTATCTAACAACAGTGAAGAGTTCTTTAGTAAATTAGGTTCCTCTTTACCGATGATGAGAATTGAACATGAGATACTTTCAAATGTCTCCATCTGCAGAACCAAATAAGTTATACGCTGAAGGTTGTGATTTAATAATTAGATCACTTGGATTCATATTTTAATGTCAACTAAAACTTTTAGGATGATGATCAATTGACACTAGCCAAAAGAAAGAAACAACTCAAAGACAAATTTGGGACCCGTTGTTCTAAGTTGATTAGTTTTATTTGGAGGTTTTATAGAAGGTGGCCAAAATAATGAAAAGGTTCGACAAACATAACTTTAATGATATTCCTATTGTTGTCTAGCATTGTTAAAGACAAACTCGATGAATGAAATGCACGACAAGGAATATAAATTCCCTTTCAAATAAGTTTTAGGACCATTTTTAAGTGTCATTTCAGGTTATCTATATCTTATATTGTGCTAGTTTTATACGGTGTTTTGATGACTTGTGGTGCAAATTTATTTGCAACATGTAGAATTATCGTTTGGAAGTAGCAGTAGTGTTATACATACTTTCAACGTGACTCCGCACCTGAAAGTAGTGGTCAGGTAACAAGAAATACTATATATTGATTCGTACACAACTGATTTTTATTTTATCCATACACCAATTAAAAAACATTTTTTATAGTGTTTTATGTACAATACAATAGTACGAATCATATTTAGTAGTTTACAGATAAAATTTAATAACGTACTAATCATCACACATATGCAAAACATGATTATGTACAATAAATATAATTAATTGAAAAACTCAATAATAAAAGATAGCTATTTCAGATGCCAACAACCAGAGGTGCGTAGTAAATGAAATTCTACAAATTAGGATGACATAAATTGCTATAACTCGTGAGTTGAAATAAAGAATCAATATCCTAAAAGTATAATGTTAGCGTATATATACACACGAAATTAATAAGCTAGTGAGTCATTAATGCATTTTGAAAAGAGCAATTGATTTATACACCATTATTTTTTTTCAATACTATTAATTATGTTTTACGGTGTTAGTGTTATACAATATTATAAAGCATAATAATTAGTGGTGTACGAAGAAAAAATGGTGATGTACGAATTACTTCCCTTTTGAAAAATACTAAAGTTTTGGTTACAATTTTGTTAGTTTTATATATCTTCATTCATTTTTTGTAAAAAGTTAACATGTTCGTTGTTAACTTGTTATTATTTACGGAGTACTATTTAGCTAAAAAAGGATGGATAACCTTACGCATATAGGTGATATCGAATTGCCATACAGGGAAAAAAATAATCAAAAAGTGATATGGAATTAAATAAAATTTGAAGATTAGTTAATCAAGATCAATATATAAAATATTTGAGGTGTTTTTGTTAAGAGGGAAATTAATATTTTAACCCTAACATCGCTATTAGTATTAGTATTTGAAAAAAAAAAACATTAAATTAAATTAGTATTTCACCCCTAACATTACTATTAATGAAAATTTAGTCTTTGCCTTGCCGTACAAAAAAACATATTAGTATTTGAAAACGTAATTAAAATTACTAACATAAGCCTACATGTATTAAATTATCATTAATACTCTAAGCATTAAACCCTAAACTAATAGACATCTAACGTAACTTTTGAAATATTAGAAGTTACGACACGTGTCAATTATGGACAGGAAGACCGCGACGAGACGAACATGTAGCAAACTGCCATAGGCGATTTGTCCTACGTTTGGGGTCAAAATTTGACTCTAATTCAGAATCAACTTTCTTCCAAGTCTACAAGATTTCAAGTTTTAATAAATTAGAAATGAACCCTTAAATGTTTTTTCAATGAAACTATAAATTTACAACTTTATTTTACATGTTAAATTTCATTTTGTTCGGGAATTTTAATTTTTCGATCAATTTTTTTGGGTTACAATTTAATTTAATGTAATAATGTTTAATATCAAAAATATAAAAGTAATAAAATATCCTTGAAAGTCAAACTTCTGACCCATCCAACGATTTCACACCTCGTAATTCGCAACATGTTGGTTACAAAGTCGCAAGCCCGATACTTGCAACTCGCAAAAGGGTCCTCTAGTTTACAACAACTTTCTTTCGTATTATGTTTTAACCTTTTTTTTTAAAGAGAGGGTAGAAATGTGTTTTTTCCTTTTAAAAATTATACTTAGTGTATTGTTGTATAAAATGTAACTATTAAATTATTTTGTAAAATATAATACTACGGATAAAATGAATGTGAAACTAATAATTTTACTCGCAATAAAAATTATGTCCACTTGCTAATAAAAATATAATAGACGTGGAGAATTGAACTATTTTATGTCTACTTGTTTGCATTTACCCATTTTGTTTACATTTTTTCAACTTTAACCGAACGGATATTTAAATTAATAAATTTCTTTAATTTAATTTATATTCCGCCGAATAATAATACATATAAAAAATTGTAAAATTTATACTCCTATTATTTCATTGAAAATGTCTACTTCAATATGCACAAATTATTTTTGAAAATGTGTAGTAATTAGACTGTTACATTTTAAAAATATTTTTGATTGATTGTTATATGAAAATTGATATATATATATGGTACAAACTAAATAAAAATGAATACATTTACAATGAGACGGTAATTATAATATTTTTTGGTACTAGCCATAACCTATAAACTGAAATATTCTATTCTACTTGTACTTATTTAAACAACTAAATTAAAAAAATTATTATAATATAAATGTTTCCATATAAACCACGTATTAATTAACTATATATTCAAATTCTCATGTGCACTAGCCATTTTTATAATTGTCAATTCATTTGACATTCGTAGATCTAAACATTCAATAATTGTAATTGATGATGCATGTACATAGTCTTGATCTTAATAATTAAGAATATATGTCGTTTTTTATTATATATGCATAGTATATTACGGAGTAAATTTTTTACATTCATAAATTTTGAATTAAAAAAAAAAGTAAATCTACTCCAGAGTACACAATAAATCTAAAAAACAAAAGCAATAAAATTTTAGTTATCACCTCAATTATCATTAATAATTTATATTAAAAAGAACGAATGGTATGTGTTGAAACTCTCTTTAAAATCTTACAATTTACTTCACCTACTATATAACAATACATTTTAATGAGATTCGAACTCACAACATATTTTCTAATAGGTTTTATTAATACGCCCAGATCAGAACCTCTTTAAAAAAAATTTTAATCAAAGGAGGAAAAAATACTAAGAGGAACTCGACATTTGTTACTATAAACTAATGAGGTTGGTAACTGTGAACTTTAGCGTAGAATAAATAGAATATAATCTCAGTCGTTGTACAGTGAAATCAGATATAAAAAGGTCAATAATTATTAAATTTTTCTAGAAAATAAGAAAGTCAGTATATATATTTTTTGAATTTACAATGTCACATTCTTTATTGTTATACAGATGCTATAAACCGCAATGCTGTTGGGTACCGAAAACCTAACAATTTGAAAAGATAATAGTATAATAATAATCGTAGGGGATAGAAGATAGGAGATACGAGCAAACAAAGGGGAGATGATGATCTGTATATAGAATATAGATATAGATAGTTTCAGATTGATGACTATGTACGTATGTAACATCTGTACTTTTTTCCAAGTCTTCGTGTCAACTTTTCTACAAAAAGTCGTCGCTCTCATAAATCAATAAATCATTATCACCGCTTTCTTTTTCTCTTTCAAGTTTCAACAGCCATCACAAAAACAATTCAACCAACCATGACTGGCCGTGAAATCCTTAACAAGATGAAGGTACTAATTATTTCATCATCATTACCATCTTTTTTTAGCTACTTGTAGTTTTCCTTGCATAGATTCCGGTTTTATTATGTTCTTGTGTAGTATAATTGATTGTTAATTTTCTTTCATATATATTTGACGGCGTTTTAGTTAATTTGGACATGTATATTTTATATATATTGTTATACTTCAACTAGGGGACATCGAGTTTGTTTTGATTCCAAGTGTTGAAGCATGTCTCAAGACCTTAATGACAGTTTTTAAGGTTGTCGTTATCATTTTTCATAAATGATTAATCAAAATGATTAATAACATGGGTCTAGTGGTATCGAGATAGTCCAACTACAAAAAGTTGTGTGTTCTAACTGTATTGAGTTGCAAAACGTAATAAATGTAGATTTGTGAGTATTTAATTTCACAGGAAAAAATAGATTACCCCTAAAGAATGATGTTTAATTATAGCTTAAGGAGAACTATAGAACATATTGCATCTGGATGAATTTTGAATGATGATCACATTTGATTTTGTGTTTCTGTTGTTCAGCATTTGAAGATCACATACATACTCTTCATTAGCTTTCCACTATTAAAAGTTGACTTTATTTCTTCTATAGGAAAAGGTTGGTTTATCATCATCATCAGCTGATATGGGAAAAGGAAAGAGCAAGATGTCGAAACACGTTACACATGGTTATCATTTAGTTAAAGGAAAATCATACCATGATATGGAAGATTATGTATTTGCACAATTCAAAAATGTTGATGATAATGAACTTGGACTATTTGCTATTTTCGACGGTCACTTGAGCCATGAAGTTCCTGATTATCTTCGGTCTCATTTGTTCGAAAACATTTTAAAAGAGGCAAGACCCTTATTTGGTTATTTCCCCTTTTTCATTACTACATAAATATTGTAATCAGATTGTATTTAATTCGTACATTATATGTTTTTCTGCAAGCAGCCTGATTTTTGGACTAAAACTGAAAATGCAATCAGGAGGGCGTATCGTGTGACTGATAAAACGATACTGGATAAAGCGGTTGATTTGGGTAAAGGAGGTTCGACTGCTGTTACTGCAATTTTAATAAATTGTAAAAAGCTTGTAGTAGCTAATGTTGGGGACTCTCGGGCTGTGATATGCAAGAAAGGTGTGGCTAAACAGTTATCGATTGACCATGAGCCTAGCAAGGAACGCAAGAGTATCGAGGATAGAGGTGGGTTTGTATCCACCTTTCCAGGTAACAAGATTCTTTATGTTTTGAACAATTTATAACGAATTGTCTAAAAACTGTGAGCTTATTGATCCGACTAGTATATGAATATCCAACAAGAAATTAACAAGAAGAAAAAGTGTTTCCAAGTGGATTCTGTCTTAGTTTACTTCTAGAGATGAGCAGATGGCAAATTAGCAGGTTCGGTAATGGGTCAGAAAGAGTGTGTTGGTACAGTTTGGAACAGAGCAGGGCAGCTTATCTAAAGCACTTCTACCCCAACTTTGTTGTTTTTTCCATAAAAAAGATAAGATTTTTTCAATACTAATCTGAACTTTATGCAGTTTGTATGTGTTAAAAATGAACCATGGACGACTTCCAATGCATTTGACCCGTTTTCTTTAGCTAGTTATTTTTACTTTACCCACTAGAAATAAAACGTCATCTGAATCAACCCATTCAGGAGTGCAAGTAATTGAGTCAAAGTTGCCACCTCAATTTTATTCTTTTTCTTTTGGATCTCTCTTTATTACATTTTGGCAACCATATATCACATGCTATTAGATGGCAGGTGATGTTCCACGTGTTGATGGTCGGTTGGCGGTAGCACGAGCATTTGGTGACAAGAGCTTGAAGGAGCACCTGAGTTCCGAACCAGATGTATCAATGGAAATGATAGATGATGATACTGATTTCATAATCCTGGCAAGTGATGGCGTGTGGAAGGTTTTTTTCTATATCGAACCCATAATGAGTTTCATATAATTTTATATCACAATCACAATCACTTTATTACATGGAATTGATAACAGCTCCAGGGGTTGTTTATAAGGATATTGTTTTATATATAAATTTGTTGTACTATATGGTTAAATGTTTTGATGATTTGGAGGTTAGGATCCCGTCATTGATGCAGAAATATTAACCTTTAAGACAACTGTGGTTAACAAAACAATCTTATGTTGTTGTAAGGTTATGTCGAATCAAGAGGCTGTAGACTGCATCAAGAATGTGAAGGATGCAAGAGCTGCTGCAAAGCAGTTAACTGACGAGGCACTTGCGAGAAAGAGTACTGATGACATTTCCTGCATTGTTGTAAGGTTCTAGTGATTTATATTTTGGTAATAATCCTCAATTAACACATGAGGCTGTTTACTTTTCGATGTTTTTTGTATCATATTAATCTGAAAAGGATTACATTTCGGATTCTCGTTAACCACAATCTGATGTGGAGAGATTATTGTAACATGTACAAGAACATGTAATTTATCTTTCTTGTTCATATTTTGTACTCTTATAATGTGAAAATTACTAATGTAAACTTTGATGTATTTTGATCAAGGGAGTTCTGTTTTGTATAAGTAATAAGTAATCTTGAATGCTCCATATGATGCATTTGTATTGTGCGATTAATCCAATGGTTATTGTTAAATCTCCGAGAATAACTGATGATTAATAACTAAGTAACGCTCGTAATTGAAAAAGACTGAAGGGACAACTGTTATCATTCTCAAATCTTGAAGATGTTAAAACTAAAATATCAATGTTATCCGATGGGCCGCTGGCCCATGATCGTAACTAATCCAAGGAAGCCCAGAGAAACAGTCGCTATAACTTTTTTGTACCTATGAATAGTTTGAATACACTACGATTATTTTTCATCCAAAACACATTCGCTATGATTATTTGTTTTAATATTCCGTTTCTTTACTTATGTATTTATTTAATAAATCTTTCGATTATTTTGTAGTATATGTAAAAAAATAATATATAGAAACTTGTTGTGTATAAACATACTGTGATTGTGATTGTGGGTGGTGTTTGTGGTGATTTAACAGAAGAGAAAAGAGGATGAGAGTGTTTGTGGGCTCTGAAGGTGCTTGATTTGTGTTTTGTGTTAATATTTGTTTATCTTAATGTGGTTATAAGTGTAGAGATTTAAATAATTTGATCAAAATTTATTAGATTTATCAAGTTTGTTGTATACATTGTAATAAATTTGATTAACCGTTTTGCTTTCATCAACTTATTTACTCATAATAACAGGAGCAGACCCATGTTAGGAGGACCAATGGCATGGGTCATCAGTCCATTGAGTTGAAATAGTGTTCAAGTTTTAAAATATTTGCTTGCGACACCATGCGATTTCTCTTGTACTACAACTGAAATAGTGTTCAAGTTTTAAAATATTTGCTTGCGACACCATGCGATTTCTCTTGTACTACAACTCGATTGAGCCACAATGTTCAAAAAGAGATCATAAACAATTACTTGTTTAATTTTTTGAAGAACATGTACACTATTATATGAAAAGAAAATGAACTAAAGTGGTAACAATTTCTAACAAATAATTCAGAGACTTTTGTGAAACATATATTATTTATATGATATATGTGTCACAAAAGTTCATGGAGTATTTAGTACTTTGTTAAATAAACCCACAAATTTCAAAATCTACATTATAACCTTTGTAAATTTAATGTCCTTTTAAACCAACCTATTTTTTTTATCATCCAAGTTCAATGTAAAATCTTGATTATACTTTTCAAAAGTCAAAGAATCCTAAATTATTAAAGTAAGAAACAATTTTGATCCGACCCATTTTGAATCGAATCTATTCAACTCGCTATTTAACCCGCTCATATTACTCTGTCTATATATATGTAATTATTTATGCCATAAGTGTTAGACATTTTTTGAATCTGCCGTAGCATAACAATAAAATAAAATTAATCATTATATTATATAAATATAACCCTTACCATAAAAGATACGATAATCACCTCTAATATCCACAAAGACGGTTATCATTATTTTCTTCTCTCACAAGCATCACCACCACCACCATCACCATCACCATCACCACCACTGTACATGGTTAGTTGTTAATTCATAAACAATATATGAACAAGTGTCTATGCATAATATTAGACTTATAAGTAAAGGTTATGTGAGTATATAAATTCGCGTGTATTCGTAATATTTGGAGTGCTACTTCGAATAGAGAATTTGTCTACAATGCTCGACATGAGTTTTTCCTTTTTTTTTTAGATTTTCACTTTCTATTTCAGTTATAAGCTTTAGTATGTATAATGTATTTTCAGGTTCCAAATTCTAGACAATACATACCACTATAATTAAATTTATTTAGGTTCCGAATTTGAACCAAACCATAAGGACGATTTATGTAATTTTCTCTTATTATTTTTATACTATTACTCTTTCCGTCAAAAAAAAAACAAAACAAAACAAAACGTCCACATTACTATTTATATCTGTAAAAAAGATGTTACTTACAAAAAATAACTATTAAAAATCATTAAGTTCTCAAATTTACCCTCATTTATTATTATCAACAATTCATTTCTTTTCATTTTAAATCAAATTTATCTTGAATATTAAGGGCGAAATTGAATTAATCTATCAAAAATTAAACTTTTTTTTTTGGACGTAGAGAGTATATACTTAAGGAGTTGATTTATTTATTTTATATATTACATTACAAAGAGATAGTCATGTACATATTATAAATTCAACTTAATAATACGCATAATACAACATTATAATATACAAATTCTTTAGCTTAGAGTTAGAATTTTCATAACTCTTACTTTTATTTTTATAACGTAAATCACAATTAACTAGATAAGATATTTAAACCTAATATCACATGACTTTTGTTTAATTAATTAATTAATTTTAAAATTAATGAAATGAATATCAAGTACGACTATAGAAGTTGTTTGGGACACATCTACTTTTTTATTTTATTCTTTATTATAAAAAAATCTAATATATTTGTTAGATTAGAATTTAATATTGTTAACTATGCAATATTTTCGAAGTGCGTGACGATAACTTACAGGACCCGACTTGACTTGAGTATCATCATCGTCTGCCAACTTTATTAATTCAGTACGGACGAGGTAACTATCGGTGTTGATTCCATGCCATGGCAGAATTTAAGGTGATCGGAGTGATCGGCGCCGGCCAGATGGGCTCCGGTATAGCGCAGCTCGCTGCTATTGCTGGTTCCGACGTTTGGCTCGTCGACAAAGATGCCGGAGCTCTACAGACTGCTAAAACCTCCATCTCAGACTCGATTCAACGTTTTGTGAACAAAAGTCAACTCTCCAAGGTCAAAAATTATATCATTAGCAATTTCATCATTATAACTTCCCATTTGTTCATTTCTACTTTAATTCTTCAAACTTGTTATACCACTGTACAATTCATTCAATAATGATTATAATTAGGGCTTGTAATGGTTACACTTGGATATTGTGTTCTACATATGCAAAATTAGTGTATGGCAAATTTTGGTGCACCTTATGTTTATGGGCATATCTGTTCATTGGAATTTGAGAAAGCTGTTGAGTTGAATTTTAAAATTGTCAACTTGAGCGTATGGACTTACATAAGCTGTAAGCTTGTAAACCAAAACGAAGTTTATCGGCTTCTTCAAATTTTAATAAGCCCATGAGCAATATAAATAAGCTTACGTAAATACCCATGTACCATAAGGGGTGAGGTGATTCTGGTTTTGACACTTATTTATGTTGCAAAAAAGTCTGCACTTTCATGTACCATTTTTTTCAACTGATGGTGCATCAAAGTGTAAAAATTGGTGCATGAGGACACACGTCAGCATTGGAATCTCCTTTACATTCACCTTAACCCTCTTGGCCTCTTTACTTGATCATATCCCATGGATCAAGATGTCATAGTGACTGACAAATGTTGTGCAAAATATATTCCTGACAGGAGGTAGGTGCCAATGCTTTAACACGTCTAAAATATACTTCGAGTTTGGAAGATCTTTGTTGTGCAGATATTGTAATTGAAGCTATTGTGGAATCTGAGGATGTGAAGAAGAAGCTATTTGCTGAATTAGATAAGATTGTTAAAAAGTCTGCCATTTTGGCGTCGAATACAAGTTCTATTTCCATTACTCGTATAGCAGCTGCAACAAAAAGATCACACCAGGTTGCTTTCGCATGCTGTGTTTTTGCATCAATGATCGATTTCCATGGTTATATTTATAATAAATGTTGCCCATAGCCCCATACCTTAATAAGACTTAATTTTTTACTGTTTTAGGTGATTGGTATGCATTTTATGAACCCCCCTCCTATCATGAAACTTGTTGAGATCATTCGAGGTGCAGATACATCAGATGAAACGTACAATGCAACAAAATTTTTGGCTGAAAGGTGTTTACTTTTTATTTTTAGTTTTTTTCCTTAACAATTAGTTTTTTCATTTATGATTTTAATCTTGTAGTTGTTAAACGATTACAGGTTTGGCAAGATTGTTGTTTGCTCAAAGGATTATTCTGGGTTCATTGTGAACCGGATCCTAATGCCAATGATTAATGAAGCCTTTCATGCACTTTATACTGGGGTCGCAACAAAAGAAGACATCGATGCAGGGATGAAGCTAGGAACTAATCAACCGATGGGTCCTTTACAACTTGCAGACTTTATTGGGCTGGATGTATGTTTGTCAGTAATGAAGGTTTTACATGCTGGCCTAGGGGATATCAAATATGCACCCTGCCCTCTGTTGGTGCAGTTAGTTGATGCTGGCCGCATTGGTAAAAAACGAGGTATTGGTGTTTACGATTATCGTAAATCGACTAAACAGTCATCTCGACTTTGAACTTCGTTGAGAATAATCAATCACTTAGTACAATGTACTCGTTAAAAACTGTATTACTGTAAAGACTACTATTATCAATAAAGTTCCAGCATTGCGTTAATGTATTGCTTCATATTTTCTGTTTATTAAAAGCCAAAAATAGTACATCCCACATTATATTGTGATCTAGAAAGTTACTAAAGGAATATTTGTGATGAATGAAATGGATTTACATGTAGACTAGAATATGCATGAAAGCCTAAAGAAGTCCTTTGAATTTGTATACAAGTTGTCAAACGAATGACCCCACAAGGAAGTGAGGAACAGCCTGTGAAATTAAAGGGTAATGTTTCCTATGGCTAATAGTCCCCACTTTGACAATGAAAGTGATTGATTTGGCATCCTATTATTGAGCTACTTATCTTTATAATGATAAAAAGGAACTTGTAGTGTAAAATAAGGTAAAAGCTAGGCTAAAAAGTCTCTCATCCCGAAATTTCAAGCATTGGCTAGAGTGTGTGTGTGTGTTTTAGTGAGGGAAAGAGATGAAGTTCTTGTTTCAGTGTCCTTGTTGTTCTTGTTTCTGCTTTTTGAAGCCGAAAAAGGGGACGCCGAAGGAGAAGGAAACTAAACCGAAGGAGAAAGAAACTAAACCAATCGAGAACGAAAGCAAAGATGAGAAGAAGACTGAAGGGTGAAGTTTAAAAAGCAAACATGTGTTTTGCTTACTATTCATCCTGCATTTTCTTGAATGCTAATTGGTATATCTCAAGCAAATGTGTTATCTAGTTCCTTCGTTTCACTTATGTATAATAAGTATCTAATTCATCATCCTCAGTGGAATCTATATTTACATGTATTATCTATTGTTGTCATGATCCACTTTCATTTAGCAGGTCCTAGATGTCCTGTTTATAAGATAGCTTCCTTGATTCCTCGTGTGTTCCACATTATGTTCGGAATTTAAGATTCATGTTCTGTTATTGATTATATTGTGTTGAAGATGATGTGGATTGTACATAATATTTGTTCATTGGAGAACAATTTGGTTAATATTCCACAACCAATTGTTCAGTAACATCATCGTCTAATTTCTTGCTAAAGTAAGCAGCATTTCATCAAGTCTCATGTAGCATGTACATATATTTGTACCACTTTCTATATTGTTGACACCTTTTCAGGAACATATAACAATGTTGTAGGACAGGACCAACCAATTACATTTAAACATTGATCAAGTAGGAATTGAATCTCAATATATGCCCGAGTTATAAATTATGAGCTAATTTTTCAGTTGACATCTAGGTCAAAATTGCAAGAGAACAAGAACAATTTCTCCAAAAACAGTAACCAAATTCTACATGAAACACAACAATATACATTATCCAGTGGGATGGTATTCAAGATTTACTATGAGCAAATTCCATCTCTTTCTTAAATGACTTCACGAAAGAGATTAATTTTACATACTAAAGTGATCTTGCCACAGACTTGAATTCCGTCAAACAAGAGTCTAATACTTTCTGGCGCTTTTGAAGAGACTGACGTTCGTTTTGAAGGATGTCGATTGTTCCAGGCGCCACAAACATCTCCATGAACTTCTCGTCATTTACACCAAATAAATCGAGTCCCAAGGATAGCATAAGGCGTTCACGGCTAAAACACAATAAAAATAAACTTGAGACTTATATAACCAACATGCTTAAAATGTCCAATTAGTAAATGACTAAACTTTCAAGTAATCCCGCATAAAATAATAGTTGTCGAGTTGAAGGACCTTTCATCTCAAGTTTTAAATAACTAAATCGATCCATTAATAAAGAACTGGCCAAAATTGCCGATTCTTAGTTCGTATCAATTCCAACATGGGATAAGACGGAAAAATTGTCTCCTCAACTATCAAGAATAACCATTTGATAACAAATTAGTTTGACTTTTCTCTACCAAGTAGTATTATGGTGTATATAAGCATTATATCAAAGATTTGATATTTCAAAATTGGTCTATATTTGCTAAGATGAATGATTTCCATTTAATCAAAGAACATGGAACTTTAGCAGCATATAAATTGGTATGGAAAAGGTAATTAGTAACATACCATGGGGTCAGAAATCCTGAATTCAAAGCTGAAGTTACACTCCGCTCAACCAAAACTTCACGTATACGTGCAAAATGTTGTGCAGCAGATGAGCATATATCAGTGTAAGTCGACCCTAATCGTGAGCCAGTATCCCCACCCCCAAAACTTTGGCCGACTAGATTACCCAACACTTTATTATTATGCATTCTAGGGTGGCGTTTTCTTGCTCCACCTTCAATGAAATTTCCATGTTCCTTTTTAATGACATAATTTCCATCACATGGTTGGTCAGGGGATGGTGTCTCAGGCACGGTCATGGAAGCTTCCCCTGCTGCTTTTAAAAGCTTTCCCGGTGTTGTTTCTCGACTATTATTATTTTCCGGAGCTATGTTTTCTTGGTCTGCATTACACAATGATGACCCGTGATCTGACAAATCAAGGCATAAAGAGGTAGTTGATGCTTGATATCTGCAAGTGGAGTTTGCACCATAACTGAATACAAGATCACTCTCATAGCATACTAGAGAATATGGGCTTGTAACTGAATCCAAATGGTGCCGAACAAGTTGCTTGCACTGTTTGGTAAGATCTCTGATGAAACAATTGTAAGAACGCCTTAAAGAAGCATGAAAACCAACATACCCATCCATATCCCCAGTTTTTGTCCCATCTGTCAAGCAAACCATAAGATTTTATAAAATATTCTAATTCAGAAAACTGAAACTGACTAACCA
The DNA here is from genome assembly GCA_963930675.1 of Gnaphalium uliginosum. Lineage (NCBI taxonomy): Eukaryota > Viridiplantae > Streptophyta > Magnoliopsida > Asterales > Asteraceae > Gnaphalium > Gnaphalium uliginosum. The sequence goes on along the minus strand of OZ005681.1, from coordinate 6,373,326 downwards.
TACTCAGAAGTCTATAGAGGTACATTGTCAGCAAAAGCAGGCAGTCTATAGCTTTTTATATAACACGTAAAACCCTTAAAATTTGTTAGTGATTGTAACTGTAAGTCACTTGGATGCCACAAGGCCAAAGGCCCTTCGGTTAAAACCCAAAGTGTTATGCCGAAATTGATATAAGCACTTCAAATTCTCACTTTATGATGAATTAATAGATCAATGGAAATCAACTTTGTAGTCACTTAAATCTCAATTATATGATACGGTAATTAACATCAAGTCGTTGTTTTTAAACTATAATAATATATATGTTTTATGATTTATCATGAATTGCAAGCTTTTGGGGATGCGAAATAGCATACCAAAATAACAAATAACAAAAAAGTTCTTACAATCAAAATGGTGATGTTGATTTTTCTCCATGGCAAGATCAAACAGGTTTCTTAATACAAATGCAAGTCTTTCACAAGCAGTGTCAAGAAGAGGAGCAAGCCACGATTTTGCAGCAGCACGTGCAATCTCTGCAGCAGCTTCTGCAATACCCCTTCCACCTCCTCGGCCAGCATGAGCAAGTATTATATTTGCCACCTGTCAAAACATTGCCAACTCATGTTCTCTATAACCAGATCAAAATAACTTCCAACGTAATATCAACTCCACTTATGAAGTACCTTCTCCCTTGAAACAGGAGGGCATTCAACTGAATAAGCAGCGCATCGAAATTCATGCATCACTCTTTCAAAAGCAGCACCACCATAGAGCCGAAGGGTAGCATTCGGTGGTTTTATATCAGCCATTACTCCAGGCCAGCTTCCCATGCCACTTTCTGATTTCTCCTCTTCTGTTGTTCTCCCCCATTGCTCAGGGTCAGGATCTGCAGCTCCATCTATCAACGCTCCCTTCAAAATTTCAAACAGGGTAAATATGCCCATCAGTTAAAAGTTTGAGACAAACATATTTAGGAAGATATAAATACGTGCATACCACGTGGTTGCAGATGGAGGATGCAAACAACATTGAAGATCTTCGAAGGTGAGCAACATCAGAAGTTGCTTGTATTTTGGAGTCCATGGTGCTTAATTGAGCAGTAACTTCACTGCAACGCTGCTCAAGCAAAGCTAATGTCGCAGGTGCAGCTTCTTTATATCTCTTTTGAAGCTCAGCTTCCAAATAATCTCGAAGACAGCCAAAACCAATGTGGGTTTTATATTTTTCTTCATCATAACCACCTTTGACATTCTCTCGCAGATGATGTATAACATCTGCATCCACTTGTGATATTTGCCTGCGAAATTCATCATTTGAAACCATAGTCCTTTCCTTTGGTAGGGCCACAAAAAAGGGGTGTGTATTCTCTCCAAGGTAGCCACTTGCACTAAGATAGCGGTCCACCTCCCAGCGTTCAGTAAATTCCTACAGAAAAAGATATCTTATATTATAAACACCGAGAAAGTAAATTTTCAAATCTGTATAATATAGTTTCATGTGCAGAATTTAATTTATGTACCTTAAGCCGGTTGTCAAATTTTGAGACAACAATCAATGTTCTACGAAAGGTTGGATCAATATCACGAATAGCATCCAACCACAGAGACGAGCACCACTCCACACTACTTTGTTGGAGGAATACAAGGATACGGTGAGGTGGACTAGCCAAAGACTTCACCATTGACAAAATTTCTTCTGGAGTGCTTTCTGGTTCACCCTTTTTAGCCTGTCAAGATCCATCCACATTATCATATATACAGTCATGTATGCCCTAGCCTTATCTCACAAATAACAGCATTGTCACATATGAATTACCTTGAGAACAAATCCAGGAGTATCAATAATTGTGAGATTAGGACAATGCGCGTATTCGGCTCTCATAACAATCGGCTTAGAAGAGACTGCTGTTTTAGTCTTCTTCAGCAACGCTTCAGTTCGTGATTTAATCGTATCTGCAATTGCTGTTGATAAAACAATAGGACTTCCATATTCCTCAGAATCTTCCTCCTGCCATTACTCTCAAATTTCAGTATCACCTATAAACCCTAAATTAAGCATGCATTTGTATTTGTAGCCTTATATAAAGCACTAAAACCCTAAACTAAGCACAATTTTGCAATTAAAGTCCTGAATTGAGCACTAAAACCAACACTTGAGCATATTTTTGTACTCACAGACCTAAATTAAGCACTAAAACCCTAATTTATACAAACTTGTGCAATTATAGCCCTAAATTAAGAGCTAGAAGTCTAACTTAAACACTTAAATCAAAATTAAGCACTAACCACTAAATTCAACATTTAGCCATAAATTAATCACTAAAACCTAAATCAAGCAATGAGCCGTAAATTCTACACATCACAAACTCGATTTAATTCTATATGTTTAATTAAAACATGAATTGACCTGAAACCGACACCGAGGATCGAGAGCGGTGGGATCGTGAACCATCTGAAGTATAAGAGGTCTACGAGTTCCCATTTCGACTTCGCGAACATTGAATCGGAATCCAAGTAAAGCTTCGAGAAGCGAGCTCTTGCCATCGGACTGTCCACCGAGAGCTACAATCTCAGGAATCGGAAGCTTTTCGCCGAATGCGACTGCGGCAGACTGAAGGCGGTTATAGGCTTCGAACCGAGACTTGGAGGAAGTGGCTTGTTGTTTTCGTGATAGGGAAGATGAAGATGATGACATTTTATCGTTGGTTGGTGTTTTCATTAATGTATCGGAAGCCGACATTGTATATTGAAGAAGATTTGCAGGGAGACGGAGATATAGATATAAAAACGAGGGAGGACTTTAATTTGAAATTTTGAATCTGAGAGACGCTGCCGTTTCCACTTTCCACTTTTCCAGTTTCCAGTTTTCTTACTTTCTACGGAGTATTTTCTACTTAAAAATTCACGAAATTTACATGTTTACTGAAATTATACGAGTCAACTTTTTAAAAAATAATTAGATTATTCATGTTTGTATTTACTTTATAATATAAGGGCATACAACTAACTTCCTATTTTACCCATTAATTTATTCGGTCCAGATTTACTACATTTTAAATTCACTTTTAATTAAATATAAAATAAAATACGAATTTAACGTAAATAAATTTAAAATGCAGTGAATTTAAATTGCAGTAAATTTGAACCGTTAATTAAAAAAACTTATGGTTAAAATTCACGCCTCTTCTGTCCATGATACAAGGCCGGTAACCCTCTCCCTTTTTTTTTGTTCATGAATTAGCAGCAATGAATTTGGGGTAGAGATGAACAAAAACCGGGTTGGCCCCAACCCGACCCGACCCGGAAACCCGCCCCGGGTTTTAGTCAACAAAGAGAAACCGGGTTTTGACCAAACCCGACCCGATTTTAAACCTAAAAAACCCTACCCGATCCAACCCGGGTTGAAACCGGTTTGAAATCGGTTCGGGTTGAAAACCCGGTTCCAACCCGGTTTTTTATAAAAATTTATATTTTTTCGATCGTTGAGCGTTTTAGGGAAAAACAATGTATTTTTTGATTTTTTTTCATTAAATTCATAAAACATTAGTAATGGAAACATAATTGATCAATAACTTAACCAAAAGGCTTCTAAATCTTCTTAAAAATATTATTGAATCCAAAAACTCTATATAATTCAATTTTTTCGAGCGTTAAGCGTTTTAGAGAAAAACAACGTTTGGGCCAAATTTTTTTCATTGAATTCATAAAACGTTAGTAATGGAAACATAATTGATCAATAACTTAACCAAAAGGCTTCTAAATCTTCTTAAAAATATTATTGAATCCAAAAACTCTATATAATTCAATTTTTTTCGAGCGTTAAGCGTTTTAGAGAAAAACAACGTTTGGGCCAAATTTTTTTCATTGAATTCATAAAACGTTAGTAATGGAAACATAATTGATCAATAACTTAACCAAAAGGCTTCTAAATCTTCTTAAAAATATTATTGAATCCAAAAACTCTATATAATTCAATTTTTTTCGAGCGTTAAGCGTTTTAGGGAAAAACAACGTTTGGGCCAAATTTTTTTCATTGAATTCGTAAAACATTAGTAATGGAAACATAATTGAACAATAACTTAAACAAATGTCTTCTAAGTCTTCTTAAAAATATTATTGAATCCAAAAACTCTATATAATTCAATTTTTTCGAGCGTTAAGCGTTTTAGGGAAAACAACGTTTGGGCCAAATTTTTTTCATTGAATTCGTAAAACATTAGTAATGGAAACATAATTGATCAATAACTTAAACAAAGGTCTTCTAAGTCTTCTTAAAAATATTATTGAATCCAAAAACTCTATATAATTCAATTTTTTTCGAGCGTTAAGCGTTTTAGGGAAAAACAACGTTTGGGCCAAATTTTTTTCATTGAATTCATAAAACATTAGTAATGGAAACATAATTGATCAATAACTTAAACAAATGTCTTCTAAGTCTTCTTAAAAATATTATCGAATCCAAAAACTCTTCATAATTCTTCATATTCTTTATAAGTCTTCATAAGTCTTCATAATCTTCAACTTATATTAATCTTCAATTTTTCAAAAGTCGAAATCTTCTTCAGAGGTAGCCTCGCGCGAAGCTTGATCAAGAGCAATTTCTTCGTCGGAAAGTGATATTACCATGCCCTCTTCCACCTCGATATTATGTATATCTCCTTCGTATTCCATTTCACCTTCAAGACTTGAAACATTTTGTATACGTTCAACGGCGTCTAAGTGATCCTTCAAGCAAATACACATCTCTAAGGAGGCCGGTGTGAGTCTTGTTCTTCGTATAGATAATACCCTGCCACTAAGAGAAAATGCGGATTCCGAAGCTACCGTAGAAGCTTGGACGGTTAGTAAATCTCGGGCCATGATGGCTAGAACGGGAAATTGAGATTCCCTCTCTTTCCACCAAGCCAAAATATCAAATTGTTCGAACTCATTAGGTAGAATAGTGGACAAAAAATCCGTTGAGGTATACCTCCCATATTCGTTAGTCGTTTGGTTACCTTCACCCCTTGCCCGTTTATGGTTTTCTTGTCTTAAACTATTATATAAGTTAAGCATTGCATTGTTGGAAGAAGATGAACTAAACGTTGTGGAAATCGAACTAATCGGCACATTTATTGTTGAACTATATTTTTGAAAATATACGCCAAATAAATCTTGTAAATAACTCTTAAAAAACGCTTTTGTATTATCGGAAAACATTGGGTTCTCTTCATTCAAATCCAAATTGTGACAAATATTATCGATAAGCATTTCCACCCCGGTGGTGTTCAAACACGGGTTCATTGCGGCGGAACAAGTAATTACCGGTGGCATTTCTCGAAAATATTTTTTTAGTTTTTCTTTCATGGGAGCCACCATCTTTTCAAAAAAAGCACCTTCATATTCGTATTCGTTTAATTTTGAAGTCAACAACCAAATTTGATTAAGTACCAAATGACTAGTGGGATAATAAACACCCGATAATAAAGTAGTCGCGGTTTTGAAAACTTTGAGCAATTCGGTTAACTTTTTAATAACCTCCCAAAATTCTATGGGAAATGGTTTTGCAAGACCTTTTTGAACAAGGTTATCATGAAAAACTTGTAATGTATCACGTTGGCATAAACCACATACAAACATATAGTAGGTCGAATTCCATCTAACGGGCATGTCCCAATTAGGGGTTAAAAAAATGGAATCCGTTTCCTTACACAATCTCATATAAGCTTTGTATCTAATTTTACCCTTTTGAAATATGTCTTGTAACATAGTTTTATACGCCAATTTTACAGCGTCTATTTCTTCAACCGCTAGTCCCGCTTGCACAATCAAGTTAATGATGTGTGCAACACATCGACTATGATAAAAGATGCCCTTCAAAGGTGGTCCGTATTTTAGTATTAATTTTGAAACGGCGAGTGTATTATTACTCGCGTTATCAAAGGATATTGAAAAAACCTTTTCTTGTAATTTAAACGTTTTAATTACATATCGTAACATGTAAAATAAGTTTTGACCCGTGTGAGGATACTCAAAGTCTTCAAAAGCAATGGTACGTTTCATCATTTGCCAAGTTACGGGATCAACCCAATGTGCGGTAACACAAAGGTACGAACCGGGCAAACCATGAGGAGCCGACCAAACATCGGTTGTTAATGATACACTTGTATTTAAGTTTTCAAAACCGATTATTAGTTGTTTTTTAGCTTCTTTCCACAATTTAAGGGCATCACGTTTAAGAGTAATACGACTTACATGATTATATCGCGGTTGAAGGGTATTTTGAATCACCCTAGTAAGTCGAGGGTTGTCGAAGTGGTTGAACGGCAAAGCTTCTTGAATCACAAAACCCGCAAAAGCTTCTCGACACCGTTCCGCTTCGTATGAAAATATAGCTCCATCTCGTGACATAGAAGCTTGACCACTTGCTTCCGGATTGGTTTTGAGTCTCACACAATACTTTTCTTTATGATGTTTCAACGTTGTGTTGGAGTCGGCTTTTAAAAATTTTTCACATCGTTTACAATGTGCCTTAGTCGTACCATCCGACAACAACACTTTGTCGTATAAATCCCACACCTCCGGATTTCTTTTGTTAACCAATTTTCGAACAATCGTTGGTGAACTTGAAGAACCAACACCGAAGGAAGAGGAAGAAGATTGATTTGCCATTTGAGAAATGAGAATTTTGTATGCGTTTTGAGAGCGTTTTGAGAGCGTTTTGAGTTTGTATGAGTGTTTGAATGTTGTGATTGAACCTAAACTCAAGGTTTGTATATATAGTAAACTTGGAATGGCAAAATGGTAAAAAAAACAAAAAAAAACGGTCAAAAAACGGCTAGGAAAAAAACCGGGTTGAAAACCGGTTTTTGAAACCGGGTTGGAAAAAACCGGTTCGGAACCGGGTTGTAACGGCTAAAACCCAAACCGGTTTGTACCCGGTGGGTTCCAGAAAACCCGAACCGGGTTGGGTCAAACCCGGGTTTGACCGGGTTGGATTTTCGGGTTTTTTTCGGGTTGGGTTTCGAACCCGGTTTTTTTGGGGAAGTGCATCTCTATTGGGGGGGGGGGGGGGGGGGTGAAGCCCATCATTGATGTGAAAATGGGCTGGGCCTTAACAATAACCGGGGATTTTGCAATTTGCTACAGTTGATACGGCCCAATAGTTTTAGTGATTCCACAAAGGACTATACTACTCCAGTCCAATATTACATCAAATAAATTATTTTATACATCAAATTTATCTTTTAATATGATTAATTCACGTAAAATTTGAATATAGAAAGTCATATTAAGGCTCAAATGTTATCTGCCACGTGTGTTAATATTCTTATTTACTATTTGACACAGTCAGAAACTTGAAATGCACATTGAATATGTATTGAAATGAAATAATAATGGCATTAATGTTGAAAACGTCGTCAATACAAACCAACCTCACACTCACCTAACATTCTTGATACAATCACATTAATGTTCAACGTTGCTATCAGCCTATCTAATCTCATATTCATACCAAGTTTTTAGATTAGATTAGATCAGAGTGTCTTCTCTAAGTTTAGCTAAGGGTGGTTGGGATAGCTTATTTGTAATCATTTTTCTGCTTAAAAAATAAACATATGTCTATATACTTATTTTTAACTGCTTATTTTTTAATAAATAAGTTGATTAGCAGTTTCAGAAAAAAGTGTTTGTTTCTACTTATCTGCTTTAAAAATAAACAATAAACAGATAAACGGTTAAAATAAACAATTCCAAACACCCTCCAAAGCCAAATAGTTTTTAAGTTACAAACTTTTTGTAGTTGATGTCTTAGACTTTTGATTAAAAAATAAAATAAAATAAAATAAAATGTTATTAAAACCAAATAATTGCCAACTTATAATTTGACATCTAAAACACAAGTATGATCACGGAAATATTTAAATCCATATAAACAATTCTTTTTTATTGATCTAAAATTAATTATTATTATGTGAAAAAAAAAATTATGATCGAATAAGACGTGCATCCAACACGCATTTATTCTGTGTATCTGCATCTGCATCATATTTAAAGAGGAAATGGTACATATATAGCTTACCCAAAAAACGCATTATGTGGCGGGGTCCATGGAATAATGGTGCACCCAACGACATTATCGACATTTGGTGAACTTACACTATTTTGTAGACTTGATTTTTTTTACTTGCTAAAATTGGAAGGCTCAAAATTAATGATGGTTAGTCACTGCTCACGTAATCCTTTGATAATTCGCACTAGTTGATTAATTAGCGGATGATGATAAATTCACCGTCACTATTCACCACTAACATGCATTATTTATTTGTACTAATATTGATAGTAAAAATATCAATTGACCCGCCGCATTATTTAGTTGCACACCCCCTAACTCTACTAATGCCGACACGTTCATTTTACAGTTTTTATATTATTTTTCATATAATAAATTATAAAATGTATTTAAAAATATATATAGATAAATAACTACTTGTAACAAGTGGTGGATTAATATTAAACTATGTATTTGTATCTTCCTATCACATGTTACAATATAACCACCTGTGAGCACAAATTCTGAATATCTGATAAGTAGATACAGTTTTCAAAGTAAGCTATATTATATGCCATCGAACTAAAAAACAATATTTCACAATCGCCAAATATTGCCAAATTGATTTTTTAACACAATACATTGTATGCGAGTTTAAAATTTCGCCTAACAATGAAATACAGAGCGAAGGAAATACTCCTAATATATTTCATCAAATTTTATAGAAAATCTTTCTATAAGCAATCTCTGTACTTTTTAATACGTAAAGAGTAGCAAATTTCAATCTAAATTCACTTGGTTCTTAAAACCCTTACATCATACGTATAGACAGATAGATAATTCCTATTTCACATCTAGATTTGACTGACAATAATAAACCTAGAAAAACTCCCAAAATTGATAATCATGTGGCACGAATGCACGATTATCTCATTATATTATATTTTATTATTATTATTATTATTGATTATGATTATGATTATTTCTTTATTATTACTTAATTTATATTTAATTTAAAAAAATATTAAAACTTAATAAAATAAAATTAGGACATTAGGTGACCGTTATTAATGTAAACAATTAATTGGGATGACAATAAGTCGGTGTCCTTAAATTCACGAAATTCCTTAATGTCGTATCGATCCGAGTAATTATACCAAAAACCCAGAAATGTGAAAACAATCTTTAATCTTTAAGATTCCCCCGAAAAAAAAATCATAAAAAATTATTCAAATCATAAAATTCACTCTGCTTTTAGTTCTTCTCTCTCACACACAACCCATAAACCTCGTATTGCTGTTCTTCACTGTTATTGCTTTCGTTTCATGTTGTCTCCACTGACAGACTAAAACTCAGGTAAGTTTTTTTATTTTTATTATTCTTGTTATTATTATATTATTATTTGTGTGAAAATTTATGGGTTTTTATGTAAATGTAGTGGGTCACAGCATAATTTGCTTAATTTTGTTTTATACGGAATAAAAATCGTTTATTTCTTTCTTCTTTGTCTTTATTTATTTATTTTTTGTTGAAATTTTGTGTGGGTTTTGATTTAAATGTAACTGATCACATCAAATCTGCTTAATTTTGATTTCTAAAGAATAAAAGTAGTACGGAGTATCTTTTTAGGATTAGAAACGAGTGGTGCATGTTAAATTGTTAATCTTTGATATGCATACAGTTTCATTAGGTTTTTTGTACTAATTAAGTAATTTTAAGGATCATTATTGGGCATACGTTTAAAGATTTGGGTTTTTGTTAAGAGGTGTAAATTGAGCAAAATTTATGGATTTATATACTTTTTGTTTGTTAATACGGAGTAAGATTATACTTTTGTTGTTATCTGCTTGCTGGTAGCTGAAATCTTTGTTGTTTATATCGATTAAAAAGTGCATAATATGTATCAATGAATAAACAAATGTATGAAAAAAGAACTTATTGTTCTTCTTGATGTTGTGTTCAACAGTTAAAGATTCGACCGGCACATAACGGTATCTTATCGAATCTAGTTTGTATTTGAACATTTTGTTGGACTAAGTTGATTCATGGGGTTACAAATTCTTGAAGAAAACTGATATGATGAGACTACTCGAGTCGAAAACAATGATGAAACTAAAAGAACTGAAGTATCTTCACTTTGAAAAACGATGGGCTTTCCCATTAGCTATTGCTTCGATAGTGACTCTTTTCCTTTTCGCAACATGTTTAAATTTGGGTTCGGTGTCTTCGTTATACAAAATCAATTCATTTATATTCAATTCTAGAATTAGTCCAAATAGAACCGCCACCAGTTTTGCTGAAGAAATGATTGAAGTTCCTCCACCTCCACCTCGTCCAACCGTTCCTCGTTTTGCCTATCTGGTTTCGGGATCAAAAGGGGATTTAAATAAGTTATGGAGGACACTTAGAGCATTATATCATCCATGGAACTATTATGTTCTTCATCTTGATCTTGAGTCACCACCCGAAGAAAGAATGGAGCTTGCTTCACGAGTTGAAAATGATCCAGTTTTTGCTGCGGTTGGGAACGTTTATGTGATCCCGAAAGCTAATATGGTTACATATAGAGGGCCCACAATGGTGTCAAATACACTTCATGCGTGTGCCATTCTTCTCAAGAAATATAAGGATTGGGATTGGTTTATAAACCTAAGTGCCTCGGATTATCCTCTTGTAACTCAAGATGGTTCGTTCTTTATTTTCAAGAGCAAAATACTACTCTGATCTATTAATTCCTTGTTAATTTTGATTGATTTCTTGAATTGGATTGTAGATCTTCTTTTTTCATTTCGGGATTTGAAGAGGGATCTGAATTTCATCGAGCATACAAGCCGTTTAGGGTGGAAAGAGTAAGCTCCGTGTGAATTTTCAGACTTGCACTACATTCAACATTTTTTATTGACGGTGTATATATTGACTGTTTGTGTATGCAGGACCAAAAGGGCAATGCCACTGATGGTTGATCCTGGACTATACCAGAACAAAAAGTCAGATGTCTTTTGGGTAGAACCAAAACGGGCTCTCCCAACTACGTTCAAGTTGTTTACAGGTAACACAAACCTGTAGTATTCGTTATGAAGTTGTTTGAATCTGGGGGGGGGGGGGGGGGGGGGGGGGGGGTTGGCATTGCATTATGAAAGTTCTTATTCACTTCTACTACTGTTTGAAGTTGTGATAATCAGAGTGTTTGACAAATTCTTAATATTTAAGGATTTGCTATGTAAAATATTCAGTTAATTAGAATCAGTTATGTGGCAGCCACTACCAAATAGACTATTTGACCCCTAAATAATTAGATAAACAAAATTAATTTCAACCCATAATCTAGAAACTTATTATCTATGGAACTGCAACTTGAAAATGCAATGCCAAACACCTTTCATGTTATCTTAGGGTCAAATTCCCTCAAAAAACATTAATTTTTTGCAGGGTCAGCATGGATGATATTATCACGTTCATTTGTCGAATATTGTATATGGGGTTGGGATAATCTTCCAAGAACTCTACTCATGTACTACACGAATTTCGTCTCTTCACCCGAAGGTTACTTCCAAACGGTTGTCTGCAATTCCCCTGAATTCGTTCCAACGGTTGTGAACCACGACATGCACTTTATTTCTTGGGATACCCCTCCAAAACAACATCCGCATGTCCTTAACATAAATGATACAGACAAAATGATAGCAAGTGGCGCGGCGTTTGCACGTAAGTTTAAGCAAAATACTTTTGTTTTGGACAGAATCGACAGTGAGTTACTACACCGTAAGAATGGGAGTTTCACCCCAGGTGGGTGGTGTAAGGGTGCCCCTTCATGCAGCAAGGTTGGTAAACCGACGCGGGTTAAGCCAGGCCCAGGTGCTCAAAGGCTTCGTAGACTTCTAGGCAAGTTACTTCAACAGCCTAAGTTTAGTGAGGGTCAATGTCAATAGATTCTAATGAATTACAACGAAAATTAGTGTTGTTTAATATATGAGTAAATGCTATATAGCATTTTTGTTTGTGGATGAAAGGATTAAACTTGATTATACAGCTAGTTTAACCTGCAGTTTCCAAGCTGAAAACAGTGATCATATTTATATGGCAATGTTTTTGTTTTTTATGTTAAATTTCTGTTACCCTCAAAGAAAGGAGAAATTTTGAATATAAAGCAATCACGCCTTAGTGACTCATACAGGATGCAACAGAAGTTCTATATTGCTTTTTGATTTGATAGGCAAATTGCACAAAAGGATACACAATTTATACACAACTTCTGTTTAAAGTACAAAGTTCTTTAATTGTAAATTAAAGGTATCACCTGCTTTTGCACAAATAACTAAATAAGAGGTCTTTTGACCGGTGAGAAGGTCAACAAGCCTAGCAAACAGGCATCTTTAGAAATTGAAACATTTATATTTATGTGCATATATAGTTGGTGAAGTTAGTATCAATAATTAGTAATGACTAAAAAAAATAATTAGTGCTATCCATAAATTTGAAACCCGTCACCACTTCGTCCCAACCCCCAATTCTCTTTTCACTCGATACGGAGTATTTTTCTAGTCGTCTTTTTTTTTTTTTCCTTTTCTTTTCTTTTTTGTGTTTTGTTTTTTTACAAATGCCAGTCTACTATGCGTTGTTATTTATAGGTAAAAACTTTGTCGAGAACTATGTCGGTTGTGGTCAGCTCACCGGCTACCAACCTAACAAGTACAAAGTCCTTTTTTTACTAAAAGTTCGATACCTTAAATTTAACTATTACTGTAAAAGATTCATACCTTTACCGTTGGTTGTGTATAAGTTTAATAACCTTTTGTGCAATTTGCCCTTTTTATATGGGCTTGAAGTCGGTATTTGACCTTTGGAAGGCATTATAAGCTATGCAGATATGTTGCATTCTATTCATTCATTATACTAAAGGAAACAGATAGGAGTACGATAATATTTTCGTTACAATATGGGAAAATAGTACATATATTTATTTCTGTTTAGTTTGCTACATGAATTTGAACTGCAAAGTTTACTAAATATACATGGATGTAAGCACGTAACTTTCTACCAGTTTTTACCTTTGTACACAAAGATCTGCATACCCTCTAACAAAATCTGTTTACTTAAATTGAAAAGAAAAAAATAAAACTAAACCATCTCCAAGACCTTGATATTTCCCTTAGAATTTGCAGCAACCAAGGTAGAGGACTGATTACAGATGAACAGTTCGTTCGTAATTGTCATCCACTTCATTTCCTGATATTGGATCTGTGGTGTTAAATTTATATGACAATGAAGGCATAGGGAAGGCCTTGTGGTAGATATAAACCTGTCGACAAGATTCAAAAATCCTTGTAAAAACTCAAGAAGACGACATTTACCAGGGAAAACGTTCTTAATTGTGTAGAAACAATGCATCAAGTACAATTATTCTATAGACAAACATCTTAAAAGAAGATTAGCGGGAAGTACCTCATTTGTTTCTGGTCCAGTAGCGATGTATCCCTCTGGTACAGATAAACCAACGAAATTCTGTAACAAAACACAATGCGAGTCACTTATAGATTCAGGTTAGTACCATATAAAAATTGTAAATACACATCAAATACTTTTGAACGTTTTTGCCAAATATTGTTGCGCTGTATGATCCGCATCTTGAAGCTGGTTGATCTTTTCAGCATTGGTAGATAGTGCAAGAAAATTTAAATGGAGTTGCCGAACAATGGTAGTAACAAAGTAGTGATTGAACAATTTTGAGCTCATAAAACGAAAAGCGAAAAGTGGCAAATTTGGCCCATTTACTTATAATGTGTGTTAGGTTATGTTTGATACTTAGATCTCTAACCAGGCAAACAAGTAAAATCGAAAGAAAAGAAATAGCTACTATTTCTACTAAGGAAATGGGTCAAAGGAATCCAAAGTTGCTCAAAGGGTATTCACATTGCTTCAAATCTTGTAAATCATTATATTCATAATTTAGATTATTATTGAAATAAATAAAGCTTTTTGTAATCATATTTGGACACCAAGTATATTTCTAAATGAAAATATAAAAATAAAAAATTGGACAGAAAATGTTTCGGGTCAACCTGATGTAACCCACTTCAACCCCTACAAATATTTTCCATTTTGACCCATTACACAATGTGTCCATGTTGTACCTGTATAAAAAAAAAAACATATATACTTTTACATTGGCGTGGCCAGTGAATTACTGAAGTGGGCTGTGAATAACTTGAGATGTGGCGTCTGACAACTCCCAAAGCTTCAGCGTGTTATTAGTCGATGACACAAGAGTTGTTGAATCGATGAGCTTGATGTAACTAACAGTTTTCTTATGTCCAACTAATATGCAAAGTTGCATAGTCAAATTTTCCCGACATCGTAATAATACCCTATGATCTGCAGAACTAGATGCAAGAAAGTTACTAGATACAGAAGGAAACTGAACACGGCACACATTGGCCCTTGTTTTAACAATACCAAGACTAGCTCCTTGCATTAGCAATAATAAAATTGAGTTACTGTGTGTACATGGATGGATCGACGTCACACTTAACAGAACCATCATCACTCATTCACTCCCACTGGCCAGCAACGTCGGATCTGCTGCAAAATTCACAGACCAAGCATGTCTCTCGTGCTCTTTCATTTCTATGCATAATTGATTTTGGGTAACATCCCACTAAAAAAAAAGGTCAACATACGATGTCTAACAAATTCCAGGTGGCCGGCAAGAATAAAAAGGTCAGTAGTCAAGTTGGGTAACATGTCAAAATGGGTTCGGGTTGAAACCAAGCCACAATGGGTCAGGCCTGATAGGTCTGAAACACTATTTGTCGATTTTATTACAAATGTAATAATTTTAAAATCTGTTAATTATGATCACATAAGCAATATTATGATGTTTTACACATTAAAATTATTCTCCCAGCCAGGGATTAGTACAGGGGTTGAAGTTACGTAGGATTTTGTGTGAGCCTTGAGATCACACTTCATGAAAATATGTATACTAAATTATAGAAAATTGTTAAAAACGGGTTTGATAAATGAAATCATTATATGCTATACATTATGTAGCCATTACTTATAAAAAAGTATTTAAGAGAAAATATGACCTTCACTTTTACATTTAAAAGAAGATTAAACACACATCTCGTTATTGCAGGCACTTGTTTACAGCCGTTATAAACTGGTGATATTTGCACGTTGTTGAATTCGTTTCACTTCACGCTCAAGCATATTACATGTGCCGATATACCTTGGACCAATCAAAACTTGACATGGTCATTTCTTGAACCAGAAAAAGCCCACACAAAAGATTCCTTTCATTTGATGTCATGAACTTACAAAGTACTATAGTACTGTAGTAAACAAGAAAAATGATACTTAAAAGAATTTAAAGTCAAACCCAATAAGAAAATCATGACATATACTAAATTCAGTACATAAGATAAGAAGAAAAAAAAACAATGCGATAACTAAATCTAATTATAACTATATATATATAAGTAGACTTGTATAGCATTATCCGCTTATATATACTCAATAAATAAATATGTAACATATACCACATGGTGTAGTTTCAATTGTTATTGATAACTTGATATATAGTGTCGTTGTCAACATTGTGAACAACAACATCAGGTGTAAATTTAAGAAAAATAATCAATATTGAAGTAATGTAAAAGTAGACTCACATCGTAATGTGTTAGATCAATCATTAATAAATATATAATAATAATAATAATAATAATAATAAATAACAATAATAATGATAATTAAAAATCACTCAATTAAGAGTTAAGCCCTCAACTCAACCCATCAACTTGGGCCTAGTTTAGTTGAACGTCCTTTCAACTTGTCCACTCCCATGCTAAAAATAATACTGTATTAAAAATAATGTAAAGCAGTTGATCTGGTTTTAATCGGTTTTCTTACAAAAAAAAGAATCGTAGACTGGACCACCGGTAGCCGGTTTACTCAGTCTGGACCGGATTTTGCACGGGCCTAGAGTTGACTCTGAGATTTTGAATGGAATGTTTGCTTTTGTATTAATTTTGTCTATTTCTTTTTGACTTGGTTTTTGCCTCTTCCTTGGAGCTTTTCTATCATCCTTTCCCGCCTTGATTAACGTGTGGATCTTTTAAAGAAAAGATTCGTTTTTAGGAGGAAAAGGTTGACAGAGTAATTATTCAAGTATTTGTGTAACTTTTATGTAACTAGTCATATCTATTTTAAAGATTTTTAAAAAAAGTAAGCAAGAAGTAAAACGGGTCATTTGCTGGCGGTACTGATTAGTCTTATGACTAAATGAAAGAAGTAAATCGTCTAACTGTGATTAAAAGAAAATATTTTTGAAATACAATATTATTAATATATATTTTAAACTTTTGTTATTTAATAATGAGTTAATAGCATTTATCGGTAATGTACTCTCACTTATATTCCGTGATTAAAAGGAAAGTGTACATACAGTAGACATAATTGACAGATTCAATACATACGATATACCAAATGAAAGTGTGTTTCATAAAAGAATAAAAGATTGCAAAGTATATACACTTTGAAACATTAAACCGTTAATGATAATACGGTCTTTTAACGTAGTTAACGATAAGAATCAGATAATAATTCATTTTTCTACAGGAAATTAAAAATACGGAGTATGAGATTTACTACTTCAGATTGTAATTCCTTATATAGATGCCACGCATATTTCAAGTTGCAAAACTCATAATTAAGTTGCTAATTAAGTTAACTAAGCTACTTTAGCATCCTATAAATATGTTGCAATCTTGTTTGTTTCAAGACATCCTTTTCTTCTTTCTTTAATTACTAGTATACACACTCTTATAGGATTAGAAAAAGGCGTGGATTAAGTTATTATAGTACAATCAAAGGAAGCTAAAGGTACAAGCAATGTGTGCACGGCACGATCAATGATTCAAATAGAAAGAACTCAAGTGAGTATTAATCACGTTCTTTTATAAGAACTGAAATATATGCATACGTACTTTTATTTGTTAATTGGTTTGTGAATATGATAATAGGAACGTACTATGTGCATTTCATCATGCATGCGCATTGTCATCGCATACGATTTGGATTATATTATATACGTGATGTTGTATTTCAAGCTTTGCATTCAATTAATGATCTCGCGCGAGTCGCAGTAGTTAATTAACACGAGTTGAATACGATTACCAAGATGTTATAAAATCATGAAAATGTATATACACAGGATCCAAACACTATAACACTGAGATGACAAATATTAATATTTTTGGATCAACGACATATTAAGCATTACTTGGGAATAATTGTATTTGGTATTTTGAACGCAAAACAAACAGAGACGACATCGCTAAGCCATTAGGCTTACTACGCATGCAATTATCTCAAGTCACGGAAGAAAAGACTATTTTAATTCGGACTAAAGTAGGACCGACTATATAATATTAGGCGTTACCGAACTTTGTTATAGTTTTAAATTTTGTTCAGTGTCATTTTCTTATTATTAACTGTATTTGACTTCACAATATCTATGACTGTATATCTTTGTCAATCATGAAATACATTACACACGATAGACTTTGTTACATTTATATTAAAGGAAAAGAAAAAGGAAAAAAACATTCAAATCATAAAATTCACACTGCTTTTAGTTTTGCGCGTTTTGTTTGTTAAGGTGATGATACCTTTGTTGTTATCTGCTTGCTTTTAGTTGAATTATTGATGGTTTATATAGATTAAATTGCATAATATATATGTATCAACGAATAAGCAAATCCATGAAAAATGATAGTGTTCTTGATGTTGTGTTCAACAGTTATAGATTCGACCACCACACAATGGTATTTGATAGAAATTAGTAAGTTGATTTCATGGTGTTACAAATTCTCGACGAAAACTGATGTGAATGTAAGTACACGAGGCGAAAAACAATGATGAAACTTACAGCATTGAAGGATCTTCCCTTTAAAAGACGATGGCCTTTTCTGATACCTGTAGCTTTAATTGTGACTCTTTTCCTTTTTGCTACATGCTTAAATTTGGGCACCGTGTCTTCTTTAAACAAGCTCAATTCGTCTATATTCAATGCTCGAAATAGTCCAAATAGAACTGCTGAAGAAAAAACCGAAGTTCCTCGTTTTGCTTATTTGATTTCGGGATCAAAAGGGGATTTAAATAAGTTATGGAGGACACTTAGAGCATTGTATCATCCATGGAATTATTATGTTCTTCATCTTGATCTTGAGTCATCACTCGAAGAAAGAATGGAGCTTGCTTCACGAGTTGAAAATGATTCCGTTTTTGCTATGGTTGGGAACGTTTATGTGATCCCAAAAGCTAATATGGTTACGTATAGAGGGCCCACAATGGTATCAAATACACTTCACGCGTGTGCCATCCTTCTCAAGAAATATAAAGATTGGGATTGGTTTATAAATCTAAGTGCCTCGGATTATCCTCTTGTGACTCAAGATGGTTCGTTGTTTATCTCCATGAGCACAATATCCTTCCAATCCATAAATTCCATGTTAATTGTGATTCATTTCTTTAATTTGATTGCAGATCTTCTTTTTACATTTCGTGATTTGAAGCGAGATCTGAATTTCATCGAGCATACAAGCCGTTTAGAGTGGGTAGAGTAAGCACTATTTGAATTTACAGACTTTCACGATGCGCAACTCTTTTTATTCAAAGTATATATATTTGACTGTGTGTTGATGCAGGACTAAAAGAGCAATGCCGTTGATAGTTGACCCTGGACTATACCAGGACAAAAAGTCCTATATCTTTTGGGTAGAACCAAAACGGGCTCTCCCAACGACGTTCAAGTTGTTTACAGGTAACAAAACCTGTAATCATCTTTATGAATGCAAAAGTGCTTATGTGCTTCTGATGTTTAAAGTTGTGACAGTTAGAAGAATATTTAAGAATTTAGAATCAGTTAAATAATCAGATAATTAGAATCAGTTATGTGATAGCCACTCCTAGATACATTATTTGACCTCGAAATAATTAGATAAACAGAATTAATTTTAACCCGAACTGTAGAAATTTATTATCTGCTACACTGCAACTTGAAAATCCGATGCTCAACATTATTAGGGTGAACTCCCTTAACAAATGTTAAATTTTTGCAGGGTCAGCATGGATGATATTATCACGTTCATTCGTTGAATATTGTATATGGGGTTGGGATAATCTTCCAAGAACTCTACTCATGTACTACACAAATTTCGCCTCTTCACCCGAAGGTTATTTTCAAACAGTTATCTGCAATTCACCTGAATATGTTCCAACTGTGGTGAACCATGATATGCACTTTATTTCTTGGGACACCCCTCCAAAACAACATCCACAAGTCCTTAACATGAACCACACAGATAAAATGATAGCAAGTGGTGCTCCGTTTGCCCGTAAATTTAAGCAAGATACTTCTATTTTGGACAGAATTGACAGTGAGTTACTCGACCGTAAGAGTGGGAGTTTCACCCCCGGTGGTTGGTGCAAGGATGACCCATTATGCATCAAGGTTGGTAATCCCACACGGGTTGAACCGGGCCCGGGTGCTCAAAGGCTTGGTGGACTTACTGGCAAGTTGCTTCAACAGCCTAAGTTTAGTGGAAGTCAATGTCAATAGTTTCTTATCAAGTGTAACAGAAGTTTAGTGTTATTTAATATATGAGTATATGCTATGTAGCATTTTTTCTTGTGGATAGTGGTGAAGCTAAGAATAAATACCACGGTTGCACAAACATGTTTAAGTAGTATTGACTTGGGTTCAGTTTAGTCAAAATATTGGGCCAAATTAAATTGAGCTTTTCCCAAATAAAAGGTCAGAAATCCGTCGGAAATTTCTGACGGATCTATGGGCCATCGAAAATTCGTTTCTATTCTCAGTTTTTCTAACAGTGAGGGAAAAGTTCAAATAGTAACACTTCTTATGATAAGAACGGTAGAAATGCATATTTTTATTTTTAATTATAAAATTACCTAATTTTTGATTAAAAAAATTATATTAAAATTATTAAAATTTTATGCTCTTTAGGATGAGATAATTTTAAAAAAAAACTGTGATACACATTATAAAAATTTTAGTGTGTATCACAGTATTACACCAAAAAGTTGTGAGGTATCATATATATTTTTTATATATATAAATCAATTACATATTTAAAAGAATAAATTCTAATTATATTGATATTATTTATTTTACAAAAAGTGTACATATCATAAAATTAAAAATATCGTTCTTACGGTTCCTACCATAAAAAATGATTATACAAAAATTCCGTTTTTTTTTCTCTTAAATTGGAACCATAAAAAATGATTATACAAAAGTTCCCTTTTTTTTTTCTCTTAAATTTATTTTACACTAGATATGATAAAGTCATGCCTATGGTACCTATGGCCCCTTAACAAGCCTTCCTTAGTGACTTTTATGATACAACTGAAGTTGTAAATTGCACAAAAAGACACTCGATTCAGACACATCTTCTGTTTGAAGCACAAAACTTTCTAAATGTTAATATAAGGTATCATCTTCTTTTATTTTTTACAAATAAAAAGTCTTCTGACCTGTTGAGTAAGTCAACCAACCTAGTCAGCAGGCCATCTTAAGAATTGACACATTATGTGCTTATATAGTTCGTAAGTTAGTGTAGATCGATAGTAATACTAAAAATGTAACTACTTATATAAATAACTCGATGATTGGTTCAGTACTATACCTGAATAGGTTTTCACTTTTCACCCAATATGGTCGATTATAGGTTGACGCTATGTATACCATGCATGCCGGCTGTGATTGGCTCACCTATACCCAATCAACTAGTAAAAAAGTCCCTTTTAATTTGTGGCAAAAGTAAGTTTGATACCATAAATTTAACAATTAAAAAGCTTTGTACCTTTACTATAGTTTGTGTATAAGTTTAGTAACCTTTTGTGCTATTTGCCTTTTTTGATATGCGATTGAATTCATAATTTTGCTTGTAAAAGGAATTACCGAGTATAAGCTAAGCAAAGTAGCAGACATGTTACATTCTATTCATTCATTATACTACAATAATTATATTTTCCTTACAATATGGGAAAATATTACATATACTTATTAATGTTGCTAGTCTGCTACATGAATCTGAACTGCAAAATTTATACAGTTTTTAAATTTCCTACTGAATTATATACACAAAGATCTGCATACCCTCTAACAAAATCTGTTTACTTAATTTAGAAAATAAAAAAATAAAACTAAACCATCTCCAAGACCTTGATATTTCCCTTAGAATTTGCAGCAACCAAGGTAGAGGACTGATTACGCCAACACACGGATGAAATGAACTGTTCGTTGTCATCCACTTCATTTCCTGATATCGGATCTGTGGTGTTGAATTTATATGACAATGCGGCCATGGGGAAAGCCTTGTGGTAGATATAAACCTGTCGACAAGATTCAAAAGAACATGTGAACATTCAAGAAGACGAAATTTACCAGTGAAAGAGTACTTCTTAGTTGTGTAGAAACAATGTATCAAGTAAAATGATTCTATAGACAAACGTATTAAAAGAAGATTAGTGGAAAGTACCTCGTTTGTTTCTGAACCAGTAGCGATGTATCCCTCGAAGACAGATAAACCAACAAAATTCTGCAAAATAACACAAGTAGTCACTTGCAGATTCAGGGTAGTACCATTTTAAAATTGTAAATACACTAATAAAAAAACTTTTTACTTTTTTTCTTTTTTTGCCAAAAGTTGTTCATCCAAATCGAAGCGGAGAGCTTTTTCCAGAATTGTAGGTAGTGCAAGAAAACTTTAATTTATTTGTCGAACAATTGTAATAACAAAGTAGAATGAAAAGGTAAAAGTGGAAAATTCGGCCCACTTTTATAAATGTGTGCGTTTGGGTTATGTATTCTGTCTAACATTGCAAAGTGGTAAAATCAAAATAAAAGAAATAACTAGTCAGGAAACGGGTCAAAGGGATCAAAAGTTGCACAAAGGGTATTCACATGGCTTCAAATCTCCTAAATCATTCTATTGATATATTAGATTTTATTGAAATCATATTTGAACACCGAGTATTTATAAAAGAAAATATTAGAATAAAAAATCAGACAGAGAGTGTTTCGGGTCAACCTGATCTAACCCACTTCAACCCAAACAAAAAATTCCCATTTTGACCCATTACCCTGTTCATGTTGCACCTGTACGAAAAAAATATATACTTTCACATTGGCGTGGCCAGTGAATGAGTGAAGCGGGCTGTCAATAACTTGAGATGTGGTGTCTGACAAATCCCAAAGCTTCAGTGTGTTATCAGTGGACGATGATACAAGAGTTGTTGAATCAATGAACTTGATGTAGCTAACAGTTTTCTTGTGTCCAACCAACGTGCAAAGTGGCATACTCAGATTTCGTAGATCATAGTAATATACTCTATGATCTGCAGAACCAAATGCAAGAAAATTACTAGATCCAGAAGGAAACTGAACAGAGCACACATTGGCCCTAGTTCTAATGGTACCAAGACTGTCTCCCTGCATTTGAAATAATAAGAATGAGTTAGCACGTGTTCATATATCTATGATGTCAGATTTAAGTATCTAAATTTCAAGAATGTAATTGCCTGATTGATGTTCCAGAGCTTAACAGAGCCATCATCACTTCCACTGGCCAGCAATGTCGGATCTGCTGCAAAATCTACAGACCAAGCACGTCTCTCGTGCTCTCTCATTTCTACGCATAATCTATTTTGGGTAATATCCCACACCTGAAAATCTTTAAATCAGCATACAGATGTCCACCAAATTCGAAGTGGCAAGATGGGCATGTCAGGCAGATTGGGTAACATGTTAAAACAGGTTTGGGTTGAAACGGGGCGGAATAGGACAGGCCTGGTTGGCCTGCAATAATATTTGTCCATTTTCTTACAAATATCATAATTTGTTAAGGTCTTAATAATGATTACAAAAGCAAAATAATTATGTTGTACACATTAAGATTAGACTTGGGAAGTTAACTCTTGGCTTTTTTTTTTTTTTTTTTTTTTTTGCCCTTTGAGATAAAGCACCACCCAACTCAACCCATTCATATGGGTTGAAATTGCCACATTTATACCAACTATTTGAAAAATGAATAGGTGTATCGCGCTGATTACCTGCACGACACCGTCAAAATTACTTGAAGCAATCTGGCTTTTGATATAGGGATTCCAACAAATACTGCTTAGCTTTGATCTTGTTGGAACTTCAACGAGCGGGAAATGGATATCTTGATTTTCGTTCAAGATTGAATCATATTCAAAAACTTTGATTTTCTTATTTACACCAGCGGTTGCAAAAAACTCCCCATCAGGATCAAAGCTCAACGAACATACAAGGTTTGTAGAATTTAAAAGATCACCTTGTTTTAAGTCAGCTTTGACTTTTAATCTACTGTATGACATGTATTTAGACAGTCCCTCCAAAAATGGATTTATCCCTCGATTTCTAGACATTTGTTTGCTGATTGGTTTCGAAGTCTTGTGTCTAGTTGAAAAGTACGCAGATTCTAGTTTCTTGAAGTTTCTCATCAATCTAGAACTACAGGTAACAGCATTTTGTTGATTTTCTTTGGGCATTCTGATGCGTTTTCTGTACACTGAGCTTGAAAAATCATCATTTTCAGCATTATTTATTGAAGGTGCAGCTTCAAAACCTGAACTAGAGGCTCGTTTTCTCCTACTAGATGCTTGCAGGTTTGTAACTTCCTGCAAATCGGCGCATAGAAATGAAACATCTCGCTGCAGGTAATCTGCAGCTTCTTGTTTTCGTTGTTGCAGCACTAAAAGAAATTCCAGCAACATCTCCTGCTCGACAATCTTTTCTTCAAGCTCGATTGCAGCTTCTCTTTCATCTAAATTTTCTTTAAGTTCATTAAGAAACTCACTTTGTAACACTTCACTGATGAAATTTAACAGTAAGTCAGCAAAATATACATAAAACTCAGTAACGGATAGGTGTAAGTTTCTGAAAATGTATTAAATTTTATCGTATCCAACTTTATTAGTTACAAATGTATGTATCAAACTTTCAGTTATTGCTATTGTATGTATATGCTCTTCGTCATATTTTTCTGCTGATGTGGCATCCATATAAGTTACGCGTCCTCAAAACCAGTGTCACATCACCGGTGTACGAATTATAAGAGGTTAGATACATACTATAAAACTAATTGCAAGTTTGATAAATACAGTAGAAACTTAATAAGTTGGATACATACAATAAAATTTTGCGTCAAGTATTTAGACACTAAAGTATTAAACCCGTTCTCTACTCAAGTCTTCACAACCCAAATCATTTTGCCCCATAAGAATCTTGATAGGCAAATAAATATTACATGGAAGTAAAATATATAAATTTCTAACTCACTCTAGTTTTGGCCTGTTAGTTGGGTCAGGATGCAACAACCGCAGTAAAAAGAAGACTTCTTTTGGCCACTTGAAATGTAATTGAGGCGGAAATAACCGGTGTCTGATGTTAGACATGGCTGCATTCTTCTCTTCTGGTGAACTACAAGGGTAATATAACTGTTCATGGAAATAAACCCAAGTGGGTTATAGAAGACGATAACCCATAGTGTAACTTGATGCTTCAGATAGTTCTGATTCAAGATTCGGAACAATAATTAAGCGAAATAGAACCATACAAAGTCATAAAAACATTTTAAAATAAAAACAAACCTCAAAAAGAAGAACCCCTAATCGATAAACATCAGAAGCACGACAACTTCGACCACCAGCTGCCTCTTCTGGACTTGTATACCAATTTGTTTCCATTTTCAGTATCTGTTTCATTGGAAACACACGTTTCTGTTCTTCTGTTTGTTTATCATCAAATTCGGAACTTATGTGTTCTGATACTTTATTAGAAACATTTCCAGATGTTTGTCTGCTTGTTACATCTTGGTAAGAATCTGAACCAGAATCTGAGCTGGAGGTGGATTCTATAAACGAAACATGATTAAACGATGACATGATAAAGCACGAAGGTCGAATATTATGAACAACAAATCCTTGAGAGTGTGCCAAGTTCACAATTTTTACTATCTGCATAAATATATGCAAGCATTCGAGTGAATCGACGACACGTTTTGTGTCGTCTAACCATTGTCTCAAACTAACATCTTTCCTTTCTAACGGCCTAACAACCGGTTCGATACCATGATCATGGTTATCATAACCATGATCATGGTTATCATAACCATGATCATGATAAGAGCTATTCATATCACCAGCTTATTGCTCCATGAAAAAGGCAACATTAGTAGCAGCTAAATATTTATTGCTAGTAATCTCTATGATTCTGTAAAATAAGAACCACAGAATTCAAATGTTTCTTTGTGGATAAAAAGTGAACTGTGGTCCAGAATTTCAGCTACAGAAATAGAATCTGCCTGGAAAACAGCTGAACCTTTTTTTCTTTTCTTTTTTAATTAAGTTTTTTGTAAATAAACATGTTTCAGAACTGAAATAAAATATTAGTAAAGGAAATGAATTAAAATACACAGAAATGATATGATGATGATATTGTGGCAAGTTTTAAAGCCTTAAACTGAAACATCACTAGTTTCCTCACCTTTTGTTTCGAGTTAATCTACGTGGCACATCTTTGTCCAGTAACACCACACCCACTTGATTCTAATAAAGTATTTATCATTATTCTTTATGAATTCAAAGAATTGTTGAAGGAACAAGTATTTTCCTAAAAAAAATAATGAGTGGTTCATGCTATTCTATGAGAGCACGCGTTGTCACCACAGTGTTTTGGACAGTGTTCTGGAGAATGTTGTAATTGAGGATTTTGTGGTGTGGTGACAATGTTCTGGACAGTGTTCTGGAGTTTTTTATTATTTGTTTTATTTATTTTTTTAATGATAATAATTGTATAAATTAATATATAAAAATAAATAAATCAAATAAAACAAGATTTAATTAATTAAAAAAAAATTACAAGTCCTAAAATTAAAATACATAATTTAAAAAGTCCTACAAATTTAAAATACAGAAGTAAATAAAATAAGACAAATCAGTCTCCCGATCCCGAACCCGAAGCACCACCTCCCGCTCCCGTGTCGTATGGCCATCCCATTGTCTCGCAAATCTTCTTCTTCTCCATTTCCAAGATGAACCTTGATTGCGGCGGTAAATGCTCAGTCGGCATAGACAAGATTCGAAGTTTGGCCTCGAGATCCTTCGTTTTGTAGTAGCCTTGCTTGTCGGATCAGATGCCTTCGAATGTTGTTTCGAGTGATTCATCAAACGAAGCATGGGAGAAACCGGCCGAACCAGAAGAAGTGGTTTTTGAGACTTCGGTTTCCTTGACTTTCCAGCCGGCCGTTGATGCGGATCGTCCCCAAATAAACCCTCATTCGGGTTTTGCGTTTCTTGCTCCGGTGGTTCATCAAAGTCCGAGTCAAAATTGACCGTCTCGCGGCGTCTTGGAACATTTCGTCTACCGACGACAAACGGAACGGGATGTAGCCACTTCTGTTTATCCTTCAAAAAGTTCCACGCCAACAAACTTGTGAAAGTTTTTTCGTTTTCCAACTTGTATAGCGTGTCACAACGGATCATCAAATCATCCCCGCCTTCACCGCTCCGTAGTTGATCCGAAAGCCTTTTCCAAATGCCTTGCCACCTGTTGCAGTCCGCATTTAGTTTGGTCCATTTTGACGACAACGCGTCTTTTCCTCGTGGGAATGGTGGATTCCGTGCGTTGTACGAATCCATAACGAGATACCAAAACGAAGACCCTTCTTGGTCAGTTCCACGTTGTGAATTTTCGGACACCGAAATCCAACTTTCGGCCAAACGAAGCTCGTCCTCCGGTACCCAAACGTTACGGTGTGGAACGACTTTTTTGGTTTTGCCCGATGAATCTTTTTTGGATTTTTTGCTTTTGGTTTTTTTGGATGATTCGGGTGTCGGGTTGGTGTCTTCAACGGATTGGACGTCAGGTTGTTGTTGACTTTGACGCCACATTTGAAATTGGGCGTATTCATCGGGTGACAATTCTGGTGGTGGTTGCATCGGTCGGTGGTAAGCGTATGGGGCAAAACCTTGAATTTGTGGGTTGAAAGATGGTTGATTTTGTTGTGGTTGTGAGGTTTGCCATTCGCTCGTGAATGGGTTCCAAGTGGATTGTAAATGGTACGGGTTGTTCGGGTTGTTCGACATGATGAAGTATTCGGGATGAAGAAAATATAATTTTGGGATGAATTTTTGGTTGTTTGAATTGTGTGTGAAAGTGTGTTTGAATTGTGATTTGAGATTGTGTTTGAGGTGTTTTTAAATAGCAAAAAGAAGTTTTTTTTAAAAAAAAAAAAAATTTGGCCGTTCAACAGCTATGTTTTAAATTTATAATTTTTTTTTTAAAAAAAAAACCTAAAAACTAACTGTTGTAAAAAAAAAGAAAAAAAAAAGGAAAACGTTGAAGACTCCGGCGTTTGAAGCAAGACGGCAACCCAAAAAATCGACGAGAACGTCGTCGGGAACGCCGTCCCGGTGCGGCAGAACGCCGTCCGACGGCGTTCTCGTCGGAAAACGGCGACGAAAATCCCCCACACCCCGTGCTCTAAAGCTTTGATGAAATATCAAATTTCATTTTTTTTTTACTTTTGTAAATGAAACATTTCAAATAATCATACAACTATAATACTATATTCCGGTATATTGGTGGATCAATCAAAATTACGGGAATCAAAGGGTCCGCACCCAGTTGTAGGGTCCTACGGGCACCTTATTGGGTCCAAGGGTGACACAGAACAAAAATGATCGTAAGTCCTAATGCGAATGTTAAATTTGAAATTCAAAGAAAAAATATTATTAAACGTTACGAAACAATGAATAATCCCTAACTATTTAAAGGTCTATTTGAAGAGGAAGAAACCTTTATTTTCTAAATACCTAGCATCCTAACTTAATTAGGTAACAAATCATAATATGTGATTCAAATTAAATCAATTAAATATTAAACAAAAACCCATCTACAATTTTGTCCCCTTCGAAGGGGCCTTACTAAGATCCGAAATGATTAGATTAAGTGTATTCGAAAAATAATAAGATTCAATCGATCTGAAAAAATATTTTTTTGACTTAAAACTGTTTTTAACCGTCATGTTGATGGCATTTGTTTCATTGTATAGTTTGAGACATATCAAGAACCAAACATTTTCGGGAATCTGACTGTGTACACAAACATACTCAAACCGAATTTTGTCTCAAAGTGAAATTTCGTAAACTCGGACGTTAACATGGTCAAAATTGTAGCTCTAAGTACAAATGTACAACGATACATCATCAATTTTCTAAAAAAGGGTTCATTAAAATTATTGTTATTTTTATTACTCTCCAAACTAAAAAAACATAAATGGAGCTTTCTAGACAAAGCTGAAATGGAGTTTAGTCCGAGGGTCCACGTACTTCCTAGACCTAAATTTGTTATCTTTCGTTTAGACTTTTTGTCTATGCATAAAGAAAAATAAACTTTGATGGCCTACGTCAAAATATATAAAAACAGATAAAAGTTCAATGTAATACGGTAAAAAAAAAAATGTAGAATGAAAGAATTAATAGGATTGCTCCATTTCAATTATTCATTTTCACTTTTTATTTTTAAAACTAAATATCTCACAAACCTTATATCCATAAATTATAAAAATTACACCGTTAGAATCAGCGTCTTTTTATCTTTAATTAGAGATCTCACATGACATACTCTCGACGAACTTTTTTTTTTCCATTTTATAATGGGTATGTGAAATTCGTAATAGTAAATCACATGTAATTTAACACTCACGTGAGAATATATTTACAATCAAATTATAAGTTTTAAATCACTATCTATAATCACATGTGAACATTCAAATTTACAATTATAAGTTTAAAATCACATAAAAATAATTTATTTACTCATAAATCACATGTGATTATACATAAAATCACACGTGATTATACATAAAATCACATGTGATTATATAAGTCACATTTTCTACGACCCAACAAAAATGAAAAAAAAATTGTCGAAAGTATAGCTTGTGAAATCTCTAATCGAAGAGAAAAAGACGCTGATTTCGAATATGTAATTTTTATAATTTTTGGTCATGCCGTTTGTGAGATATTTGATTTTAAAGATACGAGTGAAAATTGAGTTTTAAAGAAATGGAGCAATCATATTGGTTCTCCTATTCTTCACTTTTTAGCATTTTACATTGAACCCATCTCATATAAACAGAATATATATAACTCATATCGAAGGGGTGTTTGGGATGACTTGTTTTATATGCTTATTGTTTATTTTTACGATATATAAGACATAAACAAATAATCTTCACTAAATACTTAAAAATAAATATGGAGTCACCTGCTTATTTTTCAAATAGAAAAGTGTTTACAAATAAGCAATCTCAAACACTCCATAAGTTTTAACATGCTAATTTATTTATTTATAAAACACCTTTTAAAAGCATCGCCAAAATGTTATGAGTATAATAGTTGAGATCTTGATATTCTTATAAAAAACTTTCAGATTTAAATCTTACTAGCTGCAATTTTTGAGTAGCTAGAGAAAATGTTGAAAAGGATCACGGTGAATCTTGTTCACACATCAAGTACAATTATTCAATGTTTTAAGAACCAGTTCGACCGGTCTGGTCCGACCGGATTTTTCTAAAATTTCGGCTCAAAATAAACCTGCTGGCCGAACCGGCGTGTTGAACAGGTTAATTTTTTTAATTTTTATTTTTTAATATAAAAACTAATTAAAATGCTTTCTAAACTTAAAGAAGCCTTTAAGCCCCCCTTAAATTGGATAGTAAGTTGAATTGTGGACTTTGTTGTCGTTATATAGAGGGTGATTCTTATGTTGAGATTGTGTTCTCACTTATGTTGGACAAATTAAAATTAAAGTTTTAAACAAATAGAAAAATAAAATAAAATTATTGGTCACAAAATATCGGCTTGTTAACCAACTAATATAACATTTAACTTATTATAATTGTTTACTCTAAATATATTTATTACATATATTGCAACACTCATGATATATATTATATTCGAAAATTAAAAGTATATTATCAAATTATAGTTTGTTGATATTATATATATCTTATGAGGCGATATGTATTATTTGATGATGTATTACAATATAAAATGCGTTATTAAAAGTTAATTTATAGATATACAATGCGTTATTAATTGTTAAAAAGTAGTATAAAATATAATTATAAAATCCTATCGTTAAGAATGTTGTTTACTTGTTGTTAGATTCTATGTCTTTGAACAAAGTTATTTGTTGGATTGTTAAATTATTTGGTAGACATGATTTTGTATGTATTTTACTTCATATATATATTCTGTTTTCAGATTTTAACAACTCCGATTCGACTTTTCGACTCAACTGGTCCAATCAAAAATTGACACTTATCCGGTTCGACGAAAAAAATCAGGTTTTAAAACACTGCAATTATTGATCGCCTTAATCACAAAAAGAAAGGTCAATGTCAACTTAGATTTAGAATTTAGATTGTTACTTAAGCAGTATAGGTTATCCAACGTGGCACCCATGCAAACATTTCCGGTCCCACTGTCTTTCTCATCGCAACCGTACACGTAACCCACCACGAACTAAAATAATGATCTAACGGCCGAAAATCATCCAAGTAAGTAATCATTTACGTAGCTCTCCCTACCGTAGCTATAAAAGGAACGCACTCACATGTTTAAAAACACTAGCACCAAGTCCATACTCCATAATCTACCCCCAAATTCTTTAGATTAAAAACCCTCATTTTTTTTGCATATTAAATTATCATCTAAAATTCGAGATGAAAGACGATAAGAAAACGAATGATTTTTTTTTTGATATAGTTTAATCCGTCAAAAATCAATCTGTATCTGATAGTAACCCGTAGCGCGAAAAAAACCCTAGAAATTAGGGCTTTTGGTTTTGATTCATATTCTGTTGATTTTAATATTTTTTTGATAGTTTCGATCAATGGATTCGACTGCAATTGCAAAGTACACCCCTCAGAAGTAATACTTTCTATTCTCTCAATTGTTTATATCGTTATACGGTGTGGATGTGAATTTTGATGTATATTTGTGTATTTTTGAATCTTTTTTTATAGGAAAAGAGTGTTTCCAGGGAGTAGTAGTTCACCGTGTATGGACCCTGATGTGATTGAAATTGCTCCACCATCGGCTGATGAGATTTCGAAATTGAAATCAAAGGCCAAGGGTAAACGTAAAGAGGTATATAATCAATGCAAGGGTTTCTCGATTGTTTTTTGGTTGATTGAATTGTGTAGGTTTGTTAGTATGTTTTGTCTTGTTTTTGTGAAACCCTAAAGTTAGAAAGTTGATATGCATTTTGCTATTATATCAGGATAAATTACTTTTCTGTTGTAATTGTTTTGCGTTTTGCCTATTTATTTCTGGTCCACATTTTAATGACAATAGAAGTGGTGGTTGGATGAATTATTTTGTTATAAGGGGCTGTTTTTTGACAGAATAATAACGTGCTATCAAGAATTCGGGTACAAAGTTATGAACAGTTACTAGTAATTTCACGTCTATAATACACTCAAAATGCTTGTGTGTGGTCAAGTTTGAGAAAGGCTGAGCTGTGGAGTTTCTGTAGGGAGGATAGTGAGGGTGATTTTTCAAATATGGTTAGATGGTTTTACTTTAAATATCATGAAATGAAATGTATTTAAAAAATTGATCTGGTTATCCATTGTTTGGCTTAAATTGTGTAGATACTTTGATATCATCTTTTTCCTTCACTAATATCATCTTAACGCCCAAGTTTTACCTATTTTTTAAGTTCTTTGGGTTTTGTTTCTACACAGCTAGCTCTGGGGTAGAAGTTTGTTTGTTATTGTTTCTATTGCCCTACCAGGTGAAGTTTTGCATCATAGACTTATTGATGATTTGTGTGCTTCAAGAGAAAAAATCTAGTATATTATAGTACCTTCAGTTAAAGCCCTCAATCCCTCACTAAACAAGAAAATCTTTAGAAATTGCATTGCAAATTATATTCCCACTGATAAAAAATTTAGTACAAAATCAAAATCATTGGAAAGAAGTTTATGTTAAATACACGATTCTAGTATCCACTATTGTCTAGTGTAATCAATCTTTCATTTTTATGTGCTGGGAAAGTATATACAGTCTCAAAGTAGGACGTCTGAGACGCTGAGGAACCTGTAGCCTGAACCAATCAACATCTCGAAATCCAATAAGATGCTTAGATATGTACATATATCATACATTGAACAAGAAGCGAGATAATTATCCACTGCTTTGTGCGGGTACCCTGCTAATAATAACATAACGCAGTAAATGAAAAATAAAATTAAACCCTTAGATGCTCCTATATTTTCTCAACTCTGGTGCAGTGTTGCTGCAAGTATCGGTTCAGTTTCTTAATTTAGAAGCATATTTAAGCTCCTATATTTATCACTCCATTGATTCCTCTATATGTGACCTAATGTTCCCAGATTGCCTCTTATGAAATAATTGATGTTGACATGGATGAAGACCGCAATGATGTAGTTTTCATTGATGCGAAGGTTGAGTGTAATTCAAAGAGGAAGGTATACATTTCTCCATTTCCCGTTATATGTTTTAAGTTCAAATGTTATGCCTAATTGTGTTATTGTAGAGCCTAGTTATACTCATTGATATTTCTGTTTCTAGCGTTCCATGGGCATCTCTTTAGGTGCTAGTAGTGCATCACATTTTAATTCAAAGACCGCGGACAACTCTGTAAAAACAGTAGAGTCAAATAATAAAGGGAAGGTATAAGCTCTTCCTGATTGTGTTTCTTAACTTGTTTTCTGGTGATATATATGTAATTCTGGTAATTAACTTAATTCTTCTTTCTCATTTAGGAGGTTCCGTTGGATCCCGGTCATTCTTCTAAGAGTTCTACCCCAGGATCAAATAACTTTTTTGATTTAGATGATTATGTTTTTGATAATGATTATTTGGCTTTGCAATCTCATTTTGATGACTTGGATTTCCCTACTGGAATTGAAGCTCCCATTCCCTGCTTTCCAGATGTCTTCCAAATGAATAAGAAGACCTCTGCAAATCCGTTGGAAACTTTCCATTCACACTTAGCCGCAAGTCAAAGTCAACCAAATGGGGTTGACCCATTTTTCACATCTCCCTCGGTTCCTTCAAGTAAAAAGGATCCACCTTCCCGGAAAAGGACCGCCAACAAAGGTGTAACGATAACTAG
Source organism: Gnaphalium uliginosum (assembly GCA_963930675.1). NCBI lineage: Eukaryota > Viridiplantae > Streptophyta > Magnoliopsida > Asterales > Asteraceae > Gnaphalium > Gnaphalium uliginosum. The sequence goes on along the minus strand of OZ005681.1, from coordinate 6,340,043 downwards.
CAATGTTAAAACAGTTCTTGCACAGAACATGCTCCCTAGCTATACTGGATTTGGTAACGGTTTGTATTATAATGATGGTCTTGATATGCAAATTGGTTATGGCACTTCAAGTTTTTCTACAGTTCATCCAAGTCTTATGTTGCCTGAATCTGGGGGTATATATTCTACGGTAGATATGTTACTGGGCCCGGATACCAGAAATAAAATAAGCCCAAACTTAACAGGTTCAAGTGTGGTGGGAAGTTCTTCTAGCATGGCTAGGCTTGATAGTGATGATGTTGTGAAAAGGTATCAAAGTTTTAAGAAGTTTGATACTGTCGTGGACTTCTCTGATCATCTTTATTCAAAACAGAAGTCTGCAATGAAGCAGGCAAGCTTGCATTTTCATAAATATTTTGTTCAAATTCCTTCTTTAATGTTCACTTCCATTATTTCATACACATACCTTTCACATGTTTCAGCCACCAAAGAACTGGGCTAAAAGGATCCAGGAAGAGTGGAGGATTCTTGAAAAAGACTTGCCTGGTATGTCTCACATGGTGAACCGTTCATTAATGCGTCAAAACACTAATACATGCTAAGTTTTTGTCCTTTTTTTTCCTGCAGAGACAATATTTGTGAGAGTTTATGAATCGAGAATGGATATCCTAAGAGCTGTAATTATCGGAGCAGAGGGAACTCCATATCATGATGGGCTCTTCTTTTTTGATGTGTGTTTCCCAAGCAGCTATCCAAATAGCCCGCCTGTAAGTCTTATTTATTTTATCCACTTGATCTTAATGCATATACCTGTTAATGTCATGTGCTATTTTTATTTTCAGCTTGTGAAGTATCACTCTGGTGGTCTTCGTATAAATCCAAATCTCTACAACTGTGGCAAAGTTTGCCTTAGCCTTTTGAACACATGGAGTGGCGGTCAGCGGGAGAAGTGGCTTCCTGGCACTTCGACAATGCTCCAAGTTTTGGTTTCAATACAGGGTTTGATTTTGAACACAAAGCCGTTCTTTAACGAACCAGGATATGCACATTCTAGTGGCACTGTACATGGAGAAAAGCAGTCCTTGCAGTACAATGAGAATACCCTTATCTTATCGCTTAAAACAATGGTGTATACCATGAACAAGCCACCCAAGGTAATTTTTAGAGGTGATAAAAATGGGTGGGTCGGGTATGTTGAGTAATGGCTGAAAACGGGTCATTTTAAGCTCAGGACAGGTTGACTCTAAAGTCTAAACATTTTATGTCCCAAAGTCTTATAATTTTATAATGAACAATGGCTGTGTCAAATATATATATATATATATAGGGGAAGGCTCAAATGAGAACCTATAAAGTTGACACACTGTATAATATTAAGTTATTTCATTTTTCTATTTGTTTTGACATGCCAGTGTAAAACAAAAGACCCGTGTTGACCCATTCACAACTTGTAAGTAAATGGGTTCAAATTGCTAACTCTGGCAAGATTGCTTCATTCCATTTCCCCTTCAGGTTTTGAGTTACTTTGTATTTTTTTTCATAGTTGCTATACTTGATGTTCTACAGAACTTTGAGGATTTCGTCGTTGGACATTTTCGCAATCGTGTTCGTGATATTTTAATGGCGTGTAAAGCTTATACGGAAGGTGTTCAAGTGGGGTGTCTTGTGAGAGGAGGGGTACAAGATGTTGATGAGGGTGAGAATAGCTGTTCAGCTCAGTTCAAGAACAATGTCACTTCATACATAAAGACCCTTATAGCTGCATTTAAGAAGATTGGAGCTAACGAAGCTGATGAATTCTCAACCTTAAGTGGAAAGAAATTTTCTGCACCGGCACCAACAGCTCCAGCACCAGCACCAACGGTTGCTCATTCTTTTGGTTATCCTCCATTCCAGTTTAATCCTATATCTACATATAATTATCATTAGTATAGAGATGCCAATGCTATTGGATTTTGATAGACTGCAGTTTTCTTATCTTTTGGATATATTTCATCTCTGGACCCCGTATATGATTATATTATGATATGTATATAGGGGTTATAGAGGGTATTTTGACCAACTCTTTTTTAATGCTAGATTTTGACTTTTTATTTATATTAGCCCCTTTAGAAATATGTGTTCTTGTTTGTACACCCTAATCCTTAAGTTCTAAAATTCTTAAATAATTAATAAAGTTGTCATGTCATATTTTTGAGGATCATTTGTGTAATTTTTGTGTGAGCATGAAATTATGAGTTAACCAAGTATAACGTACTTTTATACTCTTTTCGTCCCAAAAATTGTCACCCAATAATTTTTGTGTATTTTTGTGTGAATTAAGATAAATTGTGTAAGTTAATTTTGTTCTTAAGGCAAATTTGTCTAACTTTATTTAAAAAATAAACAACTGAGAGTAAAAAATGAGAATAAAATGAGGAATTTAATAAATTTTAATAGTTATTTTTGCAAGTGAATAATTTTTTTGAAACATATATAAATAGTATTGTGGAGATTTATTTTGAGAAAGATGTAGTATTTTTTTAAAACCACTTTCTATCATTGTTTATGTTCTAGAGTAAACTACACAAATAGTTCTTGTAGCTTGTCATATTTTACGGGTTTCGATCCGTTTGTGGTCTTTCAAAATGCCGTTTTGTTGCTTAAATGATTTTACATCTAAATAAATATGAAATATGATCATGAATTCATGAGAAACCTGTAACTTATGACTTATGAGTGACGTGTAAATAAACATGGACTTGGAAGTACAAAATGTAAGTAGCAATCAGAATCTTACATGTGTCCTTCCACTCACTAGCAATGCCTTCTTTTTCTCCATTGTTTCCTGCCACCACTTTTATATCCAATTTTTAAAATTCAAATGCTATCTTTAACATAATTAACTCTATAAAAAATATATATATCAATATAATGAGCATTTCAAGCTCTTTAATATGAGACGAACTTTATAGAAAAATTCAAAAACTTTTTTCTGGGTAATTATAGATTTCTAAACCCAGGTTCGGCCGTGGGCCGGTGAACAGGGCCCAAATTTAAGAGGGGCCCATATACAGATATCCAAAACAATACGTGTATGTATGTCTATAAATATTACTAATCCAGTCCAGAAACTTTAAAAAAGCCCATAGATATCCGATTTCATTTGGTTATATTTCACCTGTCATCAACATCAAAGTTTTAACTGCCGGTTCATAACAAACTTTCGTCAATTTAAAATTGCCAATTTCCAAACATCCTAGTATGTATTCCTAATTTCCTATTATTACTTTTAGTTATAGTTATTGGGTTTTTTATTAAATTTTTTGATTTGATCTTTGATACGTAGTATTTCATTAGTTTAATTATCCAATTATTTAATTATATATTAAAATTTAAATAATTCGAGGTTATATAATTTTAATTGGTAGGTTGTTCATTGTGGACTTCAAGAGAATAGACATTTGAACACTTGTCACTTATTGTTTAATTGTTTTAATATAAGAAATTTTGCTTTTTAAAAAGGCATTCAGATATGAAAAGCATAAGTGATTCATGTTTAGAGGGCCTTTTTTTCTATCCCCGTACCGGGCCATCAAATTCTCCGGGGCGACCCTGCTAAACCCTATTAATCAACCTTAAACTCATATATGCATATTTTTAACAATCAATCCCAAATTGTATCTTTTTGCTCAAAAATATTTTTAAAAGCATACTTATTAACCCTTAAAATGAGGATGATTCGACGGAGTAGATGAAGCCATCGGTGCTGGTGGGAGGAGGTCGGAATACGCCGTCGGTGGGATGGTTGCCAGATTCAATGGTGATGGTGGTATGGTCAAACAAATGAAAGTAAGTAGGTTTTGAGCGGAAGAATTAAATTCAACAAGAAGATTAAATAATGTCGGTAATTTTAGTGTAATTGAGACTTACTCAAAATCAAAGGTACTCCAAATTATGTTATAAAACGAGCTGATAAGTGCGGAGTGCACACCTGTTCGTGAAACATCGCACATTTTCGCAAAAAGTCGTGTCTGTTCGTTGATTTAACCGCCAACAACCATTATGTATATAACAGAATTAACACATAATCATTTGATTCTATTGGACAAAGGAAAACACAACATAATCTCTTTGTTTCGCTCAAAATTTTCTCTGTCAAGATATTGAGTGATTTCTTGAATTATCCCAATAAGAATTTCGTGATACTTAAGCAGTGTTGGGTCGAAATAATTTATTGTGAAATTGATTCTACACGATTCAAGGAATTAGTCAAGATTATCATCACATCATGTTATACATTTCTAACAAATCAAATGGTTGTAAAAGCTATTATTCTGTGTATGATGAGATTTTGTTTACATAAACCTTGATTTCAGTTTACAATTGGTATAGATGAAAAAGTGAGTCAATGAAATTTTAATTATTTAACTTAACTTTTGTATGTGATCATTCTTACAAGAAACCTCTCATGCTAGAGTTGAAAAGTTTTTCTAAGAGTTTGGCATGATCTTCATTACTGATTTCTAGAAGGGATGATTTTTAGAATTAGCAAGTTAAATTTATCTCTGTTTTCCTACTGTTTGAAGTGTAACGTCTTAATACATTTACATCTCTATACTTTCTCTAATGAAAATACTAAAATGATAAAACAAGAAAATAAAAAAGACAATCGAGTCTCAATCGTAACTGTAGAGTTAGACCACATCATGTAATCCTACGTGGCGCTCATGCAAACTAGTGTAATACCCTTGCGGTGTCCCAAAAACACTAAAATAATCCGAACGCAATCGTGTTACAATCCAACTGCTTCAATTAATATGAACCCAATCGTGTTACAATTTACACATAAAATAATCATACACCCTAAAATGATGCTTTCCTTCATTGCCTTATAATTTTAAACAACACTAATAACACAAATGATCTTATATTCGGTGAAATAACTAACCTTTCTTAACTATAGAATCTACCTACCATTCCATCTTTATAGATATTTTAAAATTAACACTTCATTCTATATGTTTAAACGATCTCCATTTAAAATTCAGTAAATCAAGATATTTATTTTACATTAACACTTCATATTTATATTATTTTATAGTAAGGTTACGAAAATATACACATCCAAGATCACGTACAATTTTTATATTATTTAATTATATTTATATAATTATCTATCTCTAATTACATTTGCAGATGATTTCGTTATCGATGATGTCACACCAATTTGTTCTTTCGTATTTGTACTTAGCTATTTAATAAATGTACATTTTATTTTTAAAACCTTGATGATATCATTTTTAGCCATTGTTAAAATCTTTACCATCGCAAGTCGCAACGTACAAGTACTCAACTAGCACGGAGGAAATTAAGGGTGGTTTGAAGCAGCTTTTTTGTAGACAATAAGCTATGAAATACTCCGTATAAGCTTTCATTTTTGGGCTACAAGCCCGCTTATATGCCCAGCTATTCTTCCAAGAGATTTAGTCCAGGATCAAATAACTTCTTTAATTTTCCAGATGAGTATGTTTCTGATGATGCTTATTCGACTTTGCAATCTCATTTTGATAACTTGGATATCCCTACTGGGATTGAAGCTCCCATTCCTTGGTTGGAAGATCTATTACAAATGAATGAAAAGACCCCTGCAATTCCATTGGTGACTTCACATGCACAGTTGGCATCAAGTCAAAGTCAACTGAATGGGGTTGACCCATCATCAACATCTACATCGTTTCCTTCAAGCATATCAAGTCCATCCAGTGGGAGAAGGCCCACTTATTTTGATGTAATGCCATCACCCACATGGATCACATCTGTATCGCTTCCTTCAAGAAACAAAAGTACAGACGGCCCGAGAAGACCCACATATTTTGATGTAATGCCACAAAGCAATTCAAAATATGTTTCAGCACAAAACATGCCTTATGGTTATACTGGATTTGGTAGCAGTTATTACTTTTCTCACATGCCTTATGGTTATACTGGATTTGGTAGCGGTTATTATTATTCTAATAGTCCTAATACCGGATACGGTAATGGCACTTCAAGTTTCTCAACAGTAGACACACCATTTTCTGGATGGGGTAAATCAGTATTAAAGAATGATTCAGAGATGAATGATGTTTATTCAAGTTTTATGTCACCTGAAAATGAGAGTATATACTCTATGAAGGATACGTTAGTGGGCCAGGATAGTGGAAACGATATAAATCCACACCCAAGAAGTTCAAGTTTAGTGGGAAGTTCATCGAGCATGGAAAGACTTGATAACGATGAGGTTCCGAAAAGGTATGAAAGTTTCAAGAATTTTGATAGGGTTGTGGATTTTTCAGATCACCTGTATGCAAAACAGAATTCTGCAATGACGCAGGCAAGTTTGCGTATCATGAATATATTTCTACTTCTCATCCTTTTATATACACTTTCATCATTTCATAGACATAATAAGTACATGTTTCAGCCACCAAAAAACTGGGCTAAAAGGATACAAAAAGAGTGGAGGATTCTTGAGAAAGACTTGCCTGGTATGCCTCACGTATTGACTCGTTCATGAAAAATACTAATGAATATATGTTAAATTTTGTCCTTTTATTATTTTTATTTTTGGTTACAGATACAATATTTGTGAGGGTGTATGAATCGAGAATGGATATTTTACGAGCTGCAATTGTCGGAGCAGAGGGGACTCCGTATCACGATGGTCTCTTCTTTTTTGATGTGTGTTTCCCAAGTAGCTATCCAAAAAGCCCACCTGTAAGTCTTCATCTTTATTTTATCTACATGATATACATTTAACTTCATGTGATATTTTTATTTTTAATTTTTTGCAGCTTGTGCTATATCACTCTGGTGGTCTTCATATAAATCCAAATCTGTACAGCAGTGGCAAAGTTTGCCTTAGCCTTTTGAACAGGTGGATTGGCGGTCGTCAGGAGATGTGGCTCCCTGGCACTTCGACAGTGCTCCAAGTTCTAGTTCCATCCAGGGTTTAATTCTGAACACAAAGCCATTCTTTAATGAACCTGGATTCGAACACTCGAGTGGCACCTTAAATGGAGAACAACAGTCCTTGCTTTACAATGAGAATACCCTTATTTTATCGCTCAAAACAATGGTGTATACCATGAACAAACCCCCCAAGGTAAGATTTGGAGGTGGCAAAAGGGGTGGGTCGGGCAAGTTTGGTAATCGGTCATATCCAGTAAATTTTGGTTACACTTGATAGTCGAAACATGCAGGTCATGTTTAATTGAGTTGAAACACTTTTGTTCCAAATATTCTAAATGTTTCAGGCGACCGGTTTCTCCACTTTTATTATTAATTTTTTACTAATATTTATAATTATAATTATATCTGTAATTATTATTATTATTATAATATTGAGATAAAACATAACGTGAATGGTTTGATATTGCCATATCCTAAGCATGTTTCCGTCTATACCCACGAGGTTTATTTTTATTTTGATTTTTAATATTATCATCATTAATATCATTATTTTGCTATGTTTACTGTTTTTCATTATGCAGAACTTTGAGGATTTGGTGGTTGTGCATTTTCGCAATCGTGTTCGTCATATTCTAATGGCATGTAAAGCTTATACGGAAGGTGTGCAAGTCGGGTGTCTTGTGAAAGGAGGTGTACAAGATGTTCATGAGGGTATTAATAGCTGCTCACCCAGTTTCAAAATAGACGTGACTTCATACCTACAGACCCTTATAGGTGCATTTCAGAAGATCGGGGCTAAAGAAGCTGAAGAATTCCTTCCTTTAACTGAAAAGACGGGAAGTCCTTTACCTGCATTTGCACTGAAGAACTCCATTTCAGTTTAATACTCCTATATCTGCTTATAATCATCATTGGTGAGAAATGCCAATGTTACTGGATTTTGAACTCCATATGATTATGATATGCATATAGGGGTTAGAGGTTTCTCTGACCAACTCTTTTCTAATGTTTAGTTTGACATTAATCATATACCCCCTTGGGAAACATATGTACCAAATGGTATTATAGGCTGCTTGATCAGTTATGTATATATGTGTTTGTGGCAATTGATTTTCCACCATTTCGGTATCATCGTGTATCGATGGTCGACCATCATGTCCTTTTCAAGTCACTAAAAATGTAATTGTCATTTTTTTCGTGTAGCTTGTTGATATGAGGTTTGAGGAATTTGATTCTGAGTGAGCCATCTTTGAATCACGTATGAGACCAAAATGAAGTCTCATGAGGTCCTGTTTATACATTAACATGGGAAGTGATTTTACCATATAAAGATTCAGATTCACATCTAAACCGCATCCGGCTCGTGTAGTGTCATCCTCAGCTCCTAGTGATTCTTGCAATGTAGCTAGTATTACTTGTTTGAGATTTTACCACATCAAATTCACTCTAGATTAACCGTTAACAGTTATGTTCTTACATATTCAACTTTATTTTTAATTGACCTGAACCAATAAGCTCTTAGTGAGGCTACTTAGATGAACCACTTTCAATTATTAGAACGTAATGAGCGAAACTCGGCGAGGTTAGAATTTTTTATTTTAGAATACTAGCTTTGGAGTATTGAATTTTCGTAACTCAATAAAAGGTGAATCATTTGTTATGTAACGGTGTTCCAATTTATAGCATTTCTAAAACTACTGTACAATTTTTGGAGCTCTTTAAGAATTAGTTTTAGGTTATGTGATCAATCATTGACTTGGTCCGTAATTTTCTTTTAAAAAACGTTTCCTTAAAAAAAAAAATAATAATAAAATATTCAACTAATTTTCTTTTTCAAAGTAAAACAGATAAATTTCGTAAGTTGAGGGGGGTAAAATGTTAAATCTTAAATCTCATGAATGTACCCTCCATGTAATATCGCCCATAAACCCTTGACCAACCGCTAACCCTAAAATTCTTTCGACCGCCATTAACAATTAAAAAAAAAAGTTACATATATATACCTAACAATTGCCATCCTGTATCTCGCCGGAAAACTTATTTCAACGTATTCCCTCGTCGGCGTAATGGAAATCCACGGTTTCCAATACGATACCTTATCTCCATTATCATACACCGCCGTGTCCACCTCGCCGGTCACACCACCGCCAGAAATCGAATCCTCCGGCGACACCGAACCTTACCTTGTGCTACGTAATCATATTCATCTAACCTCGAATTCTACGCCGTTACCGGAAACTTCCGCGCCTGAGTTTTTCTCGCTCGACGTCGATGCCGACGGGGACGAGGACGGCGACGGCGACGGTTGGAGAACGCCTACGCCGCCGTTAAAGCGTTCACGGTTAGCTACTCTGGTACCTGATGAAGAAGAACCGAAGAGAAGCCTTGAAGCTGGTTGGTTCCGTGCTAATTGTAGGTTTAAAAGCCCTATGCTTCAGCTTCATAAAGGTAATTTCATTAAGTTTATGTTATATTACTTTAATTTTATTGTTAGTGCAATTCTGTTGTTCTATTTAATTTGTTATAAAAGAATAATATCAGAGAGATATGTATTCCCTTGATATTATGAATAGTCCTTAACATTATGTTTTTTTTGGCAGAAATACTGGACTTCTGTGATTTTTTATCTCCTACTGCTGAAGAGCAAGTGTCGCGTAGCACGGCGGTCGAAAGTGTAACGGATGTTATAAATTATATCTGGCCTAAGTGCAAGGTACAATTTTGCCTGAGTGGTGATATGAAACGGATATAGATGCAAGAGAGAGACATAATTTGATAGTGTTTATATGCGTTGTAGGTAGAAGTTTTTGGTTCATTCAAGACAGGTTTGTTCCTGCCAAGCAGCGATGTCGATGTAAGATCATTTTGTTATTTAATTAATTATTGGAACTTATATATTGCTTTGCATGCCACTTCTGTTATTCGGTTGCTTTTAGAACTGATGCTAGTTCAAAAGAACTATTTCAGATTTGCTTGTTTTGTTATTTAAATGTTGTAATTCTGTTGGACCTTATGGTTGCTTGCTTAACTGTAGATGGTGATACTAGAATCGAATATTCGAACTCCTCAAATGGGTTTACATGCTCTCTCTAGAGCTTTATCACAGAGAGGTGTTGCAAAAAAGATTCAGGTACTCTTTAATATTTGGTAGATTTATTATCACTATCTTTGATTCTTTGTGTAATTTACATATTCATACTGTCAAATATATCAGGTGATTGCCAAGGCTCGTGTGCCGATCATTAAATTTGTGGAGAAAAGAAGCGGCATCTCATTTGATGTAAGGTTAGACGACCCAAACATCTTATCTTTATATAATGAGATTGTTAACATCTGAATTCTACCAGTTTTCCTGAATACTTGCATTCTGTACGACAGTTTTGATATGGACAATGGACCAAAAGCTGCTGAATATATTCAGGTTTGTTTCTCATATGTAAGAAAGATATAAATAGTAAGGAAACTTCCATAATTATGCCAACATTTTTTTTTTCAGAATGCTATATCTAAGTGGCCCCCTTTGAGGCCATTGTGTCTGATCTTAAAAGTTTTTCTGCAACAACGAGAGTTAAACGAGGTATGTGATACATTTCTTTCTCATTTTCAATAATGCTTGTTTTTTTGTTCTGTTCAAGTTCACCATTAACGAGTTCTGATTGTTGCAGGTGTATTCTGGTGGGATTGGGTCCTATGCGCTCCTAGCTATGTTAATAGCAATGTTGCGGGTACATATTATAAAGCACTTACCATATGGGTACTTGTTTCGTTTCTGATAATAAGACATTGGACACTTATCTTTTCTAGATTGATGTCACTTGTATACTTCATCCATGCATTATTCTATTAATGTTTCTTGTAATGGGTTTGATTTCTTTGGTTATAGAGGCATCTTCATATGACTAGTCTTCTGCATAATCACCGATGTAGTTTTATTCCGTTTTCAATATCTAAATGGATTATTGCTTTTCTTTTATTGCTTTTGCTTTCAATGATTGTACAGAACTCGCTTGCTACACATGCTTTCTCGGAACATAATCTTGGAGTCCTCCTGGTACGATTTTTCTCCTTGATGTGAAGTTGTACGTTTTGAGCATTATTACCTGGAAATTATATATGTTGTATTAAAGGTAGACATTAGTTTTGTGTAATTTTATCGGAACTTGCTCTGTTTCTTTGGAAGTAGGTAACGTTCTTTGATATGTATGGGCGTAAGTTGAACACATCTGATGTCGGTGTATCTTGCAATGAAGGAGGCACTTTCTTCTCAAAGAAGAGCAAGGGGTAAGAAATATCTGGTAGTCATGTGGTCATTAAAGACTGGCCGTTACCTTTTCATTTTACGATATTTTACAATAAATTACTTGGATAGGTGACATGGTATTTGATTTAAATGCACTTCGCTTCTTATATACCTGTTGAATGTTGATTAATAATTTCTCTTTCTTTTTCTACTTGCAGGTTTTTAAATGCAAACAGGCGGTCACTGATATCCATCCAGGATCCACAGGTAATCTATTTTCAGTTTTCTTTATTATTACTAAGATTTATTTGTTATGTTTAAGCAAAATGGTTTTTGGTTTTTACTCAATTTGAAGCTATTTAGAGTTCTATTTGGTTGCTAGCTTTGCTTCTAACAAAGTTAGAATTGATTTGGTTTTTCCTATTTGATAATAGGCGCCGGAGAACGATATAGGCAAAAATTCCTTCAACTATTTCCAGGTTAGTAGGTGTTCCAACTTTAGCATTAGCGTTGTGTGCAGTAAAATGTAACGTAGTTTATGCCTGGTTCTTGTTTAGATTTTGGCCTTTCAAGAACTATAAACAATAATATCCCTGTTTTGTTTTTTGAGGGATCACGTGAGTCAACTAGCAAGTGATTACATGGTAATATGGTATAACTTTTCTGGGATAAACGAGACTCTTCACTTTTTATGTTTTGTTCCATGGCCTACATGCTATTGCTAGAGGTGGCAGTTTTAATTCATTTACTTACACTTGCAACTCGAGTTGTATCTCTTAACAGCTCAAATGGGCCGAACTCGAGTAAGCTGTATCTCAATGTTATCAACTTTTAGTAATAGCTTTCTCTGAAGAAAATTTGTATTATATTTTATAGTACACTGCTTTTAATCATCATCCAAAAAAGTGTTGGTGGGGTCAACCCAACCCGGGCCGTATTGATTTATATATCACTCAACCTGAATTGTTTCCGTTACCTGACTTGAACGACCCACATTTTGCAAACTCAAGCTGTTGACATGTTTTTAGATACCACAAAAAAATGCACTGCATTTCGTTGTGGTTGCTTTTTAGGACCATGTTACCATTTATTAGTAAAAAGGTAGAATTAGTAACACTGTCCTTCAATCAAAAATGGAAATAGTTAAGTTTTTGAAAATATATGGCAGAAAACGGCAGTGAGCAACAAGTATGTTGATTTCTACTAAATCGACACCTAATATTAGTCTAATGTGACATTTGACTTGATACATAGCTGAATGCATAGTGCAACTAATAAATTGTCTAAATAACATTTGTGTGGCTTCTGCAGATTAAATCTGCATTTGGAATGGCCTGCTCAACACTTACAAACGCGAAAATCATTATGAGTTTGGGCCCCAACCGGAGTATCCTTGGTACCATTATAAGACCTGATAAGGTGTTGTTGGAGCGAAAAGGTGGTTTAAATGGTGACGTGACATTCACCAATCTCCTTCCTGGAGCAGGAGAGGTGTTACAAAACGGTTTTGGTGAACACGAGGGGCTTTTTTGTAATTGGAACTTATATGATGAAGAACCGTTGCCCCGTGGAAAGGAAATTGTTGGAGATGATGGTGTTGCTACTGGAAAGAAGTCAAAGAAAGTGGTCAAGGTGAAGAAGACGGTCAAAATAAAAAAGACAAAGAAGGTGATTATTAAGAAAAGAAAGAGAGTGACAGAAACCGAGAGTTGAATACTTGTTTCATTCACTTCTGTGAGCAGGAAAACTGCCAGACCCTAAATAGGGTTTGCGCATATGCACGTTTAGTTGTGGTAGTATTTGTAGGAGTATCTTAGAAATCATGGTCAGTTTTGTTGTTTAATTTATATGATATTCATAGGGTTATCGATACTTGAGGACAAATAGATTTAATGGTAGTTCCTGTTCTGGTTAGATTTAAATTTATTCTTTACTTATACTGTAACAAAAAAGATACGACTGACAGACGATGAATTTTATAAAAGTTTTGATCTGTGAATTTAAGTTCGGATATTTGATCTGCAATATGCAAATTAGAAAGGAATTTTGGTGTTGATTTATCTAATTGGCTGTTCAGTGATCGAGTACAACTTATATACCAATCCATGTCAGCACAATCCAAATCTCGTAATTCGAATCTTAAAACACTAATTCATATGTTTCTACATACACTTGAAGATGGACTTGAAGTTGATCTTGGGTAGTGAACAAAGAGGATGATATTACCACTGTCAATTTTGATAGTTACTAAAATTATACATTACATATAAGATTCTACTGCTACAAATAAATAATTACAGTTTTGATCTATCTATAAAAAAGATGATGGTTAAATTATCATTACTCGTTCATTAAACGAGCGTCTTAAAATTGTGACAATTAAAGAAATAATACATCATTTAAATTTAGGAAAAATAAGATGTGCTGTCGGTGCCACGGAACCACAGGTGCTGCTAAAATTCTTTTGATCAAACGCAGAGTCAGATCTTAAGCATTAATGTCAGCCAGGTTTAGAGGAGTTGCATTTTGAAAAACCTTAATAATATTTGCACAACTCAAAAATTTGCAGTCTATACATTATTATAGAAACTAGGAGACATTTTTTAAATGTTAAAAGTAGAAAATCAGTTGCATTTCTAGCACTTCGTGACCATAGAGAAATAGCTGAAATAATATTTTATTTATTGATCTTCTATCGTACAAAGGCAACTATAGGGTTGATACGCAAATGCTTCTTATCTCAAATAAAATTTAAGCAAGGTTTGGTCAATACCCATGACCCCATACCACAAAAGGCTAAAGAAGTCCAAGGATTAGTCAATACAAACTGTCCAAGGTTTTAAAGCCAAAAGGCTAATGAAGCTTAGATGCAAGATTTGGTCAATTCACATATGTGGACCGTGGACGCATAGCACCGTCATTTTTAGTCCTCCCCATGGATACCTAAAGTTCTATAGTTTACTTCGGTTAAAATGTTAAATGGTCTATCACATTGGCAGAGCATATATTCCTTACTTTTTATTAAAACTTAAATTTTTTGGATTGATCACATCAATCCGGATAGCCATAATTTGGCCATCTTGTTCTTCAGTCCAGGTAATAGAATCCTTCTCTAGTAGTCTTGTTATCTGCATATAAAAATTCAAGAATTTGTCAGAATGAAGAAAGGTTGAAAAATGACAAGAACCATGCCTATTTGCATACTATGATATATATAGAAATATATCTCTAGTCACACAAATTCAATGACTTTAAACCATTTTCACTTGTCCTGCATTTTACAAATAGTAGGGCCACCGTATGTAGTCACACCAAATAAATGGGACCCAAAATGAGATTTTCATTCATGCCAGTTGTCAACTTTGTTTTCTTTTAGGGTTGAATGGCGGATCATGCCAATTGTCTACTACAATAAATAAATAACACGTCTCTGCAGTCACGCATGTTCAAACTGGTTATAAAACTTTATATGTTCTACATTTTTTTTTCTTTTTGTTAGTCACTCTTTATACTCCCATCAAGTAGATAGAACCCAAAACACCATCATCACTGATTCCCTGATTGTCTACTATAATATATAAAACATAAAGGTGGCAATATAGGCAAGGGAGGCAGATTAGGTTACAAGTCGAAACATGATTGGGTCAAACAGGCCACACGTTATGGCAGGTCTGGTTGAGTTGACCCAAAGCATTTTTTACGGAAGAAAAAGCAAAACTTCTAAAAAATAACTAGTCTGTCAAATATGTAATGATCTAACAGATATAAGACATTAAAGTACACTTTCGAAGACTTTTTACTCATTTCCTTTCAGCAGCTATGTTTTCACTTTACCTGTTTTACTGTTTATCCCTTACAGATAAACATCACCCAAATTGACCCATTCATAGGTGAAGGAGTCAAACATACCTCCAACAGTCCAACCACAAGCTCGATTTGGTCATACCATTTTCATCCGTTCAGCATTCTCATGTTGCAAATCCTAACCTTTCTACATGCGTCGAGATAATGTGATTGACATGACAAATTTTATTACCTCGCCCCATATGCAACAAGCCAACAAGTTAACTGATAACTTTCAGAATTCATTATATATGATTTCTGGGAAATTCCATTCTTACCAGATGTTTACGAGCATTTTTGGCTTTATCGTCATTGGTCCCAAGAATGATTTTCAGATATTGAATGGCTGCAAAATACCAGCAAACAGAAATGACTCGCATCGTTAATAATTAAAAAGTTAAAAAAAATATAAAAGAATGTCTACGTACATGGTATGCCAGACATTGATTTCAATTGAGTTTTTAAAAGACGAATTGATTCCTTTGGATCATAGTCATTTAGATTGATCGAAATTGCCTCCCCATCGTCTCTGCAACCACCAGCAGAATAAACAATACATCAAAGTGAGGAGTCACGTGCAATCAATTATAAGATATTAACGACTTGTGCTGTCC
Organism: Gnaphalium uliginosum; assembly: GCA_963930675.1. NCBI lineage: Eukaryota > Viridiplantae > Streptophyta > Magnoliopsida > Asterales > Asteraceae > Gnaphalium > Gnaphalium uliginosum. Next base: position 6,324,434 of record OZ005681.1, on the reverse strand, counting down.
TCCCATTTATCATCATTAAGCCCCAAATAAACCTGGAGGTTACTAAATATCGACATTCGAAATCTCTCTTCAGTCAAATGAAAATATGAGAGCAATATGAAATCAGAATCTTAGTTTTATATTTCCATTTACATATTCAATTGAGTGGGAATTAATAACATAAATATCGTACTTGGTTTGGGTAAGCATTTTGCCTGAAGTTTCGTTTGCTTCTCGAGCCTTAGCCATATATGAGTGTCCCTACACGGTCAAACATATTCCAACCAAATAAAAAGCATGAATGCCATCATAATTAACAGACTAACAAATGAATGGGAAAGGAAAGAACCCTTCAAGCTCTAAACTAATTAATATTGAAATAAAAATAGAAACATGAACATCGTTACCGCTTTGATGAGCTTATCTGCTTTCGCATAGCTACCTTTGGCATATGCATCAGCAGCCTGCCACATATACGGATACATTAAAGATCAGAAATATCACTTCACATAAAGTTGGACTCGAGAGATAAAGAAGAAGATTCCTGCTTACAGCTCTATAATAATCTTTCATTGTACCCCAGTGCTCTATCGCAGCTTGCCTTAGGGTATCGTAGTTATCTTCAATCTCTTCATTTCCTAATCAATGAACAACATGCACAAAGATAACACATGTCACACACGTGAATATTAAAATTGAGCCACTCGTTACAAAGATAGATAATAATTGTTTAAAAGAATACATAATAATTCCTACCATCCATGTTCTCTTCCTTCTTCACAATTGGAGTCTTAAATTGTGCTACCTGGTCTTCTAAAGGTCCAGTTACTAGACCATATTTTCTGATCCTTGGTTGTCTTTTTGGAAGAATTGTTCCAGGTCCCAGTTTAGATCTTTCAGAGACAGTGAAGAGGCTGCTCAAAAGTTCTTTTTCGAGATTTAACCGGTCTCTGTACAGATGGGGAAAAAAATTAATTTACATTCAGCCCATAATAAAAAAATTGAGCCCTTTTGTCACAATAAACAACTACCATAAAGGATGGACATAATTTTTACCTTCCTGCAGAATCACTGAATTGTAATTTCTGTTCAAACTGAATGTCTAGATCTTCACATGTCTCCATAGACTTGTATTATTAAACCATATGAAAGAAAATATATAAGAATAAAAGAGCAAAGTGCAACTAAAATAGGTGATGGTATTTGAAAGTGTTGCACTGTTAGCCTACACAAGCTAGTAACAACGTAACAACTATATAAATCAATTTCTTAGAACTGAGAACACAACATTATCCGAATTTTACAAATATCTCAGATCTTACTGTTTGGTGGACCAAGCTTGAAGTGACGTCTCCTAAATCCAAATTGGGGATTGATATATTCATTAGCTTCTCCATGCTCTGCATGAGAATATCACATAAAACAATTATGGCATGCTTAAAAAAATCATATGTCAAGCATTCAGATTGGAACTAAACATACACCAACATCATAAGAGCGAATCAAAGAATCAAACGCGTCTGAGCATAAAATATCATTTTATTGTATTCTGAAATTATGAATTATGATGACCGGTAGGCACAATCATTCCTTATTTCCATAGATACTATCTAAAAAAGATAAACATGTCCCCTTGATGGCCCAAAACCGTAATTAAAAGAGTAAGATAAACAAATGCACTTCCATCAGAAACCAAACAACCATTATCATCGCCACAATTGTAACATCGTAACTTATGCAAACACATAGAAGGATACCAGGTTGAAACCATATATATATACCATATTTTTAATTTCTTTTATTCCAGTTTTTTCTGTAAGACTGGATAGATGTAAATTATGATGTTTGTACCATCATCAAAATGAATAAATTATTTTAACGGTTCAGAGGGTGGTTTAAGAATAAGGCCCAACAAAATTAACTGCTGATCTCTACACTCATTTAGTTAAAACGAAAAATAATTAAAAATCAATGATTCTACATTAATAACATGGGAAGTCAATTCACATCTATAGCTGTATATAAAGAAAATCATCAATTCCTCCATCTTTTGTAGAAGTTATATTCTTTAAAAAAAGGAACTAATTTCAAAAAAGAAAAAAAAAACATGAAACATGGAAAAACAAAGATAACATACCTCTCGTACGTCATAGCCACAACCACCTGCAACATTAAAATGCATACAAACATATTACCGAATGAAATTTATATGAAAAGCAAAAATATAGACATTTAATCATAACAGTCTGACATCATAGAAGGACCATAATCAGATAAAACCAAATGATGCCTTTGACCACACCTACTCCGATCGAACCAATGAGAAGTAAATAGAAAAAAACTAAATAAACAAGCATACAAACAAGGGCAATCTCTTGATTGTTTTCAAGTGATGATTCCATTTCAACTGAAGTAGCTAACACACTAGGGATACAATTTAGTTTAGTTGAACCATTATAAACTAAATGTAGCTTAGTAGTGATAACAATTTCATGCAGCACACGTTAAATCGCTAGTAAAACGACAAGCACAAACCTTAAGACCCATAAAACCCAGCTGACATACAAATACAAACCATTATAGATTTTTTATTAACTTGGGAACCGATCATCATGTTAAATAACCAATAAAGAAAAATCAAGGTCAGATAATAATTAGACATGAGTTAAGACCACTAATTTTTCAAGTCATATAAAGATAGGGTTCTCACCAACAACTTCTTTGATTACTTCCGTGTCTAATTGAAAGCCATCCCCAAGCATCTTAAGCAGAAATTGCTCAACATCCTTATCCATAGTTTCAGTAGTTGTATTTACTGGTTGTGGATTCTCATCCCAAACCTGAGAGGCTGGAAACTCACTTGACATCAACATTACGGGTTTTGTAGTTTCACGAGCATTCCTTGAATCCCTCAACTTTCCGTAATCAGAACCAATTACACCTGATATTGAACCAACTGATACACCAGAGTTTCTTGGCTTAGGTCGAGAAACTGAACCCATCGATACACCAACTGATGATACAGGTGCATTAGTCAGATCATTTGTTGATACGTGTATATCATTGTTTGAAGTGCTACCCAGCATACTATAAAGTATGTCACAAGTTTTTTGTATATCATGGCCTGCTTGACAATAGGCAGACGCCATGTCATCCGCAGATAACTTTGAACCAAAAGCATCAAGTAAAAAGTCCAAGTTCTTTTCATCGTCATTGGAAATTGTTAATTTGGAAGAAAGTCCGTCCATTCTCGTCCTTCAAGTCACAAACAAGAAATAAAATATTTCATTAACCATGATTAAATCATAACTAAACACACCTTCTTGTTTCACAATCACTTTCTCTTGTTCTGGTTAAATTTAATCAATAGCAGCCCCCATGGCCCCATGTATAACGTATTTACATACTCCAAAATCTACTAGTTAGTTTCGCATACTCAAATTTCGGCAGAGAAAGTGCTAAAGCATAATATACAATTAACTCTAACCTACTCAAGATTACCAAAAAAACTAATGTAATACGCGATCAATAACCACTTAAAATGTATCTCTAAACATTACATAACCTTCTAGCTAAACTAAATCGATTGTTTGAAGTTATGCATTTATAAAGGTAAGCATCAAATTCAACAAAATAGAAAATAACCTACAGCAAAATCCGTACATTCTCAAAAATGAACACACAAACTAAACAATAGAGTAACCTAGGGCAAAATCCGTACACTCTTAATAAAATGAACAGTAAAGTTACCTAAGGCAAAATCAGTGTACTTACAGTGACTGAATCTATACATTAAGTAACAGTTTAAGTATATTATGAGTGATACATAAAATAAGTACGATTCATAAAATGATAAATTAAGATTAGATCTAAATAAGTATATACATACATCGGGTTATAGATAATTTAGATGCTTGTTGAATTGTTTATTTTCTGTAATCAATCGTCGTCGTTTTGCTGCAGATGATACGTGGTTTCGTTGTTTGCTTATGAAGAAGGGGAAACACGCTCCTTTCCGAAACAGAAGAGAAGGTGATCAAAGTATGAAGAAATTGGTAATTAGGTATTTATAGGGGGGTTTATTTGGCAATTAATTATTTATTTATTGTTTTATTTTATTATATATATATATTTAATATTTAGGGTTTTGCTAACGTGTGCCGCGTGTACACGTTAAGAAGCATTTAATGAACCCATAATTTTCTTAAATATTAGAATTTGTAATTAATATATGCATAAAAAAGTAATTATTAGATTGAATTAATGAGTATTAAATGAAAATTATAATATTTAAGGAAGTTTCGACTTCATTAAACAATATTTATTATATATTTATTATATTTATATATTATTATTTTTAGTTTTAATATATAGTCCGAACGTTATGTAAATTTCTAAAATACTAGCAACATTTTTGGGTTGGAAACTTGGAACAATATTCTTGAGGGTTTGGTTAACGCTGACTTTGAGATATGTTATTAAATTGTCCAAATATAATTCATGGTTTCCAAACAATGTTGCAAATGAAATAAAATGTAACGTTAAATATATCAGATTTTTGTGGTTTATAAACAGCAAAATAAGAATGTGAATTAAATCGTCCCAACAAAAGAAATAAAAATGTTCATAGAATGAAATGATAAAAGAACGTATTATAAAAAGGGCAAAAATAAATAAATTAAATAGACAGTCAACGAAACACTTTTCAACTTGTAGTCTATGTCAAATAAATTTTCACTCAAACGGACACCGATCCTATTGTAATGCACACGCGGGCCTTATCTTAAATCTAGAATTCGACATTTGACAAAAAAATCTCGCATGTCAACTAAAATCCCTTGGGTCAAAGACAAATCCCAAGCACCAAAATACCTCATGCCGTAGTCGAGCGGGTGTTTTCTTTGTTACGAGACCACGGGATTTTTCATTAACCATAGGATTGTAATTGGCCTATGGGATTTTTGTGCCGAGGGTCTATTTTTGTGAAAAATTATCTGACGCAGATTATGAGCTAAAAAAGGATACATTCATATCAAAAATTTCTCTTATGAAAATAACTATATGTTAATTCTTCGCGATGACAGGAATATAGACATTGAATGCTTCGCAAATTTGTTAGTAATGCAATTAAAAATGTGGTACATTACTTGATTGTTGGTCATCAAATAGTAAGCCGATCATATGCGGATAGATAATTAGATATGAAAAACTAGCTAATTGTTGCTGCAAAGTGACATCTCTAATAATATGTCTCATCTCGTTTTTCTTTTTTAGTTTTAGGTTTGTTTTGGCCCCATATTTAAAGGATTTTTTTAAACAACTAAAATCAATTACTCAATTTTTTTTCTTTAAAAAAAATGGTACTAATTAGTTTGAATTGAAGATAAAGAAGTAAGATTCATAAAAGAAAGTAGAAGAATAGGTACCTAGTCATAAAAAGGAAAAAGAAAAAGAGGGAAAAGATTTAAAGAAAGTCAAAGATAAAATAGTCAAAAACTACCAAAGGGCTTTGGCCGGACGGTATGTGAATTGACTCTTAACCTAGTGGTTGTAAGTTCAAACCTAATGGGAGGCATTATTCGTAGTTGTATATATATGATCGTGTGATATAGTTGTAGGGGTTGTAGGGCTTGACTTTCTAAAAAAATATGTTTAAAAGCTATATGTTTGTGGTGTATGCATAATTTTTTTATAGATATAACCACCCTTTTCTATTTCATATAATAGGATAATCACGTTCCTATAAGTGATCACAAATCGCCTACCTGAACATATTAACAGAAAAAAAAAGAGATTAAAAAGTTTCATTTTTAACTTTCATTCTCGCTGAGGTGGCAATGACGATGATCTCGTGATAATTTCCGGGACAAAGCTTGGTGAAGCCGAAGACGAGACAGATGCACAAGGTCGAAGGAGAGGTGTACCAACTCGACTTGAGGTTTCGTTAGCGCCAAACGGGGAATCCAAATGATCTGTCATTATGACACTATGTTGTTGTAACTCAATTTCAAGACCCTCACCGGGTGTCATCCCACCTAGTGGGCTATCATCAAGCTCATGATGGTCAAATTCTTCTACAGATATCACAGTGCTTGTGTCTGTGTGAACCGTTGAATCGTCACCGTATATGCCTAGCCTTCTTCTTCTCCGCCTAGCTTCCTTTCCCCATCCATGAATCGTGTCTCTTATTCTTTGTGGAATCAATGCGGCTTTGTAATTGGTACCCATCTGCAAAACCAATAGAGTTCAGAAGAATATATAAAAAATTTACGGAGTACAATCCGAATGATCATTATGTACCAACATGTGAAAATAACAACTTCCTATATGACTAAAAAAATACAAAATACCCATAATGCCCTTTAATGATTGGCCATAAATACTTCTCACCCTTCTTACAAATAAAATCTCTCTCCCTATTCATATATTTAATTATCGGGTTTTGTATGGTGGATAATCATACCTGGGTAACGAGTGCATAGAGTGGTAGGGTACTATAGCTGCACAAGAATTGGCCGAGAAACCTGTATGATGGAAACAAGACACAAAAATGGTCAGGGATGCCTCGTGAAGCAAAGACTAGAGGTGCAAATCTTAACCCATTTATGTACAAATGGGTCGACTTGGCTTATGTGTTTTGTCAAACGGGTTGAAAGTCATCCAACTGTATTTCAAATGCATTCAACTTACAATTCACTTTCTATAAAAACTTAGATTACCATTGTAGTAATTTTAGTTCTAAACTTTTAAAAGTGGTACAGAAAAGAATAGTTAAGTGGACGTGGGCAGACTGAGCCCAACCCACCAGGTCCACCCATCTTGCCATCCCTGTGCAACATGTATGAAATCCAGGTCAAACTGAATGGAAACATATGCATACCCCAAAATTAACCGTATATACACTAGCGTGTGGTTCTTGATAAAACAAGAGTTGTAACCGAATTGCCACTGAAAAATGAAAGGCACAGTTTATATATAGCAAGTTTCAAACAAATGTAGTTATGAATTCAAGAAAAAGAAATTACCCAAAACCAAAAGAACGAAGCTAGCTCAAACGCGTTCTGCATAGAACTTGGTCAAGTTAGGTAGCTAAAACGATGCTAACTAAAAATTCAAATTAAATAAATGCAAACTTTTTTTTTAATAAAAATAAATGCGAACCTGGAAAAGAATGAAATGGATTAATGAGAGCAATAGTTCGGGCTTCTTAAACCAAAAAAGCTCATCTCGAGGCTTTAGCCTTGCTTCAGTATAATACCCAGTAATTCCAGCACTCTCGAGTGCCAAAGTAGCTATAACATGTTGTAATTTTGTCCCCACAAGTAACACGAGCTGAACAAAAAGACACCATATCGGAATATCAATACAACAAAACCAATTTTTTCTATCTGATTTGCAACTATATAACAAACAAAACTCCTGATACTTGATAGGATAAAAACGTGTGCTTACAGTAACTGGAATAATGGCAATCCAGAAATAAAGATTCGATCCTGCAATTAAGACAGATATAGTGAGCTTCTTCCATTTGTATGTAACAACTAGAGCATTGAAATAAGTACGTAATTTGTTCATGTCTCATACCTTTCACATTAAAGAGCATAAAAGCAACAACAAATCCCCAAAGTGGGCCACTGCAAGGATCAACAAACATAAGCGTTCTGCAATGTTGTGACAGTACCGACTTTTATGAATACCATGTGGAAGAAAGAAAATTCATTACCTTACTCCAACAATTCTTTGAAATTCTTCTTCCATAGAACGAATCATATAACTGTGAAAATCATATTTTGATGTGAGGTTGTGGTTCTGCCAGGAATAAGACAAACAAAGAAACAAACAACTGTGAAGAGTGAACAAATATTGAAGCTAAAAGATGCGATACAACTTTGTCATAATTCAACCAACATGTATCGACTGCAACAAATATAATCTACAACACAAGTTTTTGATTTGAACTACATACTTAAGCTCAAGCTTTCATACCAGTATAAAGGCTTTACGCAGTGTCAGGTAATCAGCGCGAACTACCGAACGCCCAAATTGCCGAAATAGGCAAATCTGTAAAGCAACATGAAAAAGTATACGACCAAATAGTACTTGGGCACACAGTTTAACAAGATTCTAGACAATCAAATGGCTACAATGCTCCTTATGAAATAAAATTGGACCAAAAAAGTTGAACTTACCATCCAAGTATACAAACGACTCCTAACCAAAGGATTTGATGTGTGAAATTTGCCAATTGTTGACTGCCTCCGCAATGTCTCATTTCTTGATATTTCTGCATAAGAAAACAAGTTACTTGAATATTCGATACTATCGTCAAATTCAAATACTATTATGTATAAGATAGATGTATGCAAGTATATAATACCAGTTAGCACATCATGCCGATCGACTTGAGCTTCATCCTCCCATTTCCTCCAACTGTGGATCTGGCAAGATTACAACAAACACAAATTTACCAAAAAGATAAACATGACATATTTTCAATTTTTCATATCATGTTATCTTTTAAGAACTGTTTATTTAAGAATAAAGGTAAGTACGTAACCTTCACTACAGCCAGAAGCATTGTTAAGCAGCTGTAAGATACATGAGTAATAGCCATGACAAAAATAAACCGATGTAATTGTTCAAGACCTTCGTATGATACAAAAGGCTCGTAATCCTGTAAATTTATAATGGAAAACAAGTTAATAAAAATATATACATAATCAATGGATGTGCATATGTCATAAGATAAAAAGAATTAAAAAAAGGGTACACGAACTCATGAAGTAGCGATTGCACATCAACATGACTCACTTTTTCACAGGTGTTCTGATTCATTACATTCAATACTCTCCTATGAGGATAACCAAAAATCGTAAAAAGTTTCCGTTCATTACCCTCCAATTGTTCATCAACCTCCGACTTGGTACATGGAGCAAATACACTATCATAGAACTTTGAGGGGATACAAATATTTGATATAATGCTAGAAGTGGCTGTAAGAAGAAGAGATATAAAACCAAGAAGCATCAACTCTGCACATAAACAACAAAACATGATTCTTGGAATGGTAACTATCACTTGAAAAGTTTCAATTTCTAAAAATACGTTGTGTATACCAAATTACCAACATACCTTCTTTCATTTTCTCCACAGCAGCAAGCAATGGCTTGCGATTTGTTTTCTTCAACCACTAGCATGATGAAACAAATTTTCAGGAACAAATAACTATACCATATATAAAGTCAGTCCTAAATTTACATACAACCATACAAGTTCCAAGCAAATGACTAATTCAATATTATATATAGGTGTCAAGAAATAGTCACAAATTGTATTGTATAAACATTAATACATTGCAGATACTTGGAATACGTTGGTTTTTTTAGCACAAAATAATGAACATAACTTGATGTTGGTGCTTAAAGTAGGATTCCTAAGGCTTAAAGAGTACAAATAAAGATAGACATAAAACTTCTTCATAATGCATATTCCGTCCATAAAATATAAAAACGACATAGGAACTCTATATCACAAACAATTTTGGATTTGTATATATGATCACAGGAGTTATATTCTTACAGAACTAGGTATAGATGGGTTAGTTCTTAAACAATACAAGCATCTCATATTAATCAACATGGATAATTCTAGGGAACTTTGTTTTAGGATGAAGAACACTTACATTACTTAAACGATGAATTGATCTTTCCACAAGCAAAGAAACAACAACAAAAATAGTCAAAACTGTTGCCACAGACCATGTTGGAGTCAAAGCCAAAGATCTCGATTCTTGTTTGTCAACCTCAGATGACATTTTTCACCAATTTTTATTACCACTTTACACCACTCGAATACACTATAATAAACATCTAAAAATATTAATTTTCTTGTTAACCAGAATAAAACTTCATGATTACTTGACACCCATATTCACTAGCTCAAAAATCAAAACCCAAATCTCACAATGCAAGATTTGTCTTTTTCTTTTTCAAGTGATCTCTCACAGACCTTTAGTCGAACAGGTTGTGCACACACAATAATGGGGTTCAACAATTGTATAAAAAGATTAAATTTTTACTAGTAAATACAGTGCATTCTTGAGCAAATTATGATTTGCATTTTAAAACTCTAACTAATTTGTATTTGTATCAAGATTTGACAGATTCAAGAAACGAAAAAAGGGTAAAACTTTGAAAAGAATCTTTACCGGTTTCCAAGATACCCAACTCTTTTTTTCACTCTGTAATAAAATAAAAATAATATATAAAGTCGCCAGCTTTGATTTATTTTAGCAATAAAGAAATATGTGAAGTACAGTTAAATGGGGTTTTCTTAGCAACTTCGGTTTAGTAGATTTACTCACCGAGCACCAGCTATGGTGTTCGTTTTCTCTCTCATATATACAGAGAAGAGAGGATTTTGGGGCGGTCAAACTTTGAGCGTAATTAACGGAAACGACGTCGGTTGGTCATAGTGTGTTTTTAGACTTGGTGTGATTTGATTGTTTTTCTATATGCTCCTTCAAAATTTTACACCATAAAAAAAATTATTTTTCAAAAAGTTACGTGGGTAATGATTTTGAGGGGAAGACTCCGGGTAAAGAGGAGCGGACCGAATTTACTGTATTTTATGAATAAATTGTAAGTTGTTCAGATTCATCAAATCTTAACGTGAAATACTACATTTTAGTAACATTGCATTTTACACTTATAAATTTGATTACATTTTAACAACACATTACAAAATTATACCTAAAATGCAGTCAATTCAGTATGCCTCTTCTTTTCTTCAATTGAGAACTTCTCCTCTTCTTATCCTTTATCTTAAATTTCATAATCTTTATTTACAAGTGAAAAGAAAGAGAAATTTTTTGAAGTAATCAGTCAAAGCAAGTGTTTACCCCTCATGGTCAATGTCAAAAAAAATTTTCCTCATAGTAGTCACTGATCCCGCAGATACGAGCCAGCGGACCCGCGGGTAATTGTAGCCAATAAAATAACACCACGTGTATAAGAGATCTCACGGTCAAGGTGAAATCTCGCGGTCAATAATTAATTCGCGGGTATTAGATCATTTATTAACAGCGGATGTTGTAAAAAAACAGCGGGATCCTTTTATTAACCGCGGGAATTATACCGCGGATATACAACAAAACTGTGGGTATTAGAGTAACAACCGCGGAAATTTCGTATTTTTGAAAATGGTTACCGTGGGTATTAGACTAAAACCGCGGGATTTGGATTAAACAACGGTATTTCTTGAATGCGGGAATTGGCCACGGGAATTAATTATTGACCGCGGGATTTCACCTTGACCGCTGGATCTCTTGTACACGTGACCTTGTTTTATTGGCTATAATTTTTCGTGGGTCAGCTGGCTTGTTTCTCCGGGATCAGTGACTACTATGAAGTAAATAATTCTGACAATGACCATGGAGGGTAAAGATTTGCTTTGACTGACCACCTAAAAAATATAGGAAAGAAATCTTTCTACTCAAAGTTGACACATTTTGATAAGACGAAAAATAACCAAAAGAAAAAAAAAAGTTCTATTGTTTTCTTTTATATCTATTCTTTTACTTTTATACTTTTATAAATTTTCTTCTTATTTCCATTAATAATAATAATCTGCAAAAACAGCCTAAACAATTAATGTGATATGTAAGTTTAAGGCCTTGGAACCTTAGCTATGGATCACTCTATCTTGTTATTGTTAGGCCAAGCTCGTTAAAATAAATCGATATCTATCGGTGTTTTTGATAACAACTAGTTGGAGCTGGAGATTGTGGCTGAAGTTCGAGCTGAAGATTGTGTCAATGGCGGAACTTGATCACTTTTGTCGGAGAGGCCAAAATCGTTCAAGCATATAACTTGTGTGGCAAATCTCAATAAAACCACAAAAGGTGTTGTATCTTACACAAATTTTCGATATATACAAAATGAAAAACATGCATGATAAATTTACCATAAATATGAATTAACATTTTGTAGTGTACAACCTATTAATATACTCCTACTTTTGATGAATTTATTAAAATAAATAGTGGATTTATCGCTATCCTTCGTGAATATAAGTTGTCATATAAAATTAATGAATACGGAAAAAACAATTACGGAGTAGCTGGTAAAGCAACGAGCCAACCGTGTATTCCTTAATGAGAAGAATAATCAGTCTTCATTTGAAGTAAAATATAAAAATTACTTTATGTCTAACAAATCACAAGAGTCAATAAATGTTAAATTAGATATTCTTGAAGAGGCTAAAATGTAAACATAAATTTATATAGGCTCATTTAGTGTAAAACTGATACTACTAGCCCAAAATTTAGGGGAGGCGCAGCCCCTTCCTACCCTATGAATCTTCCAACTCTCAATGTGGCTCAAGTTAAGGTTGAAAATTGTAGGCAGAGTTGATATTGAAAAATCTTTTCTAAATTAGTTAAAAAAAACTTATCTAAAAAAGAATTTACAGGGAATTCTTAATTTTTTTCTTTCAATAATCTCGTCTATATTTTTGTAGCCAAACACTAGCAGGTTTGTGCCAAACACACCTTATATCTATAAGCTTCCGTAACATTCATATTAGAGGTGTACGTTAAACCACACGTGTGAGGTACATTGCGGGACCAAAAAAATTTCGGGCAAGATTATCGTTTTTTTTATCGGTCAAATAATGTACTCGATAGAAATTTTGGATTGTTTTTGGAAAAGAATAAAAAACCGAGTTTTTGGAAAGAAATAAAAAACCGATAATAATATTAAAATATATTAGAGCTTACATTTTTTTTCTATTGTATGTATTCATGTTATACATATTCTACTGTATCTGCGATATTTTCTGAAAACGTGTATATTTAGAGATTTAGTATATTATTTTAATTTATTAGTAAATTCCGATTAGCCAATTTGATCTATATTAGTTTCTAAATTTGACCATGACTAAATAACCTAGCGGTAAGGGCAGCCCATGACTTTCTAGAGGTCATGTGTTCGAAACCTGAAATGAGTACTATTTATCATAAAAGTACCTACCACTAATGAAGCGCATGACCCACAACGTTAAGGCTTAATCCGCACGAGTTCCAGCTCGGACGTTGTGGAATATGTGATGGAGGTGATTTGTCCGGCGATGTTGGACCTTGTGGGGGGTTCGGTCGTGCTCCATTGAAATATGGACCGGCTACAGTGGATGGCCCAAATACCCATTAGTTTCTAGTTAGTATTGATTTTCTTGTTTGTAAGTTTGTTTAGTCTATCTAGGGATGGCAATGGATCGGATATGGATCGGATGATGTCATATCCACATCCATATCCATTAAAAAAAATAATCCATATCCATATCTATCCGTTTAATTTCAATTCATCCGTCCATATCCATATCCGCTGGATCAAGCGGGTTAATGGATATCCATTGGATATCAATTAACATTTTTTTTTAAGTATATACTGAATTTTAATTCCATACTAAATGACACTGCTATCAATATAAAACATTACAACCAAAAATTCAAGCAGTAATGTAAGGCCCAAAGGAACAAGACCAAAAAATATAAACCAAACACCTATAATAACATATGGGACAATACAATTATACAAAACACCACAACATATAACATGGTCTTTATAAAACACCTATAATGTTTTAATCTTTATAATTGTTCAACGGAAGTATCTTCAGTATATAACTTAATATCTTTTTATTTACTTTGGAAATATACATTTTAAAAATTAATAATATATGTTATCGTACATTACTAAACGATATGTTTCATATTAAGAAGATATGTTTATTCATTATGCATAAGGTCATATAATAAGATATAATTTTGTTAATCCTATATCAATTTTATATTCTCCTATATAAACAATCATTTTATACTTACAATAATTTTGAACATATATATATATATATATATATATATATATATATATATATAAGTATTTCGGGTGAAAACGGGTGAATCCGTAGATCACAAATTGTCATCCATATCCGATCCACTAAACATCCATATCCGTATCCATATCCAATATTCATCCATTTAGTCCATCCATATCCATCACAAATGGATCGGAGCGGATGGATGTCCATCGGATCGGATGAGAATTGCCTTGTCTAAGTCTATCTATTGTAATCGTAACTATTCAATCAATAATACTATTTCACATGAAAATTATATGTTTTTACTTTGTGTTGACATTTCTAGTTTGGAGTATATAGTTCATTTGACTTTTTATATTAATCATGATACTATCACTACTCCATATGAATATGATAAGTTGGTTTGGGGATCTGAACTAGTAGTGAAACAAAAGACGACTTATACTTTTATTTTATTTTATTGTTTCATAATAAATAAATATTAATAATTATCTCATAATATTACAGAGTATTAATCATGTATTTGCACACCACATGTGCATATGCTTTGGTAAATTAAAAAACCTAATTATTAACCAATGTCAAGGCCACCTTTTTTTGAGATACTTAAAAAATATACTAACACAGTGATAACTAAATTTAGTAACATGTATAACTTGTAATTGACAAACATGCTACTGAATTAAAACTAAAACTATCTATTTATTTATCAACTTATTTAATGTAATTTTATTCTTCATAATAATATAATACTTCCAACTTATATGTTACATTTAAAGTAGAGTTAAAAGTAAAAGTAGATTAAAAATGATAACTTTTAACATATACACGAAAATCAACACCACCATCTCGAATGTCATTTACAAAGAATTGATGCAGTATTCGAAATTTATTTCGGAAGTACTATTTTTGTCTATACTAACTTTTCAAATATGAGTGAATAATATTAATGCGATTGGAGACTTAAAAAATATATGATTAATTACATGTGTTAACTCATTTATTGCCTTAATTAACCTCATAAAATATATAATTTGTCATTTAACCTTTAAAATTTAAATTCATACATGCATATTCATTTTAATGTCTTTTTATGTTAGTTAATGTACGGTAAAGTCTAAATTTACTTTTAATTATTAGTATTTTTAACACTTCAAAATTTGTTGTTTCCTTTATAGTTTGGCTATCTTATTAATCATTTTCATTTTCAATAATAATTGCACATTAATATCGACAATATTATATTTACAAATTATATCTCTACTATTTATTTTAAACGACCGTTTATCGCACGGGCTCAATGCCTAGTTGCATGTATATAATATAATTCGCTAGATGTTGAAGCTAACAATGCAAGACAATGCTCCAACAAATGAATAAGCAGACACTTTCCAATTGAAAAGTTATCAAATGAATAAACGAGGGAACAAAAGAAGTTCTTCCAATTAGCTAGCAAGTCCTTTTTTACTTGTATATATGAGGGTTCATTGAGATATTCTCGTAATCGTTTACAACTCTTTCTCTTGTAACTCTTTCTCTTGCCACTCTCCCAAATAAAAGGTTATCACATAATGAAAATAAATATAATATTGATAAAAACACTAGAAAAACCTTAATGGTTGTCATATGTTGCCCCAAAAATGGCAACACATTCATGTGTCTAAGTTATTATCTTTCTGAAATAATTCAGAAACATAATCATTATCAGTGGGCATGATAGTTACAGTATATTTTTTATAATAATCAACTTATCAAAAATGGGAGGTAAATAAAGAATATTAAATGCGTATTTCTAATCACATGGCCCACACGGAATCAGGGAAAAGGACTGAAGTCACTGAACTGATTAGTCAATGATACTTTTCCAGCTTCTTTTGCTTTTTCCAGGTTTTCAACCTTTTTTCTTCTTCTTTCTTTTCCTGGTTTTAAAGCTAGACTCCTCATATTTGTTATCAGAGATTAATGAGACAGTCGTTTAACGTGTTAGAAAATGCTTAGTTGAAGACTTGTTTATGCATGCACATGTCTTTTACTTTAATTAATTACTCTTGGTATATATATATATATACCAGTCCTTAAATTCGTGAATACACACAGTTTATGCAAGGTAAAATAGTTAATCTTATAAATTTAGTTGTCTTTTTTATGTACATTGTATATATTTTTGTTTTATTATGATCACGAAAAGAGAAAATAAAAATATCTAAACTAAACGATTTTATTACTTGTATAAGAATTCTAACCCCTACATGATATTTGGGTGGTTTGTTTAAACTTTAAAGATGAAGTCTCCTATTATATATTTACTAATAGATTAAAAATATAATTTAAAGAAAAAAAAGATTTTCAATTGGTTAATTAAAAGCTATAAGACTTCTTTTTAATTAGTTAAGACTTTGATAACATCTGATTTTTGATAAGACTTTGATAATTTAATTAGTGATTCATCCGATTTTTTAATTTTGATAACAAAAAGTAAGAGATTAATGTTTTTGTTTGGCTAACATGTCAGCAATTTAATGTCGTACATAAAGTATGTCATAAAATAGAGTTAAAAAATCTTAAATGTAAGTTATTGATCGAAGAGATCAATGTATTTGGCGTTGCAAATAAATTGTAAAAGATATAGATAAAAAAATAAGATTTTTTAATTGGTTAATAAAACTCATATGTAAAACGGTTGTAAACAAACCTACATGATTGCAAGTTTAATTCGCAAAAAATGTGATTGACTTTTATAGTAACTACTCTCTTCGTCTCACAAAAATTGTCCCACAACTTTTTGTGTTGTAATTAAGATATGTTGGGTAAATGTCAATTTTACTTTTATATTGAAAGCAAGTTTGACAAAATTTATTTAAGTAATAAATGATTGAAAGTAATAAATAGGGGTAAAATGTAAAATTAGGAGTTTAATGATTTTTAATAATTATTTTTTATAAGTGGAAAATTATTATTTTGGGACAAATATAAATAGTAATGTGGACATTTATTTTAACACAAATGAAGTATCAAATACAATAATTCATATTTCATTTATTACAATAGTTCAATAATTTTATAAAAATAAAATAAAAAACTATGTCAATTTATTTTTGATCTTAAATGTAAGTTAACTATAGCATATTAAGATCACAGTCCATGATATAGTATTGTCAATTTATGTAAATTTATGTCAAAGTCATTTAGATCATACGATTACCTTTTGAAAAAATAATTTTAAATTTGTGAAGTATGTTTATGTAATCTAAATTTGTAATCGAACTACAAATTAGTTAGAAAATCCACAGAAAATAAAATAGAATAAATAACTATGAAAGAAAAGGAAAACTTATAAAAAAATAGTAATAACTTTGAGATATAAACGGAGATGAAAACCCAAATTCATTAGCCCCTTTTTTTATTAAATTATTAACAATTATTCATGATGTCATCAAGTACAAAATTTTAGTCAATTTGATAAAATCAATCAATTTGGTTGACAAAGTAAAATTTTGATAACATTATCAAGAGATGAAAAGATAAAATACGCATGGGATATAAAGAGATACAATCAATATGAGCAATAAATATTGTCGTGTATTTTAGTTAGAGTTTGCTTAGTTAAGAATCCTTAGCACACAAATAGATAACAAAACGATTTTTTTTGCAAATGACCTGTAGTTTTGTTTATTTGTATTTTATCATCAAATTTGAGATATTTAAGGGGTTTTATTTTTAAATTAAGTAAAATTGAGGACTAAATTGATTTATTAAAAATTAGATAATTGATGACAGCACAAAAGTGTTTCTTATATTATATTTACTAGCCCTTCAACCCGTATATACACACGGTTCATCATATATGTATTTATTTTTTATAATTATGCATATAATGTATACGATAAATGTAACATTCACCCTAAGGGCCTAGTAATATACGGGTAAATTCCTAACTTTAAATTTATTATTTAATGTGTTAGGAATATTTTAGTATTATCATGTTTATTTGATAATATTAGTCAAAAGGATAAATGAATTATTATGACTAATATACAATTCATTGTTTTAAATTAATCTAGTTGACGGTAAAATAAAATAGTTGATTTTCGCAAAATGGTTTTAGATTTCAGACAATAGATCAAGAAGGGAACTAAAATTGTAATGGTATTGGGTTAGATTAATATATATATATATATATATATATATATATATATATATACATGTACGTTCTCAAAACTTCTACATATTCTATACTCTGCGAATTGAAAATTTCAAAAGTGAAGAAACCTCCTGTGAAGAATTCAAGCACATCAGTATCATCTACATCTTGTTTTAAGAATCGAATTTCATATCATCATCATCATCTTGTTCTTGTGAGTATTTGAGTTATAATTTTTTTTTATGAAAATAACCAATTCATGAATTATTTGTGAAAAAAAAGCTTGAAAGATGTTATTTGATGTTATTTGATACATATGAAGTGTTAGAATGATTGTTAGAATGATAGGAAGTCGAAATTTTGAGTTATTGAAGAGGAAGGTTCGAATTTTTGGTTACAGCAAGTTCGGTTCGCAGCTTGCAGAAGAACCCAGTTTTGCGAACTGAGTTCTTCCCCTGCGAACCGAGTTGGGCTGCGAACTGAGTTTGCTGCGAAGCAAACCGAGATCCCTGCGAACTGAACATTGCTGCGAACTGAGATTTATTGCGAAGCGAACCGAGATTTGGTCTTGCGAATCGAGATCACTGCGAACTGAGATTTTTAAAATTTTGTTTTGCAAATTTTGAAATTGCGCAAGTGTTTCAGGGTAGCAACTAAGTGACAAATTTCACTAACTCGGATTGGGTAGAAATTCGCATGGTCACTCAAAAACGACCCAATAATCAAGGCTCTATTCTAAGAGCCTAGGTAGTTTTTGGCCTTTCGGGGTCATCTTGGGGTCGAAAATGACATTTTTCAGTTTTAAACCTCGTTTCGGGATTTTCTGGTTTCAATTCGGATTGAACTTTTGTTTCTTAGACTTCAGAGATTTGCTTGTTCGCTTAAATATGTTATATGATTATGGAATGAGTTACTAACTCATTATTTGTTGTATTCTCAGATCAGCAGAAGACTCAGTAACATTAGACTTCTGAGTTGTTGGACTGAGACTGACAGGTGAGTGGATCTGGAACTCACAAGTTTGATTTGGTTGTAACGGTTTGGTTGCATCAAGTAAACGTAGATATAATTGATAGACTGTTTAGTCTGATTTGCTGATTATGAATCTACGTGCAATGTGGCCTTCGGGCATTGGTTGTTACTAAAGAGGTCAACAGATTGTTGGACTTGGTTATTACAGGATTACATATACAGGGTTTGTACATGTGTTGTATTAAAACCTGTGTCGTGAAAAGGTAATATCAAGTTATCAGTATATTCTGTGTAGGCCAATACAGATTGTGATAAGCGTTCTTTAAGAGCCACCGCGGCAGTAGGGTTCCTCAAAAACCACGGATCCTCTTTGACGATATGTGTTTACGATTAATTGATGTAAACAGATTGTTATGCTAAGTTGAATTGTTAGTTTCACATTCATTCACTTAGCTTTGTGCTAATCCCCCACCTTAATCCTTGCAGGTCATGATTGATATGGGCGGGCAGGAAGATTATGTTCAAGGAATGTTTGACCAGCTGGCAACTCTGATATGTTTTTGATAACTTAAATGAAAGTTGAAATTATGTAACACCTGGTTATGTACGATGTTTTGAACAATATATATGTACATTTTATGAATGTTAATAATGCAATATATGTTTGACCTACGCTTCCGAAATAAAAATAATATTTTATACTATACGAAGAGAGGGTGTTACAATAAAGTTATATCATTTTGTATGAATCGGAATATATATACAATAAAGTCACTATAGAATTATTTTAAGTACAAATTATGAGCAAATCATTTGTGCAGTCAACAACACCAAACATTTATGACTAATAGAAAGTAAAGAAGATATTTACACTTTACATATTTAACCCTTTAACTTTCATAAATATACATAGTTAGTCCTAAATTAATACTAACAGCACATTTGAATCCTTGTAATTTGTTGTACGAAATATTTTTTTTATAAATTATATAACTAATTTTTTAGAGGGAAATTGATTAATTGACAACAAAAATTTGTAAGGGAAGAACAATATAGCTGTAATTATATTTTGTAAATGATAAGTATTCTAATTATAACTAATTAATTAGATGTTGTATATGATAAGGTTTTTTCTTCATAGTAGGATTTTAGTGATTATCTTTTTAATATCGGGATGATGATATTAAAAAAAGTACGAAAATATTTGTCGTTTTAATAAATTAAATTTAAATTAAATAGTATATTTAAAAAGAGCGTTAACCAATCTTTATAGTATTTGATTGATGAGATGATTGTTAGCATATTTTCATTTTGTGCATAACTACAAATTTAATAATTTTTCAAAATATTTTTTTTAAAAAGTTCAATTTTTAATATATTAAATGACGAAATTGGTAGTTTATGAGAACTTCACATATCATTTATTTAAAAAGAGAGTTACTATCCTATTATATGAATAAATGTTTATGGTTTTACAATTAGGTCAAGATTTGGACGTACCAATTATTAGAAGATGTTTTATAAAATAATGAAATGAATACTGAATTGTGATAGGTTAATTTGATTTCAATTTTTAAAATTAGATGGCATAAGTCCACTTCACATCTTTAAACCCGTGTACTTACACGCAACGTATAATATAATAGATCTCAAAACCCGTGTATACACATGGGGCTGCTGAATGTGTATTTAATTTTTTTAGATATTCAAATGATGTATATGATAAAGTTATAACGTTTTATATGAGTCGAATAATAAGAATGAAATTTAAAAATAAATTATTTATAGTAGTGTGTTTATTCTCATCTAGCTACATAATTTGATAGATCTTCTTAACAATGTAGGGGACTAAATACAATATTTGCCTAACTATAATACAAAACGTAATGGAGGTTTTTTTTATTTTATAAAAAAAGTTAGGGGTTGTTTAGTGTAAGAATTATTAGCACACAAATAGGTAACAAAAAGTCTTTAATATTTTGCAAACGACTTGTAGTATTGTTATTTATATTTTATCATCAAGTTTTGAGATATTTTAGGGGTTTTAATTTTAAATTAAGTAAAATTGAGGGATTAAATTGATTTATTAAAAATTAGATAATTGATGACATCGTAAATGTGTTTCTTATATTATATTTATTATAAGATTTATTAAAATGAAAAATTAAAATTATAAAATTTAAAACTAGCACTGGAATATTGACTACGTCATTTCTATATACATATATAATATATAACTACATTAAAAAAACAATATTTTTCCACGCACTTACACTAAAATATAATAATCTTTTTTTAGGTTTTGTTTAACAAGATACCTTTTTTTGTCGGTTCATTCAGTGTGCAACAACCGTATATATTTGTTATATCCGGAAAGGTTCAAATATAAATACTTTACTTTTTATTTTTATGGTGGGGTAGTAATGTATATTTTTATTTTTAATTTTAAGATTTTAAAATTTTATATCAAAATTACTCATTCAGAATTTTGTGCTGTTTAAGATGAGAAAGTTTTTTAAAAAAATGTGATACACATTATAAAAAATTTAGTGTGTATCACAGTATCACACCAAAAAGTTGTGATACACAATTTTAAGTTGTGTATCAATATATTTTTTTTTTATATAAATTAATTTCATATTTAAGAGAATAAAATTGTAATAATAATGCTATTATTTATTTTACAAAAAGTGTACATATGATAAAATTAAAAATAAAATAGATCGTTCATACAGTCTCTACCATAAAAAATAATTTTACTATAACTCGCCCATACTGTATCGATATTGATTGATTAATAATTAGAAGAAACATACATTTTATTTTAATTTAATGTTAAAGTTTATATCACTATAAATCTTACGTACAACAATGTGTTTGCATGTGTCCATCCACGTACATATACGTATACATATAATAAAACACAAATATCTTAGAATATAAGAGAAAAGTTCAATATAAAATTTTAAAAAATTATAGAATGAAGGAATCAATAGGATTTCTTCATTCCAATTACTCATTTTTATATTTTTTTCTAAATCTAAATATCTCACAAACCGTATATCCATAAATTATAAAAATTACACCGTTAAAGACAGCGTCTTTTTATCTTTAATTAGAGATCTCTAATGACATATTTTCGACGAACTTTTTGTTCCCGTTTTCTAATGAGTATGTGAAATTCGTAATAATAAATCACATGTGATTTAACACTCAAATGTGAATATATTTACAATCAAATTATAAGTTTTAAATCGCTATCTATAATCACATGTAAATAATCAAATTTATAAATTATAAGTTTAAAATCACATAAAAATAATTTATTTAATAATTTAATAAACCTTCACAAAAAAATTTAGTTATAATCACATGTGATTAAACATTAAATTAGTAATCACATTTGAATAAAGTGTAATAAATGTGAATTTTAAATAATTGTTTATAATTATACATATAAATAAATATAAATGCGAAATCACATATGAATTATCAGTTATTATCACATAATTTATTTGAAAAACACATGTGATGAAACCTCAAATCAATAATCACATGTGATTTTGACTGTAAACGAATGTAATTCCTAAAATCTTATTTATATTTGTTTATATGAATGAATAATAAGTTGTAATCATTTGTAAATTAACATTCACAATTGATAAATATTCGTGTACCATTTATATTTACTCATAAATCACATGTGATTATATATAAAATCACATGTGATTATATAAGTGACATTTTCTACGACCCAACAAAAATGAATTTTTTTTTGTTAAAAGTATAGCTTGTTTGATCTCTAATCGAAGAGAAAAAGACGCTGATTTCGAATATGTAATTTTTATAATTTTTGGTTATGCCGTTTGTGAGATATTTGATTTTAAAGATACAAGTGGAAATTGAGTTTTAAAGGAAATGAAACAATTCAATTGGTTCTTCCATTTTTTACTTTTTTAGCATTCTACTTAAACCCACCTCCAACAGAATTATTAATTAAGAGGGGTAATGCGACATTAATATTTAAAACCACGCATGTGCCCCCAACTAACGGTATAATAATAATAATAATAATAAATCATCAATCAAGTATATAGCGACCACGGGTCAGATACATGATGGCTACGGTTTTCTCGTTTTATCACGTAATTAACTAATATTCATTATTCATTACAAGAAAAGACAACTAGAATAAACAAATTTTTCCGTTAATTTTTTTTTTTTTTTAAAAAAAGCATTTTGCATTGTTAAACGGGATGCATAATTTAATTCTATATAGTAATTAAACATTATAATCAAATAAAAATTGTTTTTCGAAAAGACGGTCATATTATATTAAAAATACTAAAAAACTAGCAAGGTGATAGGAATTACAAATAAAACGACTATAATAGACCAATACGACTTAAATTCTAAACAAGACGACCCTACGTAAAACCGTTCATGAACTTTAATTCCAAACTAAACGACCTTACACTTTGATTCCAAACCAAACGACCTAACAACCCAATTGACTCCAAACCAAATGACACAACACCTTGATTCCAACCAAAACTGCTCTAAACTTTTAATTCACCCGAACTACTCTAAAAGAAATAAAACTACCAATGTGAACCACCTTATAACACCAATGTGAACCGCCTCATACAAATTATACGTGAGATCGACATCAAGAGTACTTTAAATCGTCATGAAATCAAATAGAATCAAATGACCTCATTTGGTTTGAGTTTTAAAGCAGAAAAGTTGAATTCATACGGAAAAAAGAAAACCAAACCGTGTTGTTGCATCACACTTAATTGTAAGTTTGACGAATTTTAGTATGAATCAATAATGTACGTGTTGTTCGGCCATCATATCTTTTGTTTTATTAAATCTAATCTAGCTTTTCCATGAGATAAAAAGGTGCAATCTTCTTTTATTTCAGACCATTATTAAACATTTATCTACTTTTCTAGGACCTCCTAAAACAAATTCTATTATATAACTAGATATAAAACATTAAATAATGAGAGTATTAATTTTACCAAAATGTCATTTATCTATAGGTATCAACATGATGTAACGATCATGAAATTATGTACCGTTCAAGTCCTAAAATATTCATGTGAATAAATATTTTTTCGAGAGTGTGAAGATTTGTCTTTCGAGAAAAATAAATAACGACACTATTATAAAATTTTATACCCTATATCGTTAACGTTCTTAACATTAACGAGCTTTCTTTTGAAAACACTAAAAAAAACATAAGGTGTTACACCAATGTCAACTAAGGATCATGTTTAGAAACCTATTTAGGATGTTACACAACAAATGTTTATTTTCTAGTTTTTGAGTTAAAACACATAATATCTTTTAATATTAATTAGTTACTGTTACTACGGAGTATTACGTTGTCAAATTGGAGGGAAAGAAAATAAAAGAAAAATTATATAAATAAGGTCGTACACTAACGTCCAATAACTAAGAGGGTGTTTGGAATTGCGATTTGATACTAATTTTTAAATTACTGCGATTATAAAACGTGAATAATTTGTTTTTAGTGTTTGCCAAGAAAAATTAAAAGGTTGACTTTTGCGATTTTGTACCATCAAAACGGAGTTTTTAAAAAGTACCTCACCCCCTACTACAACAAAACGTGATTATTAGCTGCTCGTCAAATTACTCAATTGTGCTCGAAGATGCTCGGTGCCCATTCACTTCTTTGTTGTTTTCCAAGTTTTATCGGAAGTTTTCTCATCAAACAAGGATTAATTATTTTATAGTATATTCATACGAGTGTTTTGTTATAGCCGGAGTGCTATAATTTTATTACTGTGAACATTGAAATAAGAGTTGTAATATCTTTAAATTATCTTTGATTAATTTTTTATAAAAGATATTGTTATAAGTCATAGAAAACAAATGGTTATACGTGAAGTATAAATAATTTAGCAATGTATAGGGATGTCTTTTTTGGTAATTTTACATGTTATGTAATTAAATAATCTATTACATCAAACATCAAAATAACTGTTTATTTGATTATTACATTGTTAAACGAGAAAATCAAATACACAGTATATTCTTTTAGTACGTTTTGTTACAACTGATTATCTTATTGTAATTATTAAAACGCATAATCTATTTTCAAAATACAATTCCAAACACCCACTAACGATCATGTTTAGAACCCTGTTTAGGATCTAAATACATAAGCTCCAATACCAATGTCCATTAACTAATCTAACTATATATTATATATTTAATTTAATTTAAAGCTTTAATATAACACCATATAAAATCAAGTCATGCTAGAATGTTAGTTAAGGGTGGTTCTATATGTATGGACACAAAGTACGTCCAAATTAAGCTTCATGTTAGAGAGTGATATTTATATTAAATATATTTTAATTTAATGTTCACATCAACCTACTACTCTATCAGTTCATGTAGTATTGCATATATCTAGGGTATGAATTAAAAAGTTTGACTTTGTTAAAAAAAAAAAGCCAAAATGTACATTACTACCCGCAATTTGGATGATTAGGTTTTTTACTACTATGAATTATTAACAGTGTAGATTAGTACCATGAACTTGGCAAAATAGTCACAATAGTACCTTGACTCAGTTGACTCGAGACATGTACATATCACATGACCTTTTCTGTTACTAAACTAATGAAGCGTTATGTGAGGATTTGTAACACCCCGAAATTTATTAAATTTAAAAGTTGTGTTATGTTATGCGACACAAGGGCTAGTGTCGCAGGTAGCGACACAGAGCCCAGTGCGACACAAGACTTGTGTCGCAGTGTCGGGCAGAAAGTCGGTTTTTAAGGGTTAATTGTGTAATTAAGTGTGAAATTAAAATAAAACTATGTTCCAAAATATTCCAGAAACCAGAATACAACTCCAGGTTCATATGTGTGTGTGTGTTGAAAATTCTAGAGAGAGAAAGTGAGTGAAAACAAGAGAAATCAAGAGAAATCCAAGAAGGTTAGCTTTGAGTCCTGATTCTTAGAACATATTTCTGATATTGGAGGTAAGAGGCTTAAACCCTGATCGAATTTAAGCTTACCCTTATGTTATTGATAAAAGAAATTGAGTTTTAATTGAGTTTAAAATAATAAATTGGGGTAAAATGTTATGTGGGTTAAAAATGAGTTTGGATGTGTTTGAGGTAAGTCGTGTATATGTGATAATCATCTATTGAAACCAGATTGAACTAAATATGTTGATATAGCTCAGAAAATCGTTAATCTCATAAAGGTTCTGCTGTCTTGTTCGTCATTGCGACACAAGGCTTGTGTCGCAGCTTGTGTCGCAATGATGGTGTCGCAAATTAAAACTGTTGCTTTAGCGACACAAGGATTTGTGTCGCTAGTTTCCACTGCTAGTTAGTACTGTTGCTATAGCGACACTAAGAGCTCGTGTCGCAGCTTGTGTCGCTGGTTTCCACTGTTAGTTGTAATTGTTGTTTTAGCGACACTAAGAGCTAGTGTCGCAGGTTGTGTCGCCATAATGTATTAAGCGACACTATATTAGTGTCGCCATGATAAGTAGCGACACTAGGGGGTAGTGTCGCAGACGTTAATTATTATTTTAATAAGAGTTAACTAATACGAACGTCTCGACAGGTATTTCGGGTAGCAAGTCATAAATATCTGAATGTCGTCCTCGAGGTAAGTAGTAGGAAAGTAAAGAATTTAATTGTCTGATTTTGTTAATAATGATTGTGTTACAAGGTTACATTGAATAACAATACTTAGATCACGTGTGTGGTTAGGTATTGAATAACTGAGTATATCTATGAGTTGATTGGCCAATTGCTGAGTGAACAATTGTGCCCATGAGAATGAGTTGAGTAGCTAATTGCTGAGTGAACAATTGTGCCCATGAAAATGAGTTGAGTGGCTAATTGCTGAGTGATCAATTGTGTCGTAAGAGTAACGAGTAGGCCAATTGCTGAGTGACCAATTGTGCCAATTGAGTATATGCTGAGTGCATTAAGTGTATGAGTGAATGATTAAGATATGAGATGTCTGGTTTGTGATACTGTTGTGAATTAAATCGCATTCCTTTACTTACTAAGCGATAAGCTTATGTTTTGTTGTATGTTGTGTTGATAGGTATGTCTAAAGAAATGAGAGGCGGGGATATGGGCAAACAATACGAAGGCTTCTAGTGGTGGACTTACTATGGTTGGATAGTAAGGAGACGGACTCGTAAATCATGCTCTGTATAAACATATGATATTTTGTGAAAATAATGTACAAGTTGTGTCGGACAACGTTAATTTTTGTTTATATTAATATATAAAGTTTTTTGTAAAATTTAATTGAGTATATATAATAAAAAAAAAAATAATTTTGGAACTTATCAAGATTATCTTTAACACAATTTTTATATCCTTTCTCTTTCCTTTCTTCTTATCCTTTCTCTTTCTTATTTTCTTGTCTATAATTTAAAGTATAGTGTTCATCTTATTCTCCACATCAAAATTGATTGTCTTCAAATTTGACAACAAACAATAGTGAATGATTGTATAACCGTAACCGAGCTATATTATTGAAAAGTTGTTTTAAGGAAGTCTCTGTATTTCTCAAAGAGAATTCATCTAATTCTTCTCTTCAAAATCAGTTGCCATGTAATTAAGCACCATATATCAAAATTAGGGTTTTATATATCCCATTAAAAGAAAAGTTCATTAGAGTACAATATTTTTTGAAAGAGTGAAAGTACCAATAAAAATACGCCACGTGTACAAAAAGTTCATTTACCCCGAAGATCTTAAAAATTAATTATTTCACAAACGGCAAATCGAAAAATTATGAAAATTGCACCATAAAATTCAGCGTTTTTTCCTCTTCGATTAGACATCTCACAAGGTATACTTTCGACGAGTTCTTTTTTTCATTTTTTGGTGGGTTTTACAAAATTACTAACACATGTGTTAGTATTTGGTTGTACATTTGATTTAGGGTTACAGTTAGGGTTTGAGGTTTAGGGTTTAGCAGGGTTTAGAGTTTAGGGTTTAGAATTTTGCAGGGTTTAAGATTTAGGGTTTAGATTTTACTAGGATTTAGGGTTTAGGGTTTAGGGTTTTGCAAAAATCCTAAACTCTAAACCCTAAACCCCAAACCCTAAACGCAACATGTTAACACACGTGTTAGTAATTTGTAAACCCCACCAAAAAACGAAGAAAAAAAACTCGTCGAAAGTATACCTTGTGAGATGTATAATCGAAGAGGAGAAAACGCTGAATTTTGTAGTGCAATTTTCATAATTTTTCGATTTGCCGTTTGTAAGATAATTAATTTAAAAAAATATGAGGGTAAATGAGTATTTGTACATATGACACAATTTTATTGGTTCTCTTCTCTCATACTTTAGATAACTGTTATACTCTAATTATCCAATCTCATCCGATTAATTTAACCATTTGCCCTGTGAATGTGATGTGCGGTCGAAGTTTTTGAACCAAGTGCAACGGATTTTTTAGTTTTTCATTTTTGTTTCCAAATTCATGATCTGTATCAAAATTATTGACTTTTTTGAATAACAACAGTACCTTGTCCCAATTTAAGGTCATATGAATTTGACATGCAGAACAAAAAGCTTTTTTATTAATATAAAAACTGATAAGATCCATATGTAAATAATTTGCTAGAATTCATGGTCTATGTTCCAAACGTAAGACATAATAATACTTGATGCAATCGATTCTTACAACGTAAAGACTTAAAGAAGATACGTTTCCACTCAAATATGACAAAAAATTATAAGTTTCAAACCTAACCCTTAATGCCCCGTTAATTTAGTAACAGAAAAGGTCACGTGACATGCATATGCACATGCAACGAGTGAACTGAGTCAAGGTATTATAGTGATCATTTTGTCCAGTTTATGGTACTAATCTACATCCTTAATAATTCAGGATAGTAAAAAACCCTAGTTATCCAAGTAGAGGGTAGTAATATACATTGTGGAAAAAAAAAAAAGTTTGACGTAAATATCAATTTTTGTTTTTATTTTATTCTTTTTGGATTTTGATAAATGAAAGACCATTTCTATTTAATAAATTAATTCAAAAATTAAGTCAATTAACCCACGTTTGTTTCAAAGTCAACTTTTCTAGTTTTATTCCTATTTACTCTCACTCAAAACACAAAATAGATTATTGTTTGGTTATACGCTCAACTTCACACTCATTACTATTCTATTTGCCCAACTTTCCTACCTTCTATCGTATGAGATGAACTTTTTAAAAACTCTATTTTATGCTCACAACTTTCATATCCTCTATTGTATGATATGAACTTTCTAAAAACTCAAAGTAATATGATATAAATTAGACATTATAAAAACTCTAGTAGAAAAAGTTCATCTCATACAATAGAAGGTATAAAAGATTGGAGCATACAATCGAGTTTTTTAAAATGTTCTCCACATACAATGTTAATTAGTGTAAAGTTGATTGCATAACGAAATAATAAACCCAAAAAACAATAACCGTTCTTTTTCAAATTAATTCACTCCGATCCAAACCAATTTCAAAATCAGTTTATATGCAAGATTTCAATTTAGACTAAAACCATGAGAAATCATTGTGCAGGAGAACAAAATTAACGAGCGAATTAATTTGTTCCAAAATGCAAATAGGGAGGTGTTGTTTACAACTAAACCAATAAATATGATGCATGTCATATATAGTAGAAATATATATACTGCACATGAAATCTTGCCCTTTTGCATATACAATCTAACAAATTAATGTTTTAAATACTTGTAAATTGATTTTGAAACTGGTTAGGAATAAATTAATTTTTTTTAAAACGTTTTTTTTAGAATAATTAGGAATGAAACTACCAAAGTTGACTCTGAAACAAACATTGGATAATTTGCATAACTTAATGGATTTTATTTTGAATTAATTTATTAAATGAAAATAGTCTTAAAGAGAACCCTTAAGGGTTCATTTATCAAAACCCAATAAACCAGTTACCTAGTCCATTTGATGCACTCAATTTGTGAACACATTTTAAAATATACTACTTATAATTTCATGAGACGAGTAAACGGGTTACACGTAGGCTTGTAAGCGATTCGGTAATCGTTTGACGGGAACTTCGTTTATGTTCGTTAGTTTCGTTATACGAATGTACATGAACAAATTTTTTACGTTCATTTATTTATATAACAAACATGAACATATGTCTCGTTCGTTTATTTACGTTCGTGAATATTCGATAACATGTTCGTCAACATTCGTTAACATGTTCGTTTGTTAACTAATAGTTTAGTTAAATTAATAGATATTTGTATATCTTATTTTAATCTCATCTAAATTCTATTATACTAGTTTAAACATTTAAATATTTTTATTCTAAATATAATTCTATTAATCATTTCAATATTTTTACCTTTCACATTTACCTCCCACATTTCCCTCTCAAATTTTACCTCCACTCCCAAACACATCCACTTGGACCTCTTTACATCTACTATTTCCAATCACTCATATTTTCCTCCCATATTCGTTCGTTTGCGTTCGTGAACAAACGAATTTTCTTAGTGAACAAACATGAACAACAAAATCCATTCGCTCATCCGTTCGTGTTCGTTCGTTTGTTCGATAAAACCTTAATAAACGGACACAAACAGGGTTCTTTCATGTTCTTTCGGTTCGTTTACAAGCCTAGTTACATGAGATTAGGTAAACATTATTCAAACTTTAATCTTAAATATGAAAACGGCCCATTTAACAGACAAAGCGAGCCCATAAATCGATAGACAAATGCCGCTCATTTACACAGTTACAGCCCATTTACACACATCTTTCGGTTATTCAAAGCTTTAATCAAGAATTTACAACATGCACTTTTTAATTAACTAATACAGTACTGCTACTATACAGATATGATCTAATCACTCAACCAAACAAAAAGCAAACATATACTCTCCTATATCAAGAAACGTCTCGTTAGTCGGAGGAGTGTACCTAGAAACTCTTAGATCGTCTGTGATCATCTCCACCGTTGAATATATCTCATCAGATCGTACATGAGATCTGTCCCGTGCGACAAACTCATGAATAGTACCATAAATCTCAATAAAACCACACCCCATGCGACCCTCTAATCATCATCGTATATCTTGCTTCACACAAATCTTCCCATCTATTAAAAGCTGCATATATGTTGCATAATAATACTTACACCACCATTATCCGGTTCTAATTCAACTAGTTTCTTGGCTGCTATTTCAGCCAAATCGATATCTTTATAAATTCCACAAGCACCACGAAGAGCACGCCAAACAACTGCATATGTCTAATTGGCATACTGTTTATAAAATTATAAGCTTCGGCTAAAAGTTCAGCCCGGCCCAAAAGATCAACCATGCATCCGTAATGTTCAACGTCGGGCTCATCCAATGGTGGATTCTCATGTTAGTAAAAAACTTTCTACCTACACAGAACACCAAGGTAACATATCCGATCTGGTTTTATTGAAGCAATTAACATCTCATTGAACAGGTTAACAGCTTCATTATATTTCCAAATCCATGAATAGCATAACCAAGTATCATAGCAGTCCAAGTGAACTTGTCTTTCGTATGAATATTCTTGAAAACATCGACTGCTTTACCAACTTCACCACACTTGGAATACATATATCTATAAGAGCGTTAACATCGTTCTTGATGTTTTTCTTGTCAATCAAAACGTTCACCCACTCACCTAACTCGAGAACACCTGTATTCGCACAAGTTGTAAGAGCGCTAACAATGCATGGTCAGGAGCGGCTCAAGGTCGATCGAGGCCTAAAGCGAATTGATGATATGAGACCTTAATATAATTGACTACTTTTCTACTTTTTTTTATATATATTTCAATAAAATTTGTTTAGCATAGTACGGAGGAACTATTTTTGTAAGTTAAAAAGCAATACATCCATTTCATTGTGATAAAATACATCGACTTAAATTATTTTTTACTTATTTAGTATGTTTTTTTAAAAGGAAAAAAATTACCAAACAAAATATCAATTCAAAGAAGATCGTCTTAAATTCTTTACTTATATAATATGAAATCTTGAATGGAGATCGAGTTGTAGACTAATTGTAAATATAGGTTTATAGAAGTTTGTGGTAATTAGGAATAGTAAATATAAGAATATTTTCACGTATTTTATCCATATAACCTATAAACACTATACTGATATTATTTATATTGATATCATATATGTTGTGCGTTCTTTTTCGAGACCATTACATTGCATATTAATACCGAATATAAGACATTTAACGACCATCATACTAAGTAACTGATTATGAAAATTAGAATTAATTCATCAACTTAATACGGGTCATGTTTGAAATGATTATATTGATTATTTGAGCAATATGATAAATAATAATGCGTAGAAAGAATGATTGGGGAATTCAATCGTGAAAACATAAAGATTACGATAAAATTATTTCGATGATAGCCAATGGAAGAAAGATTGATTGTAAAGAAATAAGAAATAGAACGTCATAATCTTTTTAATGCAATTATTTAGAAGTGACAAAAAAAAAGCCTAGTCATTATTTAATTTTTATCATTTAGAAAGGGTCTAATATTTTATGATTTAAATTCTTTGAGGCCTTATAATGTATTTTTTTCACATAGTGGACATAATCTCTTAGAGTTTATATTCTCCGAGACCTTAAAATATCAAAAACGTTGGAGATCTTTGTCGTGAATATCTTGAGGCCTTGAAAATTTGAGGACCTAAAGCGCTAGCTTCACTAACTTTACCCTCGAGCCACCCCTATGGACGGTGAACTCATCAGGTTCTACTTTCGCGTCTTGCATATTTTGAAAAAGCATTAATCCCTCCTTAAATCTATTTTACCTTACGTACCCATCAATCATCGCTGTCCATGAAACAGAATCCCTCTCTGGCATTTGCTCAAAATACTCACGAGCTAAGTCAACATCTCCAACATTAACAAATCCCGATAAAATAGCAGTCTAAGTAATTACATCTCGCACTTTCATGTTCGCAAAAACCGCTGATGAAGCATCATTTCCCCACACGCTGCATATGCATCAACTAAAGCATTATTTAACACTAGATTCGGCTCAATTCTTCCGTCCTTGATTAACTCATGTATTGATGTGTATGTTTGGTACAATTACTCTCCTTCAACAAACTGATAGCATTGAAACAAGAGTGATAAAAGTAGGTTCAATTCGTCTCTCCATTTCACTAAAAATCTTTTTTGATTCATCCAACATTTTGCTTCTGTAATATTCCAAGTGATAACATCATTTTCTGAACTAATATAAAAAATCATTCTAGAATCATCCAGATCCCACATAACAAATTCATATGCACCAATGATGTTTTGACAGATGGATTAGAACCAAACCCGAACTTACATACATGACAATGTACTTCCTTCTCAATTCCTAACCCGACAAATCGTGTAAATCCCTTTAGCAGAAATGGAAATGTGTAATTATCAGGCATTACGTTCCTCCTTAACATTTGCACATACAAAGAGATAGCGTGTTGGTGCCACTAGTGCGAAAGTAGCCATTAGTAGTTATGTTCCAAAGGAGAAGTTGTGGTTCAGGAATTATGTCAAACAGTTGGTGGGCGTATTCGACACTGCCGGAGTGTTAATTGCAACAAAAGATGATACGTTTGGAAGCTAGAAAAGGGTCAAGGCTTGCACCTCTTACTATGGTTTGTAAGTGAATTTGTTTAAGTTGGTCCATGGATTTGCATATGGAAATGCGAGAAAGTAAAGGGGTCTGTTTTCAACAACATTGATATTAACATGGGGCGGGGCGGGTGGGCTAGTCAGGGAGATTGTGCGAGGTTGGGTTGACACCACCAAGTTCATATACATATTTTGTACTTGCATATGCTTCAAAAATAGTTGGATGAATAAAATGATTCTAATTTTAAACTTCAAATAATTGTAACCATAAAGTCATTATCTGCTTTTTATAAACTTTAAAATCAAAATCACGATGGGGTTTATTTTTACAACTTAAAATTATGATTGTAGTTATTGAGAGCTATGTAGTAACTCTAAATTTATATAGGGTTAGGTTCAAACGAGAAACCACAAAAGGTACAGAACTGCGAAAACTTTTAAATTACATTGTTTTTATACATGTAAACGCAACAAATTACATAGAAATGCTATTTAATGTTCATATTATCGATAAACAAAAGTTAAAAACAACAAAATACATGTTAAACTATAGAATATATGAAGTGTTCACATGTGCACATATCAAATGTGCACATGTGAACGAAAAATATAAATTTGATTTTAAAGCTTATTTTGATGTATTCTCAAACTATTTTGCTCTTAACCTTAATCTATATCAATGTTCACATGTAATTGAATCATTAAACATGTTAAAATCTCTATAATTTAAAAGTTCTCGCAGTTCTGTACATTTGTGATTCTCATTTGAACCTTTGGCTATATATATATATATATATATATATATATATATATATATATATATATATATATATGGGAATGATCAAGAAGGAAGCTCTAAATTTGAGGGAAGAAGGGAAGCAAACCTCAACCACACATTTCCATGTATCTTCTCCAACTCATATACAATATCCATTTCATCAATTAATTTTATTTAAAATTCAAAATTAAAGCATGTAAATCAATCAAAACATTATAAATTTCAAATTTATCAAAGGCATTCATACATATCTTTAATTCGTCATAATTCATATTCATCAAATATTAAAAATTTTGGGTATAACTTTTGGGTTTTTGTGAAAATTTTGATTCACCAATGAATATATTAAAATTAAACGAATTTCAACATACAAAACTTATAAACAAGTAATTAATTTAATTATAGTCGTCATTAACTATCGAATTTCACAAAAAAAAAAAAATTAGAACATTAACATTAATTTGGAATGAATGTTGATCAAAATTACAATTAATATTCATAAATAATAATTTATGATGAATATTAACTTATATATGTTTTTATATATTGTTGAATGAGATAACTTAACATTCATCATTGTATAATAATGTATATGAGTTAACATTCATCGTAAAAGAATGTTTAAAAATATTAAGTTGTAATTTTGATTAACATTCTTTCCAAATGAATATTAATATTCTGAATTTTTTTTTGAGTTATTTACAATTTTGCAACCGCGTTAACTTTTGAGTTGACCATAATGTATGGCTAGGAATAGCTTCCCTTCTTCCCCTATTTTTTAACTTCCCTCTTGATTCCCGCCCTATATATATATATATATATATATATATATATATATATATATATATATATTAGATGCATAACCGTACGATGTACGACAATCTCAAATTTATAATATTTAATTTTATGGTACATCAAAAGAAGATCATCTATGTCGAACTTTTTTAGAAAAGTAAATAAATTTAGATATCAACTGTATTATCAATTGAATAATGTAAATACATCATACAAACATAAATAATCAAGAAAATGCACTAATACAATTATTAAAATATATCCTAAACATAATAGAACTACACACGACAAAAATAATTAATAGATAATTATTAATAAATTAATTATTATAAACATATCCTTGTTTAATAATAATTTGACACTTGTGATAATAACTTGTGATTATCCTAAACTATTTAAAATATAATTAATTTATTAATTTGAAAATTATAAGAAATTGTCATGTAGGATTTTATGCCAAGTGGCAAGTATTGGAGCTTTCTTTTATACCATTTTAGTATATACTAGGCGGAAGACCCGTGCAATGCACGGTAATTTATTAGAATTATTGTAGATATTACGTGATTAAACGATAATTGTGGTACTTATTTTATAAAATAATATTAATTAAATAATTTATAGGACTTTATTTTCGTATGTGACTCCTCTTTCCATATTAATATAATATATGTAGTATTTATATTTATTATTTATTAATTATTATAAAATAATAAAATAATAAAATAATATTAATTAAATAATTGTTAACTGAAATTAAGAGATTGACACGTGGCATTCATGTTTACGTGACAAATTCTGGAGCTTTCTTTTATAATTCTTTAGTATATCTATATCTATATATATACTAAAGGAGTATAAAATCTTACGTGATAATTTCTTATAATTTTCAAATTAATAAATTAATTATATTTTGAATAGTTTAGGATAACCATAAGTTATTATCACAATTGTCAAATTATTATTAAACAAGGATACGTTTAGGAAAATTAATTTATTAATAATTATCTATTAATTATTATTGTCGTGTGTAGTTCTATTATGTTTAGGATATATTTTAATAATTGTATTGGTGCATTTTCTTGATTATTTATGTTTGTATTATGTATTTACATTATTCAATTGATAATACAGTTGATATCTAAATTTATTTACTTTTCTCAAAAAGTTTGACGTAGATGTCTTCATTTGATGTACCATAAAATTAAATATTGTAAATTTGAGATTGTCGTACATCGTACGGGTTTGCATCTAGTATATATAGATATATATATATATATATATATATATATATATATATATATATATATATATATATATATATATATATATATATTTATATTTGTTATTCTTATTATATTTTTATTTTATATTTTATTTTGTTTCCAGCCAAAGGCATACACGTATCATTTACCAGATAACATAACGACGCGGCAAAAAAATTAAAACGAAGGGATAACGTTTCTCACCAACCGCCATGGTAGTACCGGCAGCAGCTCCAATCCAAGCTCCACTGGTACAGCCGATTATCCGGCAGCAACGACCGAACGTTGTGAAGAATATCAATCAAAACTCATTTGGCTTCGAGCATCACTTCACGACGGGGTCGCTATCTTCCTCTGGTCATCGTCGCTGCTTAGCCGTCGCAGCTTCCAAATCACCAAATTCAAATGATTCTGGTCTCTCTTTCATGTCTCAGGTTAGGATCTGATTAAAACAAACAACCGTCTTCTCTACGTCTTCAAATCTGTGTTCTGTAACCTGAATATTACGATTACTGTTTGACCTAATCTTTCATGTGCTATTTCGTTTATATATTTAGGAATTAAAAAGGATAAGGGAACATGATTAATACTCAAAATCTCATACTATTCAATCAAATCCTACTGTTTTCGTTTTGAATAATATTTTATCATTTATAACAGTCTACTAATTTTCAATTTTTTTTGTTGAGGAACAGGGTGATCTGAACTTCCTGTTGAAGCTCGGAGGTGGATCTTTCGTAGGTGCGGCTGTGATAAAATACGGCAGCATTCTCTTGCCGAATATAACACGGCCAAACATCACACTAGCTCTTACTATGATTTTTACACCTGTATTAGTATCTGTATTGATCTTGATCAAAAAAAGTCGTGTTGAACAATAACAAATTAAACGCAATTTGTACTTTCATATAACCAATCGTTTCAATTTCAATAAATTGCATAGTGTAGTATCAAACCTACAATAGACCAAATATATCTCAAATGACCCATATCTGTTTTGAGTTTTGACCACTGAACAAGCAATCGTTGGTGCAAAATTCTTACATGGATTACTAGTGTTTACATACATGAATCGACTGTACTCTAAATTTCCACCAGAACTACTGGCAGTAAGCAAAATTATATGAACTTTAAGAAATGATTTCTAAACCATTGAAGAATTCTTTCACGAGGTTTTTCAATATGTTCGCCAGAATCCGAGGAGGATATCCTTTTGGTATTCATTTTGGAAGGGGCTGAAAATCCTTGCCAGCTACGTTAGATGAAAGAGAGTATTGAGATGTGGTCTACGGCGATCTAGAAGTTTTCCTTGAACCAGTTTATAGCTCCTTTTACAGCAGACCTACAAAACCAAAAGACCCATCCATATAAACCCATCAGTAAAAAGAAGAAAACCACCCTTTTCTGGGACTTTAAACATCAATCGTCGAACATATCAATCTGATTACAACTGATAGAATATTGCGGGTAAAATTAGAGAAGAGAAGAATACCCAGCTAAGTCTGCTAGCTTCTTCAGTGGGTCATCTTCATCTTCTGAACGGTTGCTTTCCTCAGTAACAGGATCCACTTTAGTCTCTGTAACTTTCGCTGCTGAACAAGAAAAACCTTTAATTTAAAGAATAATGGGAATCTTGAAATTTTTGAAATTAACCGTATTTCACCAGAGCTGGTGTGCTGTTTAGGGTTGCACATTGTTTGGTGATGAGTATTTCGATTCAGTAGAAGCATGGATATGATTTAACACGTTCAAACTTCAAAGAACATTGCTAGAGAAGGTCGACATCAAAGTGCATGGCGATGCTTCTTAAAAGAAGGTGTTGAACTTACCCGTTTGCTGAGAATTAGAGCGAGTACGGGTGGAAGCCGGGTTATTCAGAGAAGCAAGTTCTTCAAGAAGCTCGCGTTCTTGGCCGCTGCTACAACCAATATCAACACAATGAGAATATACTTGTTTAGATTTAGATTTATTAAATACAACTCATGATCGACACTTCCAGGTATACTTTGCAAAAAAAGAATGAAATTATATATCAATGAGTTCAAACATAAATAACTCATGCATCAGGTCATCCTTGAACTATCAACCACAGGATGTCCCAGAAACTCACATAACGATCAATAATGACATATATACATATATATACACAAATATTGTATGTGGAGCAATAAGTTGTTGCAAAAGCAAATATGTTGATTTTTCAATCAATAATGATCATATATTCATATGTAAGCATCAATTCAATGTCACACTTGAGGATGGTATATCGGTTTAAATATCTTGCTAAGGTTGAGAATACAAGACTACAAAAGATGGACAATGGACACGCCATTGATATTTAAAAGCTTATAATTACTTATTGAATAATCTATTTCATGATTACAAGCCCTAAAATATAGGGGTTGCAACTCTCAATGAGATATTTGTAGAATCTAGATAGTGCTATAAAACATCTAGGCTTTCCATATCAAACACTTCCCATAAGATACAACAAACCTCGTTCCAAAGATCAATCTTGGTCCAAGTACATAATGATTACTTTCTACCAATCTTGAATTACTTAGAACATTAATATCAATAATAAAAATAGCACGCACAATTATTTATAGACCTAGAAACCCAGGTTAAACTTTCAAGTTTTATAATCTCCAACTCTACAAGAATTTCAATAAGAAATGGCAGGAATTGGACAGAAGAACATACCTGATTCGTTTTGGTATACTAACTTTAATAGTGAATAAATGATCGCCACGAATGGAAGGTCTATTCAATCTGGGAGCACCTTTCCTCGCCAAAACAAGAATATCACCAGGTTGAGTACCTGCAGGGATCTGGAGTTCAGTCATCCCCTCAACTGTCTTCACCTGTTTCAATGTCATTAGCAAAAAATATATAGGAGTACAATTTAGAAATGTGACAATATCATTAGCATATTTCATTCAAGTACTATTTGTTATAAAAAATAATAATAATACTAATGATTCATCTACCTTAGCAACGGTCCCCAATATAGCATCAAGATAAGAAATGGAGATGGATGATAATAGATTAATGCCATCTCTTTGAATCTCCGGAATTTCTTCCACACCAAGATAAACATAAAGATCCCCAGGAGGACCTCTGCTTAAAAGCAAATAAGTCACGTTGAACAAAGGTTACTTATGAGACAGACCATGAGCATTATAATGGTCAGATTATCACATTATTTCTTTTTCGACAAAAAAGATTACCATATTATTTTAGTGTTACATAATAGCTCTTGCACCAATATATAAAACATACCCTTTTGGACCAGCATCACCTTCCCCAGTGACTCTCAGGATACTTCCTTTACTCACTCCAGGGGGTATTTTGACTTTAATATCTTTCTTCACTCGTATACGCCCTTCACCCGAGCACTTACGGCAATATTCAGATATCATCTCACCATTCCCATTACAATTTGGGCATACAGAAACCTAGAGACAGAAGGTAAATTGTTTAACAGTGAACAACCAATCAATGATTAATTGACTGGTGACAAGTGATGAGAATACTTGATTACCTGTGAGAACATACCAAAAGGTGTTTGTTCTGTCCTCATGACTTGACCTCTGCCACCACAAGTGGAGCATATTCTCATTTTGGACCCTACCTTTGCCCCAGTTCCAGTGCATACATCACATGTTTCAAGATGAGATAGTTCAAACTCCTTTTCTGTTCCAAATATGGCCGCTGAAAATTCTAATGTCACATCATATCTGGAATACATCAATTTGTCAACCCACATATAAAAAGTATTCTTGAGTTCATAAACCAATATGAAGCTACCGTAAACCTGTTTCTCTTTCCAACCAAAATGTTTCCTGAATGTAACTCACCGTATATCTTCACCTTTAACAACAGTAGTGGCACGACGTCCTCCAAATCCGGCTGTGTCACCACCAGCAAAACCACCCATACTTGTTCCAAAAAATGTCTCAAAGAGATCAAACGGATTCGTCTATGACAACACAACACGACTCATCAACAAGCAGGTAAAGATACTTGTAATACCAGTTATGTAATGCACCCAACATCTAGATAAAGTATGATTTCTTATATCGTTATTGTGTCTGAAAGGATAATAGCAGTACAAACACAAACACAAACAATAGAGGTAAGCAAATTATGAGTAGTACCGCATAAGCACCAGCTTGTCCTCCAACTGTACTTTTAACTCCCTCTTCACCATAACGATCATACATGGCTCTTTTCTTGTCATCTGATAGAACCTGACAATAAGAACTGTGAAACTCTGTAACATGATTTCTTTGGTAAAACATCCAAAAGAACAATCAAGATAAAAAATCATCATTGTATTTATTCATTACCATATAATATAAATTATAATTTACAAGGAACAGTGCTCTCCTCTACGTACCTCATAGGCATTACTGATCTCCTTAAACTTTTCGGTAGCTCCCGGTTGTTTATTGACATCTGGGTGATACTAAATACCAAAAAAATAGATGTATATCAGGAGTAATATAAAGGTGGAACCACAGAAATGGAATACAACTATAACTAATTAGCACAATTTTGCACAAAGGCGAAATCAGCTTCATTTGACTCATTTTTCCCAATTGAAAATGACAAATACATTCGTACACATTAGAATATTACGAATAATGCAGATAATAAAAAGTTGCCCGATTTTAGAAAATGCAACATCCCCCTAATATCAAGATGAATCTTGAGGTAATCAAGAACTATTTAGCACTAGAGAATTAATTCAAAAGGTTAATAATGAAACTCAACTAGTTGCAACCACATGAAATCAAAACGATGCAATATCTAAGAAAAGCATAATTTTCAGTTTGTTGCCCATTGCGATGTAATTGACATTATAAATCTAACATAGCAACAACAAAGAACTAGATGAGGTGTCTGTCCATTGTGAATAACAGCAACAAAGTCAAACTAGGCGTGTGGACCGGTAATCAATTTCTTATAGGCAGCATTCTACCTACTTCAACCTACCATTTTAACCTAAAATAACAACAAAACCTGAATCATACTCTTTCCTATACACGCGAAACTATTAGTGCTACTTCAGTTTTCTATTAGCAACTTCTAACCTACTTCAATCCTAAACACTCATTATATTATCAACACAATAACTTTCCCAAGTTCTTTGATAACGAATTCAATCCAATTCGGTTTCCGACAATAATCTTCCTTACAAATCTAGCACCTAACAGGAACGTTATCATTTCATTTCAATTCATTCTAAAAAGAATCACATAACAGCAATGCAAAGATCAAATCTGTATACTAATAAACAATTTCCCTAATAACAATATTAATAACAAAACCCTAATACCTGCCGAGCTAATTTACGATAAGCAGCTTTAATGTCTTTACTAGTAGCAGACTTTGGAACACCAAGTGTGGAGTAATAATCCGCCGCAGCGAACACCACCAGTCCGCCACCACGTTTTCCGTACAACTTTTTATTGAATTGAAAAGACGGTGATATAGATACACATGTTTTGTAAGTATTGGTGTTACGAGTGAACAAAAGTGTTCCACCACCGAAGAAAGATGAAGAAGAAGAAGATGATGATGGGGATAATGAAGGGTCTCGAATGAAGTTTAGAGAAGATGAAGGGATTAGAGTGAAAGATGTCGCCATTGTTGTTGGCTATGTGTGAATTCTAGAAGATGCACATCAACTGTTTGATGAAATGCATTGTGTTTTCTTGAAGATCAGAAGGTGGGTAAAAGGGGATTTTGGGTTAGTACGTTGAAAATGCTAAAA
Source organism: Gnaphalium uliginosum (assembly GCA_963930675.1). Taxonomy (NCBI): domain Eukaryota; kingdom Viridiplantae; phylum Streptophyta; class Magnoliopsida; order Asterales; family Asteraceae; genus Gnaphalium; species Gnaphalium uliginosum. Next base: position 6,282,147 of record OZ005681.1, on the reverse strand, counting down.
AGGTGTGTTGAAAAATAAAAATGAAAAATAAAAGTGAAGGAGGAAAAAAAGATGTGGAGCTGAGACACAATCATCCAACGGGTGTAAACGTCCAATCAACTGGTTGCAAGTAATAATGAAGTAAAAATATCGATAATTAAACATATCTATTATTCGATTCGATTCGATGCAACACGTGGTTAAACCAGAATTTGAATTCAATCAGATTTTAAATTACTCTTTTAGAAAACCATTTAGATTTAGATTATCATACGGACTACGGAGTGCTAAAAAACTAAAAATGGGATACGTACACATCCATCCATTATATGAATATGATATGACGTAAGTGAGGTGTCCACATTTCAACCTTGTGTTACTTATATGAATAACAAAAACGCAATTTCCAACTCATAGAGCCAAAAGCAGACAGTTTACCTTTGTGTTCAGTGGAATTCATTTTCAAAAACGGAATACGGATATACAATGAATAAATCAGTAGTCTCTATAGGGACCATGTTAGCAAACACACACCTAACCTACTCAATAAGATTCATTTCGTCTTTAATTGGACCAGCCCTAACCGGTTAATCAGATACGAGCTATCTGTTGACGGGTTCCCCTGGCCAAGTCACCAGTAGTCCAGTAAAACCAACCCATGTAGAGACATGTATAGATATATTATTAGGGGAGACGTATGAACCAAAGCGGACGCAGAACTTTTAAAACAAAATATCCGAATATTGAACTGACATCTTATGTTTTAAATTAATAACAAAGCATCATACTGTAACAAACTATATAATATATTTGCCATTATCTGACAATTGTAAATCTCTCTGGACAAACAATATTTATAACCAAAATCTATCCTCCATGCCGATAATGAACCACATTCACCTCTTTATTAGAATATATCAGGATGGAATCTCCCGGGAATTGAGCTGCTTTCTTGAGCTTGCCGCAGATGCATTGTCAATGCGTAGTTATTCACCTGCAAACATCAATATACAACAAAATTATTCAGTAAGCATATTTATATGTGATACAAAGCTGACTTATCACTTCATTAGAAGATAAAACATTGTCTACTTTACTTTAGAAGACTTGGGGCTCAACATCATAGTTTGGTAAAACTTTCGCTACCCATCTATTAATGCACACTACTCAAGAATAACATTTACATTCAGGAGCTCTAGCCTCTAAGTGGAGTTGGCAAGATGGCTGGTCAGATGAGTTGAGTAACAGGACAACAATAGTTATTTTTTAGTATGGGTTAGAACAGTCGGGTCAGCTTGGGTCGTGACTCGTGAGCCACAAACATTTGTTTGTTAATTTTTATTTTTATAAAGTTTTAATGCATCAAATACGGTTTTACAAATTATATTATTACACTGACAGTCTAATAGCGTTTCATAAAGCTATTTAGAAGGTTGTAAACATCGACAACAGACTTTGGGCAACTTTTCTAACCCATTTGACATGTATCTTTTCTAGCAAATGTTTTTATTTGGCCCATTTAACCCATTCTATAAATAATACGGAGTAACAAAAACTGACTCTTCCATAAGGACCATAAGTAAATGAGTCAAATCGACACATCAACCACTAGATAATCGTAAGCATGTCCAACCACTGGGAAAGAATCAGTTCTGTTTTAACAATTGTGAAACACTGAAGCACCCATCTCCTCTAAAGCTAACTTATGTTATTTTTCGTTACTACTTTTGCTATTTAGACACATTATGCATCTTAGAAACTTGTTCCAAATATGACAGTAGAAAATCATATTAGTCTACTTGACAGAAATAAATGCAGAAAGTGAAGTTGTAAGTTTCACCTCAAGTGTCCTCAACTGCTCTTGATATTGGGACAACATCTGCTTCAACTGCTGCACCTCTACGGTCCTCTCATCATACTCTTTTTGGCGCTCATGCTGAATAGCTACGGCACGCTTCAGTATTGCATTCTCACGCAGAAGAACTTGAATTTGTTCCTTAAAGGCTAGATTTTCCTGAAAGCAATAGTAGAAACCGAATAAGATAGTTGCACACAGCAACACACATGTGGAGAGAGAGGGGGAGAGAGAGAGAGTTACCTTCTGAAGGCTTTCTGCTGCCTCACCAGCAGCATTTTCGCTTATGGATTTCTCCAAACTCTCAAGTACCCTCATGGCACGAAGTCTGGCATCATCAATGCTGGTAGCACTTGTCATTTCTGTCACAAACAATTCAACCCATTCTGCACCACTTTTGGGCAGGTTTTCATTACTTGATGAGTTCTCCAATGAAGCAACAACTTCACTTGCAGTCACCAAACCTGCACTTTCAGTTCATGAAAAAACTTAGTATATCAGAAAAAGTGATAATCAAAAACAGAATTTCACTGAAAAGACCCAACTTGACTTCAATACTACACCAAAAATGAAGCTTTGGCAAAGAATTGATTAGAGGTTGCAGGTCAGAGAGCAGCAAGTACAAATAAATGTCAGGTATGAGAACCTTTTCTTTCATAAAATATGTACATTTTATAGCAGGGAGAAACAGCTTTCCACTCAAACACACAAATTCATGATACTTTAAAAAATGACTAGATCTCTTACAGCTCACAGAAGTATTATACTCAAAGAACATGATTTTGTTATTAGGCAAGTGAGTTGTAACAAATACAATTCAAGAAAATGTGAACATTTAGAAGATGACATGTAGCGTAGTAAGAGTTTCATATCCAACATCCATGTGCACTACCCTTGATTACAAACAGAAATGAGAACAAACGAGACAGAAATTCTGAAGTTGGGAAAAGAATGTTTGAAAGAGGGTACAACAAAGAAACAGCACATGATTAAGAGCACAAGTGTGGTAACAATTTAAGACTGCAAAAGTAAATCAAATTCATGCTAATTAAGGCCAGCCAGCTAAGAGGCAACTGATGTAATAAATGAGTTTTGATTGTTAACACAATAACAAAATAAAAGAAGTCACACACCATATACACATATAGCAAGATGTAGAAAACATAAGTATCGAAAAATTTGCAGAGTTAAATCCATTTTGAAGACAGTTTTGTAAAATAGAGAGCGTCATACAAGAGAGAGAAAAAAAAGACGAGTGACTCGGCAATCGGCAGCATCATTCACGCGGTTACAGAACCCCCCCCCCCCATAGGCTAAAAGGGTATGTCCTAGACCTTTCAATGCTTCATATTAGATGCACATTTTAGGTATATGCATAGTTGAAGCAATGAATCATTCTTTTGGTTTAATCAATTGATGTGTACATGAAATGATCAAATTATTTATCTTTACGCCATATCTGTTCAATGGAAAATTGACCTGAAAGTCAGAACCCTCCAAACTCCGCATAAATAAACATAAAAGTTACATGCATTACCTTTATCATTTATTGTGTTTAACTGCCCCGGAGAAGCAGAAATCCCATCCACATATCCAAGACACAGCTCGTTAAGACTCTTAATAGCAATCTCCAGATCATTCCCACTCTTTTCTAGTGCTTTCTCCAGAAGCTGTATGCACAAATAATGTCATTTCAATGTCCCCACACCTTAACATACAATAAAAGCAATCTATGTAAAACAACCTGACATTACAATTCAAAGTCATGCAAACATCAACACACCACAGTTGACATCACCAAAGCATATAATTGATACTTCAAAACAATCAATCATGGAAAAGTATAGTTAATTAGGCCAGTTGACACACAAGTATAGACACTACATATATGCACCACAAAAACCACCACAAACAAACGATACTATACCCATAATAAATCCTATCAATCACTATGCGGTTGAAAAAACACACGTTGTGTTCAGGTGCAAGGACTCACATCCTCTAATCACCCAACTACCAGACAGACTGTATCAGTATCCAACCACCGTATAATATCATTTCCACAAACAAATTTACTAGATTCATATTTTTCAAGGGTTCAATTGATCTAAATACAATAACTGATAATAGATCAATAATATAGCATCAATATATACATATAAGCAGACACAAATTCAGAAAGGAAAGAACTTTACACATTCAACTAAGGACATACAGAATCGATTAAAGATTAAGAAAACGAACCTGCTTATCCATGGCAGGAAAAACAGATCGGAGCTTATCGATGAGCGACGGAGACGGCGGTGAACTAACGAACGGCGAAAACCGAACCGGAGAATTCGAAGTAAAGCAACGAAGTTTTTTAGAAGCAGGTGGAGATGCAAAATTAGGCGAATTTTCCAAATCTTCAAAGAACGATCTCTTCCCACACACAATCGCAGACATTGTTTGTTCAAATCAATCAAATTCAAACAAATCTGCTATCAGGAACCGATTCGATCTGATAATCGGCGTTTCAGAAACGTACGGTCATACGTACAGAAGAATAATTTGAAGTAATTTTATTATTAGGGTTAGGGTTTTGGGATGCTGATGAGGAAGGAGATAGATATAAATAAAATTTTGTTTTGTGGAGGAGAGGAGGAAGAGGATTGGGGGGTTTTATGGGGAACGGGCTACGCATAAGAAGAGCGCGTGTTTTCTTTGGGCAGGGGAAAAGCTTTTTAAAATTTGTACTTTTGACGTTATGACACGTTGGATCCCTCTACTTTATAGTTTTTGTTTTTTGTTTTCTAAATTAACAAAAAAGTTGAAATTATTAAAGGGAAATTAATTAAATATTGATTTTTTATAAATTTATTAATTTAAAAAGAGAATTGATAATGACAACCCTTAAAGCCGTAGATAAGAGTAAAATTATGAATTTATTACTTATTTATTGCATACTAAAGGTTTGTATTTAATTCAATGGAACCTTCATTTTATTTGTGATTTATCAATTATGATTTTGATTTTAAAGAAAACTTTTAGTTTAATAAATATATTCAAATGCTTCTTGTTGACAGCCCTTACAACTGTCAATATCATTTTCCATATATTAGTTTCAGGATTATTTTTTAAATTTTTAGAAATTTATAATGAAAATAATCTTTATTACTATCTTTTTACAAAGATAAAATATATAATAAAATACCTTTTGCAAAATGTTTATTTGCTTTTTCCTTTTCCTTTTTTTTTCAAATGTTAGACTTTCTATGACATCCAACATTTATTTTAAAAAATTCAAATAATTAATAAACAAAATTGAAATTATATCACACTTATCAATCAAATTTATACCCAAATTTAAGAACACATTTTTAAGCACACGAATAATTTCTTTTGCCAGCATTTCATGTTTTCCTGTGTTTAATATTTTATCTTCGCGATGTTTAACTTGTGTTTGTGAAATCTCATTTCCATACAGGTTGTCCCACGATGGTAACATAGTGGTGGGACACATGCATCATACGGTTCAATCCTCATCCATGACGGATTACATGATTTACTACTCTCATGAGATTACATGATATACTACTCTCATGTTGATCATGAGACAGATTAACGAGGACTGCAATTTATCTCCATACGTGATTTCATACGTGACACATGACACTCGAAAAATAGATGATTACCTTTTTTGATTGAAATATATAACATGTCACATACATTTACAGTATTAACAACTTTAACGTCCATTGCATTTCCCAAATAGAACTTCAAACAAGCAAATAACATCATCCAGCTACAACCGGAGGTGCAGTACTGTCTCTCGAGAGCATATTCGCAACAGGCGACGGAAGCCACTTCTTACCGCCACTGTTCTGCTGCCTATCTTGGTTGCCACTACCGCCACGTGTCTTATTCGTACGGCCTTTCTTGAGTCTAGCACCCACACTGTGGCCCACAACAAAACCAAACTTTAAAGCTGTAAGCACACCAAATGCAATAGTGAGTGGCCTCACAGCCCAGTGATGATCCTCAACATGTTGATACTTATCCACCAATGTTGTACAAGTATCAAATGAAACCCGCTCGACTTCAGCAGGATCGGCTAAAAACGAGTTCGATTCACCTCTGAAAACAAACTTCCCTGGAAACTGCACAACAAGGCACCCGTTTGGAAGTATTTGTATGATCTTGCCAGCAGCCCATATTCCTTCTCGTTTATGCATCCACGGAAACCGTGGAGTGAACACATTTCCCTTTAACTTCACGAACTGTCCAACCGAAAATGGTTCCGCCATTTGAAGCTGAGAACAATGTCCTTCCCATAATGTCTCACGTCCTATAAAACCAGCACTTACATTTCCATCACGGTCTATCGAGTGTAAAATGCCAATAAACGAGTGGTTTCTGTTTCCGGCCTCCTCTGATAAGTTCACCCAATCCCCTGCGGCTAAACCAGAAGTGACCCGTTCTAGAGTGGTAATGTTAACCCTTAACGGGTTGTGGATCCCTTGAACTCGAACAAGAACAAACCCGTCTCGATCAGTGTCTTTTTCCAAACCGACTATGGTTCCTTCAGACACAGCCATGGTTTTGCAATTGTTTGGCGTTTTTCGAGATCTAACAATGTCGCCTACTTGTAGATGATCTTTTGTAATAAACCATGTGGAGCAGCCACTTCCGAGTGTTCGGTCCGGTGATATTCTGCTACCTAGACCAATCCACTCTCCATCGTTGAACACAGCATCACGCGAACTGCAGGTTTAAATTAAATTTCTTAAAATAGAGATGTTAATCAGCAAACAGCAGCAAGTATGTCTCTATTAGTGTAATCAACAATGATGGTACTCATCTATAACAGAGTTGGCAAGATGGGTGGGTCGCATTGCAGGTCAAAATGGGTTCCGATTGGGTTGAAAAGCAAACACATTTTTTATATAAACAATGAATGCATTATTTATGAACGCAAAAACAATACAATTAAAAAGATATCTAAATATTTGATGATATAACATGATTTAGGAGGTTGCGTACGTTAAATGACAAAAAAAAGACTTTGGGTAACTTCCACCCTGACCCATTTGACCTAGTGCCCTTTTTACGTAACTTATTAATTTCACCCATATGACTTGTTTGAGATAAAACACACCCCACTTAATCAGTTAATAATTAAATGGGCCTAACTGACACACCTAATCTAACCTAAAGCAAATATAACAGATGTAAGATATTATAAAGACGGATTTTAAATACAAAAGAAAAAAAAAAGGCAAATGGAAATTGACACCAGGGAGAGATAACCTGCCTTTCAAATGCGTGTGTAATATCTGCAATGAGCGGTCTATTACGGAGATCATATTCAAAACAGCCACTAAGAACATTTTCAACTGCAGGAGGCAGACCACTCGGAAGCTGTGGTTTTTCTTGTTTTAACACAACCGAGTTGTATATCTCGCCGACTGATTTACCGAACCATGGTTGTACACCAGTCAACATTTCCAATATGCAGCATCCAAAACCCCAACTATCGGACTCAACACTTATCGGACCTCTTACTTCTGGGTCCCATTGTTCAGGAGCCATGTAGTTGGGTGATCCAAGCCTAAGAGACATATCCGGATCAGGTAGTTGGACCCCAAGAAGAAGAAAGGGGATCCCGAAATCACCAAGAACCACTTGATCGTGTTCATCGAGTAGAAGATTAGTTGGCTTGATATTTAAAACCAGGATGTTTAGAGAGTGCACTTCGTGAATTCCTTTCGCTAACCCCACTCCGTACCTGCAAAAGATTAAACATTGTTCCATTTAGTATGTGATTTTCACCTCAATTTTCTATAAACCAAAAAAAAAAAAGAAAAATGCAAGCTTGAGAAATCACCTCAAGACATCAGGTAATGGAAGTTTTCCACCTTTAAGTTTTGCCATTCGATCACCCACCGATCCTTCATAAAATTTCATGAGAACGCAGATTTGTGGAGAGGCCTGAAACTAATGATCTGGTAGATCAGTTACAGAACTATACCAAGAGTACAGGTGGCAGCTTCAACCCATTTACTTTATTCAATCAATTTGGGTTACATTTAAAGTCAAACGAGTTATGCTTAAAGTAAACGGGTCATATGGTTCAAAGTCACCCAACGGACATTTTTAGTTTTAATAAAACACCCTAAATCATTTTACGATTAGAACTATTTTAAGTAACATAGAACTAAAGTAACTTCCATAATCATCTTTCACACGCCAAGTATTTATAAATTGTTCAACAACTTCAGACAAAAATAGTCGAGGTCAACCCGACCCACCCCATATAAAGAACTGCCATTTTGACGCATACCCGCTTGACCCATTACCCAACCCAACTGCTTTGCCAATCCAACCAAGAGAATATAACATGTTGTAAATCCTTCTGTTTAGAAATGGAAGTAGCCACCTTTCCAGATATGATTGAGATACCATGCAACCAACAAACACCTTGGAGCTTACGCAACTTGAGGAATAACTCCTCAAACTTAGCCACAAACTTTGGCATGTCTTCTTCTTTTATAGGATGTAACATCTTCATGGCCACTTCATGATACTCATCATAATCGTGTGATGATTGATGATGTGTAGCCAACCAGACATCCCCAAACGGTCCATGTCCAATCCTGTGCTTAAGTTTCAACAAAGAAGAATCTATTCGAGGATTGGGTTGATTTGGTGTAGCTACAACAGTTCGAAGATGTTCAGGATCACCTTCGTAGAGCATATAATCGAAAGAAGGCGCTGATGGATCCGCTCCTACCTGTTCAGCCATTTTACCTTTGAAACTGCATACACAGAAAAAAAGACATGTGTCAACTGAAATAGATGGGAAGTACATATCTTAGCAAATGGTTGGTAAAATTTAATAGATTAACAGAAACAAACACATCTATATGATATAAACTTGCAAAACAAGATGAAGTCATCACTGGTTCACATTGTGCAAACAATTGTATAGTTATACTGAGTATCCCTATTATAACTACATCTACCATAAAAACTTCCACAGAAATAAGTAATATACGGAGTAGTTTGAAAACTACTTTCTCACCGATAAAACACTTGTTAATGTTAATTCTAAATTTATATTTACAATTTTGTCGGAACTGAAAGACCAATGTAATTGAGTCATACATATCAACATACTAAAATTACTTATTCCCATGAAACTAACTTCATTGCTAGGACTTCAATTATTTTGATATTAATATCCATTTGGGGGGTTCCAGATTGCCTATTTTTAAGTATTTATCGCTAAAAAGTGTGTTCAAAATAAGCATCACTCCACCAGCATAAAAATAAGTGTGCTTTTCCTTTAAAATAAGCTAAAACACAGCTATATACAAACTACAACACTTTCAATATGCAATCTAAAGCGCTGGGGAATACAAGAAAACCCTAACCCTCTTACTAAACAGGCACTACTCAGAAACTATTCATATGAAATTAAGGCTCCAAATTCTTTTCTGGAATTTTAGGGCTATAGTACTATAAGGTTAAATACAAAATTCCCTTTACTAACTTTAAATAAACACTTTGATAGTTGCTAATTACCGAGTTCGGGTCTTAAAATTTCAAAATCAGACGTCAATACACACCCTAATTTAAACAATATATCAAAGTAAATAAATAAATAAAGGAGAGTGTAATCATCAAACAAATAATTAAGCCTCCATTCAGCTCAAATCACCCTAAAGGTCAACTAGGACGATAAAAGTGATCTGTGCAAGTGTAATTGTGAGTGAAAAAAAAAAATTACATAAATAAAGCAACATACAGTTTATATGACATGAATCGAATGATATTTGATGGAGAAAGAATAAAAGGATCGGAAAATGGACCTGCGAAAGTAAATGTCTGTGAAGGGAATAACAAGAAGAGTAAAGAAAGAGTATACGTTTGGGAATAGTGAAAATGAAGTCGGTTTTGAGAGCGGCAAAAAGAAAAGTAAGAGATGGGAGCACGTTACACACACACACATACCTGGTGACGTATCAAAAGAGACAAGCTTGAGTACGAAGTGTTTGGATTGGATGTTCAAAAAAAAAAAAAAATGAGAGTAACATGAAAAATCAATTTCTTTTAACTATGTTCTATTGATTGATATTAGGGTTATCAAGAAATCAATTAACCAAATTATACTTAAATCAACACTCAAAATTGAAATAAATAAAATCCATTTATGTAATTGATGATTAGGTTTTTGTTCAGTTTGGTTATCTGTATGTATACTAAATCGAACTGTTCTAAAAAGGTTTTGACATCAAATATTTAGTAAACGATTGGAAAACTTGTAGCGATGACCGCAAGATATGTATAATTGGTCACATTTGCATATGTAACTTATGACTTATTGAACCTCTAATCAGGGGCAGAGTTAGGATATACTAGTTGGGGGGCAAAAGTATTTTGTTTGATTATTTGTTCAGTTTTGAAAGTGAGACAAAACTTATAAAATATCATAAATAATCTTAAAAAAATTTCTTTTTTACATGATTTAAAAATTCTTTGGGAGCAGCTGCCCTAAGTCCCCTCTACTTCTGCCCCTTCCTGTAACTACTTGTAGCTAGGCATGAACAAAACTTGGTTTCCCGAAAAACCGGTTCGGGTTGAAAAACCGGACCGGTTTTTTTTTTTCGAAAGTCAAAAATCGGTTTTTACAAAAACCGGGTTGGAACCGAACTGGTTTGAGGGGGAGAAAAACCCTAACCGGTTGTAACCGGTTTGGACCGGGTTGGAACCGGTTGGAACCGGTTCGGGTTCAAAAACCGGTTTCAAACCGGTTTTTCTATATAATTCGGTTTTTTTGAGCGTTAGGCGTTTTAAGAAAAATCGACGTATTCTTCAAATTTTTCCCGATAGAATGTTAGTACATTAGGTATGGAAACATAACCTAACAATAACTTAAAACAAAGTCTTCTAAATCTTCATAAAAATATTATTGAAACCAATAATTCTATATAATTCAATCTTATTCGAGCGTTAAGCGTTTTAGGGAAAACCAACGTATTCTTCAAAAAATTTCCGATAGAATGCTAGTACATTATGAATGGAAACATAACCTAACAATAACTTAAAACAAAGTCTTCTAAATCTTCATAAAAATATTATTGAAACCAATAATTCTATATAATTCAATCTTATTCGAGTTAGAATGCTAGTACATTATAAATGGAAACACAACCTAACAATAACTTAAAACAAAGTCTTCTAAATCTTCATAAAAATATTATTGAAACGAATAATTCTTCATAATTCTTCATAATCTTCAAAAATCTTCAACTTTTATTAATCTTCAATTCTTCTAACATCTTCAATTTGGGTAGTCTTCAAAAGTCGAAATCTTCTTTGGAGGAAACCTCTCGCGAAGCTTGATCGAGAGCAATTTCTTCATCGGAAAGTGATATTGTCATACCCGCTTCCACTTCGATATCGTGTATATCTCCCTCGTATTCCAATTCACCTTCAAGACTTGAAACGTTTTGTATACGTTCCGCGGCGTCTAAGTGATCCTTCAAGCATATACACATCTCTAATGAGGCCGGTGTGAGTCTTGTTCTTCGTATGGATAGTACCCTGCCACTAAGAGAAAAGGCGGATTTCGAAGCTACCGTAGAAGCTTGGACGGTTAGTAAATCTCGGGCCATGATGGTTAAAATGGGAAATTGAGATTCCCTCCCTTTCCACCAAGCCAAAATATCAAAATGTGCGAATTCTTCGGGTCCCATTGAGGCTAAAAAATCCGTTCCGGTATATCTCCCATATTCGCTAGTGGCCCTTTGGTCACCATCACCCCTTGCCAGTTTATGGTTTTCTTGTCTTAAACCATTATATAAATTAATCATTGGATCTCGGGAAGAAGATGATGAAGCAAACATTGTGGAAGCCGAACTAGAAGAAACCATTGTTGTTGAACTATATTTTTGAAAATAATGACCAAATAAATCTTTAAAAGATTTGTTAAAATAGTCTTTTGTATTTTGTGAAAAAAATGGATCCTCATCATTCAAATCCAAATCGTTACAAATGTTATCGATAAGTAATTCCACCCCGGAAATGTTCAAACATGGGTTTAACGTGGCGGCACAACTAATTACCGGTGGCATTTCTTTAAAATATTTTCTTAGTTTTGCTTTCATGGGAGCCACCATTATTACATATACATTACCACAAAATTCGTATTCGCTTAGTTTTGAACTCATTAAAAATATTTGATTAAGTACCAAATGACTTGTGGGATAATAAACACCCGATAATAAAGTAGTTGCAGTTTTAAAAACTTTGAGCAATTCGGTTATCTTTTGAATAACCTCCCAATAGTCGGAGGAAAATGATGTTGCAAGACCTTTTTGAACAAGTTGATCATGAAAAATGTATAAAGTGTCGCGTTGCCGTAAACCACACATAAACATGTTGTAAGTCGAATTCCATCTTACGGGCATGTCCCAATTAGGGGTTAAAAAGATGGAATCCGTTTCCTTACATAATCTCATATAATGTTTGTATCTAGCCTTACCCGAACAAAATATATCTTGTAACATAATTTTATACGCGTTTTTTACTACGCTTATTTCTTGAACCGCTAGTTCGTCTTGCACAACCAAGTTAATGATGTGTGCAACACATCTACTATGGTAGAAAATGTCTTTCAAAGGTGGTTCGTATTTTAGTATTAACCTTTGAACGACGTTTGTATTATTAGTCGCGTTATCAAACGGGATTGAAAAACCTTTTGTTCTATTTTAAAAATTTTCATTACGTAACATGTAAAATAAGTTTTTACCCGTGTGAGGATAGTCAAAGTTTTCAAAAGCAATGGTACGTTTCATCATTTGCCAAGTTGCGGGATCAACCCAATGTGCGGTAACACAAAGGTACAAACCGGACAAACCATGAGGAGCCGACAAAACATCGGTTGTTAAAGATACATTTGTATTTAAGTTTTCAAAACCGATTATTAGTTGACTTTTAGCATTTTTCCACAATTTAAGAGCATAACGTCTAAGAGTAAGACGACTTACATGATTATATCGCGGTTGAAAAGTATTTTGCATGACCCTAGTAAGCCGAGGGTTGTCGAAGTGGTTGAACGGCAAAACTTCTTGAATCACAAAGCCGGCAAATGCTTCTCGACACCGCTCTGCTTCGTATGTAAAAATACCCCCATCCCGTGAGATAGTTGCTTGACTCGACTCGGGATTACTTTTGACTCCATCACAATACTTTGTAGCATGTGATTTCAAAGTAGAGTTGGAGTCGGCTTTCAAAAATTTTCCGCAACGTTTACAAAATGCCTTAGTGGAACCATCCGACAATAACACTTTGTCGTAATTACACCAAATCTCGGGATTTCGTTTGGTTACCAAAACTTGAACAATAGTTGGTGCATTTGAAGAACCAACACCGGCGGAAGTTGAAGAAGATTGAGTGGCCATTTTGATAGCGTTTCGAGAGCGTTTTGAGAGGAGTAGAGAATTTTTTGAGAGTTTCGTACGTAAATCGTAAGCGTTTTGAGTGTTTAAAGACTAGAATTAGCAAGATTGAGTGTTGTGACTAAACCAAACCCAAGGTATCTATTTATATTAGTTTTAGGATGGCAAAATGGTAAAAAAAAACAAAAAAAAAGGTCAAAAACGGCTAGTTTTTCGAACAGCTCAAAAACCGGTTTTTATAACCGGTTTTCCAAACCGGTTCGGGTAAAACCGGTTACAAACCGGTTCGCCAACGGATTTATTCAAACCGGTTCTCAAACCGGCAGTTTTTATAAAAACCGAACCGATTTTTATAAAAACCGGTTTTAACCGGTTTCGGGTTCGGTTTTTTTTTCGGTTTCGGGTCGGGACCCGATTTTTTTGGTCAACTTTACTTGTAGCGATGATTTATCCATAAAGTTGATTATGTCTTTTTTTATTTTCCATTTAAGTTACTTGATTTTCGAATCATTTATATAGAAATAAGAGGTCGAGGTATAAAATTTTGTTATCGAGTGACAATTGCCAATCATTAGGCATAGATTCAAATATTGGTCATATGGAAGTATCGTATAATCATTACGATCTTCAACGTCAACCAAATACAAATGTCTATTAAGTTATGAAAGGCAACAAATTAGTTTTCTTCATTTTTTATATTTTAATAATAGAAAAATTGTAAAATAGTATTAATTAATACTCTTAAAATAATACCGAGTATTCGTTTTTTTCTTCTTATTTTTAGAGAGATAACCCTACAAGGAAGTTGTACCCCGTTATATATCCGCCCTTTTGTGAAAAAGTGTTTTGCAAAATGATCATTTTATAACAAATATATATATATATATATATATACTAGAAAAAAGTTAATCAGAGTATAACATTTTCTGAAAGAATGGGAGTACCAATGAGAATGTTCCACGTGTACAAAAACACATTTACCCTCAAGATCTTAAAAATTAATTATCTCACAAACGAAAAATCGAAAAATTATGAAAATTGAACCATAAAATTCAGCGTTTTCTCCTCTTCGATTAGACATCTCACAAGGTATTTTCGATGAATTTTTTTTCTTTTTTTCTTTTTTTCATTTTTTGTGAATTTTACAAATTAGTAACACATGATACTGTTTGGTTGTACATTTGATTTATGATTACGGTTAGAATTTAGGGGTTTAGCATGGTTTAGAGTTTAGGTTTTAGCAGGGTTTAGGGTTTTTGCTTGTTTTGTAAAGCAAAACCCCTAAACCCTAAACCTCAAACCCTAAACGTAACATGTTAACACATGTGTTAGTAATTTGTAAAACCCACCAAAAAACGGAAAAAAAACTCGTTGAAAGTTTACCTTGTGAGATGTCTAATCGAAAAGGAGAAAACGCTGAAATTTATGGTGTAATTTTCATAATTTTTCGACTTGACGTTTGTGAGATAATTGATTTTTAAATATATGGGGGTAAATGAGTTTTTGTACAAATGATACAATTTCATTGGTTCTTTCATATTTTAAAAAATTGTTGTACTCTAATAAATCCATCTCATATTTATTATTCTGGTCATATGTTTTTAATAGGAAAAATAAAATGACAAAATATAATTATTGTATGTCCATTTAAAGGAAAGTTCAATAAAGAATGACAAAAAAAAAAATGAAGAATGTGGGAACCAATAGGAATGCTCCATTTCAATTACACATTTTCACTTTTTTTTTTAAATCTAAATATCTCACAAACCGTATATCTATAAATTATAAAATTAGACCGTTGAAATCAACGTTTTTTTATCTTTAATTAGAGATCTCACATAACATACTTCCGACAAACTTTTCTTTTTCCATTTTGTAATGGATATTTGAAATTCCTATGTTAAATCACATATGATTTAACACTCACATGTGATTATCAAATTATACGATTTAAATCACTAACTCTAATCACATGTGAATAATCAAATTTACAAATGATAAGTTTAAAATCACATAATAATAATTTATTTTAAAATTTAAAAACCTACGGAGAAAAAATTAGTTGTAATCACATGTGATTAATCTTTAAATTATTAATCACATGTGATTAATGTGTAAATAAATACATATTTTAATAATTTTCTATGATTATAAATGTAAATAAATATAAAGTTGAAATCTCATGTGAATTATCAGTTATTATCACATATTGATGAATAATCAAATCAATAATCATATGTGATTTTGACCGTAAAAGAATGCAATTTTTAAAATCTTATTTATATTTGTTTATGTGAATGAATAATAAATTGTGATCATTTGTGAGTTAACATCCACCGTTGATGAATAGTCGTGTACCAATGTTATATTTACTCATAAATCACATGTGATTATATAAGTCATGTTTTCTACGATCCAACAAAAATGAAAAAAAAATTGTCGAACGTATAATTTGTTGGATCTCTGATCGAAGAGAAAAAACGTTGATTTCGAATATAGAATTTTTATAATTTTTAGTCATGACGTTTGTAAGATATTTGATTTTAAAGATATGAGTGGAAATTTAGTTTTAAAGAAAATGAAGCAATTTTCATTCTTCACTTTTTTAGCATTCTTTATTGAATTCGTCCCTTTATCCCTGATATAAAAATTGAAATTGACAAAACACAATCGTTTTTTAAGACTACTTATCTGCACTTTGAAACTTAGCAAGTGTCATCATTATTAGAGGAATAAGAGAGAAGTAGTTTTATCCAAACAAACTCCATCTTGGACACCAAGAATCTAATACTTCATTTTCAGGGTTAGTCTTTTACTATTTGTAGCTATAGTTTTGTCGTAATTTGATTAGTATATATTTCTTTTATAAACCCGCAAATCTGATTTTAATATGTCGAAATACTATGAAGACATTTGTCAACATGAATGGTTGTGCATATATTTGGTGGATAAATCTTCATTAATTCATTTTTTCTACCAACATAATATATCGACATTATTACTGTTAACTTAAAATATAATGAGAGTGTGGGTAAAATCGACATTATGGTGGCTTCTATTTTTTGATAAGCAAAGCAAAATTATATAGAAAAAAGCAGAAGCAAAAGTACGAAATAGCTACAAAGCTCCAAGAAGGAGCATAAATCGAAGGCAGTGTCAAACCAACTAAAATAACACAAAGACACTAACACCAAAAACAAGCATCAACTATCGGTAGAAGTTGTGGGTCCTAGGATCCATCTTTTCCAATCCTTTTTCAGACGCGGGCATCTGTTTTCAATCCAAAGAAATGAAAGGTAAATCGCATAACCCGTTATTAGAAGAACATGATGATGAAAATTGAACCCACGAATTCCGCATTTATACTACCTACCCCTAACCACTAAGGTACGAGAGTAATTTGGTAATTCTGTCAACTTTTAGGTTACATAAAACAAAGTTTCACAAGTCATTTATCAATTATTATGTTTTATACTTTTATATACATACCTGATAGTTAATAAACAAATGGTAGAGTGATTGACTTTTTCCTAGACATTGCACATTTAAATGGTATTGCACCATTATTGATCTTTGGAGTTTTGGCCATATTACCATGGTTCCAAACTTAAGAATTGTACAATAATTAGCGGTTCATACCTTCCATGAAAATTTGCAACTATTTTTGACAAACTTCCAACAAGCATTTAATACCTTTCAGAAAATAAAAAATAAAATACATTTTTAATAAATTTCTAAATTTCAAGTTCTCCATTGGTAAACATCAATTATCGTTATACAATCCTTAAAACATGCAAAGTTTAGGTTAACTAGAAAAGAAGAATCAAGAATTATACCCAAAAGGATTTTATAAACTTATGTGCATCCATGTAAAAAAACCATGGATCCCCCACTCCATAGAAGCATCATATATGCTTGATTTCCACTTCCACAACAAATCCTTCAAAACTTCACAAATAGCACAACAATATCCACACACTAATATGGGAAAAAGAAAATTAAATAAATAACAATAACCTTTCATCGTTTCCAGTTATCAACGTTTTGTGAACACTCACTGACCTTCGTCTTTTTTTATAAACCAAATTCTTCAACTTCTAGTAGTCCCCACATTTTCAATTTCTCGTTTTCGTTCCTCTGAAACAAAATCAGAGCTATCATCAGCAACTGATACTCCATCGTTGTAATCAGCAGCATGTGGAGCACTAAACATCTCATCATTCTCTAAAGCCGCGAGCTTCTCTTTTGAGTCTCCCTTTAACAACTCAACCACTTCAAGAATCGTTGGTCTTTTTTCAGGTTGATTACGAGCACAAGTAAGACCAACAAGAGTGATCCGTTTCATCTCTTCAACTGAATAGTTCCCGTTCAGTTTTGGATCCGCAATTTCACTGAACTTTTTTTGACACACCAATGGCAAAGCCCACTCTGTGATTGACCTTCTTGTTGTTGAATTTATTTTTTCAATTGGTTTCTTGCCACTAGCTAACTCAAGTAAAAGAATCCCAAAACTGTAAACATCACAACTTTCTGACGCTTTTCCAAGCATCGCATATTCTGGCGCCAAGTATCCGAGTGTACCCTTGACCCTAGTGGTCACGTGCGTTGCACCATCTGGGATTAGCTTTGCAAAACCAAAATCAGCCACTTGGGCATTGAAATCTGCATCAAGCAACACGTTGCTAGCTTTGATATCTCTGTGGATTATGTGTGGTGTGGCATGATGATGAAGATAACTGGATCATATCATAAATAAACTATAATTGTCACATATCATTATAGAAAAAAAATAAAAATACAAAAAAAAATAAAAATAAAGAAATGAATTGCTGAATTTTGTTTGAAGTGTACTTACACAATTCCTTCTGCAGAACCGAGAGCTATATTCATTCTTCGATTCCAATCAAGAAGGCTTTCAGAAGAGTGTTGACCATGAAGATGTGAGAGTAAACTGAGATTAGGCATGTAATCATACACAATCAAACGTTCTTGACCTTCTGCACAATAGCCACGTAAACTGAGTAGATTCTTGTGTCTAACTCGTGCAAGTATCTCAACCTCAACAGCAAATTCCATCTCTGCTTTGTTGCTATATACCTTTAGTCTCTTAACTGCAATCTGTGTACATTATAAAATAGGCTGACTAGATCAATATAAATTTCTTGATTAATAAATGTCAACTTTAATACTAACGGGACTTCCATCTTGCAATATCCAGTTAGCCCATCAACCAGGAGGTTGCAGGTTCAAGTCTCAAATGAGAAAATTGTATGTTAAAAGGTGTATTACAGGTGTACAAGTCTTTGCCGTTAAAAAAAAATGTCAACTTAACCGTTAACGTCTAAATCAAGCTCAATATCCAACACCAACATCATACAAGCACAGCTTTGATATGCAAGAAGAAGACTGATAATATTTTTACACATTATAGACAAATTTACATCCGCATTGAACATATTTAGCACTAAAGTAAATCAAATATGCATACAAAAAGTAACTAACAAATTGATTAATCGAACATGAAAGCATTCAAGATAGAGATTAGGGTAATTACTTGAGATCCATCCCAAAGCTGGCCCCAATAAACACTCCCAAAACCACCTTCTCCAAGCTTATTGTCATAATTAAAATTATTTGTAGCAGCATGCAATTCCTTTAATGAAAATATCCTCCATGTTGACTGTTTCTTGTTCTGTTTCCTGTAATTTCATAAATACACAATTACATATATATTATCATTCCAAAGACCCTAACTGACTTAGTGAAAGTCAAAATTGTGTTGCTGCTAAAAATAGTCAAAATCATATCACTAATTTACGCAATAGGCAAAATAATTACAAAATTAAACAGTTTATGGGCCTAACCAGCTTCATTAAACCCTAAGTAAGCAAAAAGTCAATGGTATCAAGAGAAATTAGCTTCCATAATAACGAAATTAGACAGAATTTAATCAATTAAAAAGTTATTTGAGTCAAACATACCGATTGAATCCACCACCGCAACAGAACTTCGACCGGAAATCCATAATCCGACAGTTTTCAAAAACACGCAATCTCTAATTCAAAATCCAGCTCAAAAACAACAAAGACAATAACGATCAATATATATTTCAATTAAATCCACTAGCGTTTAATCGAGAATACAAAAACAGTATTTACAGGTTTGCAATCGAGTATAGTAGGTAACAGATGAACAACCAATGAGAAACTGATAATCTGTAGAGAGAGAGAGAGAAAGAATTGGGATTTATGGGGTTTGTTTTGAGAAATCAGAACAGGGGTTTCATTTCATTCCACCATCAAAACATTTTGGACTTCCATGACCTTTTTTTAGTTGGTGGGGGTTAGTGGGGCCTAGTGGGGCCTTACGCTCCATTTTATATTTCGGATTTTGGCTTTTCTGAAAAATAATAATTGTGCAATCACCCTTTGGTAGGGAAAAAAATCACAATAAAAATGTAAACGTGTTTTTTTCTTTTACAAAATATACAACATGATTTCTCATGTTAAAAATTAAATTAACATAATCAAAATTCATACACATGTATCAAGTGATAATTGAACTAACATGTTGATTATACCGATAGACTGGGAAAGAACCGAAAAATTATATTTGAGAAATCGAAATTAAGACAAGGCTTTTTTAATGGGCAAATATCAAAAATACGATTAAATATATACATGTTTTTATTTTTTAAATGGTAAAATATTTAAAATACTCTTATTAATAAAAATAATTTACATATTATAAATTTTTTACATGAACCAGCTGTTGTCACTATGTTTTCGCCCCTCTGTCGCACCCCCAAGACACGTGGCAAGAGTTTTAGTACGTGAGGTCTATATATATACATATAAAAAACCTAGTACAAATAGCACATATAAGGGTTTTGTCATAATCTATCCTCGGTCCATGTGTTCTACTGTATTCCCATTTAATATAACTATTTCCGATCTTGCATCGATTCTCCTTTAATTGTACACAGTTGATCAGGCTATGTTAAATTAGAGTTGAATGATGAAATTCTTGAACTAGTTATACCTAATGAGGAATACTAACTTAACGGTTATAGTCTAGGTCCACTAATGCAACCTAGTTCGCTATAACCTTGGCTCTGATACCAATCTGTCGCACCCCCAAGACACGTGGCAGCGGAAGGTAGGGTGTTGCGTTGGGGGCGCCGACCAAATCAAATATCACAACACAAGAATTACAACAAACGACCTCTATCTGAGACGTTTCAAAAATCATTACATTTCGTAGTCACAATGTTTACATATGTTTTACCAAAAGTAGAGTACGCATCTATTACAAGATTACAACATATCATAATGCAAGCTAATCTCTGTTGTTTGTGAAAAATATGCGACTCGAGCTATCTTCTTCCAAAAGCAAACCTACTGCGGTTGATCTCCTGAGAAATACATACTAAAAGGTCAACATAAAGTTGGTGAGTTCGTAGGTTTGTAAACAGTTGATATAACATCGTATGGAACACAAGATTTCCTGTTTGTATCATTCGACAATGATAGGTAATGTATTACAAAAATGTAAAAATAGTGTATATTGTTGCCATGAGCTCATAGTTCGAGCTTAACTGTGGTGTCGGGCCACAATCAAGTGCCACGATCGGGGTGCCTCCCAGCGAGTGCCTAATCCAACACTCGTAAGAAACAAATGATAATGCGTCCGTTTGACAAGTTAGCGCTACTAACCCGGACGGGGGGAGTCAATCCCAAATAGTACTATTCATTAACATTTACGCTATAACGATACTAACAAACTATGATGTGGGGGACTTTCAGGATTAGTAAAATAACTCATGCAACCAATATATCGAGTTTAGTACTTGTGTTCACATAAAAATAGCGGTATAAAAGCAGTTGTATGTATTCTCACCCCAGTTAGAAACAGTAAAAATGGGGCTATGAAACTCACCTGATATTAGCAAGCAAGTAGCAATTAGTAAGCAAAGTGTGTTTTCCGAATGCAACCTTCTAACGTCCTAAACGTATAAGGCTGTGTAAATAGATGTCTCAAAAGACCATCTATAGTGATTGTATAAGTGGGGGTTAATGTCCACTTAAGCCAATCATGTAGGTGGAGGGTTAATGTCCACCTAAGTTAATCGTGTAGGTGGAGGGTTAATGTCCACCTAAATAAGTTCACACAATTAGAAATGTCCAATTGTTCAGTTATCGTTTGTGCTTAGAAAAACATGTACAGGCCGTTGGTGATATTTTGTGAAAATACAGCTCTTGATTAATTATGTTACGCGTATTTCTACTTTCCAGTTATGGGTAATTAATTAGTGTGGCAAGGGGCGAAGCCCATTAATGACGGGGGTCCGGTGGCAGTGCCCCTGGTAGCGGGGTCCAAGGGGCAGAGCCCCTGGCTGGGGTCGAGCTGCCAGGTCAGCTTGAAAATTTTTTATTTATGCTTATATTGCTTTAACCAAAAATGCATGGATTTTGTGTTTTTAGCGACACTGGGTTAGTGTCGCTATATGCGACACTAAGGCTTGTGTCGCTAATGTGTCGATTCGGGTGTTATGGCGACACAAAGGGTTGTGTCGCTAATGTGTCGATTCGGGTGTTATGGCGACACAAAGGCTTGTGTCGCTAATGTGTCGATTCGGGTGTTATGGCGACACAAAGGCTTGTGTCGCTAATGTGACGATTCGGGTGCTATAGCGACACAAAGGCTTGTGTCGTTAATGTGACGACTCGGGTGCTATAGCGACACAAACGCTTGTGTCGCTAATGTGATGATTCGAGTGCTATAGCGACACAAAGGCTTGTGTCGCAGACTACTGGGCTTCTGCGACACAGAGGCTGTAACAGGTCAGTTTTTGTGAATTTTATTTCGGGTTCCAAATGTTCAAATAAAAATTCAAGAAAAATATATGTTATTCCTTAGTATGTTAACTTTCTAAATTAATTTTTCCAGAATTTTTGGGTACTCCTAAGTATTTTTAAAAATTCCGTTTGTTCCCTAAGGTCAGAAAGTGACCAATCCGGACATATGCAACAAGATCGGATTTCCGGACAAAATCTACACGTTTCCAGAAAAAGTTATCTAAACGACATTTGTAGCTAACAAATTTTGTGAACTTTTGGCGGTGGTTTCAGGTCATTTGGAGGTGTATATCTCGAGTTATGATTAAAACAAGATAGGTGAAATTTCTGTCCTTTTTGACAGCCCGGACACATGTTTTTGTAAAAATCATTTCGGGTATCAAACGAGCTCCAAAAATTATGAAACCACTTGGAAATGAAAGCGAACTTCTTAAACTTAATTTTTGCCTTTTTAATCGTCCATTTTGGTCAAGTTTTGAGGGAGAAACAACCTCTCAAAGTCGAGCTATTTTTCTACCCGAAAATGCATGTTTTGTTCTTGAACATTTTAAGCCATGAAAAACGTTTTTATGTTATATTTTGGACATTTCTTTGTTATATGAACCTTTTAACATGTTTTTAAGGATATTTGGATAGAGAATAATTTTTCTTACAAATAGGTTGGTGATTTTTGAAGAGAAATTTGTTGGAAGAGCTTGAATCTTGAGTCTTTAGCTTGATTTTCTTTTTGGAGATGTGATGAACACTATGGTGGTGATGGTGGCCGATTTTTGGTGGTTGTAGGGTGGTGGTGGAGGTGTTCTTGGGCAGGTTTTTGGGAGGGAGGAGGAGGGGAGGAGAGCTTGAGAGAAAGAGTGTGAGTTTTGTGTGTGAAAAATGAGAAATGGGGGAGGAGACACATATATATACAATGGGCCAAATGGTGGCATGTTTGGGCCAGTTCTTGAGCTGGGTTGGGCCGAAGGTTGGGCCTGGCCCAATGTGGTTTTTGGGCTCGTGAATTGCTCCTCGATTTCGTGTTATTTTACTTGTTCGGTTAGACGTTAATCGCGTGTGTAAAAATTAAATCGTTAACGTTTAATGTTTGTACTTTATTTTTGATACGAAGTCACTATTTTAATTTGACCAATATACTTAAAAATACTTTATTGAACCTTCTTAAAATATTTATCGGTTTCGTTCGGGTGTCGGGTGCGATTCGCGGGTTTTCGTTGCGTTTGTTACGTTTTAAGCAAAACGTCTAGGTTTTTCGTATATTATTATTTAATAACAATAATATAGGGTAAATAATTACTATTTAATTTATAAAATAGGTTTACATTATTTATGAAAAGTTATCACCAACGCCGTATAGATTGTCGGACCTCGTCCGGTTGTTTCGCGTAATTACAGATAAACACATAATCACGTAAGTGTATATTCAAATATACAAGTAATCACAGATATTTTGCCTAATACCAACTAAATACAAGTAATTAGGGTTTCTAGCTAGGTTTAACAATTAACCTAAAGTGTCGGGTGTCACATTCTCCCCTTGTTAGAGGAATTTCGTCCCGAAATTAGCTTGTTGTCGTGGTCTGTGTGGCATCTAAAAATAGATGCGGGTATTTCAGCCGTATCTGGTCTTCCCGTTCCCACGTGAATTCAGGACCGCGCCTGGAATTCCACCGGACTTTAACGATGGGAATACGACTCTGTTTCAAGCGTTTGACCTCACGGTCCATGATTTCTACGGGTTCCTCGACGAAATGAAGTTTATGTTTTCGCCCCTATTGTTAGAGCACGTATCGTGTAACTTTTATTTATAAAAATATGAGTATGTTAGTCTAGTGAGTGTTGACCATTTCAGGAGATGGTAATCTAGACCTAAAATCTAGATTACATGAAAGAGTACCGATTACTTTAAATTCTATGAATTCTATTATCACCAATACATTTCATCTACATAGTAATTAATTAATGAATTATGTATAGAAGTTTTACCTTCATATATAAAGCAGATACATTTAAAATCATTCATAAATATTAATGTATCATTATGATGATGATGTGATTCACACGAAACCTTAATTAAGTTGGTGTTTAGAGATTTTACAGAAAGACAAACAAGGAATACATGTTTGGTATTAATGAATATTAGGTACGCCAAACCATCATTTACAAGTCATTTGTAGTTTTTAAGCTTAATTAATAATAGAATAATACAATCATTAATTAATATTAATTATTAATATAAGTAATACGAGAACTCCTATATTAAAGTTATATGTTATATAAGACCTTAAAATGAAGTTACTCAAATTATATACAAAAAAGTGAAAAAAATACATGGTAGTTCCATAACCATAACTCCATAAGTTGTGTTATAGAATTCAAGTTTTGGGAGGGAAAGTCATTCTTTGAATATGAGTTGGGGTTGGTAACTTAACATCAACGGCCACCCCGATAATCTCAAGAAAACGGATCATATACCATGTCGTATCGATCTGCCACCATTCTAACCCGTGTCTTGCTGAGTACTCGAATGCGTGATGGTTGTTATGCCAACCTTCCCACCCACCTGCAGTTCCAAGTTTATAGGTCATTTCATTGGCATATACAACTAAACAAACGAAGCAACATAATTTAAAAAAAATTCGTTTAAGATCGAGGTTTTCACTTACCAATTGTTACGAGATAGATCACCAGTGTCCCATGCTTGTTTTCCCCATACATGACAAGCAGAATTCACTAGCCAAGTGATGTGGTACACCCATACTATCCTTACCCCCTGAAGATTTCATGAATCTTAATGTGTTTTATGTTTCAGCATAAAACTTTGGTAACAAATATTATATGCTATAGTTTTAATCTAGTACTATGGCTAAAACTGAAAAGTACTAATACTCGATCGAGTTATAATATAAAGTTCTGTCTTAAAACCAGATACAGAATAATATATAATTAATAATTATATATCATTTATATGTAATTAACAAATTTTGTTGCATCATCCCATCCTAAGTTTTTTTAGCTTGAGTTGTACATCTTTAGACTACGCAGAATGACACTGCACATTATCAAAGTATTTGCGATAAATAGAAATTAAACAGTTCCTTTTTACATTAAACGGTATACTTATTTCATGTAGAATAAAGGCCGCCTTTGAACTTTAAGCTGATAGTACAAAAACATCATACCATTCCCCATACGATAAACGGAAATCCCCCAAGTGCATACAGAAGAAGGGCGAGTGCAACGGGATGTATGACATAAGTTGTTCGAAGAAACCTATAAAATGATTGTTTCTCCAAATCTGCGACATTGTTAGGTTCTCCACACTACAACAAAAATGTGCAAATATAGATACTCATACATTAAAATTAGCAATTCAAAATTAACTGAAATTAAGTCATACCTTTTTTGTGATGTTGTCTGTATCAAACAACCAACCGATATGACTAAACCAGAATCCTTCAATTGGGCTATGTGGATCTCTCTCTGAATCACAATACTGATGATGATACCTATGCGTGCTCACCCAATCTATAGGACTCCCCTTAAAAATACACAATTATTCAGTAGAAAAATTGACAATAATTTCAACAATTTAAACCAGTTAGTTTGGTCTTAAACTAATGCAAAAATTGAATATTGAAGTTTGTTGTTATTTTGAAAAGGGGATAACATCCCTGCAGTTAACTGGACGAAGTCGATTATTTACACTTTTTTTTTAAAATATTTACACAGTTCCATCTTTTTATTAAAACTACACATAAAACACTTTTCGTGTTGTTAGTTATACATAAAACACTTTAAATGTTGTTACTTACACATCACATTTCCCAATTTTAATTTAAAAGATATTAACAATCTATACCTGAAGAGCATGAACCCCACAATAAGCAAAGACGTATTCAAGCCATTTGGGTAGCTTAAAGCTTTTATGTGATAGATTTCTATGAAATGAAAGTGTAATACCCAAAAGCCCAGTCACCACATACAACCCAAATGCAACACATAACGCACCCCAACTAAATGTAAACGGAGCAAAACCACTCAACAAATGCATACCCACAACCACCCCTGCTGTCACAATGTCCATAACTTTCCATTTCCTCCGTTTCACCACCACATTTGACAACACAAATCTTTCCTGTCCACCACTTTCTGCAGCCGCCCCATTGACAATTTGCAATGCACGTCTTTTCTGGTGGCGGTTGGTGGTTATGACACTAATTGTTGTATCTGAACTCCGCAGTTGGTTGGTGTAGATGTGAGGTGGTACGGAATTGTGGTGGTGACTGTGAAATTTTGGAAAGGATTTGGTAGTAGGAAGTGGTGCTATTAAAGCCATTGGTGGTGGTTATGAATTCTAAATTCTAAATTCTGATATCTATCTATCTATATATATATATCATTGTCTTTGAATTGTAAAGATTGTGTTTTTTTTCTTTCTTTAATCCTGATTTTGCAACAAGATTGTGATTAAGACAGCTATGAAAGTACAAAATACTGCAAATCTTAACCTGATTGGCAAAAACATGTAACGATAAAGATTTCCACGCGGGGAAGCGATAAGGTTGTGATGTATTAGCCTTTGTTGGTGCACACCATTTGTGAAAATGTCTGTGACAAAAATCTACTAGAAAACAATGAATGGTGGTCCTCAACTCCTCAGAGTACTGTAATCGGATTTACTGTGTTTCCTTTTAAATGTAGCTTTTCAGTTTCAACTAATGTTGTTGGATGGTAATTAATAATTTGAAAAGATTAGTGTCCAATACTTCAATGTATGGTTGAAAGTTGAAACTTGAAACAGAACTATTGAATGGTTTATATGCAAGCACATGTTATAATGAAGTCATAAAGAGTGGGACTTACAGTTGGACTATAAACAGCTTATTTTGCCAATTGTGCATAGCTCAAGTGGTACCGTCACCGCAAACGCCCAAACTCTACATGTGTCACCTATATGTCAGAGGTTCGAATCCGTTCCTCAGCATATGTAGTTGATTTGTGGACATGTGATTTACCCGACGTTGATACTCCTTGCTGGTGGGGCGTTGCGTACCATTGAAATATTGTACGGGGTCAGGGGTACACTCTAAATTACCTTTTTTTTAAACAGCTTATTTTATTTTCCTTTTTTTTTATGTATTTTTATTTTAGTATTTATAAAATCGAATATGCAAATTATAACCACACAGTCACGCACTACACACATTATTTTCAAATCTATCTCAAAGGAAATTTGATCTATAATCCTTTGTTTGTTGGATTATCATGTTACTGACTGGCCAGACCCTTTAGTCTTATATTTTTTATTTACATGATGATTGAAATATGACTTATAGATGAAATTAAGATCTAAAATTTGTCTCTATATTTTCCTTTGACAGTTAGTTGTCTTAAGTCTTAACAAAACACATGTTATCAACACAATATGGCAGGGGAATACCATGAAAACCATACACACTTGAGAGAATAAAATTAAACCTAAAATCCTAAAAAACTATAATATGGATAAAATTGGGTACACACATAAAACACCTCAACCTTGTCATATCTTCACCGTGTAAATTTATTTAACTAGTTACTATTACGTGTTTGTTGATCTAGGTAAAATTTGCATGACTTCATTGTCTTTTGCATCATCTTACCCATGAGAAAATCTCATTGAAAATGAAAATAAAACAAATCATTTTATACAGATGAAACTACATACATTAAAACCACCAATGGTGTTGCTAACTTCACCTCTTACCACCAAATTATTTCCAAAACTTCATCACTCAACATGTGCACCACCTCACTTGTATTCAAAAAACATGCTAGTTTTACAAACAAGAACAGGTATGATCATAACCACTCACAACAACCATAGAAGATACCCATCACAAATTGTCAACGTGACACCCGAATATGGTAAAGAGGGAAGAATTATAATGTCGGACGATGTGGTGGTTAAGAAACCGACGAAAATCCATTGGGATAAGAGTTGGAAAAACTATGACTTAGTGACGGCTGGAGCAGTTGTGACTATGCATGTGTTATGTGGTTTTGCTCCATTTACATTCAGTTGGGAAGCTCTAATGCTCGCGGTTGGGTTGAATGTGGTGACTGGGCTTGTAGGAGTTAATCTCTCATACCATAGACATCTATCGCACAAAAGTTTCAAGATCCCAAAATGGCTTGAATACACAATGGCGTATTGTGGGGTTCATAGTCTTCAGGTGAGAAAACTTATAAATAACCATCAATTTTGTTCACTGAAATGTCTCTAACAAAATGATACTTGTTGATTTAAATCATGAATTATTTAGGGGAACCCAATAGATTGGGTGAGAACACATCGGTATCATCATCAATATACTGATTCAGAGAGAGACCCACATACACGGATTAAGGGATTTTGGTATAGTCATATACTTTGGATGTTTGATATCAACAACCTTACAAAAATGACGGTATGAGTTTTTTATGAGAAAGAATAACATTCCTGATGTCAAAATATAGTTACCCAAATTTTCTTTTTATTGTAGCGTGGAGGTCCGAATAATGTCAGAGATTTAGAGAAACAATCGTTTTATAGGTTCATGAGAAGTACTTATATCGCACATCCTATAGCACTTGCTATTCTTCTATATACATATGGAGGACTACCCTTTCTTGTATGGGGAATGGTATGAAACCTCCATTCTTTTTCTTTAAACCTTTTTAATCCTAAGTGAAGTTCTTACACAGAAAAACATTTTTATTTAACATTAGTCAAGGAAAATCAAACTCTGTAGCTGATGAATCTTGTTAACCCATTAAATTTTAAAATGGCGAATTGAGTTTACTATTAACATAAGAATCGCTTTGAGATTGGATTACTCAACTAGTCAAATTTATTCCGAATTGAATACTTATATAAATCTGGATTTCAAAGTTTGAGGTTCTAATTGAAAATGAAACATATATGTCAAAATTGTTGATAAGTTCTAATGGAAAATAAATAGGGAGTGAGGATAGTGTGGGGGTATCACATTACATGGCTCGTGAACTCCCTTTGTCATGGATGGGGAGATCAAGCATGGAACACACAAGATCTTTCACTTAACAATCGGTAATTAATTGATAGTCTTCTAAACCTTTTCATTTAATTTATTGCAATTCCTTATAACAATAATCGACGATAATAATATACATTAGGTGGATCGGGATACTAGCATTCGGAGAGGGATGGCACAACAATCATCACGCGTTTAGCTACTCGGCAAGGCATGGGTTGGAATGGTGGCAAATTGATGCGACATGGTATTTGATCCGTTTTCTCGAGATTATTGGAGTGGCTACTAATGTTAAACTACCAACCCCAAGTGATATCCAAAGAAAAGTTCTTTCTCCCAAAGCTTTATAGCTTCAAAAAACGAATTCAAATAACTTCAAAGGAATCTTGTAATGGTCCCTTATTTGTTAATATTTCAAAAAGCTGCAACATTTAGTCATGGGCATAACATTAATGCAATTAACAGTATAAATGTTTTGTGTTGTTCCCCGATCAGCAAAATATTAAAGAAAAGTTACATTTTTTTATTTCTAACCCTCAACTTTTACATATATATACACAAATAACTCCCCGTTTATAACTAACAACACGAAAGTATAAGTACATTTGCCACACGAAATATTTCCCCTGTAGTTATACCTAAAGGAAAACCAAAGTACTTGTAGGACGAAGGCCTTGAATCGCCCAAAAAAAGACCCTCTCTTTGGAGCCCAATTCAAAGTTACTAGCCCATCATCATTTCTTAACACGTGTATTTATTTTTCCTTTTTACAAAGTCGGATACAAAAGTATAACCAGACACTACACATGTTATATGTAAATTTTTGTACATGCAGCATATCTGTTTATAAAATACGCGTCATAAACATATAAACGACTAATACAAATATTTGTTGTAATCACAAAATTAAAATCCAAAAGAGTATATTTAAAAGGGACAATTGGGATCTTTTTCACAAATCTACGGATGAAATTCAATCGGTACTCGTACACATACCTTGTCACATTGCAAGCTTATTTAACTAATTACTATTACGTGTTTGTTAATATAAGTAAATTTTGCATGACTTCATTGTTATTTTTCATCATCTTACATTCTTAATTACCCGGTAAGAAAATTTCATTTTAGATGAGGATAATAAGACAAATCATTTTACACAAATAAAACTACATAGATCAAAACCATCAACGTCGTTGATAACTCCACCTTTTACAACCAAATTATTTCCAAAGCTTTACCGGCACCAAATCTGTGCACCATCCCACCCTTATTACAAAAAGATGCTAGTTTTACAAACAAGAAAAAGTGTCATAATCACCCACAACAACCATAGAAGATACCCATTACAAATTGTCAATGTGACACCCGAAAATGGTGTAGAGGGAAGGATTGTAACGTTGGACAATAATCAATATGCATTAGGTGGGTCGGGATATTGGGATTCGGAGATGGATGGCACGACAATCATCACGTGTTTAGTTACTCGGCAAGACATGGGTTAGAATGGTGGCAAATCGATGTCACATGGTATTTGATCCGTCTTCCATTGGGGTGGCTACTAATGTTAAACTACCAACCCCCAAGTGATATTCAAAGAAAAACCTTTTCTTCTAAAACTCTGTAACTTCAAGTTTTGGTTCTGGATGACTTCCATTAGGTTTTGAACTTCTTAAGACATAAGAAGTTGGAATGTCTTCACCTATTGAACAATTTCACATAGGTTGCTAACTAATAATTATCAAATAGCTAGTACTTGGTATATTTCCATAAAACAATCGACCATAGAGCTTCTTTTTTTTTTTTTTTTTGTAAAATTGGATTCATAAATTCCGAAACTTTATTGTGTTTTTACAATATATAGGAATATACAAATTAAATTAATATTTTGTTAGCAATAAAAGATATCGGGTCGCTGCCGTGTAGACTGTAGATACATAATTTATTTGGTCCATTTTAGAAGACTAGATTTATACTAGTGCCCCTTTTGCTCTATGAATTTGGATCGGCCCAGTTAAGGGCAGCGCTTCTCCTTGGGCCTATAATGAATCTGGGTGACTGACTCGTGTTCTGACTTAATATTCTTAAGCACAAAAAAAAAAACAAAAAAGTTAAATAAAAAATAATTGTGTATGTTTTGAAAATCTATTACGGGCTTAGTTGTACGAGATTTCATAATTGTACACAAATAGATTTGAGTTAGTAAAGTAGTGGATTAAGTGTGGCTTAAATTATATTTCATTTCCCTCATTTTTATTGTTCACATTATAAATTTTTGTTTGTATCAAAAGAAATTTTAACTTTAAACAAAAACTATAAAAAAATATTAAACTCTTCATTTTACTTTTATATATTAATACTATTATTATTATTATTATTATTATTATTATTATTATTATTATTTATTTTACTCTAATATATCAATTATTATTATTATTATTATCAATCATTTATTTTTTTAAAATTTCATATTAAATTTATCTTTATTGTAAGGACAAAATTCACATTTATCGAATATATTTTTATTTAAAATAAATTGTTATTAGAGACAATAAAAGTGAGATGTTAAATATTTAATCAGTATAGATTAAGTATTCACCACAAACCAAGAATTTATTTTATTTCTACAGGTAAATTGCATAAATCTATTACGTATCTCAAATTATGTACACGATCATACACTAAGTAGACAGTATTAAGTAAGATTTTGATCTTCAATTTATTGACTGATGGCTTCACTGAAACTAAAATTTTACTAATAACGGTCGACTTATGTTGTTTAATCTTAAATCTTAAATATATACTATAGCAAACCGAGTTATGGTGTCATCAATTTAAAAAAGTTTCAATTAAATAATTAAGTCTATTTTTTTAACTTATCTTAATAAATATAATATAGAAAACCTACGATGATGTCATCAAAATTTTAATTAACCTATCAAATTGTTTAATTTGTTAAATTGACTAAAAATAAAGAAATATTGACATCATAAATAATAATAATAATGGATATTACTCCAATAATTACTCCACTTAAATTGAGTATATAACTAAATCAAATTATCATTAAAAATAAAAGTATTTCGTTTAACTAATAAATAGTATTATTTTAATAAATCTTCTCTGTATCACTAAAATAAATATCTTTTATTATTATAAAACTCTTTTGTTTAATCAATAAACATATTATTTAAATAAATATTCTCTATATCACTAAAATAATTTTTTTTTTAATATTATCAAAATTAATCAATCACAGACCTCAATTTATTGATAAAATATTTTTACATACAATTATTTATATTTAATGACTTTTTTTTTCTTTTATATATTACCGGTCATATTTTGTGAGTTAACTTTATAACCATTTTTAAAAATATATAAGTAATATTATAATATTTAAATTAACTAGCCTGTGTATACACGGCACTCGAAGCTATTTTTGATAAATAAACCATCTACTTTGAATTCTTAAAAGATAATATGAGTTATATAAATTTAAATTATTTGTTACAATTGGTTAAATACATCCACCATATTCATATTCATATCTTCTTTATAAGATAACTATAAATGGGATTCAAAAACGCCAATAGAAATATTGACATGTGTTTCCTTCAAAATTAATTACTAACCTTATTCGAAATTAAATAAATACGTGTATACACGTGTTTAAAATCTAGTAAGCTAATATCTTACGTACTTGATTTAAATTTGTTATTTTGAAAATTAATCTGTTTATTGAAAGGGCAATTCGTGTTTTCAAATTGAGTTTTTCATGTAGAGAAGTACTTTATTTTTTATGATTTTTTTGATAGAGTACATATATTTCCATGTCTTTTGTAGAACATATATAGCTTGAAACCAAACCCCGCATGCCAACACGGTTCACACTTCACAGTCATTAAAAGCGTTACCAACAGTATGGTTAGCCAGACCTGACACGGTCTGTTTATAAACAGTGGAAGGGTCTTGATTCTTGTAGGATTGAGCCTCAGAACTCAGAAGTATGGGCCGAAAGTCAAAAATAAATGGACATATCCATAAACCGATTTGGTTTTAATAATAAATGACATGATATGATATGTATTATTATTATTATTATTTTATTAATATTTTTCATACCTAGCTGTATTTCTTTTTCTTTTACATGTATCTAGCTTGGAACTCCAAGTACGTGCAATGTATGTGTTTGTAGTCCAGACGAATCCGAATTGTCAAGTTATACACAAAATTTACAAGATATATAATTAAGTCGTTGTTGTTATGACACGTATTTTGTGACAAGCATAATTAATTTTTGTTTAGACAACAAATTAAGTACTTTCATGTGATTAATTCTAAAAAGTTCGATTTATGTGTTCCTAATTGAAATAATGAAGTCCCCAACAACAATGTTATTAGGAACTAGGGCTATTCACAGTTCGGATAAAATCGGATTATCCAATTGGATAACTCGGATCGGACTATATGGTTTGGATAATTATATTTTTGGATTGGCTCGGATCAGAACCAAACTTATTATTTCGGATTACGTATTGGTTTTGGTTGATAAACTACAATCCGAATTATCCAAAAAATCAAATAAGAAATAAATATTAATTTTTAAAACATTTCATATATATATATATATACACACACAGATACATAATAGTTTACTAAATTATTAATATTTTATAAATATCTAAATATAATACTAGTATATAATAGTTGATGCTAAAGATCATATTAACTTTTATAAATATGATAGATAATTTCACAAACACTATAATATATAGTGAAGATGATATTGATTTGAACTTGTATAAATCAAACTTAGTATCATCCATTTTGTATATTTTGGTTATAATATCTAACATACTTTCGGATTCATATTTTTGAAATCATAATCTATTTGAATTCATGTATATGGATCGGTTTTGTTAGGAACTCATCAAATGTCATTTCTATCTCATTGGAGGAAGTAAAATAATCTTCCCTTCTATTTTCGGAGACATATATAGCAATGGTCATGGCATAATAATGCTACACAAAAAATAATAAATACGTGTAGATTATAGCATAGATACTAATTTTAATAATGATAATTATTTGGTTGCTGAGCGAAATGGAAAGGAATGGGCAACAATTAATAATGATAGTAGACAATGGGATTGGGAGTGAGGGATGGTGCCCATCATATATTTCTTCTAGCACTCGATCGTATGATACAATTATTTAATTTGTAAAGCAATATGTTTAATGTGATTTAAAAGTATGCTTCTAAGTATGTTTAGTTATTTTGTGTATTGTTGTGAAACGTGACCCGATTTGATTGAACAAATACAAAACCAAATGCAATAAACATTAATGAAAGCAATTAAAGAACATGCAAATATCCAATCAATGTGATTGGTTTAATCCACGGGCAAGAACCGAGTAATTTTCTTTTATTGACAATGGCACCAAGAAATTTCTTGACTTAGGGTTACAATGAATCAGAGATTAAATATATATAGGATCGCTAATTATGGTAACTAAATAAAAACACGTTTTGTTGAATCGTGCGAATTCACCTCGCGAACTCATTCCATCGCGTCGCCAACTACGACTACTCGTCACGAACTATTCCCATAGTGTCACGATTTGCATCTTCGCGTCGCCACCAAATTTCATCGAACCACGAACTACTCTCTAATCAAAACGGTTAAATGTCACTCCATGATCGCGTTGCGTTCTAATTCCTTCGCGTTGCGTTCTAATTCCTTCGCGTTGCGATCTTTCATTTCCAGCAATCCAACCTTTACTCACCGAATCATTCAAGTCACAACCCAACATGTCTTGATACACATTTTGTTTACGTTGTTTTTTTATCTCTGGATTTAATCTTAATTATGTACATCAATCATTTTCCTTATAACTACGTATTATATATATATAGATTCAGTTGAATCTTTGAAGTCGAGTTGAATAAGCACACCATCACGGCGAAATGGTGGTGATTGCGACGTGAAGATGAACATAGAAAAAAGATCGCGACACACTGGTCATCTTGCATCGCGATTTAGAGATCGGCCAGAGTTTTTTATTTTAGTTGTTTGGATAAGTTTTCTCTTCCTATATATTAACTTGTTGTGTGTAAACCCTAACACATGAAAGTTAATAAATTTTTTCTCTAATTTAGTCATCTACTAAACCGATAACCTAGATTGGACACACCCACGTTAATTGCTTGTGTCTTATTGTTTGATTATGAACTTATATATATGTGCGTTCTTGCTTGTTTTATTAGTTTCTTATATCGTTGTGGATTATTACACGTTGCATTATGTGTACTGTCTAATTTATAACATTAAAGCCACTATATCTGACCTATATATTAACTAATTATCCCCCTAAACTTATGTGACAAGCTCTCATAATTTAAAATCTTATATCTCATAAAAGTAACAATATTATTATATATGTTATCTTGATCGATGATCATGTTTCTTGGTACTATAAAAGTCGATAGAAAGTTTAAGGATCAATGATAAAACAATATAAGGGTGATTATGATAAGAACGCACATCAATATGTCGAGTACCTAAAAAGTCAAAGAAGAGTTTGAAAGATATGGTTTACTCTGAAATCATATTGTCACTATATGACGTTCATTCTCTCGCTTCTCGGCTCAAATCATTAGGTTGATGATTTGTTGTAGTGTCATTTTGTTTTTTATTGTTGCGTACGGATTTTAAGTCGCGACTGTTATTTTGTTTGAATACTTACACACAAAATTGTTAGTATTCGTCTATTACAACGCTCGCAAATCAAGTTGTTTCTATATGCTATTTATGTAATATTTATTAAAGAGTGTATGAGATTAATTATCGAAAGGAAATTTGTAACTATATTGTATGTTAACATATATGATGCCGTACATCGCACGGGTCATTGACACTAGTTTCGGTATATCTTGAGTAATTTTAGTTCCTTCCATCATAGCATTTTCATTTGGTAGTTGGTGATCAATTACTTATTACTGTTCACCCGTTCATTAAAAAACTCAATTTTTTGTACCTGTGAATCTTGTCTAGATCGTAGTAAATTAATTGGATATGGTTTTATTATAGCATCTATAATATAGTATAGTATGGTATACTCATTAATAATTTACTAGAGGCCGGTCTATTTATTTTATGTCACATATCTTTAACTTTTAATGCTAAACATGAATTTAGAAAGTTTAGACTTGATATGTCAATGTAGCATATTTAAACTTGGTGAAATATGCATCTCCATTATCTCATTTAAGAAAAGACATATTTTTGTACATGCAAAAGGCTATAATAGTCGATTATGTGTAACATTAATTGTCGATTAATTGGACTTGGGCTACTTGAATTTGATATTCGTTATACTTTTAAATACTAGTGATTTCTCTTATTAATTACTCCTCTATTTCATTGTTAATCTTGCTTTTATATATTCTTCAACTTTTTTAAATAAACTTTATCAATTAATCAACTAACAATAAGCTTACATATGGTGATTATATCATAGTCCTTACTAATAATAGATGAGGTTAAATTACAATTTAATCCGCATCGATCCAATTAAGATTGATCTTGCAACTCCTAACTTCTCGTGTTCTTGGCTTAAGAACGCTTCGTTCCTAAATTTCCACACCCAAAGAGGGGTGCGCCTTTGCGACTTCCAGAAGCTGTGGTTAATAGCACAATGTTTTACGTTAGACACCCAAGATTTCTATGAATTCAAATATTTAAAACGCGTACAGTTTCTAAAATATCTTCGACACTTCATTTACCTCACCGCTATACGCAAGTGGCAAATGTCTTAACTTCCTCATGTAGTAACTACCCTACCAGATACAAATTTGTTGCTATACTTATCATACATCGTATATGTACATGTATGATGTATATATGTGTATATGTATGTATATATATGTATTTTTATATAATATATGTATATGTATATGTGTATATATATATATATATATATATATTGTGTGTGTATGCATGTTCAGACATACGTCATTCTTGACGTCCTCTATAAATACTTGCTTTCACTACATAACTATTAACTAGTGTGCCATAGTTATCAACCAGGAAATAATAGTGGCAATATTGTTAATCGAGTTATTATAAAAACATACAAAAAAATGGTGTCAAATGGTGCAAATGAATTAAGATATCCAAAAATACTTTTCTCTGATGTGGAGGTAACAAGGAAAAGAAACCTAATTTGGGGACGTAAATGGAGGTCACTCGACATTAAAATGGCCTCCGCGATTTTGTCTGTCCATGTTTTGGCACTTTTTGCACCATTTACATTCACTTGGGGTGCTTTTTGGATTGCATTTTCGGGTTACTTTTTAACCGGGATATTGGGTATAACTATGTGTTACCACAGGCTTCTAGCTCACCATAGTCTCAAGCTACCCAAATGGCTTGAATACACTTGTGCGTATTTTGGAGTTCATGCTATCCAGGTCCGACTTAATGTCTCTTTATTCGATTTTCTTAACGTTTAGTGACTTTTACAAAAGATGATTTTTACTTTTAAGGGCATGGAAATGAGGTTTATTTATTTTTGGTATGATCATTACTTGGATATTTGTCATCATAATTTAAATTGGCTAGTAAAGTTGTAATACTAATGGAAAATATTGGTTGTTCATGTAGAGGGATCCAATATATTGGGTGAGCATTCACAGGTATCATCATCAATATGTTGAATCTGAAAAGGATCCACATACTCCTACTTTTGGTTTTTGGTTTAGCCACATGGGTTGGATTTTTGATAGTGGTTTCATTATGGAGAAGGTAAGTACCCTTTGCACCTTCATGTAGCAGTAGTACCTTCATGTCAATCTAAACCCAGCTATTCTGGTTACTGATTATGTCATTATACATTTTTCAGTATCAGGAACGTAAAAATGTGGAAGATTTAAAAACCCAAGCTTTTTATAGATTCATCAAAACTACTTATTTGTGGCATATATTTGGGCTTGCAGCACTCGTTTACGCTTGGGGTGGTTTCCCCTACCTTGTTTGGATTATGGTAATTTTCGACGACACTTGTCACAAGTACTACTTTGTTTATTTAGATCATCTAATAAATATATACATGCATGCAGGGTGTTAGGAACACATGGGGTTACCATGTAACTTTTCTTGTGAACTCGGCTTGCCATATTTGGGGAAAACGAGCATGGAACACTGATGATCTGTCAAAAAATAATTGGTATATATCTTTTAAATATTTTACGTAAAAGAAATGTTGAAACGTTGGTTTTAATAAATTGCGTTATGTTTGAACATAGGTGGGTGGCATTGGTTACCTTTGGGGAAGGGTGGCATAACAATCATCATGCATTTGAGTACTCGGCTAGACATGGGTTAGAATGGTGGCAAGTTGATCCATGTTGGTATATGATTTGCTTTCTTAAATCGATTGGATTGGCCTCAAATGTGAAATTGCCTACTGAAGCTCACAAGCTTAAGAAATCATTTAGCACTTCTGTTAGCAAATTCAGATGATCTTTTAATATATTATGAGCGATGTATGTATTTCATCGATCAGTTGTTGCGAACATGCTTTTTAGTACTATGAATTTTCGTCTTTGCTTGATATTTCGAGAGTCATAAAAAGACCAGATGTTAAAACAACAAAAAGTACATATTATATTCTATGATTGAGCTAAATTAACAATAACATATCTCATAAGAAAAGATAGAATGGACTTGGGATTTTATTTTTTTACTGGGTCCAAATAAAAAGGGTCAACTATGAAATTCTTTATGACCCATTTACAATCTTAAGTTCTGGGTCCAAAAAGAGTCCAATATGAAAAGTACACCAACATGTTCCAAGTCCAACTAAACAAAAAACAAAATACTGTATTAAATTTTTGTTTGTATATATTTCGCATTTTCGATATATATATATATATATATATATATATATATATATATATATATATAATTAATTAATTTTAAGCCCGTGCGATGCACAAAAATTTAAAGTACACAATATATGCCACAAATCAATTAATTACTAAGCGTTTTTATAAATATAATCGTGATTAGTATCTAGTATAAAAACAATGTGAGATGTTCATTGTTACATTATAAATATTATATACAAAGTCCATGTTTTTACACTAAATATAAGATCGTAATCATAACGAAATATATGCCAAATTGTTTAGTGATTTTTATTTTATAATTATAGTTATTAATAATAATAATAGAGTAATAATATTAATTAAATAATTTATAGGACTTTGTTTTCATATAGGACTCTTTGTTTTCATACTATAATATACGGAGTATTTATATTTATTAATTATTAGTTAATAAAAATAATAAAAGAATAATATAATATTAATTAAATAATTTATCAACTGAAAATAAGAGGTGGACATGTGTCATTCGTACTTACGTGGCAAATTATAAAGTTTTCTTTTATATTTACGTGTTAAAATTCCTATAATTTAAAAGTTCTCGCAAATCTATACCTTTTTGTGATTCCCATTTGAACCTTTGATGATATAGATATAGATATAGATAAATAGATATAATAATTATTATTATTATTTCTTGAAAAATAATAAGATCGCAATAAACGTATTTGATTTACTTCGAGGAACCTGGAGGGCAGTCGACACTTTGACAAAGGGTAGCGTACGTAGCGCCCTAACAGTTCAAACATTTCATATTGTCAATTTTTTTAATGTCAAAGAATAATCCTTTTTTCTTTCTTTCTGTCATCAAATTTTTACTTTTCTTTTTTCCTTCTGTCGTCACTTGTTTAAATCTTTTTAGAGTGTGTTTGGTTTATGGGAGGGAATGGATTTCATTCCCGTTAATGATTTTTGGTTGATAGGTATAATTTAAAAAAATAGAAATCAAACCTACAAATATAAACATTTTTCAAATCCAAGTAGGGTGGTGGGATTGAAATTTCATTCCCATAACCATAAAAAATTAAAACCCATAGTGATTTCAAACTTCATACCAAACACTCCCTTAGTCGATAGTATAAACTGTTTGGGTGTATGTTTAAAAAGTTAAATGGTTATAATTTTTAAGAGTTCGGAAGACATGAATCATATATATAGTATATATATATTATATTATACTAGCAAAATGTCGATGCGATGTAGCGGGTAAAAAGTATTAAGCTTCATGTTAATTCGATATATATATGACAATACATTACGATATAACATTTTTTAAAACTATAAATCACCTCTTTACCCATTTATAAATAAATAATAAAAAAAAAACAAAATATCCCCCAAAAAAATATATAAGAAATGTCGTTGCATACTCGATGCTTGGGTTGCGAACTGTCAGATTGCATGTTCATATGATGATGTGTAAGTTGTGATATGTGAAGTATTATGTATGTAAAACTAAAATAGTAAAATTTGATCAAAAAATTGAAACTCTAGAATATAGAAATTGATAATATAAATACGAAATTAAAAATGTAAATAAAACGTAAATTTATAAATTCATAAAAAGGCCATTAAGACTTTGTTTCTAATTTATACAACAGTTTACATTTGATTTTGAAGGCTTTAAAGATGGAATTTTCCTACAGACGGTGGACAAACCGCCTATGGCAGTTTGTTAACATGTGTGTCTCGTTCTCACATTTCTGTCCATAACTGATACGTCCCATAACTCCTTACGGTTAAAATGTTATGGCATGTGTTTATTAGTTCAAGTTTCAATTATAGTAGTATAAATGATGATTTAATATATATATATATATATATATATATATATATATATATATATATATATATATATATATATATATCTGTGTGTGTGTGTGGTTATATTAGTAATTTCAAGTAGATTTTTCAAATAATAATAATAATGTTAGGGGTAAATTAGTAAATTCTCTTTCAAAAAAATATTACAAATGTATTATATATTAGTGTAGATAGATATAGAAAAGCTTTAATAAGTTAGAATTTAATGTCACATGTTTATTTTTAATGTTTAATAATGATAGTATTAAGGATATATTAACTTTTATAATTAGTTATATTAAATTAAAGAATGCTAAAATAGTTAGGGCGCGTTTAGTTACGGAAAAATATCTCCATTTTTCCTTTTCCATTTTTCTAAAGTTTTTTGCCCCTTGAAAATATTAAGGGATTTGGAGAATGCGTTCAAATATAAGAGATAGAGTTTTCATTTTCCAAATTTAAAAAGGTAGAAAACTTTAAATCATATATTCTATTTTCTTAGAAAACTCTTCCGGAAAACTCCAACTTGAACACGTTTTTTAATTTTTCATTTTTCTTAAAAAAAAAATCAGAAAAATGGAGGAGTTTTCCGTAACTAAACGCGCCCCTATTTACTACTTCTCTATTTTAAGACTTTTGCTCAAATCTTAAATTATATATAGGAAACCCTATGATAATAGTCATCAATTAAAAGTTTTAATTAATCAATTTAGTCCCTTAATTTTACTAGAATTTTAAAATAAAACTCCTTAAATTTCTCAAAATCACTTTTTTTTCTTTCAAATTTGATACCTAAGTTCAGATAGATACAACAAAAATTAAATTAAATTATATGTTATAGATAGATTTGAGTTCAATATAATCGTACAATTCAAAAATTCAATCGTAAATTACATGTAGATCAATGTTATCAACTAATTAAAATATGATTTTAAGTTTGGGTTCTCGATCAAATTCCTCCTTCAGGGATGGAGTAGATATATTTAGTTCTTGAATATTATTTAGAACAGAATATATTAATTAATATTAGTGTTTCGACGATCGATCTAATTCCTCCTTTCGAGATAGAGTAGATCTATTTAATTTTTGAATATTATTTAAAACGGAATATACTAATTAATATTATTCATTCAACGATCTATATTAATCCTTAAAAAATCGATATATAATATTAAATTGAATTTGAATCGCCATATTATAAAATTGCTTATTAATTATGTTTACCATCTTATTTCACCTTTTCATTTAAGAAAAATAGCCCAAAAGGGTAATGTAAATTTTCATTACATATTTTTTAACTTATATAAATCATAGATTTTTATCATATACAATATTTATATACTTATAAAAAATAAATACGAATTCAACAGCTCGTGTATCTACACGGGTTTTAGCCAATAGAATTACGTAATTTTGTTATTCAGCGAAAACTTAGGACATGATGAAAAGGACTATCATAAAGCTAATACTTGCAACAATTTTCATGTATGAGCATTTTTATCAATAGTTGATATAAATATCATATTATCTTATTGTTGATGGAACCTCTCTATTAAAATTTTATTAATCAAGTTTCACATATTTATCAAATGTATACGTATTATAATATCATACTAACATTACCGGTCCATGTGTATACACGGGTTTAAGAGCTAGTATATTATATAGTAGTATACAGATAATACAATACAATAATAAGTTACATTATTACTAATAATTAGGAATTTAGCTTTGGGATGGAATTAGAGCGAATATGGACCGCATCTATAACTTGGACATGACCTGAAACCAATCACAAAGCCTTATATCTGGGCCCAACCAAGCCCGTAAATACCTAAGCAGTCCGGTATTTCAAACAGGAAGCCAGGAAGGCAGGAAGGCACATTACACATTTACACATGTCATGTGGAGAAATTAATCTGTTATTATCATCATTAAAATTTTGGAACTTAGAGAAATGATTTGGACGTTGGTAAAAAATCAATGCTTTCATACTGTCTTTAATCAAATGGGATCCCAAATGACTTGTTAATACGTTTTAAATCACGTGTAATTATATTATAATACGTATATATGTTAATTTTATTCACAAAAATCACATGTTATTACCATCGATCAATCACTCACTGTCATCTATATTGTTGATCAAAGTCATATTGGTTCGTATATTATCAGGTATTGAAGTTCCATCAAATGAATTTGAATGCAATTAAATACGTATATTGCACACTAATTTTGACAACGTTTTTTTAATTACCGTTTTCATTGTACTTGAACTGTCTATAAATATTCGTGAGTTTCTCTTGATAATTAAATTATGATTATGAAAAGTTATAACATTGAAAAATGACAATAAGTCATACTTATTCATTGGAATACAAGTACCTCCACATCATGATATACATGTATCGTTATTATTAGACTATAAATTAGGGTTTGCATATGGCTCGGCCCGATTTGTAGTCTAACAGTTATGTTTTTTTAGACAAACTTAATAAATAAAAAATGTTGCCCCAAGTTTGGATTAGTGGGTGCTAGGCCTACTTCACTCTTCCATTTTTGGACCCTGGAAACGCTTATAACATAGACCCCAATATAATTTGTATAGTCACATGTAATGTAGTTTTTTGAATGTTAAAATATTATCTATGATGATGATGTAGAGTATATTGAAAATACGATAACATCAACAAGTTTTGGTCCTAATAATATAATGACAAAAATACAATCTATTATTAACGGTGGCGAAAGGAAAGCCGCACACGATAATTAAGTTGGTGCCTGCTTTTCTACCTTTGACCAAAATATCTTTCAAGGATTTGTTTATTACTGTATTTACTTGGGTTTTAGCTGATGAAAATTAATAAAAATACATGTATATTTTACAATATTTTGAGACGGAGTTTAA
Source organism: Gnaphalium uliginosum (assembly GCA_963930675.1). NCBI lineage: Eukaryota > Viridiplantae > Streptophyta > Magnoliopsida > Asterales > Asteraceae > Gnaphalium > Gnaphalium uliginosum. Next base: position 6,238,317 of record OZ005681.1, on the reverse strand, counting down.
ATTTGTTTATTATAATTATTTGATTTATTTATTTACTTTATCACAAATAGCTATCATTAATTATTAATTTATTTACTTGCGTAGAAATCTCGCATATAGAATTTCTTATGCTATCGTAAAAGCTTTTGATAATATGATGATTTTGTTCTTATTTTGTTATCTAAGTTTTAGTAAATTGATGTTATGTACCATAACTATCACTCAAAAACTATAGTAACATTCAAATTCTGTCGTAAAAGGTCAAGAAAAAATTAGTAACCGATCGAACACTGTAAATATTTTCACAATTCTAAAGCTTCTATAGACCTAAATAGTCACAGCCCGTCTCAATGAGATGTTATCTGAAAATGAATATCTAATGTTTAAAAAATTTTATAAATGTGGAACGTTCAAATATGAAAGATTCTTACGGTGAGAACGGTAAAATGAATATTTTTATTTTTACTTTCAAGATTGACGAATTATTTTGATAAAAAAAATTATATTAAAAATTATTATACTTTATGCTCTTTAATATGAGATAATTTTTTTAAAAAAATATGTGATACACATCATAAAAAATTTAGCGTGTATCATAGTATCACACTTAAAAGTTGTGATATACAACTTTAAATTGTGTCATATATATTTTATATTTTTTAAATCAAACTCATATTAAATAAAATAAAATCCTAATAATTTTAATGTGAATTTTTTCTTTTATAAAATATATGTTAAAATTAAAATAAAAACTTATTCGTACAATTACCACAAGGAATAATTTTAAGATAACCTTTCAATGAACAATTATATGATTTTAAGAATTGACTACATGTATGTCGTAAAATAAAATAGACGTAAATAACATCTTTCACTTTCTTAACGTTGGGGGGTGGTGTGACTTACACACCGTCATTTGTGTGTAGTCTATGTGTGGGTCCCGTGTGTACAAGATTCTCAAAGTCACTTAAATATCAAATTTTCTTCTCCCATTTTCTAATACCCCCTTTCCCTTCATTTTACGTGGTCACAAATAACTTCCAATTTATTCACTCGATATCTCCAAAAACCATTCAGTTTACAGTAACCACTGATTAATCTCTAACAAATGAAAAACAATATGGTTATCGTTGAAGAAGGATTCGTAGTCGAAAAGGAAACTCAACTAACGGTTATGAAAACTTCCCTTTTCTTCTCGGGCGACGGTTTCGCTGTTTACGATTGCAACGGTCAACTCGTCTTCCGAGTCGACTCTTACGGTCCAGACACTCGTGACTCGGGCGAGCTCGTGCTCATGGATCCCAACGGTCGTTGCCTCCTCACTGTTCGCCGCAAGGTACGCCATTTAATCTAATTATTACAATTTTATAAGTAAAAAAAGTGTTTGATAATTATATTATTATTTAAAAATGTAAACAGAGGCCGAGTTTACATCAAAGGTGGGAAGGATTTTTAGGCGAAAGGAGAGAAGGCGAGAAGCCGATTTTTAGCGTGAGGAGATCGTCGATAATCGGAAGATCGAACATGACGGTGGAATTGTTCGGTGACCGGACCGATGAGTATAATATCGAAGGCCATTTCGGTAATCGAAACTGTACGATTTACGATTCAGGTAAAGAAATAATGGCGGAGATTAGACGCAAAGTGGATGCTACGACAAATGTGATGCTTGGTAAGGACGTATTCTCGCTTACATTGAAACCGGGATTCGATGGTGCGTTTGCGATGGGATTGGTTTTGGTTCTTGATCAGATCAACGGTGATGATGAAGGAGACGATGAAGTTGTTGATATAGACCCTACCGCAGAGGATTGTAATATTTCGTCTTAGTAATGATGGAAATATAAATAAATAATGTTTGAATTTGTAATATGGTAGCTTCCAAAAAATGGTACCATTAAATATCTGGTTTCGTGGGGATGGCAACGGGTGGGTGTAATTGATCCTCGATTCTTTTTTTTTGACGTTACACACTTACCTTTCATTTATTTTGGACTTTTAAATATAAGATATGTATTGTAATTGTAATTATACTTAGAAAGTAATATTAATAATCTTTTTGTGGATTTTTCTTCTTCTTTTATTTGGGTTTAAAAATGTGTTTTTATTGTATCCTATGATTCTACAAACGTATGATTCTATCCAAGTCATGAGTTTTTAAAGAAATCGTAGACTAATGGTATGTTTGGCGCAGAGCTTCTAGGGTTTTTATAGGGCTTGAACTTCTACTTTTAATAAACCTCAACTTATAAACCTTGCTTAACAACATAAAAAAATGAGGCTTTTTTAAAAAATAAGCCCTCAGAGGCCATTAAACAAGAAGTTTTTTAAATTGACTTTTGAATAGAGCCCAAGTACCAGCTTCAGTCACAAACTATAGCTACTACTCCAACTCTACTCCGTTGTTGCCAAACACACCCTATCAATACCATTAAGAAAATGTAACCAAAGTCATGAAAACACGTAATTTCAAATAGACTTAACGGGTGTTGAATAAGGCCATATATAGAACTGTTGGATGATAAACGCAATTCCACATATAGAAATGGAAGTGATACATCGATCGTACAATGGTAGGACGTTTCTATATTAAATTTCATGCTATCTGAATTTATAACGTCAGTTATCATGTCACGTTGCTGCTCGACAACTGCCTTCTAAACATTTTTTGTATGTTTACAAAGTACGTTTCCCAAACAACTTAGTATGCCTACAAATCGTATCGAATGAATTGCTTCGGAATAATATTCCATCTAATGTTTTAGTATATAGTTGGTATCATATACGTAAAATTCCGTTTAAGACAATATGTCCACGCATAGATTCACACATCTTACCGCAAATACAATATGTGACACATACCTTGTTGGATATACGTTTTCGACGTAGTAGCCCTTTTAAGAGTGTATCCATACATAGTGGATATCATGACTATTTTACCATATTTCACATTCGTAACCAACTGAGATATGCGTATCTCCCTGTATTAATAAGTCGGTATCATATTTAGTCTTGAAATAACTTATTAGAGTTTATATGATATATTCTATTCGTTAATGTTGTCATTTCGGTAGTTTATTTATTTATTTAAAGTTAAACCGAAAGCGGAGGAAAAAAATACCCCGAATACCCGAAGGGGATTCTCGATCTCCGTAGGGACGGGAATGGGGATCCATAAGCAATCCAAGACAGAGATAGGTGCGGGGATGAGGATGAGAAGTGAGAAATGAGATGAGAATCCCGCTGAGGCTACCGTTTTAATCTCTATGCATCTTTAACAAAATAATGAACAAAAACAAATGTTTTCTATTTATTTTTTTATTTTGTTTTATTGTCTTTTCTCTTTTTAAACTTTCCACAACAATATCGTCAACGGGGAAGGTTGTTATAGAATCATTTCTTATAGTATGAACCGTATGAACGATCTTTTTCATTTTTAATTTCATCATATTACATTTTATGCAAAATAAATAATACCAATATTATTAGAATTCTATTCTTTTAAATATAAATTGATATATATATATATATATGATACACAACTTAAAGTTGTGTATCACAAATTTTTATGGTGATACTGTGATACAAACTAAATTTTTATAATTTGTATCAAATTTAAAAAAAATTATATCATCTTACACAACATAAAATTCTAATAATTTTAATTTTTTATCAAAAAAGTTAAGTATTTTTAAAATTAAATATAAAAATATGTTAATATCTATCTTGCTAGTTCCATACTTACTGGACACGGTGACGTCAGGCCCATACAATATAAATTTGTCAAAATTGAGATAACTAAAACACGCTATAGCTAATGGGTGGTGGGTACACGATAGACAGACGAGTGATATATATCAAACAAAATGGTTCCACTATTATTGGAACCACAACAGAAGTTTATGTTCCTCATTTCCGGTTTATGTAAAGTGTGGTGACATTTTTACTGTTAGATTTTGATAAATTCATCAAAATCATGCATTAAATAGTTATATTGTATATACAACTGATGCATAGTTATAGTGAATTTATAAAAGATAATAGTGAAAATATCAACACTTTTATATAAGTACAAATGTTCTCGCGAAATATATGGGTAATGTCAAGCCATCAAGGATTATGACACTTAGAAAAACTGTGAGATAATAGTTACTCCGTATATGGTTCAAGAAAAATACGTGGACTTGGACTTTTTTTTTGAAAGACAAAAACCGAAACTGGCACCGGTGTGCCAATGACGTCAGTTCTGTTGCCAAAAACCGACAGCTGGACGACACCCGTTGGCAATGGTCTAATGGTCCCAACAAAATGTCATATTTTCTAAAGATGCTTGAAACAAGTATATAAAACCACCTGCTACCTACAAACCCGGCCATCACATGTTGCATGAATGCATGCCACTGCACATTCGATCTCAATGATTTTGCTGTGCACAAACACTAATACAAATAAATAACTAAATAGAATACACTATTTTTCTATCATATATGGAGAACCCGCAAAAAAATAATGTTCCTCATGCGATATTCGATGATCTTTCTGATTCACACACAAGCTGCTGGCCGTGGATAACGTCATCAAACAAGGATTGAGACACTCATGATCATGTGGAGTTGGCCTGTTTTTTTTTGGACCAGCTAGGTAGCATATTATGGTCCCAAACAATGTCATATTACAAAGTGTAGTAGACCATAAGGAGTTGGGGTAGTTTTTGTAAAATAATAAAAGGTGAATATTATGATTGAATTAATAAAGCGATTACAATAACTTGTATTTATAGGATAATATAGTCTTGGTGAACAAAATACCTAACGAATACTATAAGGAAATTTACGTAAAGTCAATATCATTGATATAGTCAATATCATTGATATCAGCTAGGTAGCGATTACACACACACACATTGATATAGAACTCAAAAATAAATTTTGATAACACTATAAAGTCAATATCATTCACCTCTACACTTTTTTAGAAACAGTGTTCTCACGATAATACTGTAACTACAGTATCACAACTAGAGCACGAGGAGTGGTGACACCGCAGAACACTAATGCTCAAAAAGTAGGGGAATTGAGGATATTGTATTTTTAGAGTACGTGTTATGTGTAAAAAAACAAAATAAAAAATAAAAAATTATCTCATACCCTTCATTTCTTATTTTTTAATAATAGGACGCGCAATAATTTTTTAATTTTTGAACTGTGAGTACAAAAGTTACAATTTTATGTAACCATGCAATTAACTCTTATTTTTATTCTTCATATTGGTCCGTATTTGTAATTTCGTTTTGAAAATATATATTGCTTGTCTGTTTCCGATAATGATTTACTAGTAGTGTTTATCTAATACTATCATGAAAAAAGCGTTAATTAAGTTAACGTACTATTTGTTGATTCACATCACAATTATAAAGATTTTAATCGAAATGGGATACGTATTCTAGATTAAGTTGTACGTACAGTTATGTAAATTAGTGTGTCATTTAATAAGCTAATCTTCTCTAATTATTCAAAAAATTTATTATATTTATCTAAAAGCACACAAGGGTTGATGCTGACATCATTTTCCAACCATGCTCTATACTTTTAATTAATCGCGTCGCTTTCCAAATGACCTTTTAATGAGTCAATTAAACAACACGGTTTAGTTTATGATATCTTAAGAAACTAACGTTTATCTTTAAGTAAGATTATTATTATTATATTATATTATATTATATATTATAGATAGATTGAAAGTTAGCCGTTCTTATCAAAGAATGAAAGGTAAATTTTAAAGAAATCTCTAATTTAACCAATGCTTTACGTACATAAAATATCATTGCGCTTGACAAATCCTTTTCTAGATGGATTACTGTGGGCCGGATCATACAAGAACAACTATACTCGTAGCTTGAAATTTAGTGACCTGGTGCTACGATAAAAAAAGAAGCCCTTAAAACTATTTTTTTTTTTTTTCAATATAGATGACAAAAAATATTCATCACTACATGATTAACGACCTAATATGAATAATTCAATACGTATAAACTTGAACATTATGCTAAACTTGAATGATCAAACTCATTCTTCAAATATAAATAATATAATACAAACTCTAGAAATTGAAAAACTTAAACTTTCATCAAAATTGAAAAATAAAAAGTTATTGTTAAAAAGTCTTGCATGAATTAATAAATTAACTAGAATGGGATATTGAGAAGATTGAAACTGGTCGAATGTTGAAACTAGAAACCCTAGATGAGATGTGTTGTTTTTTGTTTTGTTCTTGTTTATTACTGTTATTCCACATGCAATTTAATTACTAGCATTTACGTGATTGAAAAGTTGAATTACGTTGGTCCCTTTACTTAAAAAATAAAAATAATACATATATGAAATTTGATAACAATTTAACAGCACAACTATTGTTAAAACCCTTGGTATGCATATACGATCATTACCGTTTACACTTGGCAAGATGCCTAGCTATTTAAACGTAAAAGTTAGTGATTCGTATTTTCATCGGTTTTTCTCTGCACACAGCTAAATATATTTATATATTATTAAATTGTACAATATCATAAAACATGTTTAATGATATACGGTATCATATATCATAAAGTCACTACAATATGCGCAGCTTTATCTAAGTGACTGGATATATAAGGATAAGTTTATGTCCTCAATTATATAAAACTTTACAAAAGGCCCAACTTTATGTTTTTAATCAGTATTCATACAGGTGTCGATTACATGAATGAATTTTAAATACAAAAAACATACGTGCGTCCGCACGCTCATACGAATGTTTATTTGTATATATATGTAAACACATGGTTTGTAGTTTGAGTGTGTTGTCATGAGCATTTTGAAGATCTTGTGATGATACGAGGACCTTTGTCGGCATTAAAAAAGAGTATCTTCTCGAGAACAAATTCACACACGTCAAAGATGCATGAAAGTAACATCTCAAATTATTAAATTTATTCATGTTCTCACTTAATTTTTATAAGTATTACTCCGTATTAAATTAATTAATAGCCTTTGCACAATTGTGGTCATTCGGTCTTAAAGTTTTACCAACTTTTTAGTTTTAACAAAGACAAAAGTAATGTTTGGATTTTGTTCGTATACTTTATGCCGTCCGAAATATATTTTGTTAAAAAGTTACCTTTTTTCATTAGGGTGTTAATCGAGTCAACCTGACATCAATAAGACTTAATCAGTTCGAATTAATCAAATTTTTTATTTTTTAAAAAGGAAAAACTAACCGTCAACTCGACCCTATTAAGCTATCCAATTAAGCTTTATTAACCGTACCTGGCCTGGCCTAAATAACCGATCCTAATAGAATAAAAATGATCGGATTTTTTGACACCCCTGCTTCTATATATAGCATCAAACAAATCAACATTTTTATAAGTAAATTTTTATCTGATTATCCTATTTATTTCAGAGAGTAGGGTTCAAATGAGTACAAGACTCTAAGTTGAGAATGAAGGAACCAATAGGAACGCGACACATGTCACAAAACTCACTTTCACCCACGTTTTTAAAAATTAAATATCTCCCAAACGATAAGTTGAAAAATCATAAAAATTGCATCATAAAAGTAAGCGTTTTTTTTCTCTTCGATTATAGATCTCACAAGGTATACTTTCGATAATTTTTTTTTCCGTTTTCGTTGGGTTTTGTAAACGAGTAACACGTGTGTTACCTGTTGGTACCACATATGTTACTAATATTATATAATCATAAAAAAAATTCGTCGAAAGTATATCATGTGAGATATCTAATCGAAGAGAAAAAAATGATGATTCTCATGGTGCAATTTTTATAATTTTTCAATGAGCCATTCTTGAAATATTTAATTTTTAAAAACGTGGAGGAAAGTGGGTTTTGTGACACGTGACGTATTTCTATTGATTCCCCTATTCTCAACACTTTTATCATTCTCATTTGAACCTCACCCTTATTTCAGAATTGCCCCGTATTATTAGAGATTTCTTATATTTTATAGTATAAACGTCAAATTTATTAGTGCATATAAATGATTTGTGTTCGCTTACAGTAACGATTACTAGACAAAGATCTTATACGTATGTGATTTGATAGAATTAGCATATAACATAACGTCTCGAGGTTCAATATCATGACTTTATTTGCATTTTGGTAACAGAATCGACTACAATTACGCACGGTTGATCGAGGTCTTTGATTATATTTAATTATCGATCCTTACATTATTATTATTATATTATATATTATATGATTATGATTATGATGATATATGATATGATGTGCTCGTAGTTTAATGTGACATTAAACTCGTTTAACATCGATACACGTGTAATGCGGAAACAAAGAAACTCCTAATTAAGTCAATGAAGTTGGGAAGTCTCCTACCCAAACACAAGGCTTTTAATTGTCTCCTTATTTCTGGTTCTTTAACCTAAGTCAAATTAGTTAAACAAAATCGCCATGTTTTAATCTTTTTCATTGATTGCTTGAGTATAATATACCGGTCTATTATCAATTCAGAAGATCATTTTAATTCAACCATCCCAATCTTATACTTACACATATCATCAACTAAAAATGAAATGAATAATAATTTCTTTGTAATTTTCTTATCCTAAGTTGGTCAACGTAATTAAGTTAATTAAATTGGTCGTTTGGTGAAAGGAACGAAGTAAGATAATCTGAAAAGCGCAATTGTTTATCTTTCCCCTATACGATGAGTATGATAATTAATTTCAACTCTTGATTTTTTCGATCAACGGTCCAAATTCACTGCATTTTAAACGTTCAATGCAGTGAATTTAAAATGAGTAAATTTAAAATGCAGTCCTTAACCGTTGATCGAAAAAATCAAGGACTGAGATGGAAAGTTGACTGCCCATCCTGCCCCTCATATAGATGATGCCGCTCTGAACCTTACCCTTATCATTTTCCCATTTGTTTCTTTTTTCTTTCTAAGAAAAAATGACGGTTCCTCTAATAAAATTATCAGATAAAAATTGATAATTATAATGATCATGTGGGACTCCCAAGATCCGGCGTTCAACATAGGGCAAAACATCAACGTTCGAGCACTTGAACTCCAAGATTCGGCATCCTTCCACTTCCTCGTGAAGTTCTTGGTCGAAGTTCTATCCATAGTTGATAACTGAACTTTAAGTTTTCAATGTTCTTCTTTATTTCTTTTCTTTTTTTGTTCCTTTCTTTTTATTTTAATAGTTCAAATCCATTTTTGTAGACCCATTTAAACTCCAAGTTTAACATTGAATCACTCTCATCAAAATCGCACTCGATGTTAAACTTCAGATAGCTGAACACTAAGCATAACAACAATCACTCCTTATTCTCAAAGTGTAGGAGATTGACACAACTCCATATATAATATATACCAAATATTTATTCATAAATGGCTCAAATAGATAATAGGTTTTAATTTTTTAAAATGATCTTTTAAACGTACCGCTTTATTCACCAAAGTATTAAACTATATAATTATAATATTTTGGATATCGATACATCTAATCGATTATTATAGATCTTATATATTAGGTCAACCACTCAACCTGACCTGATTTACATGATAAAAGTAAATTTATTTTGATTAGAACTCGTTTAAAGCGAATGATTCATTATCCAAACAATAAGGTTACTTAGCCCTGTGAATTCTCATTTGTATTGGACTAAAGGCCCACTTGTCTAATAACTGAGGCCCATTTATAAAATATATAACTTTTAAATTGCATAAATGTTAAGTCCAATAGATACAATCATACAATGGTCATAACTTGTAACTCACCGTTTGATGAGAATTAACTTAGATCATAGCCCAAACCAATACAATGCAAGACCATCAAAACTCAACCCAGGAACCTGAACTTTAAATTGTGCAAATATAAACTGTTCGGTGTCTTTGTTAGTATTACTCAGATGTTTAATATATTCGGACAAGTATTATTTTATTATAACATGAAAATAACCAACTCACTAACATTTTAATAACCACTACACTAATCTTAATGTATCCTTATTTATGCACAATATATTTTCTTAAATATAGCCTTAAAGGCGATCATTAGAAAAATCCTAAAGTTACTAAGACATTTCTAATCTCGTAACCTCATTTGTAAAACAGAAGATTTCGACTTAAAGTCATCATTAAAAAATAAAGTCAATTTTCATCCAACACAAAAAAGATACACATAACAGACAGAAACAAGCAGTTTATATTTGTGTGACACCCGGCGAATTAGGCCGTCATTAGTGATTAATCGTAGATTATTATCACATGTAATTAGTGTGAAATAGGACTAATTACGGAACACTTTATATATTGTATTATACGCACGTACGTAATTAATTTTAAATTACGCGAATTCGATCGGATGGAATCCGACACGATAAATATGGACGTTGGTGAAAAACATTTTTTTTTATTAAATAACCTAATTATGATAAATAATTGTTATTTAACGTATATTATTACGATAATATCTAAAACGTTTTACGTTTCGTATAGAACGTGTCGTACGCGACGAAAATACGCAAATCGAATTCGATGCCGAAAGGAACCCGTCAAATATTTTGAAAAGGTTCAATAAAATACTTGATCAATTTAAAATCTCAATTATATATATGTATATAGAACAAAACGTTTAACAATTAATATTTAAAACACGCGATTTACGTTTAATCGACCAAATAACGTAACACGAAATCGAGGAGCAAGACGCGAGCCCGAAAACCAACATTGGGCCAAGCCCAAAGTAGGCCCAGCCCAGCCCAAGACCAGCCCAAACCCATGGCCCATCCCCTTTCTCAAAACCATTACACACTCACTCAAACTTCACTTTTCACACACAAAATCACTCACTTTTTCCTCCCATCTCTCCCTCCCTCTCCCTCATTTTCTGCCCAAACCACCACCACCACCCCTCTCAGCCCCTTCCAAGTGATCTAGCCACCATCTCCATCATTTACAACACCACGAAGAAGAAGATCGAGCAAGGGAACAAGAAACGATCACAGCAGCCCTCTCCTTCCTCATTTCGGCTTTAGATCGAGTTTTCTTTGTAAGAATTCCTTCAAATCTTGTTTATCTTCCTTGGGTAATGTTAATGTACATGTTAGAAGTTCATTTAGGCTAATTATGTCCAAGATCTAAACCGAAAACCAAAAGATAATGCTAAAAACTTTTGGATAAAACTATTAACTATCAGACAAAAACTTAACCTGACCTTGACACATGATATCTAACTCATTTCTTAACCAAATCGAGCAATTCTTGAGTCTAAAATCAAGTTCAAAGAGTCTACTTTCGAACCCAAGTGGTTTGGTATTTTTCTGAGGTCATTTGATGTACGAAAACGATTTTACAAAAAGAAGTGTCTGGACTGTCGTTTTGGACAGAAAAATCAACCAACTTTGAGAAAGCATATCTCGAGATCTACAAATCCAAATCGACTGAAACCACTTGGAAAAGTTCACATTTCCTGTTACCTTTCAAAGTTATATTGCACTTTTTCTGAAGTTTTGTAAATCGTGAGATATAGACCAAACACTGAGCAAAGGTACAAAAGCCGACCTGCTGGACCCCTGTCTGATCCTTGGACGATTTCGTGAGTTACACTTGACCAAAAATTATGAAAAATTTACTGGAAGTAGTTATGACATGTATGAACAACTATGATTTTTCTTGGAATTTATTTCGAAGCTTTGGTTTGTCAAAACGAGCCCCAAAAACGACTCAAAAACTGATGAGTTAACCAAAGGGACTGATTTTGTGACAAAAATGAAACGACACTTTCGGGTAGACTATAAAACGTAACGACAATTTTTCTAAGCTCTAATAACATATTTAAGACTTTCCTAAAAGTTTCGGGTCAAACCGAGCACATTTGATCAAGTTCCCGAACAACGAAAACATCACAGCCCGTCTGTGTCGCAGATGGCCCAAAGCTATTGCGACACAAAGCTTGTGTCGCTAAAACATAAGACAGCAGTACTAATCTGCGACACAAAGCTTGTGTCGCTAAATCATAAAACAGTACTAACCTGCGACACTAAGTTAGTGTCGCAGCAAATTGAACTAACAGTAGTAACCCTTGTGTCGCAATAATTCAACTAACAGTACTAACGCTTGTGTCGCCAAAGCTAGCGACACCATACCTTGTGTCGCCAACTATTTTCGATGTCGCTGAGACTTGCGACACAACGACTTGTGTCGCATACTTATGAAAAATCATGACCCGCGACACTAATACTTATGCCGCACAATTATCCGAAATTCACATTCAGCGACACTACCCTTATGTCGCAACACCATACAACGACACAACCATTGTGTCGCATAACACAGACTTACTCTAAATGTGTTTTCACAAGTACTGAACACGCGTAATCACAAATAGCAAACGAGTAGTTATATACGACATCACACGCAATACATGTACTATGATAAGTATACAAAGAAACAAACATAGTAATAGTGTTTTCGGGAATGATTATTACAAGACATCACCAACGGGCCATACATATTTTTCTAAACGCGAACGATAAACAAACACTTGGACATAACTAGTTGAGTGGACAACTAGCATGAATGATCTTTTGAGACATTCACTTACTCATAACCTTGTGCGTTTAGGGCGCCAGCAGGTTACATTTTGGACAAACGTTTATTAACTTAAACGCTCGCTTTCAAGACTCAGGTGAGTCTCATAGCCCCACTTTTACTGTTTTAACTATTGGGGTGAGAATACACACACTATTTTCATGAACTCGAGTACAGATTTACACATATACGGATTGCATGAGTTTCACTTTCATAATCCACACAAAAGTCCTCTACATATCATAGTTTCGTTAGTATGGATCTTAGCGCGAGTATTAATGAATAGATCTATTTGGGATTGACCATCCTCGTCCGGGTTAGAAGCACTAACTGGTCAAACGGACGCATTATTATTTGTTCATACGGATGTTCTGGATTAGGCATTTGCAGGAGGCAAACTCATATTGGTTAAGCTTCGGACTATGAGCTCATGGCAATAGTATACATTATTTTGCATGCGTGCAACTCATATGAAATCTCGTGGTTCACATTTACATTTTGATATTTAAACCTATGAACTCACCAACATTATTGTTGACCATTTTAGTATGTATTCTCAGGTTCACAACAGGAATAGGATTACTCCAGGATACCATAGCTCGAGTCGCATGATTTACAAACATTGGAGATTTCCTTGCATTACTATTTTGTATCGTTAGTTATGTATTAAAATCTCTACGATTATTCGCGAACTCAGAAATAGATGTAAACAATTTGATTTTCAATGTTTTATTTTGTACTATTTTCAAAACGACGCATATAGTGGTCGTTCGATGTAACTTTGTGTAATGATTTCCTAATTAGTCGCGCCCCGACCCGACTTCCGCTGCATTATAATTTGGGGGTGCGACAATTTGGGAAGAAAAACGACTGTGAGTTCAACATCGGAGATGTCTTATAAATATGCGAAACTAAATGATTTTTCAAAGGTTCCATAGCCAACCAAAAGCCGAACCCACGACTAATCCAACAACCAAAAATGTTTCCATAGCGATCCCAACCACCTCCGACTCCTCAACAGGAACCAACTTGGGTGCAAGAATCATAAGCACACTAGTCAAATATCCGTTGCTTGTTCCTAGCATCAAAGTCAATACTATCACCGGAACCTCGCTATGCAACCATTTTGGTCCATGGATACAACCTATAAAAAGCGGACAAAATATGACCCTAACCATACAACACCATATCGCTCCCTTACTCCCAACAGGTAGATAAATCGCGGTCAAACACTTTCCCAAAAAATCACCAACATTAAACGTTGTGATTAAAATTATAGGATACCAATCGTTGAAATACGATGATTCAACGTTTTCACTCAAATACCCCGGGAAAATTGATAGTGAAACAACATATAGTACAAAAACTGCGGTTACTTGCCATCGGATCTTTTTTACCACTTCCCAAAAATTTGACCGGATTGATATGTGTTGGGTTGAGTCTATGTGTTTTCTGTTACGGTAACATTTAATCACTGGTAATTTGTGTAATACGTTAGTGCAAATTATGCATAACCCAACAATGAGCGCACTGAACACGAAGTAAATCTGCGTGCTTCTTCGAAGACCTTTTTGTGTGCGTGGAAGTGACGCCTTTGTTATGATTCTTAATATCGAAACCATAAGACCTGCAAAAATGAGGTTGTTAAAATTCATTAAATGGGATCGATTAATTATGCAAAAAAAGTTGATTTTAATTCAAGTATAACCAATTTTAATTCTTCAATCTATCTTATTACGTTTTTAAGTTGCAACTACAAATTACAAAAGTAGATTTTATTTATTTCTAATTGGATTTTTTTCTTCCAAAAAGATCATCTTTACATAGTATTTTAATTTATTGAACAAGTTTCTTAAATTTAATTACCGAAACATTTTTACTAATAAATGCCCTTTTCACAAGTCATTACTAATAAATTTATTTTAGGAACAAAACTGACTGGAAAATAAAAGCTTAATTCAAAGGAATTTAATTAAAATTTTAGAAAAAAACTATTTATTAAATTTAAAATGTAAACACTAATATCATACCGGCGGTTGCATTGCCGGCGAAAACAGCTTGCATGTACCGTCCGGGGAGTTCCCCGGTAGCACCGACTAAACTTCCACCCACAAGTCCATCTGCTAACCCACTAGCCATAACCATCGTAACAAGCACCACAAACGCGATACCCGATTCCTTTGCGGTTCGAACGCCATGGTCAATCCAATCGGTCAACGGCGCAACCATCAACGCCAAAATAAACAAACCCTGACCCAGATTCATCCGTGTCCGAACCGAAGGCAACTTAATCCGGCTGGACCTGGACCAACACATCAGAGTAAAAAGAACCGTCACAGCTGCTGACATGTAACCAACAGAAAACACTTTGTTGATGTGTTTTTCTGGATATAAAAATTGAAAGTAATCAACGGCTGTGATGAAAGCATTCCATGGAATCAAATAACCCGCACCGAGTAGAAAATGGATCACGTATGCTAAATGGTATGTGTCTTTTGGTTCGTTGTATAGCTCTGGCTTCACCATTGATTGTACAACCTCCATTTTTGCCGGAGTTCAATCTCTGCGCAACTATCACCGCAAAAATAAGAGGTATGATGTATATGTAATCTAGGAAATGTGAATTGCTTTTGTAACGAAGGTATATATATATATATATATTTTGTCATTTTCAGTTTCGTGAAATAAAGTAAGGTGGCAATGCTAAAATTGGAAAAAAAATTCAATTCATTTCCTTTTTTTTTTTTTTTTTGTATGAATGCGTAATTTTCATGTGAAGGGGATTTTTTTAGTTCACTATTTATTTATTTTTTATTTAGAGTATATATATGTTGTACTTTTTTGCATAATATGTGATATATCTATGTTTATGTTTAAAAAATTATTATAAAGTTTTTTTGATTACGCATTAATATATGAAATTGCAAACGCTTAGACTCTACATGTGTGATCTATATGTGAGGGGTTCGAATACGTTCATCAGCATATCTGGTTGATTTTTGTGAACATGTAATTTACCTGTCGTTGACGCTCCTTGCGAGAGAGACAAACGCGTACTATTGAAATATGATATATGATTAGAGGTACCCTCCAAATTATAATATGAAATGTTGAATGCATTTATTATCTAAATTAATTACTATTTTCTATTTTTAAGAGCAAATTAAGAAGAATTTTCCTAGCAGAAAAAAAAGAGCATAAAAATTACAAGAAATGAGATGGCAAAAAGAGCATGACCAACTCAACCCTAAAATATCTAATTAGTTAGTTATTTATCTGATTTAATTCATTTTTTTGTAATTTATTTGTACTTTAGGACACTTAATTATCAGTAAGAAAATGAAATCCTAAATCTAAAACTTTTGTATAAATTAATACCTTCAAAATTTTGATACAAAAATCAACAGAATATGATATGAAAAGCAAGAAATTTCCACAAATAATAATTATGGAACTTAATCATAATTATTACGTATATCGAAACATACAATAGGAATTATAATCATGGATTAATTTTATCGTGAGCGCACATATATATTTGTTTTGAAACTTATTATTTACTCTAAGAAATAAAAATGTAAACTAAATTAATTATTTAAAATATAATTGATAAATAAATGATTAAAGAAATACATATACAGAGAAAGTAACAAGCAATTGACACACAAAACTTGTGACGTATGTGTATATATAATTCAAACACATCTAATAATTAATTTACATACTTCAATACTAAATATTTAAATTTCATTTATGTAAATATTTAGAAGAGTCAAAGGCGCATATTACCGATAGCGATTTATACTAATAAGTTAAAAGTTAATAGATAATACTTTGAAAAAAATATAATTTTACACGATACTATTACGATTAATCACTTTTGATAGATTTTATTTTTCGCTTCGTTGCGCGGGTTTGTGACTAGTTGATCGATGAGGAATGCTAATTAATTTAATTGATAACCATTTCCTTAGATTACAAAATTCTAAATTTTATCAATCTTTCACAAATTTAAGGGTAGTAGTTTATTATTATTATTATTATTGTCCACTTTAAAATGTGAGTTAACATAAACTCTTAAAGTCTTAATTGTAGGTTTTTGCTAAATACGGAGAAATTAAATATATGTATGCCTTTTGAGGTAGCCATATAGAAAAATATTTAACAGCAAAATTAATGGATATTTCCATAAATAACTGTAACGTAACAAATAGTTATATGAATTGCCCGAAATCAATTACGATCCATAATAATTAATTTGCGCATCCTTTTATTATTAATTGTTTTGAATGCAAAGTTTAACAGACACAAAAACTGATTCAGCACGTACGATGTTGAAAAGTAGTGTTAATTGTTACAATTGACTATGATACATGTCTACTATAATTGTGACAAAATGTTTTTCAATGTAATACTTAGAAACTTAATTAGAATGACATATCGTGCTTATAACGAAACGTGAATCCTTTAATCATCCATCTTATTTTAGTTTGTTTGATTTGTTTCATCTATGGTCTCCAATGGGACTGTTTAATTTCCAACCTTAACTTGATATCTTTCAGTAGCGTGTAAAATTCATGCGCTCCTTTCGAACATGTTTCATATGGTTCTTTGATCGATTAAATGCCTATCTGTTTCTTCTTCCTTCTTGCCAAAACCGATCCCAACCTTCTATTGTCTCTTTCATAAACCATGAAGATTGATAAAGGGAATAGATTCAATAGCATTAAACTTTTGTGAGCAACACAAGATCATATCACTTAAAAGAGGACTCAATTGACTGTATCGGCCATGGATATGATACAAGAACGTCCCACTATATCAGTGACCCGGTGCGGTATCACAAAGTAGACCCTTTAATTATACAACATTTATTTTTAAGTATTAAGAAATATCAACTTCATAACATTCATAAGTTGGACCCAATCAAATGTTCATGACTTCATGACTTCATGTACAATGTTCCAGACCATTTTGACAGAAGTGGGTGTGTAAATTTCCTATCGTTTCAAACGTCTGAAATACAATAAATAGTTGCTCAATAATTTCATAAGATTCAAACGTTTAACTAAACTTTTGTAAACATAACGGGGATGGACCTGAAAGATTTAAAAACATATTCAGTAGTTGGAAAGATTTCAATCTTGGGCTTTAAAAACAGACTTAAAACATAATGGGCCTGAAGGAAATGTAGTTCCAACTTCTAACCACTTGGAGAGTTGGAGGAGCCTGCACACCCTTTCACCGGGCCTGCATAAATGCTACACGGAGTATAATACTGATACATTGAGCAAGATTGCTACGCAAAATAAGTCAATCAAGTTTTGAGCAACAATGAGAACTCCCTTAAATAGATCCAGTGACGGATCCAAAATTGATAATGAGCGGTATCCATATTTCTTTAAACGGTAGCACGAACATAATTATTTATAAATAGTACTATATTACGAAAATCATGTTACTACGCTACGGAAATCAAATGGACCCGTAGCCAAAACTACCCATACTTATATAACTATATAATATAAGCTCTGTCGCTGATTAAATCATCCAACTCATGCTTGTATATTTCAACATGTCTTTCTATATTTTCTAAATGTGTAGGGTTCGTATCTTCGTTTTCAAACATGTTTTGTAAAGTTGTTTGATCCACCACATTTTACTTTTTTGAAAATATTAACGGACTCCGTGTCCCCATGGTCCATATCATTATCTTTTTTGACACCATGAGAACCATGAATAAGATGATAAAAGGCATAGATGCTTTTAGCACAACCAATGAACATGTACATGTTACACAAATCAAATAGTTAAATCACTTTGCATACTATATTGCATTATCAAAATGTTTGCTACGATATAAGCAAAGAATTTAAGTCCATACATTGGTTGCTATAAATGTATGTATATTCCTAATGCACATGTATCCTAAACATAGTATTTATCAAGTAGATATAGAAATCACTTCAAAAGCTAAACTCTCTTTATAACGGGTATTTAAGGGTGTGTTTGAATGGTGGGTTTGATAACAAGGGTATGAGAATGAGTACAAGTATAACTGTTTGGTTTAAGGGTTTCGATTTGAAATTTAGAATTGAAACCCATCAAATGAAGGTTTTCTCTACCCATCAAGGGTGGATTTACAAATTGAAACCTATACCCATTTTCCCTTTATGTAAACCCATACCCATTCCATTTCTGAACACAGACCAAACACACCCTTGCTAATGTCATATACATAAGATTTACTACGTAATTAAGGTTAACCTCTTACAACGTGATTTAGATGTTTGTAGCCAAATCATTTTTTTTTCTATATAAGAACTAATTAGCTTTTTAACATAATGTAGTTATCTATTTGCATCGTGTTCACTACAAATTAATTGTATCAATTAACAATGAACTTCTTAAAAGTAAAAAGTAAGACTAGACACCAAACGATGAAACAAGCCATAGCTAGCTTAGCTAAGAAAGGTTCCATAGCCAGCCTAGAGCCGAACCAAACACTAACCCAATAAACAAAAACGTTTGCATAACGATTCCAACCACTTCCGATTCATCGATATGAACCAACTTGGGTGCAAGCATCATAAGCACACTAGTCAAATACCCATTGCTTAGTCCTAACATCAAAGTCAAAACTATCACGGGAACTTCACTACGCATCCACTTTGGTCCGTAAATACAACCCATAAAAAGCGGATAAAATAACACCCTACCCATACTACACCATATCACTACCTTACTCTTGAGGGGTACATAAATCGCAGTAAAACATTTTCCAATTAAGTCACCAAGATTAAACGTCGTAATTAGAAGTATAGGATACCAATCAGTGAAATGTGACGATTTAACATTTTCACTCAAATAACCAGGGAAAATTGATATCGAAACAACATATACTGCAAACACTGCAGCAACTGGCCACCATATCTTCTTCAACACATCTAAAAAATTTGGCCCGATGGACATGTGGTGGCTCGGGTCACTAATTTTTTTGTTACGGTAAAATTGAATCACGTGTAGTTTGTGTAGCACATTGGTGCAGAGGATGCATAGAAGCACGAGGAACGCACTGAGACTGAAGTAGATATGTGCGCTAGCTCGAAGACCTTTTTGAGTGTGCGGAAGGGACGCCTTTGTTATGATTCTTGATGAAGACGTCATAAGACCTGAAAAAAGTTCAAATTAGTAATGAAAGTTAATTATTGTACTAACATGTGTGATTACCGAGGTAATTTTTTATATTTAAAAATGCGATGTGATTTGATTTGTCCAGTACTCCCGTATCTTGGATCTATTTTATATATAGGTTTTAGTAAATATTTTATTCAAAAGTGACATGATATTTTCACCGAAATTTTTGATAAAATTTTCAAATATATGTGTTAAATGTTTGTACAGTACACACGAGTACTGCAGAGTAGTGGTGAATTTGTGCAAAAGTTAACGAATTTATCATTGTTCCTCCAAAAATTTAAAATTTAGCTTTAGAAATGAACTACGGCCAGGTTCCCTATTTATATATTAAAAAAAATTCTTCAAAAACCTTGAATTTGAACATGTTTTTTATTTTAGCTTATTCTTTTTTTTTTTTTTTAATTTAAAAATTGGCTACCTTTTTACAGGTAAACAACCCCGGCCTGGAATTCAAAGTTCTAACAATATGACTTTTTTAAATACAGATTGAGTTATATAAGTAGTTAAAGATTAAAAAAAAAATCGAATGCTATTATTATTAAAAATATATATATTCATTTATTTAGTTACTACGTAATATATTATTATTATTATATTATTGATTATTTATATTGCAATTTGAGGGTACGTACTTTACAAAAACTAAAACAAAAATAAAAATGTGGCTCTTCAAAGTTCAAATAAAAAAGAAGTTGCACACTTGCACGTTACCAGCGCTAGCATTGCCGGCGAAAACAGCTTGCATGTACCGTCCAGGAAGTTCTCCAGTAGACCCGATTAAACTCCCACCCACAACTCCATCAGCTAACCCACAAACCATAACCATCGTAACAAGCACCACAAAAGCTATATTCGAACCTGTTGTAGTCTGATCACCATGGTCAATCCAATCAGTGACTGGGGGCACCATCAAAGCGACAACAAACAAACCCTGACCCAAATTCATCCTGGTCCGAACCGACGGCAGCTTAACCTGGCTAGACCGTGACCAATACGTGAGAGTAAAAAGAACAATCACGGCTGCTGACATATAACCAACAGAAAACACTTTGTTGATGTGTTTTGCTGGGTATAAACACTGAAAGTAATCAACGGCTGTGATGAAAGCATTCCATGGAATCAAATAACCCGCACCGAGTAGAAAATGGATCATGTATGCTAAATGGTATTTATCTTTTGGTTCTTCATATACTTCCGGCTTGATCATGGACTGTGGTAACTGATCCATTTTAGCCGGATTATTTGCACCGACCACCGCTTAGATAAAATTGTCAGAATATGAGAAAGTAAAAAGGGTGTGGTGTACCGTGTGTGAGTAATGTATCTATGAATTAATGGTGTGTTCTGAACTGAACTTTATACAGTTATGTTTGCATGGTTACAGTTTCACGAAAAAATGCCATCTGGCAATGCTAAATATGGACAAATAAGCTAATGAAATCATTTTTAACAAATGGAACAACAGTTTGTCAAATATGAAATGGTTTATTGTATTCATTTTTTGTTTCATATACTCGTAATTAATTGTTCTACAAGTGTAGATGTATAAGTGGTCAAGGGGCAGGGGCTCTCGTTAACAAAAAAAAAAAAAAAAAATCAAAGAAAAAGTTTTAATTAATTGTTCTACTGTAATCCCAACCGTAGATGCTAGCTACGAAAAAACGTAGTATTAGTATATAGAAAGTAGGAATAGGAATAGGAAATGTTTTAGAATTATGCAAGACATGCACGTACATGTTTAACTACCAATTTTTGATCAGTTCAATTTGATGAACCAAAGAAAACTTTTTAATAACACTGTTTTAAATAATAAATTTAGATCTGATATTTAAGATTTATGACAATCAAAGGCTAATTAGTATTAGGGTGGCTTTTAATCTTTTAGTTAGGACTTGATCGAGCTTCTACTTTTACAAAGTTGGAGCTCATAATAAACTTTATTTGTCAACACAGTAAACAATAAGATTTCGCCCTTAAAAAAGAAGTTTTTTGAGATAGTTTTGAAATAGAAGTCTCAATTTCAGTTCCAAGTTCCAACCATAAGCTTAAGTTCTAGCCGTTTGTTGCCAAATACACACTTAAAATAAAATAAAAGGATATACGCACAATAATAGTTTGGAAGTATAAAAGTGTTATCTTCAACATATAAAAAGCCTACTTATAAAGATTCTGCTGCGGTTCTAAGCTTGATGCATGCTATTACTCATTATTTTTCTATGCATGCATGGCTGATTTCAATATCATGCATTGGATCCAGTGAACTCGTAATCAACGTACCCGGCCAATTTCCATATCATGGAATCTTTTGTGATCTCTTTTGTTTGCTCTAGGTAGTCTCTTTCATTAGATAAGTCAAGGTAAATATAAAATTAAATGAGAGACAGAAAGAAATGACAGCAAATTATATACGCCCAATGTTATTCATTTTAAATCAAAACACGTACATAGCATCGTTTTACCAAATTACGACGACACAACTGTATCATGATCATGATTGCATAATATATTATTATAGTACTATACTCCGTATATGATGATTGATTTGGAAAGTTCAAGGATGTAAATTAATTAAACTAACCCACCTTTATCTAAAACAAATGTATATACCAATAAAATCGAGTTGAGTTTTGAGATCAAGTGGCTTTGAGAAGGAAAGAGTGGCATACAATCTCTTCCCTTTGATTTGTTTATCTACGGTCCAGATTCAATGTATCATAAGTACATTGCATCATAAACGTGCATTGAATCATAAATTTAACTACATATCGCCTCTCTGAATTGAAAATCGATGGTGGTGTCACACTTGAGCTTAAATGACAAACATTTCAAAACAAACATTCTTTATTTTATTTTTTGTAACATAAATTATCAAGTAATTTATTGAATCTTAAACAATTACATATAATTATTTTTTTTTAGGTTTTCTTCACTACTTTCACTGTATATGGATGTCCTCTTAATCAAAGTGACATACTACTTTTTAATAGTGTTTGAGAAAGATATTTTTTTATGTACAACATGAACCAACTTGAATTTTGTTGCTTCAATCAGTTTTTAATTACGAGAAATGTTGTAAAATAGTCGAAATGAATTTTATTTTAAAGAAAATGACTCCATAATGATGTTTTTTGACGTGTTTGTCACCTAAGATTATGTGTAAAAAATCATCATATTCAGTTTTCCGTGTATATGTATGAAAGTTCACATATCGATTTCATATTTCAATTTCTAGAATTGTAATTGTAGATACAATATCTCATAAAAGAAGACGTGCTTAAATAAAATATCATATATCCAGCTGATCGATTAACATTTTAAAACTATAAATATATTATATAATGTTATATATAATTATGAAAAGTCTATTTTATGCATCATATCTATCACCTATTTAGGATATATGCATGTGATCGATCAGCTGGTTATAAGAGAGACATTTTAACGTGAGCATAGTAGGTATATGTAGTCGTGATTTTAGTTCTTTCTTATTAATTGTCTTGTTTGACGCAGTCAAACAATAAATAAAGTAGACAAAAGAAATAAAAGGCGAAGAAAATTATGAAATCGAGTGTGGTACGTACTGTCGTATTTTATGTAAAATCTCATTTCATGGGTTCGTAATCAAACATATATATGTCATCTGGTACGTTCTTTAATCCACTTACTTTTTCCTTGCAAAACGTCAGCACTAGCGGACACTTTTAGTACGTTTCTTTGTACCATCGCTATTTTCTTTGTGAAAATATTATCTGCCACGTAACCTAGTTATCCCAAGTCATATACATTATCTTTTTTGACAATTAACAATAACCATGAATCACTTGCAAAAAAGCATACATTCTTCAAGTCCAAGTAATGGTAATTAAGTTAAACATGCAAAATATATTGGCTAAATCAATTTACGTACTACTTGGATAAAGACATGTGCTGTGTAATTAAATTGTAAAACATTTACTTAGTTTACAAGGATATAAAATGTGTTGTTATAATATAAATTATTTATTATTTATGCTGTTGACCAATCAAATTGTAAATAATACATTAAATATTTTATAGTTTTTACCTCAATAATACCTAACAGCTCATAAATCAACAGCAACAATGATATTTCCTTAGTTTATTTCATATTTTGACGACTTGATCAAGCAATCCGAAATAGTTCAACTTAAAGCAAAATCAATTAATCTTTATTTAGGTTCTAAATACACTTGAAGCATACGTGATATAAATTTACAATTTTAAAATTATATAACCTTTTTAGTTAACTAATTTTTAGGATCTTGAATAGATTTAAAGTAACAATCTCTTATTTAAGTGGGCTAGTTTACATGACCCAATTGAATGATGGATCCATTACACAAAAGTAGAGTCCAAATAGACCAAGAGGAAACTTAATCCCTCCTTCAAGGCACGGTGGTTCTGGGTTCCCCGCCGGCAAAGCAACACCGTAGCTCCTCCGTGGTTTTCCATATGCCAAACTTGAATTTATTCATCCAAGAAAGGTATATAAAAACATACAAGAAAGCAAATAATCTTTAGAAATGGGAAAAGCATTCAAAAAGTTGAAATCTTTCATTTTATACCTAGGAAACAAGATTATTATTTTTAACATCTTTTTCTGCTTAGCTTCGTGATAACATCATTTAATAAAGTGTTACGTTTTTGTTACCAACTAATAATGATTTTATTTGACAAATGAAAACTGTGTACTTTATTATTCTATACTACTAGTTTAGTCATTTGTTGTCATTATATTATTTGAAAAATGAGTTTGAAGGATGTAACATTACTTGTTTGGAAACATTGTCTTCCCTAAACCTAGAATCACCCCATAATTCATCTCAAGAATCTTTGATTGACAACTCTAATGGCATTCCTAAGGAACAAGCATCCCAAACAACAAGCCATAGTTCTTCCATTTTCTTACATATTTACATATCCACATACCCTTCATTTCAACATTTTACTCCACCTTCAAAAACATGGATTTCTCTTTATCTTATCATCGGTTCTTCGTTTTACTCCTACTCGTCTTTACCAACGGTAAGCCCGAGTCACTAGCATTTTGAGTAGCTTATGTTTTATTCAAGGATGGAGTTAGATAGAGTCGAGCAGGGTCAGCCATTGGAAAATAAGGATTTCTGTAATTTTAGTACAATATAAGTATAATTTTGTTTCTGATGCTTTTATACACAAATGTCATTAACTTTTAGTTTTGAACTTACTGGGAATATTTCGTATGTTTCTAATGATTGGTTTTTGCGTTTAATAGTTTTAATAGCTGGTGCATTCACGGGTACGTATGGAGTTAATTATGGAAGGATAGCCGATAACATCCCCTCTCCTGAAAGCGTCGTGACACTAATGAAGGCTGCAAAGATTAAAAACACACGTATTTATGATGCCGACCATGAAGTTCTCAAGGCATTTAAAGGGTCAGGAATTGAGATCATCATAGGGCTCGGGAACGAGTTCTTGAAAGATATAAGTGTAAGCCAGGATCGGGCCATGGATTGGGTTAAACAAAATGTAGAACCTTTTGTACCCGGGACCCATATCAGTGGGATAGCAATTGGGAACGAGGTTTTAGGTGGTGCTGATCAAGAACTTTGGGAAGTCTTATTACCAGCTGTGAAAAATATCCATTCTGCCCTTGAAACCCTTCACTTAGACGATGATGTTGAGGTTTCAAGCCCGCATTCGGCTGGTGTGTTTGCAAGTTCGTACCCTCCATCAGCCGGGGCGTTTAAGGAAACATTAATTCCATATATGAAACCGCTTCTTGAGTTTTTCTCACAAATCAAATCACCTTTTTATATAAACACGTACCCGTTTCTTGCATACATTAGTGACCCGGAACACATTGATATAAACTATGCACTATTTAAAAAGAATCCGGGGATAGTGGACGAGAAAACTAAACTACATTATGATAACATGTTTGAGGCACAAATAGATGCAGCATACGCTGCTTTAGAAAAAGTTGGATTTGGAAAGATGGAGGTTATAGTGTCGGAAACAGGATGGGCTTCACATGGAGATCCAAATGAAGCAGGGGCAACGGTTAGTAATGCACGAACTTACAACTTGAACTTACGTAAAAGACTCCTTAAAAAGAAGGGTACACCTTACAAACCTAAAATGGTCGTAAAAGCGTATGTGTTTGCCATGTTTAATGAGAACCTAAAGCCTGGGCCGACTTCTGAGAGAAACTTCGGGCTTTTTAAAGCAGATGGTAGCATTTCATATGATATTGGATTCACAGGACTTGTACCCTCGTCAGCAACATCCCTTTTAGTTTTAAAGGTATGCAAAAAGCTTGAAATTACTTAACTGTTTCAAGTTTTATATATACTTATTTCTATTTTTTGTTTTCTTGTAGGGGATTGGGTTGATGTATGCATTATGTGCTACAGCTTTTGTACTGATGATAACTTCATGACAACATAAGTATGGCTTCTGATGCCTTAATATCTAGTGTCCAAATTCTACAATCTAATGGAACAAACACCATCATGGTGTCAAATTTGTAGTATATATATGTAGAGAGTAATATTTGTATATTTATATTTGATGCAGGAATTTATTTGTTGAGAATCGAGAAACATTTATATATAATATTACAGCCTTCTTTAGATACAATTCCTCTGTTTTCAACCTCATATGCTTTTACTTCTGTGTAATTTTATCACGTTTGGCAATATGTAATACGGGTGCATACTTATAAATAAAAAGAGGTGGCAATTTTGACCCATCTAACCATAAATGGGTCGATTTGGGATACATTCTTTCCTTTGATGGGTCAAGGATGTTGAAAGTACACAAAAGTGCATTCAAATTAATAAATCATGAAATTATACCTGAAATTTACGAAGAATTGGATATACGCAAGACCTATGAATGCGATCAATACTGTATAGTTGCATAATTACTTAGAGGAGAGATCTATATCAATCACAAAGGGGGAAAATAAGCTGCAACAGCCTTCAATTGCAGTATTATGTAATACTTTATACACTATATTTCACAGAGAAAGTTATATCTAATTAACTACCCAAATCGATCACTAAGCATAGTGAGAAGCGTAGCTAATTATGATCAAGGTTGAAAGAGTTTGTCACCGCATTTGCATTTCCATGAAAGAAGATAGTAACAATCTTCATCGCCATGAGAAGATTGATATCGGTCCATCATTTTATGGTGTGGAGGAATAACCAAAGTGGCTCGACATGGATTACAATTCATGCACTTGTTTATGCACCCTGGAGGTCTTGATCCCAATATTTTCTTACTCTGTTTCACTCTTGATACCTCTTCATTAACTGCCAATGAATACAATTTGTCTCAATTAAAAAGATTTGCTTAAAGAAAAATCAAAAGTATCGGCATGGTTAGAAACTTAAGATCAACATTCAGGGTTTCATCAAGATTACGAAATACCGATAACCAACTGCCAATCAATCCAAATTACACATTAGATTTTACATACAAGGAAAAAAGATTAAAAAAAAAAAAAAAGATCATATGGGAATTTTATCAATATGTAAAGAGTGTAGAATTTTGTTACCCCTTACATATCCAAATTTGTGCAAGATAAACACATTTACACAAAGAATTATGAATTAAACATCATCATTAAGTAAGAGTCGACACAACAAGATAAAGATTGAAAACTTAATGACCAAAATTACACAAGAAAGAATTAACCATCTTCATTATGTTATGTCATAAACATTATAACAAAATAAAGTTTGAAAATTAAAAAAAAAAAAAAAAAACAATTAGGATCCAAATTTCATATGAGATAAAAAAGACTTGTATGCACAAAAATCAACCATCATCATGATGAATGGATGGGAAGAAACTAGAATGAACATAACAAGAATGTGATTAGTTTAATAATTCTGAAGATTGTTTGTATATGTTACCTGAAATGGAATTTGAAAGTGTAAGAGAAAACAGAAGAAAGACAGTGATAATCATCCTGAGGCAAAATGAGTAGGTTCTTGTAGGTGCCATGAGTATAGTATACCAGTCAAGTTAAATAACTTGAAGATTTAATTTGATATGATAACACTTTAAATATATAAAAAATGGTAGAAGAAGATGATGGAGACTTGTCAGTAATTAATGATACTTCTCTTGTACACAATGTGTGTTAAGAAAACCATGGAAATTAAAAGGTTAGCAAAAAGGAGATTGGGATACTATTTGGAATGTGAAGACCACAAAGAAAATAAAAAAAGAGGCCAAAATATGTTAGGAGAATAAGGGACATGTTTGGTTGATGTGAAGGGCTTTTATGCCAATAGAATTTAATTAACTAAAGTCTCAACTTGAATTCTAAACCACTGTTCTTTCTTCCTACTTTTGGGAAAATGTTGCACTGACTTTAATCTGACTAAATTTTCCTTTTTTAAATCTTGAGTCACTGTTTCTTGAATTACCAACATCATCCTTGTGATCTGAGTCATGATGCACAAATCATCAAAGAATTTAATCTAATTTTTTCAGTTAATTTCA